>CM038142.1:544589771-545189771 GCA_021437245.1 Aegilops speltoides
CCCACATAGCATGTGCATAAAAGTTGAGAGGCTTACGGCAAAAACTAGAAGCACTTCATGTACAAAACGGGCAATCTCTTTCGAAGTATCAGGGTTTCGGACGAAAACTCATCTGTTACAAAGGAATTTCATTTTTTTGAACTTATTTGAACTCCAGACTTTTTGTGTGTTCAAAATGCACCATTCAAAGCCACATCATCAATTTTCAACCCTTTGTGACTTCATTTGTTATTTTTCATGCATTTACTGATTTTTTTGAGCTATAAGACCCTAAAATTCAAAAGTATTTCAAATGAACTTTGAAAAGGTTGAAAATGGCATGGTATCATCATTTCACCCACATGGCATGTGCATAAAAGTTGAGAGGGTTACGGCAAAAACTAGATGCACTTCAAGTACAAAACGGACAATCTCTTTCGAAGTATCAGTGTTTCATACGGAAACTCATCTATTACAAAGGGATTTCATTTTCTTGAACTTATTTGAACTCCAGACTTTTTGTGTGTTCAAAATGCACCATTCAAAGCCACATCATCAATTTTCAACCCATTGTGAATCATTTGTTATTTTTCATGCATCTACTGATTTTTTTGAGCTATAAGACCCTGAAATTCAAAAGCATTTCAAATGAACTCTGAAAAGGTTGAAAGTTGGCATGGTATCATCATTTCACCCACATAGCATGTGCATAAAAGTTGAGAGGGTTACGGTAAAAACTAGATGCACTTCGTGTACAAAACGGACAATCTCTTTCGAAGTATCAGAGTTTCATACGGAAACTCATCTATTACAAAGGGATTTCATTTTTTCGAATTTATTTGAACTCTAGACTTTTTGTGTGTTAAAATGCACCATTCAAAGCCACATCATCAATTTTCAACCCTTTCTGACTTCATTTGTTATTTTTCATGCATTTACTGATTTTTTTAGCTATAAGACCCTGAAATTCAAAAGCATTTCAAATGAACTCTGAAAAGGTTGAAAGTTGGCATGGTATCATAATTTCACCCACATGGCACGTGGAAAAAAGTTGTGAGGGTTACGGCAAAAACTATATGCACTTCGTGTACAAAATGTACAATCTCTTTCGAAGCATCAGGGTTTCATACAGAAACTCATCTGTTACAAAGGGATTTCATTTTTTAAACTTATTTGAACTCCAAAAAAATTTTGTGTCCAAAATGCACCATTCAAAATGCATTATATATAATTATGTGTGTCAAAATCCATTACAGATTCACATGGATAGATAAGTGACCAAATTAATAGAAGTTCATCATCACATTAAAGCCAAATTACTTACATAGTTCAAATTGAAAAACATATAGCTCTCGAGAGCATCTAGTTAAACCATACATTGAAACTATGTCAAACCTTTCAATGCAACAACAAATGCGATCATAATCACAACCAAGGTAACTATTGATCCAACGGCATAATGGTACCAAGCCTCGGTATGAATGGCATATTTTCTAATCTTTCTAATCTTCAACCACATTGCATCCATCTTGATCTTGTGATCATCGACGATATCCGCAACATGCAACTCCAATATCATCTTCTCCTCCTCATTTTTTTCCTTCAAGTAATTGTTTTCTTCTTCAACTAAATTTAACCTCTCGACAATATGGTCGGTTGGAATTTCCGGTTCAACTACCTCCTAGATAAATAAAATCGATGTCACGTTGGTCAGCATAATTGTTATAAACAATAAATGAACCAAATAGTTATAAAAAGATAATAAATACCACATCCAAATCATAGACAGGACGAGGGGCGACGGGGGCGGATACCAAAACCATCGCACTATATAATAACAAGGAATAATAAAAGTAAGAAAATTAGACAAGTATCTATCTGAAGTAAGATCTTTTTTCAGAAAGAAGATAAGAACAAGAGGCTCACCACGGAGGTGCCGGTGACGAGATCGGCACGGGCGATCGACGGTGGTGAAGACGGGGACGGGACGTGACAGACCGCTAAACCTAGACAAATCTCGGGGAAAAGGGAGCTCGGAGGTCGAGTTTCGAGAGGAGAAAGCTTAACTAGTGTGGCTCGGGCATTTCATCGAACACCTCATGTGCATAGGAGGTGAGCTAGAGCACCCAAATGCCCTCTCCTCGCCGGCCAGGAAAAACAGAGCACTGTGGAGTGCTCTACTGTAGCGATGGGGTATATATAGGCAACTCATTTGTCCCGGTTCGTTGCTGGAACCGGGACTAAAGCCTCCCCTTATGTCCCGGTTCGAGCCAAGATCCGGGACAAATGTATGTGGGCCAGGAGCGAGGCCCATTGGTCCCGGTTCGTGCTAGGAACCGAGACAAATGGGTCCAGACGAACCGGGACCAATGCCCACGAGGCCCCGGCCGGCCCCTTGGGCTCACGAACCGGGAAGTATGCCCCCCATGGGTCCCAGTTCGTGACTGAACCGGGGCTAATGGGCTGGCCAGGCCCGAACCAAAGCCCTGTTTTCTACTAGTGAGTCCTTCAGCTCCTTGAACATATGCATAGTGTCAGTCATATGACTCTTCTGTTGCCGATATAACGGTTTTTATTTTTATTTGGTTAGACAGTTGGTATTGGTTGTGTACATCTTAGCTATGTAGGGGGAGGGTATTGTTCATCTTGATTTCTATCTTCTTGATGCTACATATTTAATCAATAAAAACCCTTTATACGAAACTAGCAAAAGAGCCTTGTGTTGCAACGGTTGTGAAAAATACCACACTCCCCTAACCCAATAACCACGACTACGCACTCTAATAGGTCCACGTCCTTTATTTTAACACATGAGATCTTATCTATGTTGCCACTTATCCTCCTTCCAACCCTCATCGACAGTGCACATTCTTCACAATCACAACACCTTTGAATGTTGTCAATCCTAAGGCATATCTCTCTCTCTCTCTCTCTCTCTCTCTCTCTCTCTCTCGTCATAAGATGATGAATCTTTTTTTCCTGCAAGGTTTTTGGCAAGGCGGTGCCCGGTTATAGATGTTTTATTTTTCTAAACCTTGATTTTATTGAGGTGTTCATTTTCAATCCGAATCGGCACCGGTATGAAAGAAAGACGGATTATGCATTATTGATTAAGGTCGCACCATAAATAGCATTTTCAAAAGGGTTAATAGGTAAAATCACATCATATTTAGATTCTACACATTTTTCTAATCAAATTCCATATATGGCATGATAAATTTGGAGTTAGGGTTTAAAAGATAAGGATATTAAAAAAACATTTGATATGTACTGCGAGTTTATTAACCCAAATATCAGCAGGTTTCTGCAAAAGTGAATTCTGGCTTAAATCTGACCTGTGAATTGATTACCAGAAGCATTACGGTGTTTTCTAAATATAACAAAAATCTGAACTAAAAGTGAACTGTGGGTTAATTACCAGAAACATGGAAAAGTTTTCTGCAAAGTAGCATATCGGACCAAGAATACATATTTCCTATATTAGTAGATATAGATAATTTCTAAATACAACAATGCAGGTAACAATACTTTCTAAGCAATTTTCTGGTGGTGTCCAACATCACTACTAAACTGCATTATTGTAGGCATTTTTTTGCATCCTGAGAACATTACGGTAGTTAATTAACCCACGCAATATTACGTAGGCAAATGTTTCGTTTGTACTCCGTACTTTCTCCCGTCCCCAAAAATACGTCTTATATGGCACAAAAAGTTTAGGTAAATGTTTTGTTGAAATCAGCATATACGGTCCATTTTACCAAAATCGCTAAGCTGACGGTTATTATATCTGTCGGGCTGATATAACAAATTTGTTAGAGTTACTCTAGATCGCCAGTACCAATAATTGCATAGCACAAGCATGAAGAAAAAACATTTGTTGTATAATTTAGATGGACCACAGATGGGGGACTGGTTGCATACAAGTGGGAGTACTAGTGGGGCTGCTGCTCCGCCATGCGGGCAGCGGTGGGTGCTTGTGTCCGCCCCGTCGTCCCAGACGTGCACGCCGGAGTCAGAGGCGTGCGTTGCCCTCATTGAGAGGCAGCGGGCAAGGGAGAGGGACGCAGCGGAGAACTCTATCTGTCGCCGCCGTGGGTTACTGGCATAGCCCGATGAGCACGAGCGGCTCCTCGCGTGGGTCTACCGTCGATCGCTTACGACGGCGGAGACATATGCTCTGCGACTCTACCGAAAGAATGTGGAGGCTCTCCGGCTTGCCATTGAGCAGTCCGAGCGTGAGGCCAAGGAGAAGGCGACGGAGGCGGCTCAGCTGGCGAAGCTCAAGCGCTAGCAGGACCGGGCCGTCCGGGGCCTCAAGAGCCTCATCATCGTCTCCTCCTCCGATGACGACGACAACGACGGCTCCTCCTCCGATGAATCGGACGATCCTCCACTAGCCGCCGACGGCTACAGCTGCGTCGGCGGTCAGAAGGGGAAAGGGCCGGCCCGGAAGTGGTGAAGATCCACTTTCTTCAATTAAATTTCAAGTTTTAGATGTAGTTTGAAGTTAAGGATGACAAGTTTACTCATGGACATGGATATCCGACCGGATAGGGTTTGGATATGCTTTTATGTCCATAGGCAGCACCCAAACCCGGCCCGATTGCTCATGGGTTGGGCATGAATATAATCTTGTACACATGGGTATACCCAAACCCGACCCGATAGTATGACTTAATGGGCAAAAATCTGCCATCCCAAAGTCACATGTCCCACTGCAATTTTACGCTTTGTTATCTAAAACATGCAAAAGAAATCACACAATCCCGGTCGTAACTTTTACTAGTTGACATTCAATCCCCTCCGTAACATACTCCAACGCCCCTTCCCTTATTTTTAATCTCCCTGTTAAATGACTCATCATTCTCATATGTTAGAAAAAAAACTAAATGATCTTTGGTTGTTAATGGACGATGATTTACCATATAAGTGAAGCCTAGCCTGCCACGAGGTGAAGAATGGAAGAGCTTATGTTAACATTGTGTTATGTCTTATTTATATGTCTCGAGAGGACCCAATGGATATCGAGTGGGTATGGATATCCATCGGGTTTGGACATGGACACAATTTTTAACCCATGGATTTTTTTCATGGGCGGGCAAAGATTGTCTTCATGGATATGGATATGGATGATCTTGTTCAACCCAATCCAAACACCGACCCATTGCCATCCTCCGTGAGAGGCAGCGGGCAAGAGAGAGGGACGCGGCGGAGAACTCTGTCCGCCGCGGCCGCGAGTTACCAGCGGAGCCCGACGACGACGAAGGGCTCCTCGCGTGGGTCTACCGCCGGTCGCTTACGACAGCGGAGACGAACGCTCGGCGGCTCTGCCGGAAGAACACGAAGGCTCTCCGGCTTGCCATCGAGCAGTCCGAGCATGAGGCAAAGGAGAAGGCGACGGAGGCGGCTCGGCTGACGAAGCTCAAGCGCCAGCAGGACCGGGCAGTCCGATGCCTCAAGGGCCTCATCATCGTCTCCTCCTCCTCCAACGACGACAACGACGGCTCCTCGTCCGATGAATCGGACAATCCTCCACTAGCCGCCGACGGCTACAGCTGCGCCGCCAACCGGAAGGGGAAATGGCCGGCCCGAAAGTGGTGAAGATCCGCTTTCTTCAAGTTAATTTCAATTTTTAGATGTAGTTTGAAGTTGTCGAGCGTTTATGTGAACTTTGATGGTCCTTTGAACACCTGGTCGTGATTTTTTAGTGAACATATTGTGCTTGCCTATGTCTGTTTGCGATCTACGTAGTTTGATGTATGTTGCATGATTTAGGGATTGGATATGAAATACACGGATGTGGACGACGCGATTTGATTAGTGCCCGATCAGTGTCCATGAACGCGCCCGGGCGCATCCGCGGGCGTTTGAGAGACCAAATTTTCCATGTCCGGCTTTAGATGCTCTTAGGTCTGGGCTCTAGGGAAAATCCCAGCTGTTTTCATACTTTTCGAGTGGACCTCGTTCATTTTCTTACGTCAAGTAGTCAGACGCTTAAAAAACCTCGTTCATACTTTTCGAGTGGACCTCGTTCATTTCATGTGAAGCCGTCGACCGCTCTATTTATGCTTCAATTGTGAAGGAAATTAAGCACCTATTGTCGCTCAGACAATCTTGTATTATTCATATATCGAGGACCCAAAATAAGGCTAGTGATGATTTAGCTTCGTTTGCTAGATTGTAAGGTAGGACCATGACCTGGCTAGGGGCTGGTCCGGATGAGGTGATGGAGATTGTTTCTCTCGATTGTAAAGACTTCATGAATGAGTAATGCATGGTTTTTCCCCGCAAATAAATAAATAAATATTGCGTCTAGGAACTTAAGCGCTCCTGCGTTGGAGATACCCTAATTAAGCCACGTTCATACTCAAACATGAAACTACACAGGTCGATCGTTCCTTCGTTTGCAAATCCGCATCGAAGTTGGACGCAAATTAAATCGATCAGTTAATTATTTATTACGTCCTTGTCAAATCTTTGACCCTGTGTTTTCCTGTGTTAATGCTGCGGTGCAAGCATCATTAATTCAGACAGATGGTATGGCAGTTAGATAGGACCAATTAATTAATGGGAAGTTAGGAACACACGGTGACCAGCTTCGGTCTGCCATCTTGAAACCTACTCCCTCCGTTTGAAATTACTTGTCACAGGCTGGTCACAATGGGCAAGAACATAAGCTAGTAACTTACACACTTCCCTAGACTATGTTACTACCTCTATAGTGGGTAGGAACATCTATGTAGTGTCATGCGACGATGTATTTATTAGGTTATAGACTCATTGTTTCTTGGAGTGTGTGATGTTCCGGTAACTTAGCTAGTTACCACAAGCACCTCTCTCTTCATTAAATATGTGCCACATAAGCAAAGTTGTATTGGAGTGTGTGATGTTACTCCTAAGTTCCTTCCCATTGTGACCAGCCTATAGATATATCCATTTTCGAGACTAGTAATTACTAACTGAGGGAGTAGAAACCAACGGAGTGCAACATACTCCTTTTGTCCCGAATAACTTATTACAGAAATGGATACATCCATATCCATTTCTTGATTGATTGAGATGCATGGGCAAGGATTCGTCACTCGCTAGCAGAGCTCGGTGACAAATAAAAAAGTATCTTGTGTTCATTCAATATAAGCCATTTTACCTTTTACAGCCTTGATATCGGCCTATATAATAAGAACCACATGTCCAAATAAATAATCTGTATTGAAGAAAAAGAAAAGAAACAAAAATTAAAAGAATAAATGTATCATAAATATTGAGATTTGTGTAGCTCCTAGAACTTTTGGCACCCATAGGTCCGTCCACTTAATCCATGATACTGCTCGTAGTCTTCTTGATGAGATCCCAAGCACTTCTCACATGTCTCTCCTCCTGCAACGACGACCCAACGGCGAACCGCAGCACGAACTTGTCACCGACCACCGTGTGTGCAAGATAAGCCTTGCCAGTTTTGTTCAGATTCTCCATTAGCACGCGGTTGGCCTCGTCAGCATCCTTCTCCGTCATGGCTCCACTTGCCTTGATCCGAAAGCACACAAGAGCAAAGTTCCTCGGTACGACCACCTCAAACCTGTCATCGGAACGGACGAAATCTTCGAACATCTTGGCCATGGCAACATCACTACGGATGTGCTCTTGGAGCTTCGCGGTACCATAGGTGCGCATGACCATCCAAAGCTTGAGCCCACGGAAGCGCCGACCGACGCCGACCTGCATGTCCTTAAGATCGGTGACCTCGCCGGACTCGGTAGCATCGTTCTTGAGGTACTCCGGATTAGTCTCCAACGAGTCGCTCAGTCGGTGAGCATCACGGACGTAGAGACATGTGCAGTCAAGGCATGTGAGAAGCCATTTGTGTGGGCTCATGCTAATGGAGTCCACACGCTCGACACCATCGAGATGGTGGCGAAACTCCGGGCAGATACATGCGCTGCCAGCGTAGGCAGCATCGACGTGAACCCATGCATTGAACATGGCGGCAACGTCGGCAACGTCGCCCACCGGGTCAACGGCGTTTGAAGACGTGGTGCCCACAGTCGCGCACACATACGTTGGCACAAGACCAGCGTCGACATCGGCTTGCATGACCTCGAGAAGCTTTGCCGGGTCGAGCCCATAATTGGTTTCCGGCCCGGTAGGGATGGAGCGGATGTTGGCGGGGTCGAAGCCTGCGAGGCGACACGCCTTGAAGAACGTGGAGTGTGTCTGGTCTACAGCGTACACAGCCAAGCGCGGGATGTCAGACACGCCGACCGAGCCGCTTCGACGCAGCGCTGCATCACGGGCGGCGACTAGCGTGACGAGCATTGCCTCACTCGTCGTGCCGAGGATGACGCCACCGCCGGTGCCACGACCAGTGCTGGTGCGATTCATGAAGGTGGTGGGTAGGCGCAGGAGCTGCGCAAGCCAGTCGAGAGCAAGGACCTCCATCTCGGTGGCTGCAGGTGAGGCCTGCCACGTGAATCCAACGGTGTTCATGGATGATGCGATGAGGTCGCCGGCGATGGCAGCGGCGCTGTTGGTGGAGGGGAAGAAGGCGAAGAAGTTGGGGCTAGCCCAGTGTGTCATGCCGGGGACGACGGAGGTCCTGAGCTCCTTCATGGTGACGTCGAATGGCGCAGAGTAGGTCGGTGGGGACGCGCTGAGTTCATCTTGTAGGTATCCTGGCTTCACGTTAGGAAGAACAGGCATGGACTCGATGTTGGTGTAGTAGTCGGAGATGAAGTCGACGGCCTTGTGGAGGTATGCACGGACATCTTCGGGGTTGAGCGGCTCAAACGCGGCCTTGTCGTCGGGAAAGGCGGAGAAGGACGTGGCGTTGGTGCCCAAGCTGCCCATTCCTTTTAGGTAGTTTAACCCTTAACTACGAGTGGAAAAAAAGGTGGGAGAAACAAAGAAGGCTTGGCTTAATGAAGTGGAGCTATGTAGCTTTGCTGCCGGAGAGCAAGAAGAAGCAGAGGAGCTTGCTTTGCTGCTTAGTTTGGTGAATGGAGTTGGTATTTGGTGCGGGGGGAATATATAGGTGGATGCGGGAAGCGGCGTGGCGGGGTGGGCGTTGGATGGGTCCTGGTCGCGCGGGCCTACGGGCGCTGCTAGGAAGGTTGGTGGTTGGTAGAGATCCGAGCACAAGCGCGCGCGACACGAGTCTGATGGTCAACACGTGCTTTCAATCCGGATACGTCCGAATAGACTAGTTATGGTGCCGTTCGTTAATTGGTCATCGTCTGGCTGCTAAAGTTTCTTTTTTTTTCTACGCATTTATCCGGACTACAAGGGGGCATGGATAGTTTTCGTCACCACAAAAAATCGTTTCTTATTCATATTATTAACTGCATAATATAATATCGTGCGGTCAAGGTAGACCTTTTCTCTCCTAAAAAAATTATCTATGGCTAGGGCAAACTCTCCCCTTAAGACTTCACCGGCGAGACTGTGGCTTCGCCTCTCCTCTACCTGCCGCTCCATGGCGGAGCTTTGGCGTGGATTCATGATGTCTTCTTAGAACGATGAGGTTAGGGTTTCTCATCAAGCTTGCACGACGGCGAGATTTTGTGTTAGTTGGTTCGTATCTATTTGTGGGTTCAACGACGACGACTGTGGCTCCAGGGCACTGGTCCTTAGGGACAAGTGCACGAAGACTTTCCGGCTGTCATCGACAAGGTTAGACCGGTTTCGGTAGGGGAGTGGCGACAGAGACAAGTCGATGGACCATTTTGGCGGCGGTAGTGGTCTTTTGGTGGTCTAGAGACCTTGACATATTTTTTTACTGTGTTTGAGGTGTTTTGTACTTCTGATGAACTTTTATAATAAATCAGAATCTTTTGCAAAATATACAATCAAAGCACCAAGTGTATATTCATACAAAATATATGTTAGACTTGTCACAGTGAAGAGTATCATAAACAAGTATCACGTGCTTGACAATTTTCATGCCATATGAGATAGCAGTGCTTCGCCGGTAAAAACAACAAAATTAAGTCTAACATTTGGAGGTAACATTTGGTGTTCGATTCTTTTTCTTTTTTTGCGCAGGTCAAAATGCTTAAGTGTTTCCCCTGAAAATTTGCATGTACCATTTGGGTGTGACAATGAACACATTTTTTTAACATTTGTAAAATCCGATTTTGGCACGCAGGAGCAGGTGCTCCCTAGAGCCAAAATGGATTTCCGCATGTGCAGTACATAATATCATACAATAGTATCATATTATCACTACATGTGTTGATTTATAAAGTCTCAATTTAAAGTTCACTCCATTTATTTATTCAAATTTTCAAAATCTTTTGACGTGCCATGGTACTTGTACCATATACTAGAACCTTCTGTAACATAATTACTTGATGTGCCACATCATATTTTTGTTTACGTGGTAATGCATGATACTATTGTGATGCTCCCGCTGTGAGAGGTCTTACACAAACAATCCAACTTGTGGCAATGTTAGTAACTATCATGGCCCCTGTCCAGAAGAGATTTAGAGAGCGGTTTCCATCCCACTAGTAATGTTTGGAGGGGTTGTCTCAATTAGATGGCTTCTTTGAGCACTTCTGGGACGATCCCTAGCTGAGGGCTCGCTTGCACAGGGCGAAGGTGGCGGTGACATAGGGTGACGAGAAAATGGTTGAGCAGTGCAACGGAGGTGGTGGGGGGAGTGGATGGTTGTTGGATGAGGAGGTGGTTTCCATCTTTGCCTCTTGATAATATTAATT
The DNA here is from genome assembly GCA_021437245.1 of Aegilops speltoides. Lineage (NCBI taxonomy): Eukaryota > Viridiplantae > Streptophyta > Magnoliopsida > Poales > Poaceae > Aegilops > Aegilops speltoides. Next base: position 544,600,466 of record CM038142.1, read on the forward strand.
TTTATAAGAAATGCAAAAGGTTTTAATTGTGAAGTACCAGCCCCCCCCCCTAAGATATTAGAAATGCAAAACAACTATAAGTTATGTAATCATAAGCATTTATCTGAAGATTGAAAAGGAGGTAAAAATCTTAGAAATTGTCCTATATATATTAGGTGAATGGTTAATGTTGCACACCTATTATGTTGGATTGAACCATACATATGAATAATTGTTAGATTCATCTGCAGATGGCACCTTTAGATGCATGGCACAAGCTCAAGCTCGAAATGTTTGGACGGCATGATGGAAAATTATGTCAAAATGACATATTGAGAGGGTTCCGGCTACAATGCTAAACTCTACCCAGGAGGTTCAAAGTTTAAATGCCAAACTTGTGAATATGTTTTCTTTTAATACTGCATCATCTAGTACTTATGATATTCCTAATTTTGTGAACTTGTTGAGCGAAATAAAGAACATGTTGGCGTCAAAATAACTTCAACAATAATGCATGTATGAATACTGCCGAAATAATGATTATAGGCCTTATCATTGATATAATTAATGTGGGAGTAATAATTTTCCTATTAGATTTGTGGGAATGATTAAGTGATGAATTTTGACCCGAAACTAAATCAAGACCTAGAACCATTTTTTTGGTAAATTAGCACTCTCTTTGATAAAGTTAAATCTCTAATTATATAGATTTGATGAAGCATAGATCGACACCATCTAAAACTAACACCGGAGAGACTCTCAAGCATATCCAAGCCATCTTAGATAAGAATTGGGAGAAAAGAAGAAACAAAACCATGCATGCTGAAATTGAACCTAAAATTAAGTGTCGGTGTCAAAACCGGCGGATCTCGGGTAGGGGGTCCCGAACTGTGCGTCTAGGCGGATGGTAACAGGAGACAAGGGACACGATGTTTTTACCCAGGTTCGGGCCCTCTCGATGGAGGTAAAACCCTACTCCTGCTTGATTGATATTGATGATATGGGTAGTACAAGAGTAGATCTACCACGAGATCAAGGAGGCTAAACCCTAGAAGCTAGCCTATGGTATGATTGTTGTTCGTCCTATGGACTAAAACCCTCCGGTTTATATAGACACCGGAGAGGGCTAGGGTTACACAGAGTCGGTTACAATGGTAGGAGATCTACATATCCGTATTGCCAAGCTTGCCTTCGACGCCAAGGAAAGCCCCATCCGGACACGGGACGAAGTCTTCAATCTTCTATCTTCATAGTATTGGAGTCCGGCCAATGATGATAATTCGGCTATCTGGACACCCCTAGTCCAGGACTCCCTCAGTAGCCCCCGAACCAGGCTTCAATGACGACGAGTCCGGCGCGCATATTGTCTTCGGCATTTCAAGGAGGGTTCCTCCAAATTCCATGTGCTTGCCGAATAGTGTCCGGCTTCCTTATAAATGTTGCGCTTCTTGGCTTCCACGTCCAATAATGAACCTCTTCCACGCGTTGTATGAATGCGAAAAGCCAGGGTATTTTTACATTTTACCCCCTAGCTGCGTGAATAAGCCGCCTATAAGAGGGGCAAGGATCTAGATCCGAATCACACCATCCTCCTTCCGCGAGTGTTCATCGAAGCGCCTCTGACAAAAAAATCCACTCCATCATGGACAGTCGACGCGGCTCCTCATCTCGCGCTCCCAGCCCTCAGCCAGGAGATTGGGGGAGATGTTCAGTCCCGCATAGCGAGCTGGTGACGCTCCAGGCCGAGGGATATCTTCCCCCGGCCTTTATGGTTCCGGTTCGAGCCGGACTGGCCACCTACAAGGGGGGAAAGCAGGCAGAGAGCGTCCCCAATCCCTCCAAAGGAGAGCGGGTATGCTTCATCCCTTATCTAATAAGGGGACTCGGATTCCCCGTACATCCGTTTCTCCGGGGGCTCCTGGAGTTCTATGGGCTCCAGCTTCACCACCTTAAGCCTGCCTCCATCCTGCACAACGCGGGCTTCGTGGCCCTTTGCGAGCTGTTCTTGGACATCGAGGCCCATTTTGCGCTGTGGAAGAGATTGTTTTGCCTTGTACCCCGTTCTCATGAGGGGTCGATATATAAAGTGGGCGGAGCCAAAATATGGCGCATCGCCGGGACCGGATATCTATCCGGAACCCCGAAGAAGGCGTCCGAAGACTGGCCTTCGGAATGGTTTTATATGGAAGACGCCCCGTTGCCGGACCTAGTTCGGATCAGCCTACCGGAGTTCAGCAACGCTCCTCTGAAGAAACTCTTGAGTTGGCGCCCGCGGAGCCCTCAACGGGAGAATGATAGGGACGTCCAATATCTGATGGGCCGGATAAGGTTACTGGCTCATTCAGGATTGACCATGATTGGAGTCATGGCCACGTGCATCATGCGAGGGGTACAGCCGCTCCAATATAGGGGCCACCCCATGTGGGATTTCAACGGGGAGGATGACGCCACCCGTCATGGCCGCAAGGGGCCGGGATCGGTTGCCGATCTGGTGAAGATCCTGTCCGGCTTGTACAAGGGGGAGAAGAAGGACTTCCTCCGCGCGAGTCCATTGAATGGATTTTCCATGAATAACCCTCGAAACTGGGTAAGTGGACGTTTATCTATCCGATCCATTTGCCCGAAGTTAAGTGTCTTACTTTGCGACTTTGACGCAGGAACTGCGCCGGGACGTAGAGGCATACATAGCCTGACTCCACAGCCCGAGGATCCGGAACGATTCCTTGATCCGGCCTCCGAAGAGGATCCGGGCATAAAGGTGGAGCTGATCGATGGGGTGTTCCACCAACTTAGCATGGACAATGCTTTGGTCGCCATTACGGTCGACTACCCCGGTTTATCTCCGGCTTCCCAGGTAACTGTGACCGGAGTCCTGACATCATTACTCATCCATGCTTATTTTTTATCACCGTATACCAATGGTGCTCCGCAGGAGGTGCCTTTAAGGCGGGAAGCCGAACCTGCGGCGGCTGACCAACAAGGGGCAGCTCGGCCCAGTAGGAGGAAAAGAAGTGCGGCGCGAATCGAAACGTCGCCGCAGTGGTATGGCGCGCCCCATGTTTCTGGAAGAGTTTCCCGGAAGGCATACTAACACTCATGATTTTTCCAGGAGAAAGAGCGCTCGCCGGACTGTGTCCGGGGAGGTTGCCAACCGAGCCTCCGCCAGCCAGGCTCCCACACCGGGTCCGGAGGGGGAGGCGAACGCGAGGCGCGCGTCGGGTGCTCCTCCAATGGAGGACGCCGACAGGTTGTCCGCCACCAGATCTGAGGTGGAGAGCGCCATGAATCACAGGCGCCGCCGGACAGTTCTTCGTGACGCATGCTTCTCCCCCGAGGCGTTAAATGCCTTAAATCGGGTGATGCGCACCACCGTGCTGCTCAAGATGGTCTAGCGAGCCACGGAGCGGTATGTGAAAGACATACGGTGAGGCATTTTGATGATTATATATGCCAAGAGCCCCGAGACTTAAAATAGTTAGAATAACTGATTTAAGGATCATTTGTTATGCAGGACCTCACGAAGAAGAATACCCACCTGTCCCAGGAGCTTCAAGAGTGCAAGGCCCAACTTGAGGCCAAGACTAGCCGCAGGGGAGCCACAGAGACCCCCTCTGGTAATACATACTTCGAAAGATAGGTAGTTTGTGAAGTGCGGCGTGTGTATAATTCTGACAATAATATTGCAGATGGCGCCGGACTTGATCCGGACAAGCAACAGCTACTACGCCAGCTGAAGGCCGGCGAGAAGGTGCTTATGAGGGTGCAGCAAGAGAGAAACAAACTCCAAGATGCCAACACTCAGCTGGGCGAGGAACTAAAAGATGTTCGGGTCTAGCTGTCTGACTCCGTGAGGGAGAATCGGCGGCTTCGTCGCGGCATTTATAGTAAGTGCTTGAGCAAACTCTTTTGAAAAGAAGAGTTCGGCGAGGAAGTCGATTGACAGGAAATATGTCTGTAGGCGTGCTCACAAGTCGTCCTGCGGAGGAGATGCCCGGTTCAACGGGTGACCTACTTCCCGAGCTGCTGCAACTGAACGAACGAGTTCGGCAGGTGATGAGCGGGGTCGCCCAGGCCTTGTGGCCTTCCGTGTCCCTGCCCGAAAGTCTTGGAGAAGCTTCAGGGAGCACGGCGGCGCTTCCATTTATGGAAGATATCGGCCTGCCGTAAAGGCGCCAGGGAGGCCTGGGCCATGGTGAAGACACGGTATGCGAAGGCTGACCCAAACCACATGGCCGAGGTCGGACCTGTGGGGCCTGACGGGAAGGAGATCCCTGTGAGCTTAGTGTACGACCAAGTAGAGTTGGCCGCAAAGTATTCACAACGGGACTGTAAACTAGACAGTTTATTAGATGGTATCGAAGAGGAATACCGTCAGTCAGCTTGACTGTGTAATTTAAAATGACATTGAAAATGCCTTCTAGCCGGATTGTAGATCGTTTGTCTTTGCGGACCTTTTCGCTTCGACCTCGGGACCCGACAGTCCGGAGTGTGTCCGAATACCCTCACGGTTATGTAAGAAACCGGGGCATGCATGGAGACCAGGCGTAGGGGTCATTAGTGCTTTATCAGACAAGTGCCCAACTAGTTATGTTATATTACATGGTTAGTAAGAAACATCTTCCAGGGAGAATAGTTCCGTTAGGGGTTCCTTTCCCTGGGAGGCATGCCCTAAAGTGCATGTCCGGGCTGCGAAAAAAGCAGGAAAGCATCTGGGGGCAGATAAATAAATAGGTAAGAAATCATCTTTCAATTCACCGACCGAATATTCCCTTAAGAACGCTAGCTTTCGGCTTCACCCAGTCTGAGGTACACATCCGGTGACCCGCAAGAATAATCGCAGAGGTGCTCCCTTTACCTCCTAGCGAACAATCGGGAACGTAGGGGTAAGCACAGGAGCCAGGCAACCCAGCTTGGCCAAAACTTAAGTCATATCGATGCATATAATGGTGAATAAAAGGCACATGCAGAAGTGTGACACATGTGTTGGGTATAAGGCCCGTATAAATAAGCTTCTGTTAAAGAAGCCCCCAGGTATAATGAGTGCCTATAGCATGTCAAGTGTGTGCGAACAATGCGCAGACGATCCACCGAAGGCCCGTTGTCGGTGTACTAAAGTAGGGGTACCTTAGTACCCCGAACTTGTGCACGGGCAGTTGCAGCACCCTATGGCAAGGCTTGCCGGGCGCCCGCCAAGACCCTCCGTCACTCCCATCTACTGCCATTCAAGAACAAAGTGTCAACCAAGTAGACAAAGCCCCGGCAAGAGGAGCTTGCCGGGAAGAACAAGGCCCCGGCAAGAGGAGCTTGCCGGGAAGGCCAACCAAGGCGCTTCAGAAAACATTCCGCGACGCCCCGCGCGTCCCGGCAAGGCCAGGCGACCGGCAAGCTTGCCGGCACGACAAGAGAAGGGCCGCGGCGAGGCGCTTGGCGTGGCAAGGCTGCCACTCTGCACCCAAGCTCCAGCGCATCCAACGACGTGTCGCCCAGGCCATCCAGAGCACGTGGCGTGGCGCCATTTGTGCAGCCATGCGGTGCGCGGTGTTAAGCCGACAAGGAGGCCATCGTGGCGATCGGTGGCGCCCCTAACGGTCGTTTCCTTGCCTTTGTTGGGCGACCGGACGGCATTAAATGCCCTTGTCCCCGCCGTCGAGTTAGGTAGAGGACTTTGTTGGACACTGTTGTACCAACCTGCGTTTTTACTCTTTTACCCCCTCTTTCTGCGTTGCCACCTGTCGGTGACCCCCTTTAGACTATAAAAGGGAGGCCCATGCGCACGTAAAAGGGGTTCGGTCCATTGGACGCATCCAACACCACTACACGCTCACGCTCTCGAGCAAGAACAAATACAAACACAAAGCAGCAGTAGGAGTTTTATCTCTCCGGAGAGCTCCGAAGCTGGGTAAAAATCGCCCGTTCCCCCGCGCGCTCGACCTCGATCTGCTCTTCGTGCGCCCCTCCGCTCCTTGCCGGACCAGAAGGGGCTCCCTGCTCCATAGGTGATCGTGCTCTGTAGAACCCCACGACATCTTTGGCGCGCCAGGTAGGGGGCGTCGAGGTCGTACGAACCTGATCCGGTCTCCGCACGCGCTACATCAGCATCTTCATCGACATGCCACCAAAGAAGAAGCCTTCGGAGGTGGCCGCTCCATCTACCTCGATTCCACCACCGCCGCAGGAGCAAGCGGGCGGTGGGGTGGATGCCGGCGGAGGAGCGGGCGCCGACGGTGGGACTCACGTCGTCACCAGGTCCAGAAACAAGGCCCCGCAAGCGTCGGCAACCGTACAGACACCACGCCCTTCCCAGGAGGTGCAGGGTCGACAACGCCCCGGTGCTCCTAGCACCGCGCTCGCGTTGGAGCAAGGCCAAGCTGGTGGGTCGTGAGACGTTCAAGACCAGCGTGCGCACCAGCACGCTGGTGCGAGTGAGGTGCGGTCGCCCGGGCGGGGTACCGCTCCTTCCAATCCGGTTGGGAGCCCGAGCACGTCCCGCTCCTCGCGCCGCTCGTCGCCGCCGCCACCCAAGACTCCAGAGGAAGCGCTGGCCCAAGCCCAGCTGCTTCTAGACTACCCTCCGGCGCCACACAAGATTGACGACTGGAGGATGGCCATTTATAGCCTCATCAGCTTCGCCAACGGCGACAAGCCCCGGCAACCGAGCACATCGAAGCCCCGGCAAGATGCCCAGGCGCGAGCCAACACCGACAAGACCGCTGGGGGTGCCACCACCATGCACTCCCCGCCCCGAAGGCCGAGATCTCCGACTCACCGGGCCAACCTCGACGCTGACTCCACTGCGTCATCGGACCCGCGAACCCGCCGCGATCAATGCCAAGTTATCCAAGAGCGGCGACACGAAGACGCCAGACTGCGATCGAAGCGCAGAAGAGAAGCGCGACGTCAATCTGACCAGCGCGCTGGGCCCACTGTCGATATGCATGCACCAGGGGAACCAGGCGACTTGCCATACGCGGCAGGTTGCCTGCGTTCACCCGTGAGCTGCGGCAAGTCCGGTGGCTCGAGACCAAGAACTTTAAGCCGACGCGTGCCGAGAAATACGATGGCAGGATACATCCGTCGGAGTTCCTCGGCGTCTACACCATCGCGGTGCAGCTGCGGGGCGACGCGAAGATCCTTGCCAACTACTTCCGCCGGTGCTCAAGCCCAACGTCAGATCTTGGCTCATGCACTTGCTGGACGGCTCCATCTCTTCGTGGGCGGACCTGTGCCATCAGTTTGTCGGCGCCTTCACCGGTGGCCACAAGCCTCATGGCAGAGAGCGACCTTCACTTGCTCGCCCGTATGAGGAGAACCCTGTGCAAGTACATACAGAGATTCAGCCAGTGCAGCGCAACATCCCGAGACGTCCACCCCCGCCGAAGTTATCGGCGCGTTCCATCAGAACGTGCGTAACCGCAGGATGAGGGAGGAGATGGCGATGTGCAATATTAGAGATGTCAGCGAGCTGTACGCTCTGGCCGACAAGTGTGCACGGGCTGAGGAGGGGAGGAAAATCCCCGAAGAGATTGCAGGAGCAGAAGGATCTGACAGTGAGGAGGGCGTCGCTCCGGCAAGGAAGAACCGGAGGCGGAGCAACAGAAAAAGAAAGGCTAAGGATGTGCTAGTTGTCGAGCATTCCGGCGACGGAGGTGGCTCCGATAAGGCCAAAGCTGGTGACTCCGGCGAAGCTGTGGTAGCTGCCGACAAGCAGGATGGCTCCGGCAAGCAATATTGCAAGATCCACCGCACCAAGGGCCATGACCTCCAAACCTGCAAGAAAGTTGAGCAGATGGCGGAGCTACAGAAAGCTGAGTATGAGCGCCGCGACAAGGAGAGGGCCCAGGGAGGTGGCGGAGGATCCGGCAAGAAGCTTCCCGCCCGGGGAGGGCGCCGTGGCAAGGCCAAGCCGCGGCAAGGAGACATGCCTCCCCGTGGCCGCGACAAGGACGAAGACGAAGATGAAGATGATGAAATGGAGGAAGATGAGACCGACGACCAGGAATTTCAGAAGGCAACGGAGGTGTTGTGCATCGACGGCGGCGCTTCTCTGCACACCTCGCACCGCCAACTCAAGCGAAGGCGCGAGAGGTGAGCGCAGCAGAAAGATCGCTTGAATCGCGCAAGCCCTCAAGTGGTCAAGACGCCCATCATCTTCGATGTTGAGGATCACCCCGATCGCATCACTGCGGTCGGTGCTTATAATGTTGGTCTCGCCAACAATCCGCAACCTCAAGGTCACGAAGATGTTGGTTGACGGCGGGGCCGGCCTGAATCTGATCTCCTCCGCAGTGCTCAAGAAACTCCAGATCCCCGACAGCGAGCTCGAAGAGACTGGTACCTTTCAAGGAATAAATCCAGGAAGGAGCAAGCCGAAGGGGAAGATCACACTGCCAGTAACCTTTGGCAGCGAGCTGAATTTCAGGATAGAGAGAGTCACGTTTGATGTTGCTGATTTCCCATTGCCCTACAAAGGGATACTTGGTCGTCCAGCGCTTGCCAAGTTCATGGCAGCATCTCATTACGCCTACAATGTGCTCAAGATGCCTGGTCCGATAAGTGTCATTTCTGTCCAAGGCGACAAAAAGAATGCACTTATCTGTACCGACAAGATCTACCGGGAAGTAGCAGCCGCAGCAGAGCGCCAAACACTTGCCGCTGAAGCTCCCGGGGAGAAGAAGAAGAAGGCCAAGTCCGGCAAGAGTAGCTTTGATGCTCACTCCGGCAAGCACACCTCTTCGGAGTGCTGCGCTACCGTCGAGGACGCACCATCGAGCTCCACCGGCAAGTGCAAGAGGGCGAAGATAGCTTCACAAGAGACTAAGTCCGGCAAGCGTAGCTCTGATGCCCACTCCGGCAAGCGCGCCTCTTCGGAGTGCTGCGCCGCCGTCGAGGACGCACCATCGAGCTAGAGCACAGTTGTTCTTAAATTCTTAGGTTATGTTCCTTGAACGGCCGTGCCTTGTATGGAAAACCTGTGTGCGGAGGGACTGGCTCGTGGCTGAGTTGCGCCCCTACTTTGTTTCGAGTCCGCTCAACAAATGAGAGCGCGCTGCAACCAGCCCGACAAGGTTTCTTGCCGGAGGCAGCACCGCCAGCGGGCCGCTGATGTTCCGCACTCAGCGAGAGTGCTTGCACCGGCAAGTTCCCTAAAAAGCATAAGGGTAAAAGCATACAAGGGATGGAATCAAGTAAAGGAGACAACATAGCATTTGGCGCCGTTTGAAGAAGCGCGACCTTGCCGGAACACAGACGACAGAAAAGCTAAGTTGCCCAAGTCTAAGCACAAAAGCCGAGCCAGTTTCAAATTCTCATGTTATATTCCTTGAACTGGCGCGCTTTGTATGGAAAACCTGTGCGCGGAGGAACCGGCTCGTGGCTGAGTTGCGCCCTTACTTTGTTTCGAGTCCGCTCAACAAATGAGAGTCGCTGCAACTAGCCCGACAAGGTTTCTTGTCGGAGGCAACACCGCCACTGCCAGACTCTTGATGTTCCGACTCGACAAGTGTGCTGCGCCGCAAGTTCCCTAAAAGCGTGGGGTAGAGACATACAAGGGAAGCGACAGAATAAAGGATATAACATAGCAATCACTGCCATAGAGCGCAGTCAGTTTCAAATTTTTAAAGTTATGATCCTTGAACGGCCGTGCCTTGTATGGAAAACCTGTGCGCGGAGGAACCGACTCGTAGCTAAGTTGTGCCCTTGATTTGTTTTCGAGTCCGCTCAACAATACAAGTGAGCTGCAACTAGCTCCGACAAGGTTTCTTGCCGGAAAGCAGCACCGCCAGCGGGCTGCTGATGTTCCGTGACTCAACAAGCGTGCTTTCGCCGCAAGTTCCTCAAAGCATAGGGTAGAAACATACAAGGCGCCGAATCAAGTAAAGGGCGTAACATAGCAAGCTTTGCTCAGAGTAAAGTTATATATTACAGTAAATAACTTGCCGCGCCCTAAGAGATTGTTCCTATAACACATCTAGCAGCGGCAAGGACAAGGAAAGAGAAGAAAGGTGCGCCGGCGCCTGGATCCCGGCAAGCCAGAGTTGCTGGGGGCTGCGAATGCCAAGATTCACCCCCGTCAAGCCAGAGCCGTCGGGGGCTGCGATATCAGATAAGCTTTTCATCCCCCATCATGCATCCTCTTATGGACTGGGAAACGCGAAGCCACGTCCTTGAACGGCTGTGCCTTGTATGCAAAACCTATGCGCGGAGGAATCGACTCGTGGCTGGGTTGCGCCCTTGATTTGTTTTCGAGTCCGCTCAACGATACAAGTGAGCTGCAACTAGCCCCGACAAGGTTTCTTGCTGGAGGCAGCACCGCCAGCGGGCTGCAGATGTTCCGCACTCAGCAAGTGTGCTTGCGCCGGCAAGTTCCCTCAAAAGCGTAGGGTACGAGCATACAAGGCACAAAGTCAAGTAAAGGATATGGCATAGCAAGTTTCCCCTTTTTCATTAAAAAACATCCCATTCGGGTACAGTCCATGGAGGATGAAAAACATGAAAGAGAGGATTACAAGTTTTAAATGCAGCTAAGGCCCGAAGGCTTACAAACTAAAAAGATAAGATGCCCGTAATCCCTTTCCTGTCCCCCTTTTCAGGAGGTAGGTCAAGGAGGCGAAGAGGGCAAAAGGGGCGCCTAGGCGAACTACGGGTGCTAGAAGACACCAAGAGAACATCCCGGGGGCCAGCCGGGGGCTTGGCGGAGACGGAGGCGCCGGAAGCAGAGCTCAAAGACGGGGCGGCAGGACGTCAGCACGCTGTCGAGGGCACCACACCCTCGTACTCCGACTTGACGGCCTTGCCGCCAACCCTCTTCCTCTTCCGCAGCCTCCCTACGCCAGCAGCCCAAGGAGACGACCCCGGGGAGTTCAGGAGGCCGGCGACCCGGATGATGAGGTCCCCGGTGGCGCACGAGGCGACGCCCGACGTCTAGTCAGGCCCGCCGCTCTCATCGTCGTTGTCGCTCTCCTCCTCGTCACTCTCGCTCGAGGGGGAGTCTTCGCTATCGGAGGAGCTGTCCACGCAGCATCTCGCCCGGGTGCCGGAGTCCCCGAAGACCTTGACGGAGAGGAGGTCGCCCTCCATTAACTTAAAATGGAGGGTAAACCCCGCCGTCAAGCTATGGATCTTGGCGAACGCCTTCCACCTCGATCAAGATACATCACGCCGGGGCTGGGGATCTGACGCTGACTCGCGTGCCATCGATCCCGCAGCCCCTCATGCGCAATCTCAGCGTTTGGCGGGTCCGCTCCATCGCGCATAACGGAGCCGGAAGCCGGAGGCGACGACGAGGTGCCCGGCGAGCAGACGAAGAACTCCCAAGGGTCGTCCCCCGTGTGGACCGCCGAGAGGAGAGGAGCCGCCGGCGAAGGTGAAGCCGACGCGCCGCGCGTCCGCCTCTTCCCCGCGCGCCTCGACCTCGCCCTCGACCTCGCCCACGACCTCGCCCCCTCCCTCTCCCTCTTGGGGCTGGTTCTGCCACCATGGGCGCGGGATAGGGAGGGATGCGCTGCCTAGCAGCGACCCTCGCCGCCACCGATGAAGGGCCGGGGTTCCCTTCCTCCATTGCGGATGAGAGGAAGGGGAGCTGAAGTTGAAGAAAGGAGAAGATGAGGAAGTGCGGGATTTCTGCGCTCCCCCCTCGCCCTTCTTAAAGGAGCGGGGTGGGGACATGGCCGCCCCGCTCGACGAATCAGAGCACGGGGAGGGCAGGGAATCGGAGCCGGCCCGCTGCCTCCGCCCGTGACGGCTCGGTTTTCCGCCTTCACCGCCCACGTCCCCACGCGCATGGGAGCCGCGTGGCGTAGGTGCGGAGCCGAGGCGACAGAAGATGTGACCTCGCCCCACCCCGTGATCACGGGGGTGGGCGCCTCGAAAATCGCGCATGCCACCCAGGCCTCCCACGACGCCGCGATTGACGCATGCCGTTACGGGAGGGCGCGGTGGATACGGAGTGGGTTTCGTGTGGACCCAGGCGCGTGCCGCAGCCTTTGTTTTGGGCCTGGCCCAACAGCTTCAAGACGTGTATGGCCCAGGCCGGGGCTCTGTCGGTGTACTAAAGTAGGGGTACCTTAGTACCCGAACTTGTCTGCAGGCGCAGTTGCAGCACCCGTGGCAAGGCTTGCCGGGCGCCCGCCAAGACCCTCCGTCACTCCCATCTACCGCCATTCAAGAACAAAGTGTCAACCAAGTAGACAAAGCCCGGCAAGAGGAGCTTGCCGGAAGAACAAGGCCGGCAAGAGGAGCTTGCCGGAAGGCCAACCAAGCGCTTCGAGAAAACATTCGCGACGCCCAGCGTCCGGCAAGGCCAGACGACCGGCAAGCTTGCCGACACGACAAGAGAAGGGCCGCGGCGAGGCGCTTGCCGCGGCAAGGCTGCCACTCTGCACCCAAGCTCCAGCGCATCCAACGGCGTGTCGCCCCAGGGCCATCCCAGAGCGCGTGGCGGTATTTGTGCAGCCATGCGGTCGAGGTGGCAAGCGAAGCTGACAAGGAGGCCATCGTGGCGATCGGTGGCGCCCCTAACGGTCGTTTCCTTGCACTGTTGGGGCGACCGGACGGGCATTAAATGCCCTTGTCCCCTGCCGTCAGAGTTAGGTAGAGGACACTGTTGGACACTGTTGTACCAACCTGCGTTTTTACTCTTTTACCCCCTCTTTCTGCGTTGCCACCTGTCGGTGACCCCCTTTAGACTATAAAAGGGAGGCCCATGCGCACGTAAAAGGGGTTCGGTCCATTGGACGCATCCAACACCACTACACGCTCACGATCTCGAGCAAGAACAAATACAAACACAAAGCAGCAGTAGGAGTTTTATCTCTCCGGAGAGCTCCGAAGCTGGGTAAAAATCGCCTATTCCCCCGCGCGCTCGACCTCGATCTGCTCTTCGTGCGCCCCTCCGCTCCCTGCCAGACCAGAAGGGGCTCCCTGCCCCATAGGTGATCGTGCTCCGTAGAACCCCACGACACCCGTGATAGTGGAAGAACAAGAAAGGAAAAAGAGAGGGGGAAAATAAAAGATAGTTAAATTATAAAATATAGACAGGGGAGGGAGACAAACTTAGAGTCCGGCGCTAGGCGTAGAATCTATGGAGATGGGCTGCGTTCCATGGATTTGGCTCGAGTCGGTTATCCGATGCATTTCGCAGACGGCACGCTCTGCCAGTCAGGACCTGGTCGATGATGAAGGGACCTTCCCATTTGGGCTTGTGCTTGTCCTTTTTCTTGTCCGGTAGGCGTAGAACTAGTTCGCCAACATTGTAAGTTTTGGCCCGTACTTCTCTACTCTGATATCTTCGAGCCTGCTGTTAGTAAAATGCGGAACGAGCTTTTGCCACGTCACGCTCCTCTTCTAAGGCGTCCAAACTGTCCTGCCGATCCAGCTCGGCTTCTCTTTCTTCGTACATGTGCATGCGAGGTGAGTCATGAATTATGTCGCAGGGCAAAACTGCCTCTGCGCCGTATACCATAAAAAATGGTGTGAATCCGGTAGTGCGGTTTGGCGTGGTCCGCAGCCCCCAGACTACGGAGTCGAGCTCCTCTACCCAGTGCGTGTTAGATTCCTTAAGGGGCCGCACTAGTCTGGGTTTGATGCCGCTCATGATTAGACCATTTGCTCGTTCGACTTGACCGTTAGTTTGAGGGTGATAGACTGAAGCGTAGTCGAGCTTGATGCCCATATTTTTGCACCAGAGTTTAACCCCGTCGGCCGTGAAGTTCGTGCCGTTATCAGTGATGATGCTATGGGGGACGCCATAACGGTGTACTATCCAGATATGAAGTCTATCACAGGTCCGGACTCGGCCGTTTTAACTGGCTTGGCCTCTATCCATTTGGTGAATTTGTCCACCATGACCAATAGGTATTTTTGCTTGTGGGTTCCCCCTTTAAGGGGTCCAACCATGTCAAGCCCCCAGACCGTGAACGGCCAGGTGATGGGTATAGTTTTGAGGGCGGTGGGTGGCATGTGGCTTTGATTAGGAAAGAGCTGGCAACCGACGCATCGTTGGACTAAGTCCTGAGCATCTGCCCGGGCCGTCGGCCAATAAAATCCTGTACGGAAGGCCTTGCCTACAAGGGCCCGGGCTGCAGCGTGGTGCCCGCCGAGTCCGGCGTGAATTTCAGCCAGAAGAATTCGCCCTTCCTCTTCGGAGATGCACCTTTGAAGGACTCCGGTTGTGCTTTTCTTATAAAGCTCTCCCTCATGGACCTTGTAGGCTTTAGATCGCCGTACTATGCAGCGGGCCTCGTTTTGGTCTTCGGGAAGTTCCTGCCTAATTAAGTAGGCTAGGAATGGTTCCATCCACGGGGCAATGACTGCCATTATTTCGTGGGCTGAAGGTGTTATTTCATTGGCTGAGCCACCGATTGTGTCAGAATGTTCGATGTTGGGCGGTGCGGTTGGTTCCGGGTTGTTGTTTTCGGACTCCTCTTCCCATAATACGGATGGCTTAAAAAGCCGCTCCAGGAAGATGTTTGGAGGGACGGCGTCGCGCTTTGCGCCGATGCGTGCCAACACGTCGGCCGCCGGGTTATTATCCCGGGCTACATGGTGGAATTCGAGTCCTTCGAACCGAGCTGACATTTTTAAGACGGCGTTACGGTAGGCTGCCATTTTCGGATCCTTGGCGTCAAAGTCTCCATTTATTTGGGATATTGCGAGGTTTGAATCCCCGCGGACCTCTAGGCGTTGAATGCCCATGGAGATTGCCATTCGGAGACCATGTAGAAGGGCCTCGTATCCGGCTGCATTGTTGGAGACCGTGTACATTATCTGAAGTACGTATTGGACTGTGTCTCCGGTTGGGGACGTCAAGACGACGCCAGCCCCCAGGACGGCCAACATTTTGGAGCCGTCAAAGTGCATGATCCAATTGGAGTATGCGTTGTACTCTTTAGGGAGTTCGGCTTCGGTCCATTCAACGATGAAGTCTGCCAAAACTTGCGACTTGATAGCTCGTCGTGGTTTGTAGGTTATGTCGAATGGTAGGAGCTCGATGGCCCATTCTGCAATCCTGCCAGTCGCGTCACGGTTGTTTATAATGTCGTTATGGGGTACTTCGGAGGCTACTATTATCGAACACTCTTGAAAGTAGTGTCGTAGCTTCCGGGATGCCATGAACACCGCGCACGCTATCTTTTGATAATGTGGATACCGTGACTTGCATAGAGTTAGGACAGTGGATACGTAGTGCACTGGTTTTTGAAGAGGGAATTTGTGTCTTTCCGTTTCTCGTTCGACGACGAGCACCGCGCTTACAACTAGATGTGTTGCCGCGATATATAATAACGTTGGTTCGCCCAAGTTGGGCGCGGCCAGGACCGGATTTGTTGCCAATATGGCCTTTATTTCTTGGAGTCCGCCGTGTATGCATCCGTCCATTCAAATGTTGATTGCATCAAGGAGGCGATAGAGGGTAATGCCTTTTCTCCCAAGCGGAGATGAAGCGGCATAGAGCCGCCACGCATCTAGTCAATTTTGTATTTGTTTGAGGTCTTTTGGGATATCCAAGCGTGTGAGCTCGGATCTTGGCTGGGTTTGCTTCAATTCCTCTACCGGATACAATGAAGCCCAAGAGCTTTCCGGCTGGTACGCCGAAAACGCATTTTTCCGGGTTGAGCTTAATGTCATATGCTCGGAGGTTGTCGAATGTGAGCCATCCGACGTGTTTGGTCTTGACGACCACATCGTCTATGTATGCCTCCACTGTTTTGCCGATCTGGGTTGCCAGACATGTCTGAATCATGCGCTGATATGTTGCGCCGGCGTTTTTGAGCCCGAAGGGCATTGTGTTGAAGCAGAATGGTCCGTATGGAGTAATGAATGCCGTTGCGGCTTGGTCTGTCTCCGCCATCTTGATTTGATGGTAGCCGGAGTATGCATCGAGGAAGCACAATGAATCGTGCCCTGCGGTAGCATCGATGATTTGATCGATGCGGGGAAGGGGGAAAGGATCGTTTGGACAAGCCTTGTTAAGGTCCTTGAAATCGACACACAGGCGCCAGGATTTGTCCTTCTTTGATACCATTACCAGGTTTGCTAGCCAGTCCGGATATTTTATGTCTCTGATGAATCCGGCTTCTAATAGTTTGGCTAGCTCCTCTCCCACTGCCTGTCTTTTGGATTCAGAAAATCACCGAAGAGCCTCTTTGACTGGCTTGAATCCTTTTAGGATATTTAGGCTGGCTTCTGCCAACCTGCGTGGGATTCCTGGCATGTCTGAAGGGTGCCAGGCAAAGATGTCCCAATTTTTCCGAAGGAATTCTCGTAGTGCGGCGTCTACATCAGGGTTTAATTGTGCCCCAATGGAGGCCATCTTTGTGGGGTCCGTTGGATGGACTTGGAATTTGACTATTTCGTCCGCTGGCTTAAAAGAGGTGGACCTGGATCTCTTATCGAGTATCACATCGTCCCTGTTCACCGTGGGCCTTGGCCTTGATGAGTTCCTCTGCCGCTAGGGCTTTGGATAGTGCCTCTAGGGCTAGTGCAATTGTCTTATTTTCAGCAGCGAGTGCTATGTCCGGATCAGCGACAAGAGTGATGATTCCATTGGGCGGGCATTTTAAGCTTCATGTACCCGTAATGGGGTATAGCTTGAAAAATCGTGAATGCCTCTCGCCCTAATAAAGCGTGATATCCGCTGCTGAGCAGGGCCACTTGGGCGTGACCTCCTCGGACCTGTAATTGTCCGTGAGCGAACACCACATCCAGTGTAATTTTTCTTGTGCAGCGTGCTTCCCGACTAGGGATTATTCCTCTAAGGTTGTGCTGCTTCGCTCAATGCGGCTCTAGTCTATTTCCATTTTTCGAAGGGTTTCCTCGTAGATGAGGTTTAATCCGCTGCCGCCATCCATGAGTACCTTAGTAAGACGAAAGCCGTCCACTTTTGGACTGAGGATCAGTGCGGCTGGTGCTCGGGCTGTTCGGAATTTAGGTTCATCGCTGGCGTTGAAGGTAATAGCCGTGTCGCTCCATGGATTTATTGTTGCTACTTGGTAGACTTCGGCGAGGCTGCGGAGTGTTCGTTTCCGCATATTATTTGATGCGAAAGTCTCGAAGGCTATTAATACCGTACTGGTACTGCTGGACTGGTTCTCTGGGGCTAGAAGCTCTTCGCCACTTTTGGCCACCTGCCGTAGTATCCAACATGCTCGAAGGCTATGTGTTGGAGTGGCGCCCTCAGTACTATGGATTTTACAGGTCCGTGAGCCATCCCTCGATGACGGTTCCGTGCCCTTTAGGGTTTTTGCTTTTTAGTTTTTATCCCAGGTGCCTGAGCATGATGCACCCTTTTATTTCGGACTAGGGTTGTGTTCGGAGCCGGATTGTCCCAAAACTTGGTTTCGGTTTTCCAGGCACTCTCCATCGCACAGTACTTTCATACTATGGACGCCTTGGTCGTGGCGTGTCATTTCACGACGACTTATGGCGTTCATGATTCCCTTGTCCGTGCAATTGTTGCAGAAAATTGAGATTGCGCTTTCCTCACGGCAGTCCTTTATCCTGTCCATAACCAGGAGGAATCTGGCCCAGTAATGATGTACTGTTTCAGCGGGCTCTTGCCGGATTCGAGATAGATCGCTTGTGTTTGGGTGGGCGGGTGGAATTAAATTCGGAACCCCACCCAATCTGAGGCTCAAGGGCCGAAAATTTTCCGAATTTGGAAGCTTGGATTGCCGGACGTTGTCCAACGAATCTGGTCTGCTGCCTGACTTTAGGTTCAGTGCTTGATTGATGTCTGTCCCTCCGTGGGAATCCGGCATGGAGGGATCAGGAATCCGTACATAACTGGTCTTTAATATAGAAGAAGAGTCGCCGCACTATTCCTCTACCACAGCAACGTGGTGGGTAGCCTGGGGAGAGTTGATCTCTCTCAGATCGGTTTTAAGCCCAATCTGATCGTGGTTTGTAGCGACTCCCAGGGCGGCGATGCGATCCAAGAGCTCGTTTACGGAGGAGAGCTCCATCGGATCTAGCTGCTCGGCGAATTCCGAGTTGACGTGAAGATCGCTTTTGATGACCCGAGAGGTCATTGTCGGAGCAGCGGCCGAACAGGCGGTCATAAGAAAACCACCTAGCCAGATAGTTTGGCCGGTGGCCAAAGCTCCTTTGGCAACGGTACCGTCTTTAAAGACAGGACGAGGCATCCTTCCTGATTGCGACAGCACAGAGGAACTCTCAATGAAAGCACCAATGTCGATGTCAAAACCGGCGGATCTCGGGTAGGGGGTCCCGAACTATGCGTCTAGGCGGATGGTAACAGGAGACAAGGGACACGATGTTTTTACCCAGGTTCGGGCCCTCTCGATGGAGGTAAAACCCTACTCCTGCTTGATTGATATTGATGACATGGGTAGTACAAGAGTAGATCTACCACGAGATCAAGGAGGCTAAATCCTAGAAGCTAGCCTATGGTATGATTGTTGTTCGTCCTATGGACTAAAACCCTCCGGTTTATATAGACACCGGAGAGGGCTAGGGTTACACAGAGTCGGTTACAATGGTAGGAGATCTACATATCCGTATTGCCAAGCTTGCCTTCCACGCCAAGGAAAGTCCCATCCGGACACTGGACGAAGTCTTCAATCTTCTATCTTCATAGTCTTGGAGTCTGGCCAATGATGATAGTTCGGCTATCCGGACACCCCCTAGTCTAGGACTCCCTCATTGAGCATAGGATAAAGATGTCAAAAATGGTTGTTAGTGTACACCTATTTTTTATTGATGTAATTAAATTTACTATGATGAGTGTACCCTCTCCGAAGTTATACAAGTTTTTCAAGAATTATCGGAAGTGCCTAATAGTACTGCTTGCAACAAACGAATTACTGAACATATAGGGCTACCTATTTTAAACGGTGAGGGGGAGAAATATAATCAAAAAGCCAATATCCCTATATAATTAGAGGATCGTTTGGAACCAATTAAAATGATTACAATTAATAATTTTGATTGTTATGCTCTTCGTGATTGCAGTGCTAGTGTTTATACAATTATTACATCCTTATATAAAGTGATGGGATCTTGCTCAGCCCACCATGTAAAAGCTAGTGCTATAATATAAGTTATGCTCCCATTAAGTATCCTTCTGGACATAGAGACCCATCATGTGTGTCCAATTATTTTGGGAAGGAGGGCGGTCCCGACATAATTCATGGGTATTTAGATGAATACCACTTCTTTTTGGTGGAAACCCTGTAATTACATTATTTATAAGAAATATGTATTCAACAAATATACAACTCATGTGCACATCACGTCTACTTCTCGCACTACCCCCACGACCTGTCCCATATATCATCCCATGGCCCAGTTATGCAACCCAAAGCCCATTAGGAGTTCAGGACGTAATGGGCAATGGCACAGGGGCATCATCATGGGGTCTCTCGGGGGGTGCACAACAACACACATGCACGCGCACACGCACACGCGCGCACACACACACACACACACACACACACACACACACACACGCACGCACGCACGCGCGCGCGCACGCACACACACACACACAGAGAGAGAGAGAGAGAGAGAGAGAGCTACAAGGGCTAGAGTGTCAGGGGTGTCAATGGCCATTGGATTTTTTATAGAGCGTAAAAAACGTTGGTATTTTGGATCGGGGCGTACAAGGCGTGGGAGGACGGAAGATGCACCACAGTAGCATCGGTGCCTCGTGGAGTCAAGGCGTGGCCATGGGCAACATGTGTAGGGAGCGCGTGCGAGAAGGACATACATACCAATGGGAACACATGGTGAAGAGGTAGGAGAAGACGAGCCTGTGGCGCGTGTGCACATGGTTAGGTCTACGAATCCGTGTGCGATACGGCATACATCACACACGTCTGTTTCACAGAGCATGGACGATGTCGCACATGATTCACTTATAAGAAGAAATGCATGCTATGAAATCACTCGTCACACGCTTTGCTTTATGTAAACTATGTTCATGACATCGCACACGATTCACTCGGACCAACCGTCTACGATCTAGCACGCCATCGCACACAAACCGTGTGCACACCAACCAATATGCTTAGAGCGCTTGTTCATACCATTATTTAAAGTATACCAATATAAATGTTTTGGTATATGTGTAACCAACAAAGGTTTTCAGGTTAAACAAAGTTCGACCAACCTGTCCTTTTGACCCCAGTCTGAGCATGCGTTTCATAAACATATATTCAAGACTTGTTTTGTGTGCAAACCCACGTGATCAATGTCACACGGAACAAGAGCCACGTGAATCGCGAATCAACCTGTGGTTGAGTTGGTTAGGTGGACAGTGGTATCCCCAACCCACCAGGGTTCAAATCCTGGTGCTCGCATTATTCCTGGATTTATTTCAGGATTTCCGCGATGCGCTTCGATGGGAGGAGGCGTTCCGTCGACGACGAGGCCTCTACGGTGACTTCGTAAATCTCAAGATGATATGCCGCTCAGTCTCGGAGGTGCTCATAGGGGTAGGGTGTGCGTGTGTGCGTTCATAGGGATGAGTGTATGCGCGTGTATATGAGCGCTTGTGTCTGTACTGATGCTCAAAAAAAAAAAAAAAAAGAGCCACGTGAATCTATACATGTGGAAGTTCCATGCCTAGCGCGGAATCCTTTTTCTCATGCTATAACGCGCGCGTGCAGGTGGTTGATTCTGGTCAAGTCGTCAGTCATTACGGGCACAACTGATTTCGTGAATAATTTTGTGATAGCTAGCCAAACAGATTGTTTAATGTTGACTCATGTTTAAATTTATGAAAGTAAGTACGTCATCCTAAATAGTTTTCCGTGCGATCGACGGCCTTTCTTAAGAAACAAGTAGAATCGACTGTTACTGTTTCAAGCTAATTTATAACATGGAGTCTAACTACTACTCCCTCCGTTCCGAAATAATTGTCTTTCTAGCCATCTCAAATGGACTACAACATACGAATGTATGTAGACATGTTTTAGAGTGTAGATTCACTCATTTTGCTCCGTATGTAGTCACTTGTTGAAATCTCTAAAAAGACAATTATTTCGGAACGGAGGGAATACTTCCTAAACCTCGGTATACGGGGCTTTAATTTTAACACCGGGCATTTTACTCCCTAAACTCTGTCAAAGTGGACTGATTGATGGCACAACACTTTTTCCTATTTGTAGAAATGACAACCTATGCAACACAAAAAAAAGTAAGGGTTAAGGTAAAAATAATTGGTAATAATGGATTTAAAAAATATGATTTAATCATTCCCACAAATCAGAAATGACAAATCGATTAGAAACATTATTGGAAGAAAAAGTATGGCAAACTTTTTTTGGGAGGGGTATGGCAAGTTTTATGAATGTTAACAAAATATTGCAAAGGTTCCTCAGTTTCCCTAGTTTATCATGATATGTCGTACCGGTTAGTTTTCTTAAATGGTTCGGAATTCTCTGATTCTTACATCCCATATTTTAGTACATTTCCGGAATTTTATGGATATTTTACCAGACCTCCATGTTCATTTATTTTACTTTTCCTCGTATTTTCATTTTTCGAGTATGTTCCATTGCTATTTACAAATAATTTTGCCATTTTTTGTGCTATATCACTAGTGGCATGTGCAAGAAACTGTCAGCATACAACCCTACATTACACCTTGGCTAACGCCAATGGAAAATGTGTCATCTATGATCAACAAAAAAGTTAATGGGGCTCAAAGTTAGAACGAGGCGTCGCTCCGTTGGCTAGGATCTTGAGTACGCAGCCAGCCCGCCCACATTCGAGCCTGAGCTCGCGTAAAAAATACCAACATGGTTTAGCCCTAGTTGGTATCTTTTTCTAATGGGGCTCAAACTTATCAGTCTGAAGTTTGGGAAAAAATTAAATTGAATAATAATTCAGGACCCAAAATAACTTTTCCAGTCAATTTTCAAATGTGAACTAATTTCTCAATTGATGTGAAAGTTGATCTCAAAGTCGAACTTTGTGATTCTTTCTTGTTCCCCTTACTCAGCATGCCCACTCCACTTTTTGTTTTCTTGTTATTTTACCAGGTTGAAAGAAATCACTTACTATTAGGACATAGTGTCTGGTATCACTTAGGGCTACTTGATTTATTTTCATATTGCATCAGATTTGAACTATTTCACAACCTCCCGCCCTATGAAAACATATTCTTCTTCTCTACTATCAGTTGTTGCTCACACCACAAAGGCCACCATTTTGACAACAACTACCAGTTGCAGGATGATTGGAGCACTTGATTTAATTGGATGCCAAAGCTCCGACAAAACAAATTGGGCCATGTAGAGGCCAATTGAGGCTAACATGCGAAGAGCCACCAACAACCAAAATGGTCGTAGCGCTAGGAGAGAGCGAAAACCATCAAGTTAATCGAGCTCATAACAAAAATATCCATCAAAAATATCCAAAAGGGAAACCTCAAATATTAATTAATCCAGCTCATCTCCAGGTTCAGATTTCGTGAAAATCCCAATTCATTTGTGAGGTATGTGATGGTTTCATGTACTAGGAGTACCCTAGCCGACCTAGACTCGGCCCAACATGACTCATTGCATTCAATGACCTGTTACTCAGCCCCTGGCCTCATGAGGACGCACGTCTACTTGGCGGTCAAGTCAAGGAGTTTGGAGGTCGCGGAAGATCCTCGATCGGTAGCAATCGACCTACAACTTTGTAAATCCTATCCTGGTCCCCATATATACGCAAGGCTAGGGCTAGATCATAGATCATCAAATCTCAATATACCTATGTGATCCTTGCGATCTCACCCACCGTATACATACCATTAATCTCATATGAGACTAGCTCCGTTGGTACATCCAAGCAAGAGTAGAGTTTTACCTTCACTGTGACGGTCGAATCTGGGTAATCCCCTTGTGTGAATCCCCTTGGTACTTCCGTCTATCGAGGTTACTGCCGGTATGACGAATGGACAGTATGCAAGAATAGCAAATTTGAACATATTTTCGTAAATTTATTTATTTCTAGCTTCCTGGGTCTTTTTCTCAAGCAGACCACAAATAAATAAATAAATTATATTCCCTCCCATCGAAATTAATTCTCGCAACTTTAGTACAACTTTCAGCTTTAGTACAACTCTAAAGTTGTACTAAAACTACGACGATTAATTTGGATTAGAGGGAGTAAATAATTAGCGCATGATTCACTCTAATATCTATACACTACATTTTTGGATGTTTCTGAAAATTTTCAACTCGGTTTTGGTTTTTTGAAAATATAGACAGCATGATCGGAGCGCAAGATCTATGCTTCAGGAGGGAGGGTTAGAAGATTACGTGTGTAAGGAGAGATAAGGTCGTGTGATGACTGATGAGTTGGTGACATGTGTATGAGCTGAGTGGTTTATAGGAGGTGAAATATGGGCGACAGTCAGAATTAATCAACCGACTACGTACCTGGACAGGAGTTGAACTAAAATGTCAATTAGTTAGGTGCACGCGACGAACCGGAGCTGTCCAAATATTATGACTTCTTCTTCACTTGAGTATGACTTGGTAGCCAGGTAACACTGTATCAATGAAGATAACCTACGTCGTTTACCTTGCCTATATGCAGACGCACGCACTCACGAATGCGATAGAAACTTTCTCCATCTTTTTCGCTGACAAAAGTGCTGAGCTAATCCGGGTAATTAAGCAGCAACGTACTACTTGACCCGGTAATTCGCGTATAGCAGCTTCGTTAATGCACTGAGGTGTTCTGCATCCGTTGCATAATATAAGGACCTTTTTGACACTACACTAATGAGACAAATAGAGTAGATTATCCTTCAAAAAATACCCTTTCATTAAAATGTAGTATAAAGTGTATAATGAATCTCCATACTGATCTAAAACGTTTTATATAATAATTTACAGAGGAAATGGATTATAATTAAACATGACCTACTCGAACCTGCAATGCATAGCTACCTATTGGCTCGGTGGGTTTGCCCAAACATACGTGGCTGCACGGTACCCTGCAATGCTTTTGATCTTCTGTCAAGTTGCATGCATCGTCAACTACAACAACGAAAGAAAATGGGCGATCTAATTGCTTGGTTATTTAGTCAAATATATTTGGCGGGAAGAGACAGAATAAACTTTTTCAAACAAACTGGTACACAATTTTTTATGTAAAGTTAATTTGTTTTGACTTCTGACTGGGTGCGTGGACGGACGTGGTAAAAGTAGAAAAGAAAAATCACGCGTGATACCTATGCTACTTTTCATCGCAGCATGCGTGAGTGACTGCAGCTTGGAACACCTATTTGATCATGTCAAAAAAAAAGGAGCATCTTTTTTTAAGACAATAGACTAAATAAGTTAGAGCAACTCCGATGCGCCGACCCAAATGAACGGTGGATTTATCCGCTTTTTGTCCGTTTGGGTCGGCCCGGCGGACATCAACGTCCACTTCCACGTTTGGGTCGGCGCATCCGCCCACCGCTGGCCCGACCCGTTTTGACGGCACGGGAAAAAAATGCAAACATTTTGAAAATTAAAACAAACTTTAATTAAACATTAAAGTCGGCCACGAAGGCGGGCGATAGTCCACGCATCCACATCTAAACATAAAAAAGCTAACTACGAGGCGGCGCGCTGCCCTAAGCGTCATCATCATCGTCGGGGCCAGTGAGGTCGATGAGCGTCGGCACAGGGCCGGCCCAGGGGAACGTCGTGTTCCAGACGGCATTGATGTCGGGCGTGGGCTGTGCCGCCGCTGCCGCTGCCTTTGTCGCTGTTGCCTGCGCCGCCGCTTCCTGGGCCCGGCGCGCCTCCTCCTCCGCCTCGCGCTGCTCCTCCTCGGTGTCGCGCTCAAGCATCTCGAGGTATTCACCGTGGCGGCGGTTCTCGTCCAGCCGTTGTTGGCGCCATTGTTCGAGGTATGCCGCCTCTTGCGCCGGCATCGCCCCCAGCCAGACTGGCGAAGCACTGACCCACTCGTGCACTCGCCCGGTCCATGAGTAGCGCTCGATGGGGGTCGGCTCCGACTCTGGCTCGGCCTTGATAAGGCAAGGCGGGGCCAACGGCGGCACGACGCAGTCGCCCGTCGCGAAGAGGGCCATGGCCACCTGGTACGCCGCCTCCTCTTTCTCCCTGCAACACTTCTCCTCCTCGCTCTCCCGAAGGACGACCGCCATGGCCCCCTGGTAGGCGGCCTATGCCTCCTGGTCCTCGTCGCAGACGACGAGGGAGGGTCGGCGGCGCCTTGCGGGTGACTTCGCGGACGTCGCGCCGCCTGGCCTCCTCATGCTCGAAGGCGAACCAACGAGCCCAGTTGGGCGAGTCGAAGGCACACACGGTATCGCTGCGCTGCTCGGGCGTCAGCTACGTCCGCCGGTGCTGCACCTCCTATGTGTGCGCCCAAGCTGACCGCGGCGTCGCCGGCACTGGGATCCTCTCCGGATCCAGATGCCAGTCGTGCGGCAGGGTGACGTCGGGGTATGGGAGAGGCATGCGATTCTGCCAGTGCCACTCCGCCTTGTGCACTGGCACGTTGACGCGCTGCGTCCACCGGCGAGCTGGCGCTGGCGGAGGCAGGGGGAGCTCAGGAGGAAAAGGGATGGCATGGGCCTTGCCCTTGGCTTTGCTGCTGCCGGCGCCGGAGAAGAGCCCCATTTGGGGTGACTAGGGTGTTGGAGAACGCGGTAAAGAAAAGAAAAATCACGCGTGATACCTCTGCTACTTTTCATCGGAGCATGCGTGAGTGACTGCAGCTTGGCACACCTATTTGATCATGTCAAAAAAAAGGAGCATCTTTTTTTAAGACAATAGATTAAATAAGTTACAGCAACTCCGATGCGCCGACCCAAATGGATGGTGGATTTATCCGCTTTTTGTCTGTTTGGGTCGGCCCGGCAGACATCAACGTCCGCTTCCACGTTTGGGTCGGCGCATCCGCCCACCGCTGGCCCGACCCGTTTTGACGGCACGGGAAAAAATGCAAATATTTTGAAAATTAAAACAAACTTTAATTAAACATTAAAGTCGGCCACGAAGGCAGGCAATAGTCCACGCATCCACATCTAAACATAAAAAAGGCTAACTACGAGGCGGCGCGCTGCCCTAAGCGTCATTGTTGTCGTCGGGGCCAGTGAGGTCGATGAGCGTCAGCACAGGGCCGGCCCAGGGGAACGTCGTGTTCCAGACGACATTGATGTCGGGCGTGGGCTGTGGCGCCGCTGCCGCTGCCTTTGTCGCTGTTGCCTGCACCGCCGCTTCCTGGGCCCGGCGCGCCTCCTCCTCCGCCTCGCGCTGCTCCTCCTCGGTGTCGCGCTCAAGCATCTCGAAGTATTCACCGTGGCGGCGGTTCTCCTCCAGCCGTTGTTGGCGCCATCGTTCGAGGTATGCCGCCTCCTGCGTCGGCATCGCCCCCATCCAGACTAGCGAAGCAGTGACCCACTCGTGCACTCGCCCGGTCCATGAGTATCGCTCGATGGGGGTCGGCTCCGACTCTGGCTCGGCCTTGATAAGGCAAGGCGGGGCCAACGGCGGCACGACGCAGTTGCCCGCCGCGAAGAGGGCCATGGCCACCTGGTACGCCGCCTCCTCTTTCTCCCTGCAACACTTCTCCTCCTCGCTCTCCCGAAGGACGACCGCCATGGCCCCCTGGTAGCCGGCCTATGCCTCCTGGTCCTCGTCGCAGACGACGAGGGAGGGTCGGCGGCGCCTTGCAGGTGACTTCGCGGACGTCGCGCCGCCTGGCCTCCTCATGCTGGAAGGCGAACCAACGAGCCCAGTTGGGCGAGTCGAAGGCATACACGGTGTCGCTGCGATGCTCGGGCGTCAGCTACGTCCGCCGGCGCTGCACCTTCTCTGTGTGCGCCCAAGCTGACCGCGGCGTCGCTGGCACTGGGATCCTCTCCAGATCTAGATGCCAGTCATGCGGCAGGGTGACGTCGGGGTACGGGAGAGGCATGCGATTCTTCCAGTGCCACTCCGCCGGGTGCACTGGCACGTTGACGCGCTGCGTCCACCGGCGAGCTGGCGCCGACGGAGGCAGGGGAGCTCAGGAGGAAAAGGGATGGCATGGGCCTTGCCCTTGGCTTTGCTGCTGCCGGCGCCGGAGAAGAGCCCCATTTGGGGTGACTAGGGTGTTGGAGAACGCGGTAATTTCAAAAAAAAATCCTACGATCATGCAAGATCTATCTAGCTAATGCATAGCAACGAGAGGGGAGAGTGTGTCCACGTTCCCTCATAGATCGAAAGCGGAAGTGTTTTAATAACGCGGTTGATGTAGTCGAACTTCTTCACGATCCAACCGATAAAGTACCGAACGTACGGCACCTCCGCGTCTAGCACACGTTCAGCTCGATGAAGTCCCTCGTGCTCTTGATCCAATTCAGGACGAGGGTGAGTTCCGTCAGCACGACGGCGTGGCGATGGTGATGATGATGTTACCGGCGCAGGGCTTTGCCTAAGCACTACGATGGTATGATCGAGGTGTGTAACTGTGGAGGGGGCACCGCACACGGTTAAGAGAAACTTGTGTTGTCCTGGATGCTCCCCTGCCCCCGCATATAAAAGTGCAAGGGGAGGCCGGCCGGCCGTCCTAGGGCGCGCCCCACAAGGGGAGTCCTACTAGGACTACTAGTCCTAGTAGGATTCCACCAAGAGGGAGAGAGGGGGGAGGAAGGAGAGGGAGAGGGAGAAGGAAAGGGGGGCGCCGCCCCCATTCCCTAGTCCAATTCGGACCCAAGGGGGAGGGGGCGCGCAGCCTGCCCTGGCCACCGCTCCCTCTCTCCACCAAGGCCAATATTTATGTATCGACCATTTCGAGACTCCTCGTCACGTCCGTGATCTCATCCGGGACTCTGAACAAACTTCGGTCACCAGAAACAAATAACTCATAATACATATCGTCATCGAACGTGAGCGTGTGGACTCTACGGGTTCGAGAACTATGTAGACATGACCGAGACACATCTCTGGTGAATAACCAATAGAGGAACCTAGATGCTCATATTGGCTCCTACATATTCTACGAAGATCTTTATCGGTCAAATAACATAACAACATACGTTGTTCCCTTTATCATCGGTATGTTACTTGCCTGAGATTCGATCTTCGGTATCATCATACCTAGTTCAATCTCGTTACCGGCAAGTCTCTTTACTCGTTCCTTAATACTTCATCCCGCAACTAACTCATTAATCACAATGCTTGCAAGGCTTATAGTGATGAGTATTACCGAGAGGGCCCAGAGATTCCTCTCTGAAACATGGAGTGACAAATCCTAATCTCAATCTATGCCAACCCAACAAACACCTTCGGAGACACCTGTAGAGCACTTTATAATCATCCATTTACGTTGTGACATTTGGTAGCACACAAAGTGTTCCTCCGGTATTAGGGAGTTGCATAATCTCATAGTCTGAGGAACATGTATAAGTCATGAAGAAGCCAGTAGCAGTGAAACTGTAATGATCATAATGCTAAGCTAACGGATGGGTCATGTCCATCACATCATTTTCCTAATGATGTGATCCCGTTCATCAAATGAAAACACATGTCTATGGTTAGGAAACATAACCATCTTTGATTAACGAGCTAGTCAAGTAGAGGCATACTAGGGACAATATGTTTTGTCTATGTATTCACACATGTACTAAGTTTCCGGTTAATACAATTATAGCATGAATAATAAACATTTATCATTAAATAAGGAAATAAATAATAACTTTATCATTTCCTCTAGGGCTTATTTCTTTCAGTCTCCCACTTGCGCTAGAGTCAATAATCTAGTTCACATCGCCATGTGATTTAACACCAATAGTTCACATCTGTATGTGAATAACACCCATAGTTCACATCGCTATGTGAACAACACCCAAAGGGTTTACTAAAATCAATAATCTAGTTCACATCGCTATGTGATTAATACCCAAAGAGTACTAAGGTGTGATCATGTTTTTCTCATGAGAGAAGTTTAGTCAACAGGTCTGTCACATTCAGAGCCGTATGTATTTTATAAATATTCTATGTCTACAATGCTCTGCATGAAGCTACTGTAGCTAATTGCTCCCACTTTCAATATGTATCTAGATTGAGACTTAGAGTCATCTGAATCGGTGTAAAAACTTGCATCGACGTAACTCTTTACGACGAACTCTTTATCACTCCCATAACTGAGAAACATTTTCTTAGTCCTCACTAAGGATAATTAGTCATCAACCCGTGCGACCGCACGGGCTAGAAACATTTTTAGATAGATATATACTTGTTGGTCAAACATCATGTGTCCTAATAGATGAAGAGAAGTGTAGAGACATCCTAATATTGTTTTATCGGTTGGACCTTTTTGTCAAAATAAAAGAAGTAATGTCCATCCATGGATCAACATCAAGGGCATGAAATTGTTGTAACATGCTTTATCGTATTATTGATTATTTTCAGGAAATATGGAGGTACAAATATGGCAAAAACAAAATTCAAGCAAATGGCCTCAAGAAATGATCTACTCCATCCCTTTTTCAGCAGTGAAAGGTAACCGGAGAAAAGTATGCATGTCATGATACATAAAATGGCAATGGCCATTCCGAATTACCAATGGAAAATATTTATAATATTAGACTAAATTAAAATTAAAATTAATAATAACAAATTGCGTTTAGGTAATTAAAGAACACCAATAATGAGAATCATCATTATGTCCAAATAAGATGTACAGTCTTAAGCTAAGCCAATTTCTTTATTCACATAATTACATTACGAACATAGAAAGTTTGCCTACAATTTTGAAAAATAAGAATGTGCTTATTATCATGCTGGTATGCCCTTTCCTCTCAGGAGATCCAATGAATCATCGGTTTATTTTTAACTCATATCGTATAAATTTGAAGGTTTGACACGAACATATAATTGTCATCTTACATCAAATTTTTAATATGATTTCTTTACCTGATGAGTTACCGAGGAGTCTTCCTGTAATTGGTACATATAGCAGGTCAAAACATACACAAATATACCTCGACTACAATTTGGAAGCTGTCTGTGAGAGATATTTTTTCATTTTTGATTTATTTTATCCTGGTCATGTTTATTTTCTTACAAAAGGAATTAAAAAACCATTCGTGAATACGATACTTATTTGTACGTGTCTTTTTTATTTCATTTTTCTCATGGGAAGCTGGGAACATGCAAGTCGCTAAAAAACATTCATGCATAAATTACTTTCTAAAGTTGAGGCTTTGGGGAGCATTTATTTGTACGTGACATTAATTTGTTTTTTCTCAAGGGAACACACACGTTGTTTTTATTTTGGTGATATTTGTGACATTGACTCTTTTTCTAGTATGGGGCCTTAGGACATTTCATTTGTATGTATCTTCTTTTATCTTTATGAATGGAGAAGGGAAATGGATTTCATTTTGATCGGTACTTGAACGTTAGCATCCAAGACTATTTTTCGTGGATGTGCGTTTCAATCTTTTTCAACTTTTGGTATTTGTTGTTTTTTCAATAGAAATTTATATATCATGGCCGCCTAACTGACTTGACATTTAAAAATTAAATATAATAGGATTTTCAATAATTATGCTGTTTTCGTGCGTGAAAATTAATGTGTATTTTTCTACTTATGTTACCCTTATGTGATTTCTAATAATAAAATTTCTGGTTTCTGTTTTTTAGGTAAGATTTTTTTTCTAGGAAATCGAGAAAGACCCAAAGGAGGAAGGCTCATATACGTGGTAGCATAGGACTACAAATCTTGCGTTCCTTGTAAATGATATGGACGATCAGTTTTTTAATTTTTACTAGCAAACATGCCCGTGCGTTGCAACGGGAGAATAAAACGCATGCTTCTAGCATAATAAGCACGACTCAAAACCCCTTCATAGATCCACGTTATCTATTTTAACATAGTGCCTCATCCATGTTCTTGCTTATTCTCATTCGCGCCTTCATCAACCATGATCGTGGTGTCCATCTGATCGCATTGCGTTCTTATGTGGCCAATCCCAAGTTGACGATCTCGGCCACTGCCTAAACCCTAAACCCACTCACACCTTTTTTTCCGAATAAAACCCACTTGCACTTGCGACTGAACCACACCATCACAGGTGAATTTCTAATTGTTTTAAGACTAATCTCGGCGGGTTGGACGTGACGTCCGCCTTCTACAACCTACACCTAGTCGACACACTATTCCTTTAAATTGTATATTAGTTTTTCAAAATGCAACAATATTCTTTTTAGAATATATTAACACTTCTAAAATCACATGAACTTCTTAAAAGAGAATGGGTATTTTTTAATTATCATTTTTTAAGCCTGTGAACACTTTTTAGAATTACATGAACTTTTTCTTTTAGGAAAGGATGAATAATTTTCAAATTATATGATATTAGTTTAACACGTGAAAACTTTTCTTAAAACTTCACAAAATAAATTAAAATGCATGAACGATTTTTAAAAATTACACAACATTTTTCAAAAGGCAAAACATTTTAAATAACACATAACGTATGAAATATTAATTCTAATCGTATACTCCTTTCCATCCTAGCAAGAATCTTTGGCTTAATTTCTTTCCTTCCCGACATAAGAGTTTTATTCTGTTTCTTAATTCCTTTCCTTCCTTAGGCAGGCCTGATATTATTCCTCTTAATTTCATTCCTTTCTTAGGCACACGCCAGATTATTATTTCTGTTAATTGCTTTCCTTTCAGATTTTTTATTTTCCTTAATTGAGGCAGGCCTGATATTATTCCTCTTAATTTCATTCCTTTCTTAGGCACACGCCAGATTATTATTTATGTTAATTGCTTCCCTTTCAGATTTTTTATTTTCCTTAATTGCTCCTTTCCTTCCTTCAGGCCGCTAGATTGTTCTCTCTTCTCATATTTCTTTCCTAGGCACATCTTTTCCTTCCTTAGGAAGACACGAGAATTTTTATTTCCCTTGTTGGCTCCTTTCCTTCCTTTGGGCCGCCTGACTTTTCCTTCTTCTCATATTTGAGCGCAATCGGGACCTATGCTTTGATTCTCGAGGAAGCTTACTAATTTCAATTCATAGATGAATATAAATTGGTGGGGTTAGATGCAAGAAAGCGAGGTGGGACTAATTAATAGATAGGTGAATCCTATCTTATACACACAATCATTAGGTGGCTTGCCTGACCATAAGCTTTGAAATTTGATGTTGGTCGGGAGTTCGATCCTTTATGGCAGCGTATTTTTTTTGTCTCGGGTCGCATGTATTTCCTGAGCTGCCACGGTAGCCAGCCCATATAACAGCGGGTTGAGGCCCAGGTGTGCTCGCGAATCATTACGTACGGAACCGGACGGAAATTACGGGAGCGAGGTGAACGGACGAAATTTAGTACCACCTCGAATATGTTTTAAATTCAAACTGAAAACGTAAAATCACGGCAAGAAGCGTATTGTGACGGTGAATCCGGAGACCCAATCCGTGCTTTATTATTAGGGAGAGAAGAAGGATTTCCTTTTTTTCTAGAAACAGAGAGTCCTAAGGGAGTAAGACTACTGTACGTGCTAGTTATATGAGACATCACGTATTATGTTTGATCTGATGGCTACAAATACATTATATATTAATCCAACGGTCAAAATTCATTAATTCTAAGGATTAACGTGGTTCTTCGTATGGTGCCTCCGATTAGTGTGATATATATATATATATATATATATATATATATATATATATATATATATATATATATATATATATATATATATATATATATATATATATATATATATATATTTGACTGCAGTCCAGTGATCTACTCCTAGATCACTATTGTACCCCCTTGCACAACTCATGGCAAGGTACACAATAGGTCTGGTACACAGCATATCATACTTTATAGAACTTATGACTGAGGCATAGGGAATGACTTTCATTCTCTTTCTATCTTCTGCCGTGGTCGGGCTTTGAGTCTTTCTAAACTTTACACCTTGTAATACAGGCAAGAACTCCTTCTTTGACTGATCCATTTTGAACTCTTTCAAAATCTTGTCAAGGTAAGTATTCATTGAAAAATCTTATCAAGCGTCTTGATCTATCTTTATAGATCTTGATGCCCAATATATAAGCAGCTTCACCAAGATATTTCTTTGAAAATCTTCTTTCAAACTCTCCTTTATTCTTTCCACAAAATTCTACATCATTTTCGATCAACAATATGTCATTCACATATACTTATCAGAAAGGCTGTAGTGCTCCCACTCACTTTCTTATAAATACAGGCTTCACTGCAAGTCTGTATAAAACTATATGCTTTGATCAACTCATCAAAGTGTATATTCCAACTCGGAGATGCTTGCACCGGTCCATAGATGGATCGCTGGAGCTTGCACACCTTATTAGTACATTTAGGATCGACAAAACCTTCTGGTTGCATCATATACAACTCTTCTTTAAGAAATATCCATTTAGGAATGCTGTATTGACATCCAATTGCCAGATTTCATAAAATATGGCTACTGCTAACTTGATTCAGACGGTTTTAAGCATCGCTACAGTTGAGAAAATCTCATTGTAGTCAACACCTTGAACTTTGTCGAAAACCCTTTTCGATAAGTCGAGCTTTGTAGATAGTAACACTACTATCAGCGTCTGTCTTCCTCTTGAAGATCCATTTATTTTCTATGTCTTCCTGATCATCGGGCAAGTCCACCAAAGTCCACACTTTGTTTTCATACATGTATCCTATCTCAGATTTCATGGCCTCAAGCCATTTCGCGGAATCTGGGCTCATCATCGCTTCCTCATAGTTCGTAGGTTCATCATGGTCTAGTAACATGACTTCCAGAACAGGATTACCGTACCACTCTGGTGCGGAACGTACTCTGGGAGACCTACGAGGTTGGTAGTAACTTGATCTGAAGTTTCATGGTCATCATCATTAGCTTCCTCAATAATTGGTGTAGGAATCACTAGAACTGATTTCTGTTATGAACTACTTTCCAATTCGGGAGAAGGTACAATTACCTCATCAAGCTCTACTTTCCTCCCACTCACTTATTTCGAGAGAAACTCCTTCTCTAGAAAGGATCCATTTTAGCAACAAATATTTTACCTTTGGATATGTGATAGAAGGTGTACCGAACAGTTTCCTTTGGGTATCCTATGAAGACGCACTTCTTCGATTTGGGTTCGAGCTTATCAGGTTGAAGCTTTTTCACATAAGCATTGCAGCCCCAAACTTTAAGAAACGACAACTTTGGTTTCTTGCCAAACCACAGTTCATAAGGAGTCGTCTCAACAGATTTTGATGGTGCCCTGTTTAAAGTGAATGCAGTTGTCTCTAATGCATAACCCCAAAACGATAGTGGTAAACCGGTAAGAGACATCATAGATCGCACCATGTCTAAAAAAGTGCGGTTACGACATTCGGACACACCATTACACTGTGGTGTTCCAGGCGGCGTGAGCTATGAAACTATTCCACATTGTTTTAAATGAAGGACAAACTTGTAACTCAAATATTCTCCTCCACGATCAGTTCGTAGAAACTTTATTTTCTTGTTACGATGATTCTCCACTTCACTCTAAAATTCTTTGAACTTTTCAAATGTTTCAGACTTGTGTTTCATTAAATAGATATACCCATATCTGCTCAAATCATCTGTGAAGGTCAGAAATTAACGATACCCGCCACGAGCCTCAACACTCGTTGGACCGCATACATCCGTATGTATTATTTCCAATAAGTCAGTAGCTCGTTCCATTGTTCCGGGGAATGGAGTTTTAGTCATCTTGCCCATGAGGCATGGTTTGCAAGCACCAAGTGATTCATAATCAAATAATTTCAAAAGCCCATCAGCATGAAGTTTCTTCATGCGCTTTACACCAATATGACCTAAACGGCAGTGCCACAAGTATGTTGCACTATCATTATCAACTTTGCATCTTTTGGCATCATCATTATGAATATGTGTATTACCACGATCGAGATTCAGTAAACCATCAATATTGGGTGTATGACCATAGAAGGTTTTATTCATGTAAACAGAATAACGATTATCCTCTGTCTTAAATGAATAATCGTATTGCAATAAACATGATCTAATCATATTCATGCTCAACGCAAACACCAAATAACATTTATTTAGGTTCAACACTAATCCCGAAAGTATAGGGGGTGTGCGACCATGATCATATCAATCTTGGAACCACTTCCGACACACATCGTCACTACACCCTCAACTAGTCTCTATTTCTTCTGCAACTCCTGTTTCGAGTTACTAATCTTAGCAACCGAACAAGTATCAAATACTCAGGGATTACTACGAGCACTAGTAAGGTACACATCAATGATATGTATATCAAATATACCTTTGTTCACTTTGCCATCCTTCTTATCCGCCAAATATTTGGGGCAGTTCCACTTCCAGTGACCATTTCCTTTGCAGTAGAAGCACTCAGTTTCAGGCTTAGGTCCAGCTTTGGGCTTCTTCACGGGAGTGACAACTTGCTTGCCATTCTTCTAGAAGTTCCTTTTCTTTCCCTTTGCTCTTTTCTTTAAACTAGTAGTCTTGTTTAATCATCAGCACTTGATGCTGTTTCTTGATTTCTACCTTCGTTGATTTCAGCATCACGAAGAGCTCGGGAATCGTTTTCGTCATCCCTTGCATACTATAGTTCATCATGAAGTTCCAGTAACTTGGTGATGGTGACTAGAGAACTCTGTCAATCACTATCTTATCTAGAAGATTAACCCCCACTTGATTCAAGTGATTGTAGTACCCAGACATTCTGAGCACATGCTCACTAGTTGAGCAATTCTCCTCCATCTTTTAGTCAAAGTACTTGCCAGAGGTCTCACACCGCTTGACACGGGCATGAGTGTGAAATACCAATTTCAGCTCTTGGAACACTTCATATGCTCCGTGACATTTCAAAAACGTTTTTGAAGTCCCGATTCTAAGCCGTAAAGCATGGTGCACTAAACTATCAAGTAGTCATCATATTGAGCTAGCCAAACGTTCATAACGTCTGCATCTGCTCCTGCAATAGGTCTGTCACCTAGCGGTGCATCAAGGACATAATTCTTCTATGCAGTAATGAGGATACACCTCAGATCATGGACCCAGTCTGCATCATTGCTACTATCATCTTTCAACTTAGTTTTCTCTAGGAACATATAAAAACATAGGGAAGCTATAACGCGAGCTATTGATCTACAACATAATTTGCAAAGTACTATCAGGACTAAGTTCATGATAAATTAAAGTTCAACTAATCGTATTACTTAAGAACTCTGACTTAGATAGACATCCCTCTAGTCATCTAAATGATCATAACTAAACCATGTCCGATCATCACGTGAGATGGAGTAGTTTTCAATGGTGAACATCACTATGTTGATCATATCTACTATATGATTCACGCTCGACCTTTCGGTCTTCGTGTTCCGAGGCCATATCTGCATATGCTAGCCTCTTCAAGTTTAACCCGAGTATTCTGCGTGTGCAAAACTGGCTTGCACTCGTTGTATGTGAACGTAGAGCTTATCACACCCGATCATCGCGTGGTGTCTCAGCACGAAGAACTGTCGCAACGGTGCATACTCAGGGAGAACACTTATACCTTGAAATTTTAGTAAGGTATCATCTATAATGCTACCACCGTACTAGGCAAAATATGATGTATAAAAGATAAACATCATATGCAATCAAAATATGTGACATGATATGGCCATCATTGTCCTGTGCTCATGATCTCCATCACCGAAGCATAGTCATGATCTCCATCGTCACCGACGTGACACCTTGATCTCCATCGTAGCATCGTTGTCGTCTCGCCAACTATTGTTACTACGACTATCGCTGCCGCTTAGTGATAAAGTAAAACAATTAGATGGCAATTGCATTGCATACAATAAAGCGACAACCATATGGCTCCTGCCAGTTGCCGATAACTTTGTTACAAAACATGATCATCTCATACAACAATTTATATCACATCATGCCTTGACCATATCACATCACAACAAGCCCTGCAAAAACAAGTTAGACGTCCTCTACTTTGTTGTTGCAAGTTTTACGTGGCTGCTACGGGCTTCTAGCAAGAACCGTTCTTACCTATGCATCAAAACCACAACAATTTTTCGTCAAGTGTGTTGTTTTAACCTTCAACAAGGACCGGCCGTAGTCAAACTCGATTCAACTAAAGTTGGAGAAACAGACACCCGCCAACCACCTATGTGCAAAAGCAAGTCGGTAGAACTAGTCTCATGAACGCGGTCATGTAATGTCGGTCCGGGCCGCTTCATCCAACAATACTGCCAAATCAAAGTAAGCCATTGGTGCTAAGCAGTATGACTATTATCGCCCACAACTCTTTGTGTTGTACTCGTGCATATAACATCTACGCATAGACCTGGCTCGGATGCCACTGTTGGAGAACGCAGTAATTTCAAAAAAAATCCTGCGATCACGCAAGATCTATCTAGGTGATGCATAGCAACGAGAGGGGAGAGTGTGTCCACGTACCCTCGTAGACCGAAAGTGGAAGTGTTTCAATAACGTGGTTGATGTAGTCGAACTTCTTCGTGATCCAACCGATCAAGTACTGAACGTACGGCACCTCCGCATTCAGCACACGTTCAGCTCGATGACGTCCCTCGTGCTCTTGATCCAGTTGAGGACGAGGGTGAGTTCCATCAGCACGATGGCGTGGCGACGGTGATGATGATGTTACCGGCGCAGGGCTTCGCCTAAGCACTACGGTGGTATGATCGAGGTATGTAACTGTGGAGGGGGGCACCGCACAAGGTTAAGAGAAATTTGGGTGTCCTAGGGTGCCCCTTGCCCCGTATATAAAGGAGAAAGGGGAGGCCGGCTGGCCCTCCTAGGGTGCGCCCCACAAGGGGAGTCCTACTAGGACTACTAGTCCTAGTAGGATTCCACCAAGAGGGAGAGAGGGGGAAGGAAGGAGAGGGAGAGGGAGAAGGAAAAGGGGCGCCCCCCCCTTCCCTAGTCCAATTCGCACCCAAGGGGGAGGGGGCGTGCGGCCTGCCCTGGCCGCCCCTCTCTCTCTCTCCACCAAGGCCCATGAGGCCCATTAGTTCCCCTGGGGGGTCCAGTAACCCTCCGGCACTCCGGTTTTTTCCGAAACTTCTCCGGAACACTTCTGGTGTCCGAATATAGTCATCCAATATATCAATCTTTATGTCTCAGCCATTACGAGACTCCTCGTCACATATGTGATCTCATCCGGGACTCCGAACAAACTTCGGTCATCAAAAACACATAACTCATAATATATATCATCATCAAACGTTAAGTGTGCGGGCCCTACGGGTTCGAGAACTATGTAGACATGACCGAGACACATATCCAGTCAATAACCAATAGCGGTACCTGGATGCTCATATTGGCTCCTACATATTCTACGAAGATGTTTATCGGTCAAACCGCATAACAACATACGTTGCTCCCTTTGTCATCGGTATGTTACTTGACCGAGATTCGTTCGTCGGTATCATCATACCTAGTTCAATCTCGTTACTAGCAAGTCTATTTACTCGTTCCTTAATACATGATCCCACAACTAACTCATTAGTAACAATGCTTGCAAGGCTTATAGTGATGAGTATTACCGAGAGGGCCCAGAGATACCTCTTCGAAACACGAAGTGATAAATCCTAATCTCGATCTACGCCAACCCAAAAAACACCTTCGGAGACACCTGTAGAGCACCTTTATAATCACGCATTTACGTTGTGACGTTTGGTAGCACACTAAGTGTTCCTCCGGTATTCGGGAGTTGCGTAATCTCATAGTATGAGGAACATGTATAAGTCATGAAAAAAGCAGTAGCAATGAAGCTGTAATGATCATAATGCTAAGCTAATGGATGGGTCATGTCCATCACATCATTCTCCTAATGATGTGATCTCGCTCATCAAATGACAACACATGTCTATGGTTAGGAAACATAACCATCTTTGATTAACCAGCTAGTCAAGTAGATGCATACTAGGGACAATATGTTTTGTTTATGTATTCACACATGTACTAAGTTTCCGGTTAATACAATTCTAGCATGAATAATAAACATTTATGATGAAATAAGAAAATAAATAATAACTTTATCATTGCCTCTAGGGCATATTTCCTTCATAGGGTGGCTAGGGTTGCCGCCGACGGGGGAGCAAGATGGGGATGGGAGCTTTCTGGAAGAAGATGAGGACGGCCCTCACACGGTCGGCTTAAAAAGGACGACCGTCATCACTGACGCGTGGGCCCGAGGTGGGAGGTCATCATAAATTAAGCTGACCAAACTAGTCGCTGGGTGGTTGGACGACCGTCAGGTGGGGACGCGGCGGACACCGAGAAGGCGCGTGGCGTCCGCTTCGCGTCCGCTCCGACCCACTCAAATGCGTCGGTGTGGACGCGATTTGGGTTTGGGTCGGCGCATTGGGCCTCCACTTTTGTCCGCGCCGACCCAAACGGACGCGGGCGGACAAAATGGGTCGCCCCATTGGAGTTGCTCTTATACCCCACCAAAAAAAGAGTAAATAAGTTATGTGTAATACCATCAGATTTTTTTTCCAAATATAAATCCAATAATTATACCTTTTATGGTATATAACTTATACTCCATCGACGTCCTCTCATTTTAATCCGACACAGCTAGGACAAGCCCTCCCCTTCAGACTTCACCGGTGAGTCCATGGATTCGCCTTCCCTATGCCAGCTGCTTGATCAGTAGTTTAAGTTAGAGTTTTTTCTATTCCTCGCAGGTCCGGTGCTTCGGTGGATGGCGCTGCTTCTTCTTCGAGTTTTTCTTCCGGACTCCGATCGTCCTTGAGTTCTTCCGTTTGGACGTAGTGGAGCTCTGGTGTAGATTTCTACTGTCTCCTTGGGCCGGCGAGGTTAGGGTTTCTCGTCATGTGGAGAGATTTGGTGTGAGGTGCTTCAGATCTATGCAAGGGTTCAAAGGCGATGACTGCAACTCCGGGGCACTATTCCTTATGGGCATGCGCGCGAAGACTTCTCGGTTGTCATCGACAAGGTCAAGCCGTCTCCAATAGGGGAGTGGCGACAGCAGCGCGTCAGCGGCTTGTTCTGGTGGCAGTAGTGGTTGTTCGGTGGTCTCCGAATCTCGATGTGATTTTTATTATGTTTGAGATCCTTTGTATTTCCAGTGAACTTTCATAATAGATTTGATGTTTTTTGCACACAAAAAAACTTATCCACCATCTGTTAAAAAAAACTTTATACTTTGTCACAAAATATAGCGCATGTTACTTTGAACTCACATACCAAGTAGTTAAGAGGGGCCATTTAGGGTTCATGCATTGGTCATATAGTTGTTGATCATAAATGTTTCTATATGAATTGGCTTACTACATCTTGTTTCCGTAATATACCTTACAATATTTGGGAGGGGGGCACTAAGATGTGCTATATTTTATGATAGAGAAAGCATGTCATTAGTAAAACTCATGTTCAAAATTTGTCACCAAATACAAGGGTGCCTTTCAAGCATGGAAGAAGGGAGTATATAAATTTAATAAAAAAAGCGAGTCTACTCTACTATTAAATACTCGACCCGTCTAAAATGTACTACCTACGTCTCATATTAAGTGTCGCTCAAGCGGATGTATCTAGATTTATTTCAGTGCTAAATACATCCATTTGAGCGACACTTAATATGGGACGGATGGAGTAACATATTATGATAAAGTGTATCTAGGTTCCATGACAAGGTTACCCAATGGGTATGGCATATGCTAAGAGAATTTCTAGACCTTCTCCCAAAGTTAACTTTATATATCACCTAATTAAAATGAAGTCCTAATAGCCTGAAGTGTTTGGGAGGGTTGCACCTAGTCTTTCACTAAACTTAACTCCCAATGTTTTATCCTTTGCTATTTGTTCCAACCATTTGCATATATAAACAACATTTGACCTATACATGCATAACATAGTATTTCAGACTCCATGTTTGTAGCAACATATTAGAACCACATTTCAAATTTAATGTTTTCAAATTATGAAATTCAAATCCAAACACTACATGGGGTCCAAATGATGTAAATAATCCAAAATAAGAAGATAAAAGCATGATCATTATAACAATAATGAACTATTGCCTACGAGGTTCCCACAAGTTCTTGACATGGTCATCTTGGAGTTGGTCATAAGCTCCCTGGTTCTCGATCTTTTGATGCACTTTGAGGTACTACTACTACTACCACCGGCCAAGCATAAGCAACCCCCCATTGCGACCCCATGCATTGCAATGCCATTGTAGAACATCTGCAGCTGGTCCCCGCATGCATCAACGGTGACTTCTATGATGGGGTGGGTTGCAGCATCACCGGCTGCGGTAACCCCGATGGCCTGCCTGCAACACCGCATCGTCCCACGGTGAGTTGGTCAGTGTTGCATAGCTCCTCACTGTGGCCTCTGATGCCAGCATGTGCGGTGAGCGACGATCGTCTTGCAACACTGTTGATGTCTACGCCACTGGCAGCTACTATCCTTGCAGCCTCGCGACCCTATCGTTACCATGAGCAACATTGCCTATTTGTAGCAACTCGCCTTTAACATCATCAAACATCAGTTGTCGCATCGCAACGGTGACCCCATGCAGCAACAGCTTCGTCGATTGAGAGTGGGAGATGGCTGTGAGAGAGGGGAGTCTCTGGGGGAGATAGGAAAGCAAGGTTGAAGAGGGATTGGGAAGAGAGGAGAGCAAGATTGTCTCGATTCAAGGAAGATGATGACTCAGTCAAGAAAAAGGGGACAAGGTTTGCGGGGATGTGCGATGAGAGGATGAGCAGTGAGTAGGGCCACGACAATGCACGTCCATCCCTCGAGGCGGCTAAGAAAAACATGGAATCAGTAAGGCAAAATAAAGAGTAATGCTAGACCTACGTGCTGGTTGTTACGTACCCTACGTAATATATGACTTGGCAGTTTTTAATTGGGTGTTAGTGAGGGGGCAGGACTGATACGTCTCCAACGTATCTACTTTTCCAAACACTTTTGCCCTTGTTTTGGCCTCTAACTTGCATGATTTGAATGAAACTAACCGGACTGACGCTGTTTTTATTGAGAACTGCCATGATGTTGTTTTATGTGTTGAAAAGAAAAGTTCTCGGAATGTCTGTAAATCCATGGAGGCACTTTTGGAATTAATAAAAATTTTGGCGAAAATCACTAGTGGGCTGTCCACAAGGCAGCGGACCTAATATGAGACACATTAGTGCGGTTTGATTTTGAGCCATCGGCACTAATGTGTCCATTCGTCACCGTCGTCATTCAAACTCCTAATTTCATGACACGTAGAAAGCGGACCTCATTGAGACACATTACCGGTTTAAGTGGCGAACCTTTAGTTACTAATCGGCCGTCCTCATTAGTACCACGAACCGGTACTAGTGCCATGAACCGGTACTGGTGGTGGCAGGGTGTTGTCGATCTGGGGCCCGTCCAGCACCTTTAGTACCGGTTCGTGGCACGAACCGGTACTAAAATCGACGATACATAAACCCTTCATCCACCGAGCCACTCTGTTCTTTCCCTTTCCCCTCACTTCTCCTCTGTTCTTCCCCTTTCCCCTCGAGCTCCTCACAAATTTTGCCCAAAATTTGTCAAGATTTGAAGGCCCCCATCCATTCAAATGATCACAAAGGTTAGCAACTTTGTCCTTTCAACTCTCATTGCTAGATTAGCTCTTGCAATGCTTTGTATAGTGATTAATTTGGGAGGAATTATATTTGCTAGTAT
Organism: Aegilops speltoides; assembly: GCA_021437245.1. Classification (NCBI taxonomy): domain Eukaryota; kingdom Viridiplantae; phylum Streptophyta; class Magnoliopsida; order Poales; family Poaceae; genus Aegilops; species Aegilops speltoides. The sequence continues at coordinate 544,643,135 of CM038142.1, forward strand.
TTGATTTATATGCAATTTGAGGTCAAAAATAACACTTAGTTTGCATATGTAGGTGTGGTTTACTTAGTGCCTTCTAAATCTCCGTCGTAACCACCGTCGATCGCCCGCACCGTCCCGTCGCCGGCACCACCTTGTGGTGAGGCTCTTGTTCATGAATGTTTTACATTACCAAATTGATGTTTGTGTGATTTGGATATATAGTTACTCGTATAATTATCTTACCCGTACGTTGTTTGTTATACATAGTGCCATGGTTTTGATATCCGTCCCCGTCGGCCCTCGTCCTTGTTATGATTCGGATGTGGTATATTCTCTTTTAAAACTAGTTGTTGCATTTCGTGTTTATGACAAATTATGCCCATCAAGTTGACATAGATATTTTTATCTAGGAGGTATGTGAACCGGAAATTCCAACCGACCCTATTGTCGAGAGGTTAAATTTAGTTGAAAGAAAGCAGTATTTGAAAGAAAAATTGAAAAGAATTGAGGGGAGAAGATGGAATTGGAGTTGCATGTTGCCGATGTAAATCGATGATCACAAGATCAAGATGGAGAAAATGAGGTTGAAGATTAGAAAGATTAGAAAATATGCCATTGATAGTGTGACTTGGTATCATTATGTTGTTGGATCAATTGTTACCTTAGTTGCGATCTTCATCGCATTTGTAGTTGCATTTAAATTCTTTAGCTAGAGAGTTATTTGTATGTTGCATTTAATTAAGTGCTGTATATGAACTTTATGTATGAACTTTATGTATGAACTTTATGTATGAACTTGTATTAATTTGGTCTATTTGGTGTTGTGTAATGAAGATGAGCCGACAATGGATGTATGATGACCGATGCTCTCCGAGTTCATTAATGGCGTGCATACTTTTCTGCGGGCATTTGAGGCAAACAAGCGGGCGGATGGTTTTATGCCTTGTCCATGTCTTTGGCTGTAAGAATGGTCACAGATTACTCTCTGAAAAAACCATTCACATCCACCTATTTAAGTCGGTTTCATGCCCCACTATAATGTTTGGACCAAGCACGGAGAAATAGGGGTTATGATGGAAGACAATGAAGAAGAAGAGGACGACGGCGGCTATCCGGCCATGGGTTCCCTGAATACGATGATACAACAATGGGGAAGAAGCTGAGCGGCAATGCGGGAAGAAGCTGAAGAAGAGGCATCGGATGAGCCCGTGATGATCTAGGTCGGGCCATTGCCGATGCAAAGAGAAACTGCGCAAGTGATGCGGAGAGGATGAAGTTGCGGCGCATGTTAGAGGATCACAAGAAATTGTTGTACCCAATTGCGAAGCTGACAAAAAAAGTTGGGCACCACACTTGAATTGCTGCAATGGAAGGCGAGAGAATGGTGTATCGACAAGGGATTTGGAAAGTTCTTGGTAATGATAAAGAATATGCTTCCAAGGACAACGAATTGCCGAGATGCGTATGAAGCAAAGAAGGTTATACGCCCTCTAGGGTTAGAGGTGCAAAAGATACATGCATGCCCTAATGACTGCATCCTCTACGCGGTGAGTCTGAGGATTTGAGCGCTTGCCGGTATGCGGTGCATTGCGTTATAAGATCGATCGCGATGACCCTGGTGATGTCGGCGGCGCCCGGAAGAAGATTCCTGCCAAGGTGATGTGGTATGCTCCTATAATACCACGGTTGAAACGTTTGTTCCAAAACAAAGAGCATGCGAAGGTGATCGTGTGTATGAAGACCGTAAGAAAGGCGGAAAGTTGAGAGTACCCGCTGACGGTTCGCGATGGAGAAAAATCGAGAGAAATCTTGGGAGGAGTTTGCGGGTGACCCAAGGGCGTATGGTTTGGTCTAAGCGCAGATGGCATTAATCCTTTTGGGGAGCGAGCAGCAACCATAGCACGTGGCTGTGACTCTATGTTTGTATAACCTTCCTCCTTGGTTGTGCATGAAGCGGAAGTTCATTATGATGCGGTGCTCATCCAAGGCCCTAAGCAACCCGGCAACGACATTGATGTGTACCTAAGGCCATTAGTTAAAGAACTATTATGGTTGTGGAATGGAACAGGTGTACGTGCGTGGGATGAGCACGGATAGGAAGAATTTGGCCTAAAGGCGTTGCTGTTCGTGACCATCAATGATTGGCCTGCTCTCGGTAACCTTCGGAGACAGACAAACAAGGGATACCGCGGATGCGCGCACTGTTTGGATGATACCGACGATATATATTTGGATAGTTGTAGGAAGAATGTGTACAGGACATCGTCGATTTCTTCCGACAAGGCATCCGTAAGAAAGAAAGGCAAGCATTTCAAAGGTGAGGCGGATCACGGACGAAGCCTCGCCACCGTCTTGGTGCTGATGTACATGATATGGTAAAGGATTTGGAGGTAATCTTTGGAAAGGGTCTGGCGGAAAACCTGTTCGAAGGACGACTGACAGACAGCGCACCCATGTGGAAGAAGAAATCTATATTTTGGGACCTGCCATATTGGAAAGACCTAGAGGTCCGCTCCGCAATCGACGTGATGCGTGACGAAGAATCTTTGCGTGACCCTGCTTGGCTTTTTGGGCGTGTATGGGAAGACAAAAGATACACGAGAGGCACGGGAGGACCAGCAGCGTATGCACGGAAAAGGCGGCATACATCGAGGTCGAGGCCAGCTACGCTCTTACCAAAGAAGAAGGAAATCTTCTTGAATGCACCTTTCGGCATGAAGGTACCGTCGGCTTCTCGTCGAATATAAAGGGAATAATAAATATGGCGAGAAAAAGTTCCACAACCTAAAGTCTCATGAGCGCCACGTGATTATGGCGCAACTCCTTCCGGTTGCATTGAGGGGCTTCTACGGAAAAGCGTTCGATTAGCCATTGTGAAGCTATGTGCATTCCTCAATGCAATCTCTCAGAAGGTGTCGATCCAGAAATCATACCAAGGTTCTGAGAATGATTTGGTGCAATGTCTTGTCGGTTTCGAGTTGGTGTTCCCACCATCCTTCTTCAACATCATGGCCTTGCGTCCTAGTTCACCTTCTTGAAGAGATTAACGTTTTGGGTCTGTATTTCTACACAATATGTTCCCCTTTGAAAGGTTCATGGGAGTCTTGAAGAAATATGTTCATAACCGTGCTAGGCGAAGGAAGCATCTCGAAGGGCCATGAAAATGAGGAGGTCATTGAGTTTTGTATTGACTTCATTCGACCTTAAGCCGATTGGTGTTCTGAATCGCGGCATAAGGGCATTTGGAAGGAAAAGGCACGCTAGGAGGGCATCAAATAATATGTATGGACGGGCATTCTCTCTTTGAAGCACACTACAGTTCTCTGAATTCCGCCTTGGTGGCTCCGTATATGGAGGAACACAAGAATTTTCTATAGTCAAACATCGGAGAAGTCGGCATTTGGATTACCTTGAACAAGCGAGGACTTTTTCCGGTTGGTTGCTGAAAGCGTGCCCTGAATGATGGCGATATTCAAAATGACCTGTACTCGCTGTCCCGATTACCATCTTGAATATAATCACTTTCAAAGGGTACTGGATAAATGGGAATACATTTTACACGATCGCCCAAGATAAGAAGAGCACCAACCAAAACAGTGGTGTCGCTTTGATGCAACAACCAACACGGGAAAGGAAACATATTATGGTTACATAGAGGACATATGGGAACTTAACTATGGATCAGGTGATTTGAAGGTCCCTTTGTTTCGGTGCAAATGGGTCAATATGACACGAGGCGGGGTAACGGAAGACCCGCAGTACGGAATGACAACAGTGGATCTCAACAATCTTGCGTATCAGAACGAACCATTCGTCCTAGCCAATGATGTGGCGCAGGTTTTTTATGTGAAAGACATGTCTTCGGGCCGAGAAAAAGAAAAGATAAGGAAGCGAATGGATCATCTGACGAGCCAAAGCGCCACATAGTTCTTCGGAAAAAGAAACATCGTGGGAGTGGATGACAAGACAGACATGTCGGAAGATTATGAAAAGTTTGATGAAATTGCTCCATTCACGGTGAATATTGACACGAGCATCTGTTAAATGATGAAGATTTTCCATGGTTCTGGCGCAAAGGACACAAGCGAAGAAAAAGTTTCACACCGAAAGATGCGGGATGTGATCGGCTTCACTATCATCACTTTCTTCTATGTTTCACACCGGAGGGAATGTCTGTAATAGTTAGGGTAGTTATGTGTTTTGGCATTTGAAGCGAAGAAATTTTATGTGCAAACAAATTCTTTTCATGCAGTTACTGATTTTTTTTTCCAGCTAAATGACCCTGAAATTGAAAAGCATTTCAAACGAACTCAGAAAAGGTTGAAAGTTGGCATGGTATCATAATTTCATACAAATAGCATGTGCAAGAAAGTAGAGAGGTTACGGCAAAAACTGGATGCACTTCGTGTACAAAATGGACAATCTCTTTCGAAGTATCAGGGTTTCCGACGAAAACTGAACTGTTACAAAGGCATTTCATTTTTTAAATAACCTAAGCATTACCAAATTGAATATAATGATAAAACACACTAATATTAAACATAAGAAAAAGAATCACTGAAAAACTTTTTCAAAGTTAAGTTATTCACAAACTAGTGATTCACACAAATTTCAAATAATTCAAAATTTAAACTATTCAAATTTGAAAACTACCGGCACTAACAGAAAGTTTGTAATTTTTTGTACCTAAAGCAAAAATATTCACAAAGAAACTCTAAATACAGCAAAAAACAACTCAAAAATAAATAAAACAAAAATAAATAAAGCGAAAAAATTAAGAAAAAAAAAGCCCGCCCTCTTTGGGCCAAAGCGGCTGCATCGACTAGCAACACAACCTTTTGTTGGGCGGGATGCAGGCCATAAAGGCTTGATAGGCCCACTAAGCGAAGAGGACAGAGTAGGCCAGTGGGCCTGGTTAGGAGAGGAGCTCGAGAGAGCTACCGCACTGGGGCTTATAAACCAGTGCGGTAGCCCCTCGACTAGCGAGGTGGGACTAAACTTGAGCACCGCTGGAGCAGCGCACCCCTTTAGTACCGGGTCGTGGCTCCAGCGGTACTAAAGACCCCCCTTTAGTACGGTTGGAGCCACCACCGGTACTAAAGGGTTCGCTTCCGCCGCTTGGCACTGGCCAAAACAGACCTTTAGTACGGTTGGTGGCTCCAACCGGTACTAAAGGTCCATCCTATATATACAACACTTGAAAAAATTCAGTTTTCCTCTGTTCTTCCCTCTGTTTCCTCCTCCGTCGCGCCGCCCTGCCCCGATCGTCGCCGCCCCGCCCTCATCGCCGACCCGGCCGTCCCGCCCTAAATCGCCGCCCCGTCGCGTCGCCGCCCGCCCCCGTCCCGTCGTCCCGTCGCCCGCCCCGCCCGCCCGTCGTCCGCCCGTCGTCCGTCCCCCGCGCCCGCCCGTCGTCGCCACCCGCCCGTCGCCCGTCGCCCGTCCCGTCGCCCCGTCGTCGCCTCGCCGGTGAGCTCGCCCCGGCCGCCATGTCCACACACACACACACTACACACACACACACACACACACACACACACACACACACACACACACACACACACACACACACACACACACACACACACACACATTAGTTTGTTTGTTATAAATTTTTCTGTTTTTTAGTTATAAAAATGTTAGAAATTATTCTGTTTTTTAGTTATATAAATATTAGAAATGTTAGTTTTATAGAAATGTTATAAATGTTTTCTGTTTTTTAGTTATAGAAATATTTATAGAAATGTTAGAAATTTTTCTATTTTTAGTTATATAAATATTAGAATTGTTATAGAAATGTTAGTTATATAATCAGGAAATTTTAGAATTAGTTTTAGTTAGATGAATTAGATTAATGTCAAATTGTTAGAATTTGCATATATATAAATTTTAGTTATCACAATCCAATCATTTAAAAATGTTACTTTTTGCGGGCATATAGTATTTGTTCTCGACGATATGCCGGCCCGCATCCTCGTCGTCGACCCGTTCGCGATGACGACCTGCTTGAGGACCCATGTCGGGCTGGGCTCGCTTGGCTGGCTTGGGAGGTGCTACACGGAGAGGGCGCGCCGCAGTGAGAACCCGACCTCGGGTCCCGTCGTCGACCACGATCTTCTTTGGTGGCGTTCGCGTGGGCCACATTCGGTCTGAGGCAGCCGGCCCGCCGGAGGTGGTGCGTCGCCGTGTCGAGGAGGAAGATGAGCACGTCCATCGCTACATGGCTGCTATGGACGGCGTCGGGTTCTCCACTACTTGGCGGGTTCTTTGGGCGGATGACCGGAGATATGATCTGTGATGGTTCCTTCTCTTTGGGTGTGCACCGCCGCGCCCGAGGAACATGAGTGGCGCCCTAGATTCTTCTGTAGTACTCGATCTTTATTAGGTACCTAGCTAGTGATGTATTCGATATATAATATTGAGGCGATGTATTGAGATTATATATATTAAGATGATCGATGATGTATTGAGATTATATATTGAGGCGATGTATTGAGATTCAGTTTTTCCTTATTGATTAATTGCGTCCATGCATTGTAATTTGAATACTAAATTGTTTTATATTTCTTCTGTATTAGTAAAGTAAAAGCTATGGCGGACAATACCGGCAGAGAGAGAGAAGAGGAATTGTTCGACATCATACGCAGCCCTCACAGGCTAGATGATCTGAATGAAGCGGATGGCGGCTCCCAATATCTGAACAATACGGAGAGGGTGATGAAAAGATATTCGATCTCGAAGACCGGGCTGATGAAGTCATGAACTATGATTATGATTATGACACAGACAATGTTTGTGATGACACAGACAATGCTGATCTTCAAATAACAAAGACTACCGGCGAGGTATATTTATATAATTAAGCATGCATCATGGTGATCATCACATGTTTTTTTATTGAAGATATATTAACGAATCAATCTTTCTTCTTTCAGCCCTCCGGATCGAGCAAATCTGCTTCTACAGACAGCAAGACAAAGCGAGGCCCGGGCATATTGTTGAAGGATGGTGTAAAGTACCACATCGAATCCACCAAACCTAGTGGCGAACCCCTCACACCTAAGAACATTGCGAACAAGTGGACTCATCAGTGCGGAGTTCTTGTGAAGGACAAACTCCCGATCTCCATTCAAGAATGGAAAGAACCAAAGACTAAACGTCCAGGTGTTACTTGGGTCGACAGCGAGAGCCAAAAAGACCTTGTGAAATCTCGATGGAACATTTCACCCTACAGATCATTTCTTTGAAGCGAGATGTGGAGAAAGTCAAGGCCGCTGCTCTTAAGAAGATGGCAATTGCATTCAACACCCACAAGAAAACTGTATGGGCCAACTACCTCGCTAATGAAAGGAAGACTCTAGATTTCACGGGAACTTTGGAGAAGCAAAGAAACCTTTGGGGCGATTTTGTGACCTTCAAGGATTGAGAAATATCTAAGGCAGTCGATGAAAAACAAGGCAAATGCCGCAAGAAAAGCCTTGATTCCATAGGCTGGGTCCGGTGGCTACGTGGTGGGATTGCCTAAGTGGGATAAGTCGAGCAAGAGATGGAGGATGGAGGGTCACTCCGGTTACAAGCCTGGCCCCAGTGCGAGAACTTGGTTCTATGCGCATGGGGGCGTTGGACCGAAGGCAGCGAAGTTTCACGGAAGGCAAGTCTAAAGGAGCGAACAAAAGATAATTGACACAATAGATGAAGCTCGAAGGGGGTGTTCACGCCCATGAGAGAGAATGAGCGAGCTTCTGGCATACAGGAAATCTGAACACCGGGAAGAACACGAGGCATGGGCGTTATTCCTGGTATGAGGGCTTTTGAGAATGGAGCGAGGACTACAGGAGCCGTGCAAGAAGGAAGATGGAGGAGGAGAAGAAAAGGAAGCTGGAGGAGGAGGCGGAGGAAGCGGGGCGCGAGAATGCCTTCAAGGCCTAGAAGCAAGGCACGCGGACAGCACTCAAATTTTCAGCAGCAACAACAGCAGATCGACTCACTTAGCCAGAAAAGGGGTCTCGGCAGCGGCGGCAACAAGCGGATGATCGTCCATCATTGGATAGCACCGTCCCATCCATGCCGAGAAGCAGCGTTGGTTACGCCCGGGCGACACACTGCTGGATACATACCACATGGATGAGATCATAGAGAACACTAGCTGTGAGCTACACTCCAAAATGAAGAACATATCCATGAAGGTGGCGGACGGCGTTGCTTTTCGATTACCCGAAGCAACCTACCATTGCATCCCGATTCGAGAGGGCTATGCTCGTGTCATGGTTGATGAAGTGGTGGACCCATATTGGGGCTAACGCTTGACATTCTGGAGGTGAAAACGGCGCTGCTGGGAGAGGCCATACATCGCATCATCCTATGGAGAAAGGATTGCATCATCTTTTGAAGTACACCGACACCGCGTCGTCTGCCGACTCCTCCTCGAAGTCCGCCACCGAGTCAGCAGACTCCCGCTCCTCCAAGTCACCAATGCGTTAGATGACTCCTCCTCGAAGTCCGCCACCTCCTCCAAGTCCCCGAACGCGTGAGCTGACTCCTCCGGTTTCAAGCCCGGCACATCGTCATGCCACTTCTCCGGTTTCAAGTCCGGCACCGTGTCAGGCCACACCTCCTGCTTCAAGTCCGGCACATCATCAGGCCACTTCTCCTGGTCCAACTCCACGTCAGCCGTCTCCGCCAACTCAGCAATCTCAAAAGAGACATCCCGCAGCTTTGGTGCGTAGCGGTACGAGTCGAGGTAGTTCAGGAAGTACAGGCGAAGGCAAGCGATATAAATATGGTCCAAGCCTCGCTCCTCTTTCTCAGAGGCCTTACGACATGACTGAGGAGCAAAATGCAGCCATAGTGCAAGCCCAAGTGGACGCCCATTTTGGACCGAAACCGGCACCGCCGCCAAAGGAGAAAGTGCCTGAGAAAGTAATTGACCACTTCATTCGTATGGCTAGAGAACCAGCTCCCAAGCCTGTTGACTCGGACTATGGCGCCAAATCAGGAAGGCACATCGAGCACGACTACAGAAGGAAGCGAGCTCAAGCTCGAGCCAACAAGCAGCTGGCAAAAAATGTGGGAAAACCGTTCCCCAGTTGGGAGAAACAGCGGCATAGCGATCCCCGCTTGTTGTGCCAACAACACATGAGAGGAGTAATCTGCGCCAAATATTATTGTGGGCAAACCGTTAGCGTTCCCTAGCATGGCGATGTGGTAATAACAGAGGATCATATAATGCAGGCTCAAATGCTCAATATCTCTATTGGACAACTCCTCGAAATCGAGCCCATGCCTACGCTTAAAGAATCGGAAATAGCATGGCAATATGTCCAGGGCAAACCTTTGGTCCATCCAGACAAGGTCAAGGACCTCCCAACGAGAATGTATCAATTGCATCAATGGTACATGAACATTACCAAGATTTCCAATCGAGAGTCCCTCATGGTGAATGTCAAGCATGAGCATTATTACCATGAAAGCTCACGGCCATTGAGTATCGAGAACTATTTCAGTTATTTAATCAAGGCGCTTTCGACAAGTCTATAAATCGGTTGCTATTATGCGTAAGTGATTTCTTTACGTAATTTAAGTCTCAAGCTAGTTATGTAGTGATAATTTTGATCAATCATTACATGTAATTATCCTCATTATATTCTTTTTTTGTGGTATTATATGCAGGATGAAGATGTATGAAATGAAAAAAGCTGGACGCTATGGCGTTGGGTTCATTGACCCAAATACCATTAATCAAGAAATATGGGAGATTGAACATTGTCAAGCTGTTGTAGAGGAAAGCATGCTAGAGTTCTTGAAGCGCCTCAATACCAATGAAGATATACTACTTCCTTACACCTTCCCGTGAGTCACACTGTCTTGTACTACAAATTCTGTTTTTGCTTACTAGCTAGCTAGATGTTAATAATTTAAGTATATACGGTTTACGGTAGTTGATTAATTTTATGCACATGCCGGCTTAATTAAGACATGCAAAGCGTGTGCGTATGCAGATTGGCCTTGGGTCTTGTTAGACATTAAAGTTGAGGAAGGAAAAGTTGAATTCTTGGACTCACTAACTAAAGAAGATAAAGACTACACCATCGTGAAGGGATAGTCAACAGGTAATTTCAATCATTATTAACTATTAGTTCTGATATGAACTATTTAATAACCCTTTATTAATTTTCTTTGCGGCGGGCGGGGCATGGGCAAAGTTCATCAAGGTGACTCCAGGCAAGTGGCCAAAAAAGTTGTTTTGGCATCGACCCAAGGTAAGTAATTAAGTAGTACTAGCTAGCTACCATCTCTTTAATTCTTGTTTCAATATCATTAATTAATTATCATGCTTGATTAATCATTATCTGATTCAATTCCATTCTCGTAAAGGCCACGAGGAGGCATCGGGAATAATCTGTGTGCATTCTCGTTTGCGAGAACATTCGCATGATGGCGTGTGAAAAAGCAGATCGATAGACGGGACTGGAGTGCGTTTTGTCAAAACACTATTCACACCATTATCGATATCTAGTCACACAACTAACACACATGCATATCGATCTCCTTCTTAATAGTTCAGGTCGGTGCGGGATAAGCTCCTACCATCGGACCGCATACAAGCACTTCAAGAGGAAATAGCGGATTTTTGCTCGACCAGGTCATAGATCCCAAAGGAGAATACTATTACCGCTACGCCCCATGAACCACTTGTCATCGTGCTCCGAAGGCACCAAGGCAACATGTAGGAGAAATTGTATATGTATATACATGTGTATGTGTGAATAGTTAATGGTGTTGGCTGTGAGACATTCGATGATATATATTATATATATATATGCGGTTCTACGTACGAGAAAATCTATTTATATATATGCATAACGTGTAAAATTTGTAGTATCGTGAAATACCAGCGAACAAAAAAGAATTAAATGGAAAATAAAGCCAAATTGAAAACACAAAATTAAAGCAAAAATTTAAAAAAAACACCCAAACATTTAGTACCGGTTGGTGTTACCAACCGGTACTAATGTCCAACACGCACCCGGGCCTGGCTCGTGCCACGTGTTTGCACTTTAGCGTCGGTTCGTGACGAACCGGTACTAAAGGGGGGGACCTTTAGTCCCCACTCTTTAGTGCCGGTTCGCCAACCGGCACTAAAGGCCGTCACGAACCGGCACTAAAGCCCTGTTCTGCAGTAGTGTGATGCTCACCGCCGTGCGTGAGTAATTCCAGCGTAGGCTTGCTGGACGGTGATGGGTTGGATGAGATTTACCATGTAATCAAGTTAGTTTTGTTAGGGTTTGATCCCTAGTATCCACTATGTTCTGAGATTGATGTTGCTATGGCTTTGCTATGCTTAATGCTTGTCACTAGGGCCCGAGTGCCATGATTTCAGCTCTGAACCTATTATGTTTTCATGAATATATGTGTGTTCTTGATCCTATCTTGCAAGTCTATAGTCACCTATTATGTTTTATGATCCGACAACCCCGAAGTGACAATAATCGGGATAATTCTCGGTGATGACCGTAGTTTGAGGAGTTCATGTATTCACTATGTGCTAATGCTTTGTTCCAGTTCTCTATTAAAAGGAGGCCTTAATATCCCTTAGTTTCTACTAGGACCCCGCTGCCACGGGAGGGTAGGAAAAAAGATGTCATGCAAGTTCTTTTCCATAAGCACGTATGACTATTTACGGAATACATGCCTACATTACATTGACGAATTGGAGTTAGTTCTATATCACCCTATGTTATAACTATTGCATGAGGAATCGCATCCGGCATAATTATCCATCACTGATCCATTGCCTACGAGCTTTTCATATATTGTTCTTCGCTTATTTACTTTTCCGTTGCTGCTGTTACAACTACTACAAAAACCCAAAAACATTTATCTTTACTTTTGCTACTGTTACCTTTATTATCATACCACTTTTGCTACTAAATACTTTGCTGCAGATACTAAGTTATCCGGTGTAGTTGAATTGACAACCTCAACTGCTAATACTCAAGAATATTCTTTGGCTCCCCTTGTGTCGAATCAATAAATTTGGGTTGAATACTTTACCCTCGAAAGCTGTTGCGATCCCCTACACTTGTGGGTTATCAAGACTAATTTCTGGCGCCATGGCCGGGGAGTATAGATCTATTCTCTGAGTCACTTGGGATTTATATCTGTTGATCACTATGAAGAACTTGAAAGACGCTAAAACCAAGATTTTGCCCTCAACTACGAGGGGAGGTAAGGAACTGCCATCTAGCTCTGCACTAGATTCTCCTTTCGTTATTAGTAAGCTTGCGACACCTAAACCTGCTACTGCTATGAGTTCTGATATGTCTCATGTTATTGATGATGCCACTTCTGCTATGCATGATGAAACTACTTCTGTGCGTGATACTACTTTTCCATTAGGTGAATTTCTTGATGAACAACTTGCTAGAGTTAGGGGGAATGAAATTACTGAAGATCCTATTACTAATGATAGTGATGATGAAGGTTCTCCCAATGATTATGTATTACCTGTTATTCCTAAGGGTTATGTTATGAATGAAGAAGCTGCTAGGGAAATTTTTGCTTGCAATGATAGATATGATCTTAAGAAATTATTAGCTAAATGGAAGCAGCAGTCTCTTAATGCTAGAATGAAACCCGATCCTGCTTTTGCTACTTCACCTATCTGTGTTACTGATAAGGATTATGAATTCTCTGTTGATCCTAAGATTATTACTTTAGTTGAATCTGATCCTTTTTATGGCCTTGAATCTGAAACTATTGTGGCACATCTTACCAAGTTAAATGATATAGCCACCCTGTTTACTAATGATGAAAAGTCTCGCTATTTATATATCCTTAAGATATTTTCGTTCTCATTAAAGGGTGATGCTAAGACTTGGTATAATTCTCTTGCTCCTGGTTGTGTGTGTAGTTCCCAGGATATGATTTACTACTTCTCTGCTAAATATTTCCCTGCTCATAAGAAACAAGCTTGGGGGAAATATATAATTTTGTGCAAATCAAAGAAGAGAGTCTCCCACAAGCTTGGGGGAGGCTTCTCTGGTTACTTAATGCTTTGCCCGATCATCCTCTTAAGAAAAATGAAATACTTGATATCTTTTATAATGGACTAACCGATGCTTCCAAGGACTACTTGGATAGTTGTGCTGGTTGTGTTTTCAGGGAAAGAACAGTTGATGAAACTGAAATATTATTGAATAATATGTTGACTAATGAAAATAATTGGACTCTTCTTGAGCCAGTTCCTGAAGCAATTCCTGAACCCATGCCCTTTCCTCCTAAACCATCCAAGTCAAAGGATGATGAGGATTTTGAGCGCTTTGCTGAAATGATTAAACTTATTTTCTTACGTATGCGCTTAACTGATATTCTCAAAGTAAATCCTTATGCTAAGTATATGAAGGATATCATTACAAATAAAAGAAAGATACCGGAAGCTGAAATTTCCACCATGCTTGCTAATTACACTTTTAAGGGTGGAATACCAAAGAAACTTGGAGATCCGGGTGTGCCAACTATACCATGCTCCATTAAAAGAAACTATGTTAGAACTACTTTATGTGATCTTGGAGCGGGTGTTAGTGTTATGCCTCTCTCTTTATATTGTAGACTTGAATTGAATAAGTTGACACCTACTAAAATATCTTTGCAAATGGCTGATAAATCGATTGCTATACCTGTCGGTATTTGTGAGGATGTGCCTGTTGTGGTTGCAAATGTCACTATCTTAACAGACTTTGTTATTATTGATATTCCCGAGGATGATAGTATATCCATTATCCTTGGTAGGCCTTTTCTCAATACTGCAGGGGCTGTTATTGATTGCAACAAAGACAATGTCACTTTTCATGTTAATGGTAATGAGCATACGGTACACTTTCCAAGGAAACAATCTCAAGTTCATAGCATCAATTCTATTGAAAAACTTCCAACTATCATTTTTGGGGTTTTGAATTTCCTCTCCCTACTGTCAAGAAAAAGTATGATATTCTTATTGTTGGGGATTTTCATATCCCCGTTGAGGTAACTTAGTGTTATTCGAAATTTCTCCGGTTCCGTGTTATTCGGAATGAGTTTGTTAACAAGACTTGATCAACCTTGTTAGTGGATTCATTTTGATGATCACGAGATGGATGAAACTAGAAGGCACAACATTCTGTGCCCTCTTTTTACTTTCTGTTATTTAGAATAAATAAAGCAAAAATAGTATTATCTGTCTGTTTTCTGAATTACCCGTGCATTAAAAAATAGTCCGAAAATAAAAGTGCTCCAAATGCTGCAAATTTAGTATGATTTTCTCTGGAATATTTGAGGATTTTAGGCACTGAAAACACTTCAGGAGGGGCAAGCACCAGGCCACGAGAGAGGAGGGTGCCCCCCCCTATAGGGCGCGCCCCTACCTCGTGGGCCTCTGGTGGCCCCCCTCCACTTATGCCAGCAAACACACACTTCATGTCCTATCCAAAAAAATTCATGTCCTGCTCAAGCACGAGTTCTAGCTCGTTTTGCTGTGATTTTCGATCTCTTAGCTCAAAGCTCCATTCACAAAGCTGCTTTGGGAGATTGTTGCTTGGTATGTGACTCCTCCATTGGTCCAATTAGTTTTTGTTCTAGTGCTTTATTCATTGAAAATTTTTGTTGCATAGGTGACCATGTTATTGAGCTTGCATGTTAAAATTTTCAGGTCCCAAGCAATTCCAATGCATGATATAGGCTCTAGGCACCCTTAGGAGTAGTTACTACCAATCTTGTTTAGTTTTATTCACTTTTATTTTGAAGTTACTAAAATTTCAGAAATTTTCAGAAAATGTTAAGGAGACTCTTTAAAGGCTCTTCTAGCCAAAGCTCTGAGAAAAAACAAGTCAAAGAGAAGGAAAAAGCCAAGTATAATCTCCCTCGCTTAGCGGAAGTACGGTCGTGTGAATGGCCATGCGAGGATTTCTTGAAAGAAGCCAAAATTCATGAAGACTTTTATGCTTTAATCGAGACTGCAGGCCTCACCAGTTTCATCAACGACCGAATCGATCAGTATCTCTTACTTACCAATACTTTCGTGCAAAACTTTTATTATTATCCTAAGAAGTCATCGCCTGCAGTATCATTTCATTTATATGATGAATTCAAAGAAATTTCTTTACGTCATTTTTGCGCGGTATGTAGGATACCTTATGAGGGAGAATTAGATGAACCCCATCGTGAAGATGTCGGTGGCTTTGTTAATACTATTGCTGTAGAGGAGCCAAAGAAGGGCTCCGAGGCGAAGGTCTCTAGCATACACTTTCTTGTTTTACGCTACTTTGCCATATTTGCTAGTAGATACTTAATTGGTCGAGGAAATAGTGGAAACTTGAGCGTTCCTGATATTATCATTCTTCAACACGCTTTGCTTGGGGACAATACTTTTAGTATGGGTGTAAATGCGTTGCTAAGCGACTAATACTGAATAAATATAAAAGGCCCCATATTTGGAGGTATCTATGTTGTATGTCTTGCTAAACATTTTTAGATACCCATTAGGCACCATGAGGAGGAGGAGATATAATTGCCCCCCCCACATTTCAGATTACAAGAGCATGGTAGCACACAAGTTTATTGTTGACAACGAAGAAAAGATGCTCTTGTATAAACTTAGATTTAATAAGAAACACATTGAGATTATTATTTTGCCTGCGCCTCTATTGTTTGATTTGCTTGCAGAAAATTTTCTTATTACGCCGGAGGTAGTGAACAACCATCGAGCTCAAGCTTTTACTCCGGAACCTGAACTTGAGCCGGAACCTGAACTGAACCCTTATCATGCATCATCTGTCCATTGGGATCCGGAGATGACCAGCCAGTGGTATCCTGATTACACCTCCCATTACACCGGGGAGAGTAGCGGCGGTCCTTGGGACTAAACCAACTTAGGCCAAAAGCCTAAGCTTGGGAGAGTACGTATTTCTCACCGACTTTACATTCATGTTCACACACTAGTCGTCGATGCTCATACTCTTTCATTGTATTATCCATTGCTAGTTTAAATTTCTTTTTCTAGTTTTCTTCATGTGTGTTTGATAAACCTTGAGAAAAACCAAAAAAATTAGTTAGTTTAATTTCCATGCTTGTAGTAGAATTAAAATGAAAACCCAAAAAGATTTCTAGTTCTTCTTCTTACTTGTTGGGAGCTTTCCCGTATAAATAGTTTTATTTTCTTTTCTTTCCTTTGGGGGTCGAGAAGACTATATTGAAAATGCTTAGTGGCTCTCATATGCATGATTGTTTATTTAACTTAGAGCCTATATTACTTTTCTTCTCTCTTGAGTTGAATGCTTGCAGACTCCAGCTTAGTCCAATGCACGTGCACTCTTATTATTATACACATCGTTCGGTCGTGCAAGTGAAAGGCAATAATGATGATATATGATGGACTTATTGGGATGAGAAAAGCTGGTATGAACTCGACCTCTCTTGTTTTTGTAAATATGATGAGTTCATCGTTCCTGAGTCAGCTATTATGAAGTAAACATATTTGCAATGACATTTAGAGATTATAGTTGCTTGTGCCATGCTTGATTAGCTATGAGTTATAATGGTTTACCTTGCGTGCCAACATGCTATTAGAATAATTATGATATGGTATGATGGGATGGTATCCTCCTTTAAATGAATAGAGTGACTCGACTTGGCACATGTTCACGCATGTAGTTGAATCAAATCAACATAGCCTTCACGATATTATGTTCATGGTGGATTATGTCCTACTCATGCTTGTATTCAGTGTAAATTAATTTTAATGCATGTTTACGACTGTTGTCGCTCTCTCAGTTGGTCGCTTCCCAGTCTTTTGCTAGCCTTCACTAGTACTAAGCGGGAATACTGCTTGTGCATCCAAACTCCTTAAACCCCAAAGTTGTTCCATATGAGTCCACTATACCTACCTATATGCGGTATCTACCTGCCGTTCCAAGTAAATTTGTATGTGCCAAACTCCAAACCTTCAAATGAAATTATGTTTTGTATGCTCGAGCAGCTCATGTTACAACTAGGGCT
Organism: Aegilops speltoides; assembly: GCA_021437245.1. Taxonomy (NCBI): domain Eukaryota; kingdom Viridiplantae; phylum Streptophyta; class Magnoliopsida; order Poales; family Poaceae; genus Aegilops; species Aegilops speltoides. Next base: position 544,660,145 of record CM038142.1, read on the forward strand.
GCCTATATCTTCCATGCTAGGTGGGTTATTCTCAAGAGGAGTGGACTCTGCTCCTCATTCACGAGAAAGGGCCGGTAACCGGGATGCCCAGTCCCATGATCCAAAAAGATCAAAGCAAATCAAAATAATTAAACAAAAACTCCCCCAGAGCTGTTGTATGTTGGAGGCACTCGTTGTTTCGAGCAAGCCATGGATTGATGCTTGTTGGTGCTTGGGGGAGTATAAACCTTTACCATTCTTTTTGGGAACTGCCTATAATGCATGTAGTATGGAAGATACAGCCATCTCATAGTTGTTGCATTGACAGCAAAGTATGCCGCTCAAAATGTTATTCAATCTCTATTTTAAAATCGAGCTCTGGCACCTCTACAAATCTCTGCTTCCCTCTGCGAAGGCCTATCTATTTACTTTTATGTTGAGTCATCACCCTTCTTATTAAAAGCACCCGCTGGAGAGCACATTGTCGTTTGTTCATTATTATTATATTGGGTATGACTTGACTGGATCTCTTTTACCATGAATTACAATGTTTAGCCAGTCCTTGATCTTTAAAGGTGCTCTGCATTTATGTTTTGCGGTCTCAGAAAGGGCTAGCGAGATACCATTTTGTTATATCATGTTATAATTATTTTGAGAAAGTGTTGTCATCCGAGTTTTATTATTATGGCTCGCTAGCTGATTATGTTATTGATATGAGTAATTGTGAGAGCTAAGTGTTATTGTGAGTATGGTTAGTTCATAATATTTGCTGAAACTTGAATGCTGGCTTTTCATGTTTAAAACAACAAGAGCAAACGAGTTTGTAAAAGTTTTCTTTATCACTTTCAGTTTATCAACTGAATTGCTTGAGGACAAGCAAAGGTTTAAGCTTGGGGAGTTGATCGTCTCCAATGTATCTACTTTTCCAAAACTTTTGCCCTTGTTTTGGACTCTAACTTGCATGATTTGAATGAAACTAACCGGATGACGTTGTTTTCAGCAGAACTGCCATGATGTTGTTTTATGTGTAGATAAGAAAAGTTCTCGGAATGTCCTGGAAATCCACGAAGGCACTTTTTGGAATTAATAAGAATTTTTGGCAAAAGAATCAGTACCAGGGGGCCCACAGGCTGTCCACGAGACAGGGGGGCGCGCCCCCCTAGGGCGCGGCCTCCTATCTCGTGGGCCCCCTAGACCTCCACCGACGTCAACTCCAACTCCATATGTTCACGTTCGGGGAGGAAAAAAATCAGAGAAAAAGTTTCATCGCGTTCTACGACACCAAGCCGCCGCCAAGCCCTAATCTCTCTCGGGAGGGCTGATCTGGAGTCCGTTCGGGGCTCCGAAGAGGGGGATTCGTCGCCGTCGTCATCATCAACCATCCTTCATCGCCAATTTCATGATGCTCACCGCCGTGCATAAGTAATTCCATCGTAGGCTTGCTGGACGGTGATGGGTTGGATGAGATTTACCATGTAATCAAGTTAGTTTTGTAAGGGTTTGATCCCTAGTATCCACTATGTTCTGAGATTGATGTTGCTATGACTTTGCTATGCTTAATGCTTGTCATTAGGGCCCGAGTGCCATTATTTCAGATCTGAACCTAGTATGTTTTCATGAATATATGTGTGTTCATGATCCTATTTTGCAAGTCTATAGTCACCTATTATGTGTTATGATCCGACAACCGCGAAGTGACAATAATCGAGATACTTCACGGTGATGACCGTAGTTTGAGGAGTTCATGTATTCACTATGTGCTAATGCTTTGTTTCGGTTCTCTATTAAAAGGAGGCCTTAATATCCCTTAGTTTCCGCTAGGACCCCGCTGCCACAGGAGGGTAGGACAAAAGATGTCATGCAAGTTCTTTTCCATAAGCACGTATGACTATTTAAGGAATACATGCCTACATTACATTGACGAATTGGAGCTAGTTCTATATCACCCTATGTTATAACTATTGCATGAGGAATCACATCCGGCATAATTATCCATCACTGATCCATTGCCTACGAGCTTTTCATATATTGTTCTTCGCTTATTTACTTTTCCGTTGCTACTGTTACAACTACTACAAAAACCCCAAAACATTTATCTTTACTTTTGCTACTGTTACCTTTATTATCATACCACTTTTGCTACTAAATACTTTGTTGTGGATACTAAGTTATCCAGGTGTGGTTGAATTGACAACTCAACTGCTAATACTAAAGAATATTCTTTTGCTCCCCTTGTGTCGAATCAATAAATTTGGGTTGAATACTTTACCCTCGAAAGCTGTTGCGATCCCTTGCACTTGTGGGTTATCAAAGGCCCACCCTAAAAATCGGGGCGTTTAGTTTAGGCAAAGCAAGTTTGCGTAGGATACGTAAAACTCTTTCGTAGGTGTAGCAATTTCGCAAAATAAAATGCTTTCCTTTAATTAATTATCTTACTTGCAACCTACATAACAATTATCGCGTCCCCGCAAAAAAACAATTATCATAGACTGTTTCAGATGGCATAAAACATAGGCTTGGTCACTTTTCAACATTGTCAACGGGAAGCAAAAGTGACACGGTTTTGATATAAACTATTTTTTGTTTTGGGATTCTAATCCTTTTAGTTTTATCAATTCCTGATGCAACTAAGAATGTTTCTATTCTCGTGTTGAAATGAAGTGCGCTAGTAGGCTTTCTCTCTGGAAACCCTTCAGGGAGCAACTAGTTGACTAACGCTCCATCGAAAGCCTCCAACAATCATTCGGGTGGGCAGAGAGCGTGCCATTTGGCGTGCTCTCAGCCGCCACCACGTGTCGCGCTCTGGGCACTCCTTCCAGATTTCGCTTTTTATTTTTCCGCATGCATTTTCGGCTTTGTAGATGGTTTTTTTCGGGGTTTCTCGGCTTTCCGCCGGTCTTTCTTTACTTTTCAACAAAAATGAAATTTTTAAAAAAATTGCACCAAAAAATGCAATTTTTTCTTCCGCGAGAGGCACGACTTAGCTTCTGCGAGAAGCACGGTTTTGCTTCTGCGAGAGACACGGCCGTGCCTCTCGGAAGCGGAAAAATATGTGTTTTGTTGCTTCCGTGAGAGGCACGGCCGTGACTCGAAAACGAAAAAAATGCATTTTCTCGTTTTTTTCCTTTCGTGAGAGGCACAGTTTTGTATCCGCGAGAGGCATGTTTTGCTTGCCCGAGACGAACGACCCTGCTTCACGGAAACGAAATAAAATATGTTTTCTTTTTTTTTCCTTCCACGAGCCTCTCGAAAATGGCTTTCGAAAAGGGAAAAAACATGCTTCGGGTCGGTTTTTCGTCAATTTGTTTTGTGGAAAAAATTGTCAAAACTTATCAATATGGGATCAAGTTTTGACACGAGGAATCCATGGTGAAAACGGTTCGAGATTTGGACGCATGGTTTAACAGATAAAATGTTTTGAAAAAAACGGATCTACGAAAAAAGAAAAAAACTTCCAAATTGTGACAAGTGACGTACTGTGCGCCACGTGTCGCAACCTAAGGAGATGGGTGTGATCTCTGGGATTATTACTCCTTAATTAATGATTTCGCTTATTTTGACGCTTAGCACCACACGCACAGCAGGCTGGCCCATTAGGTGGCGGAAAAAAGGGAGCTCCTATGTGATGCTCCTTGCGTCAAACAGCTGGTGGTTCACACAAGGGGTAGCTGACCTGGGATGGTCCATTTTGGCATTCGCCAGGTGAAAAATGTGAAAAAAGCTGAGCAGTCATGCTAGGTCTCAAACCTGTAACTTCGAACTTAGGCGAAGTTACGAGGGAATTGCTCTTTCGCTAGAATTGCAACGCAACACTTTAAGAAACGAACAAGGCCGACAAAACTTAGGCGAAAATTCCCAAATACAAGCCCCCATGAGTGATCGAACCAAGGAGCTCATGCTAGTGAACTCGAACGCTCGCCACTGTAATTCCTCAGAATCTGTGTCTAAAATAGAAGCCCGGTGTATATATGCCACACCTGATTAAAACTTTTTTTTAAATTTCAGATGTAACTATCTTTTGGAAAAAAGTAAATATTCATACACAAACATTTTTTAAATTGTGGAAAAATGTTTGAAATCATGAATTCAAAAGGTACAAAAACTGAAAACGAGAACATCTTCTGAAATTAAGAATAATTATTTCAAAAATGCAAACATTTTCTGAAAAACTTCAACAAAAATTGAAAATGATAACATTTTTGAAGTTACGATTTTTTGTCAAAATATGATCAATTTTTCAAATTCCCCAAACATTTTATGAATTCTCGAACACAATTCAAAAACATGAATATTTCTTGAATTTGTGAAAAAATCTTGTAAGCTGATACGTTTTTGAATTTCTGTACAAAAAAGAAAAATGCGAACATTTCTTTAACTTACCTGACCACTTATTGAATTTGAGAAGAAAATTCTAACAATGATTTTTTTTAAATATGTGAACAAAATATGAATGCGGCAACAGTTGATGAAACAAATCCCGAGTTTTTATAAGTTTGCGAAAAAATTCTCAAAACATGAACGTTTTTAAAATTTCTGAACAAAAATTTGAAATTGGGATCATTGTCTGAAATTCAAAAAACATTTGCTAAAACTTTTGAACAGAAAATTGAAAATGCAAACATTTTTTGAATTGTAAATTCCATTTGTTATGAATTTCAAACATATTTTTATTAAAGAATCAAACAAACATTTGAAATTCTAGACTATTTTGGAATTTCTAAACAAAATCTGCAAATAGGAAAATATACGGAAAAATGAAAAACAATCTAAAAAATGATTTGTTTTAAATTTCTGAACATTAATTTGGAAAAGTAAACCTGACAAAATAGAATAAAGAAAACGAAAAGGGAGTGAAAATAATAGAGAAACAGGAAAAATGAAAAGAAAAAGAAACGAAACGAAAATGAAACAGAGAAAAGCCGGTTCAGGAACCTTCTAAAACTTTCCCAAAACCGAGAAAAACCCGGCTGGAGCCAGCACGTTCCCAAAACCGGGATTGGTGCAACGCTTCTAACGGGCCGGCCCATCTCGGTCGATCGCTTCCACCGCATGTGCGACACCCCGACAATTTGACGCAGAGTGCGTTAATTAGAATTTTCCCGAACAAATTGCAAAAAAGCGAGGCGACCTGCGAGAATTTTCCAACTGGTGAATGCGTGCTCGATTTTATAGCAACGCATACCTTAAAGAACGCACTATAGCCGTAGAATCGGACTACTCTACTGTAGCGAATCGGAATAAGTTGCTGTTGCAAAACTGGAATTAGTTACTGTAGTGAACATTTTTAAAAAATCAAGAAAACAAATGAAATGTATGCTTTGAAAAAGGTTGAACAACTTATGAATTTTTTTAATTTTGCAAAAACATAAACAATTTTCGAATATGTGAATAATTTTATTGAAAAAAGCACATTATTTTTTAAAAATGTGCACATTTTTTTTGTGAAAAAATAAATAAATTCTAGAAAAACAATTTATAAAACAATTGTTTTCGAATTTTGGAAAAATAATTGAAAACTGAAAGATTTTATGGAATTACAAACAAAAAATTTGAAATCATGAACATATTTCAAAATTCATGAACGTTTCTGAAATGTTAACATTTATTTATTTTTGGAAAAATATTTAAACTGCAAACATATTCTGAGCTTGTGAACAAATTTTGTAAATTGGAACATTTTTGGAAATTCCAGAATATTTTTTGAAGCGCAGACATTTTTTCAATTTCTGAAGTAATATGAAAACTACTCCTAAAAAGGAACGGAAAACTAAATATTGAAAAAAACTAAAATAAACACCAAACGGAGCCAGGAAAATAAAACAAACCGATAAACATGAAATGGCATAGGAAGCTTCTAGAAGGTTTCCAAAACTGGTCAGGAACCTTCCAGAAGGTTTGGACGCTCAGATGGGCCTATCCAGTCTCACAATCAGGTGTGCGATTGCTCGACTTTTTGTTGCACATGCGGCAAAGAGGAAATTCTTTTCTCTATCTAGAAAAAAACTTCCCTCAAAAGAAAATCTAGAAAAAAAGTTACTGTATCTTACATGCAATGCAACCGAGCTGGTTTTGCAGTTCGGAAGTAGTATAAGTGAAAATGGCCCACACATACAGAGGAATCGCCGCCTAATGAAACCCTAATGAGGCCGCCGGAGTTCGACGCGATAGACGGCGAAGTCGGAGGCCTGTGTGGGGTCGCGCAGCAGCGGCCTGGTGACCCTGTCGACCTCGGCCACATCGAAGCCGTGCTCCCGCAGCACGTCCACGCAATCCTGCACGCCACACCGCACCTCGCTGGCCGCCCACCCCACCGTGCCGTCCCGCCACAGCCGGCGCAACGTGGCCGCCATCGCCGGCATCTCCTCCGGATCATAGAACACGTCGGACATGAGCACCACGTCCACGCGCAGGAGCTCGCAATCGGGCAGGTCGGCGTCCTCGCCCCAGCGCAGCTCCCGCACGTCGGCCTGCGCGGGCGTGAGACCGTTGGCCTCGGCGTTGGCCCTGAGGCCCGGCAGGAGCGGCCCCACGTCGGTGAGCACGCAGCGCGCGGCGCCGAGGCACGCGACGGCCGCAATGCCCGGGAGGCCGGTGCCGGCGCCGAGCTCGAGAACGGTGGCGCCGTGGATCGTCCCGGGTCTGGCCGAGGCAAGGTAGGTGGCGAGGATGACGGCGGAGTCCCAGAGCCAGGAGCCCGTGAGCGCCCGCCCCGTGGCCGGGTCGTGCGCGCCATCGCGCTCCACCACGGCCAGGGCGCGCCCGGCCACGTCGACGTGCAGCACCGCATGCATCACGTGTGGCTTATCGGCTTGATCGCGTTGGGCTCCAGGTTTAGACAGGCGGTATCAGAACGCAAGGCTTTATTAACCGAAAGGTTCCGAACGAGTGGAAGGTTCAGGATAATGCCGGATCGCCGCTTGTCTGTCTATTTGGCTCGATCTATCCATACCTGACCTGGATGTGTCCGTGTTCCGTCCGTGTTCCTTACAGACTGGATTTGTATGCCGTGTTCAATTCACAAGTCGGGGCCTCTTGCATTGTTATCTGTACAAGCAAAAAAATTTTTTTTGAAAAGGATTAGATCTATTATAAAAATTCACCGGGAGAGTACAAAGGATCTCAAACCGAACGAACAAAATTGTCGCCAGAATGAGTCAACGACGCGTTGTTGTCGCCGCTCCCCTATCGGAGTTAGCTTGAACTTGTCGATATCAGCCGGGTAGTCTTCGCGCACGTGCCCTCAAGGACATGTCGTCGTTGAACCCTTGCATAGATTTGAAGCACCTCACACCAAATTTCACCACATGACGAGCCTCACCTCCCTAAGAAGACGGCAAAATGTACGCCGGGGCTCCGTCGACTACATCCATACATGTTGGTGTTCTTCCCAACTATATATGTGCCTAACAACGCATCTAGGTTCAAGTCGTACCCCTTTGCTCATTCCAAGGGACACCCCGAGCTAGGGTTTCTCGTGCCTCCCATCGGCACCGCCGGTCTGCCTCGTCTCTTGTGGCATCTGGGTCATGGAGGAATAGTGGATCCGAGCCCTCATCGGCGGGAGGGCTCCGATTTTGGATGTCTTCTTGAGTTTTATCAAGGTTTTAGTCCTGCTCAAGTCGACGCCGGCTCACTGAAGATAGAATAAGGTTCTCCTTGCCTAGTCCTCGTCCTGGCGGTGCTTCTAGCTTTGTCGGAGGACGTGTGAACGTTTGACTTTAGGGGATCTCATGGGATTCGATCGACATTTGTCTTCGGTGGATCCAGTCTCCTTTCGTATGTGTTTGCGTGTCTAGAGGTTGGATCCTTCCGATCTATGCTTCTCTTCATCGTCGGTGTTTGTTGTTCTAGTGTGTTGTCCTATAGGGCCTTAGCACGATGACTTCTCAGATGTCTACTGCAACAAGGTTTGCCCAGCTCCAGTGACCGGGGTGGCGGCGGCACGCCTTCGGCTCGCTCCAATGCTTGTAGTTGTTGCTTGGTGGTCTATAAACTAAGATGTAATTTTACTTCTAGTGTTTATACTACCTTGATAGTTGATGAATAGATCGAAATTTTTTCCCCCAAAAAACTATATATGTGCCTTCAAAAAAATCTTGCTCTAATTAGTCCTTTCCAAAAATAAATATGTAGGTTTAATGGTCAGTACCAATGAATACATCATAAACTCTAGCATTGGCCATTGCCCATGAAATTTTGGCACAGGCCGCTATCAATGTTGAATGAGCGTACATTTTCTTCCTTTATGTGTCCACGTGGTAGTGGCATCGGTGCGGACCGTGTGGAGGATGAGAGGGCAATTCTCGGCCTTGTGGAGGGGAAAGTCCACTTAACGAGCCATCAGCCGTTGCCGGCACACTCATCAATATCATATGAAGATCAAAGAGCAGAGTGGGACAAAATAAGGATGGCAATGGGTATCCATTACCCACGTTCCCTGTGGATAAAACCCTATTAGGGTAAAGATATGGGACAAAATGTTACCCATGAGTATATAAATAGGTAAATTTGAAACCCATCGGGTAGAGCGGGTACGTGTGTGGGATCGTATAATCCATCCCCACATACCAATGTACTCATATAAAATCTGAAAAGTATGGCCAAATTATCTCTACACTTTGTCCTGAATTTGTGAACTCAAAATGTATGACTATGTGATGTTGTTCACGGGAAATTATGTTGTCTATTAAATGTGTTGTTGTTTATAAGTATGTGTTGCTATTATAATGTGTTCCTGTTTATAAATAATAATTGTATGTTGCTTCTTGTGATTGTGAGTTGTTCAAATTGATACTTTGCAAACATGGGTAATCATCATATTAGCTACCCATTACTTTGTGTCTGACTAGTGGGGCCCTATCGTCATATTCATGTTCAACCGGTAGATTTGAGGTTTTTTATTGCCGATTAGTCCTAGAGTTGTGGATTTTTTTTTTGGTTAAAATTGCATAGAGTTGTGGTTTTGTCTTGCCCCTAAACTTGTGTATTTGTGAAAGAAAAGATCTTGAAGCACTAGTAGAAAAACACCTATTAGTCCCGGTTCGTAAGGGCCTTTAGTCCCGGTTCATGAACCGGGACTAATGGGTCGTTACTAATACCTTCACCCATTAGTCCCGGTTCAAACACGAACCGGGACCAATGTGCCTCCGCGTGGCCCTATGCGCAGAGCCCAGTCAGGGGGCCTTTGGTCTCGGTTGGTGGCTCCGACCGGGACCAAAAGGCATCCACGCGTCTGCATTCCAATAGCTGGGGTTTTTGTTTTTTTTAAGGAGGGGGTTGGGGGTTTTGGGGGGTTAATTTAGGTGTTTCGTATATTGTGTTAGCTAGCTAATTAATAGAGAGAAGTGTCCTCTCTTATGTCCGTGCTTGGTCGACGCTACGTAGTATATATACATAAGTGATTGAGAGAACCATTCAGTATAGAAGTTCGCCATGCATACCGAGAGAAGTGATCGATCGACCTCTCCTTCTCCGAGAGATTGGTCGAACAACAAGTTTTTTACTAGCTACATACATGTACAATATGTATAAGATCTCTTAATTACAAACCCCTAGCATTTGAAATCAATTTCCACATGGTATTCTCCGGCTTTAATGATGACGTGTTCAAGAAAGAATCCCGCCAATTCCTCTTGAATTGCTTTCATGCGATCTGGTTCTAGGAGTTCATCCCGCATCTGCCACGTCTAATTTGAAGAAGGGGGTTAATTAATACATATATATGAATGAAACTCAACAGAAATGATGGTGTAATAAAATGAAATTGTGAATATTATTGCTTACGCACTTCATATTGTCTTCTAGAGTAGCCCCGCTTGTTTTTCAAAGTCGCGTTGTGGATGAACTCGCACACGTAGTATCCACAGAAATCATTCCCTTCCTCCTGCCACAAGCACTTTACGAGAAATAGAGGTCAATCAAACTGATAATGAAGCATTATAAATGGCATTGATGAAAGTATAGTTATAGAATCAACGGGAGATGCATGCGCGCAACTAGCTAGCCAGTAGTACTTACTTTCGGGTATGTATATCGCAGCTCCTTCGGCAGTCCTGGAGCTTGTGCGGTGAACTTATTTCAAACCCTGCAAGACAAAGAAAATAATTATTATTACTTGAGATATCAGGAAATGAACAAAAAGTTGCCGATATGGTGCGATAATGATTGATTGAACTTACTTGCTGAGCATTTCAGTGATGTCCGCATAGGTTTCGGGATCTTTCCGTCTCGAGTCTAAGACGGTTACTAGTCCACGCTCAAGCTTAATCTCCAGAAGAATATAGTGGTACCTGCGCACGCATGCATAACTCATCAATTACATTACTATAACCTCGCTCGAGTAATAAGGGAAACAGAATATGCACACGACAGTAACACTCACGGGCCATTGTAAGGAAAGAGTATGGTATCTTTGTTTTGATTTTTGATCAACGATTGTAGCAAGTTGTCCTCGGCCTCTTCGACGTGCTTTTCAACCAGAAATACATCTATGATATTTGTGTTAATGAACCCAATATCATAAATTTCTTGTTTTTTGCACTCAACGATCTTCAATCTGCATAATATATTGAGGATAATTAATTATAAATACATGCAATGAAAGAGCCGAGCTATATATAGAGACTTAATTAATGACAAAAATAGTACTTACAGGCAGTAGCAAAAGACCATTAATTTATCGAGGGCCTTTTCATTGAAGAACTCGAAGAACTCCTCAAATGGAACACACAACAGATCATTTGAAACGAGGTCGTGCTCCTCTTTAATGTTCAGATACAAACTGTTCTTCCCCTCAGACTCTCTGTAGGTTTTCATGTACCAACTATGGAATCTTCGCATCATTGTTGTCAGAGATTTTTCATCTTTGACGAGAGGCTTCCCGTACTCGTATCTGAATTCGTTCACCTCCATGAAATCAGGAAGTGCATCGTTAGGCAGGTAATCTTCAAGATTGCCATAACCGGCCACCGTCCCCGGAGGATTAGACACATTGAGCGGGGGGGCACGATTGTTGTGCTTGTTCGCCGAGTTGGGCAAATTTTTTTCCCTTTGCTCGTTCTTTTAACCTTTTATCACTGACAGTAGTTCCCGACCGCTTGGCTTGGAGATATGTCTGTTTAGTAATGCACTCATAGTTGGTTCTCGGCGAAGACTTTGGTGGTTTCCTCAGGGCATCGAGAGTGCGCTTTGCTTTCACTGGATCTATCTTCTCCTCCGGAGGTGGATGTCTCTTTGCTTTCACCCCTTCAAAGAACTCCTTCACGTGGGCCTGCACGGTCGTATTGTTTTCCTCCTTGGTCCTCTCGTACGGTAACTTCTCTAGAGGCTTTAGAGGTGGACCGTATTTGTATTGCCTCTCTTCTCTTCTTGTGCTGCTAGATGCCGGAGCAGACGGAGCGGTTGCGGCGTCTGTCTTATTTCGTGCTTGCTTACGAGGCGGAGGAGAAGGACTACGACGCGCCGGAGCAGCCGGGGCGGCGGCGGGTCACTTCCGCCCTTGCTGGCGAGGCAGAGAAGGAGGAGGCGGAGTGCCGCCACGACGCCGGAGAAGGAGGCGGAGTGCCGCCACGCGTGCCCTGATCGTCACTCGCCGGAGGAGGAGGCGGTGGAGGAGGCGGAGTGCCGTGACTCACCGGAGGAGGAGGAGGAGGCGGAGGCGTCCAGTTCAGAAGGTTGATGAGCTCCTTCTGCCATAGGCATGGAGTCTTCAAAGCAGAACCCAGCCTAGTCTCCCCTTCACCGGTAGGGTGCTCAAGCACGAGGTCCTCAAATCCCTCCGTTATTTCATCCACCATCACCTTAGCAAATCATACGGAATCGGTGGCGGTGATAAGTTGTGCGGGTCCACTAGGATAAATTTGGCCAACAACCGCCTTGACCTTCAAATTCATCCATCGCGCCATAATGTGGCAATTTTGAGACTCGTGATACCATCCACGGGATAGCTGGCGAGAGCCGTAAAGACATGCTCCGTGAAGCAGCTCGGTGGAAGCCACGCTGCTTCTCCGCTGAGATCTTGGGTAACCGGGGAAGCTTGGCGGTCGTTTGTTGTGATCTGCTGCTTCTTGTACCTCTTCTCGCTCCTCTAGCCCCATTACCCTTTCGTGCGGCGCTGCATTTGGTCTGCTCGAGTTTCTTCCTCCTCTCGTGGGTTTTGTAACCCCTGCGTCCGAAAACCAACCTTCCACGGAATGGAGCTGGCGTGCCTCGTGTCCGTCCCGTGGTGCTTAGGATTCCCAAGGGCCATTGTGAGCTCGTCCTTCCCCCATTTGAAGGCGTCCCTTGCTGCGCTGCATCGATATAGTGTCGAAGGTTCTTGGTGGTGTTTGCGGTTGCTCGTCCGTCCACTAACACTTCCTATTATAGGGTCCAAGGTTCCGCCAGCCCGAAGAACCAAGTCCGCAACGGTCGGCCGGCGATTGTCTACGGTTCGATCCCTTTTCAAGCAGATCATGCTCAACCTTGGACCACTTAGGCGGGCTTTGAGGTAGCCACGACCCGTGCGATGGTGAAGCTTCTTCTTCGCAGCATTTTGCTTGTTTGTCGCCGACATATTCTTACTCTTTTCCGATGTCCTGTGGGCCACAAATGCGGGCCAGTGATCTTTGATCTTCTCATATTTGCCGCTGAATTCTGGTGTCTTTTTTTTCTCGACAAACTGGTTCAGCTCTTTCCTCCACCTCCTCATTAGGGTTGCCATCTTCTTAAGAGCACAAGACTTGATTAATTCCTCTTTAACTGGCTTCTCCGGATCCTCCTCTGGCTGTAGGGTGAAATTTGCCTTCAGCTCAGTCCAAAGATCATCTTTCTGCATATCATTGACATAAGACACCTCGGGGTCTTCATCCTTATGAGCTTATACCATTTTGGATCTTGATCGGGATCTTGTCCCTAACAAGAACCCCTTGACCGAGCGAAAATGCCTTTCTTGTCGGATGGGTTCAATCGGTTCGCCGTCGGCGCGATTTCTATGATCTCAAACTTTTCGTCCGAGCTCAACTTTTGCTTGGGCCTCGTCTCCTACGAAGTTGTGCTTTCGATCCGGAGGGCTAGAAATTATAAGGAAGAAAGGCGAGAGTAATTAATATGTGTACATATACCAAAACAATGGATGCATCAATTAACTAGTCAAGACGGGCTTAACTAATATATATATATATATATATATATATATATATATATATATATATATATATATCTGGCCGGACTCGGTTCGGTGACCGGAGCAGTCAGCACGGTCTCCTTCTTGTACCTCCATTGTGTCACCGGAGCCATCATGAACATAGTCCTCTTCTTGTAGCGGCATTAATGGGTCGAAGCCATGAACATAGCCCTCTTCTTCATCCAGTCCTTCCTGACCATCGGTCTCGTTGTGAAATGACGCAACTTCATCACTTCCTTGTGCGATTATTTCCCCCAACATCGCTTCTGTTTCTTCGTCTCGGGAGTGCTCCATAGTTTCTGCAAATATTTACAACATGTCAATTATTATTCAAACATGCTACAGATGGATATATATATATATATATATACGTAGAACTAGCTAGCTAATCACAATAAGGAATCATGTTAGTGGCCTCGACGCTGCTTCTCTAGGGTTTGGGGTCGCCTCGACACAACGCTTCAAGGGTTTGGGGTGGCCTCGACGACAACGCTCTTTTAACTTGATAAATTTGGGTGGCCTCGAGAGAGTTAAATTGTCGGGTAAGGACGCGGCGGGAGGGGGTAGGAGACCAACATCGTTTTCTCTCTAGGGTTTGGGTGTCCTCGAGAGTTTTGGTCGAGCAAGATGGCCGAGGGGGGTGCTGCTGTCGGTGTCAAAACCGGCAGATCTCGGGTAGGGGGTCCTGAATTGTGCGTCTAGGCGGATGGTAACAGGAGACGAGGGACATGATGTTTTTACCCATGTTCGGGCCCTCTCGATGGAGGTAAAACCCTATGTCCTGCTTGATTAATATTGATGATATGGGTAGTACAAGAGTGGATCTACCACGAGATCAAGGAGGCTAAACCCTAGAAGCTAGCCTATGGTATGATTGTTGTAATGTATGTTGTCCTACGGACTAAAGCCCTCCGGTTTATATAGACACCGGAAGAGGCTAGGGTTATACAGAGTCGGTTACAATGGTAGGAGATCTACATATCCGTATTGCCAAGCTTGCCTTCCACGCCAAGGAAAGTCCCATCCGGACACGGGCCGGAGTCTTCAATCTTGTATCTTCGTAGTCTTGGAGTCCGGCGGATAATGATAGTCCGGCTGTCCGGACACCCCCTAGTCCAGGACTCGCTCAGTAGCCCCCGAACCAGGCTTCAATGACGATAAGTCCAGCGCGTTTATAGTCTTCGGCGTTGCAAGGCGGGTTCTCCCTTCAAATTCCATGTACCTTCTGAACAAAGTCCGGCTTCATCTTGATCACTGTGTTCCTCGGCTTCTACGCCAAATAATGGCCTTCTTCCACGCGTCGCACGAATGCGAAAAGCCAGGGTGTCTTTTACATTTCACCCCCTAGTCGTGCGAGTCGTTCGCCTATAAAAGAGGCAAGAATCCAGATCAAACCACACCATCTTCCTCCATGAATACTCCATCGAGCGCTTTTGACCTAGAAATCCATTCCATCATGGATCGTCGTCGCAGCTCTTCTTCACGCGCTCCCAGCCCACCGCCGGGAATTGGAGGAGGTGCTCTGTTCGCGCTGTGAGCTAGTGAAGCTCCAAGCGGGGATTTCTCCCTCCGGCCTTCATGGTCCCAGTCCGGGCCGGACTGGTTACTTATCAAGGTGGGAGGCAGGCGGAGGACACTCCAAGCCCCAATAAGGGGAAGCGAGTATGCTTCGTCCCTATCTGATAAGGGGACTCGGATTCCCAATACATCCGTTCCTCCGCGGGCTCCTGAAGTTCTATGGACTCCAGCTCCACCACCTCACGCCCGCCTCTGTGCTGCATATCACGGGCTACGTAGCTCTTTGTGAGCTATTCCTGGGCATTGAGCCCCATTTTGCATTGTGGAAGAGGCTGTTTTGCCTCGTACCCCGTTCTTACGAGGGGTCCATATATCAAGTGGGCGGTGCCGAAATATGGCGCATCACCGGGACCGGATATCTATCTGGTACTCCCAAGAAGGCGTCCGAAGACTGGCCCTCGGAGTGGTTTTATATAGGAGGCGCCCGCTACTGGACTCCATCCGGATCGGCCTCCGGAGTTTAGTGGTGCTCCCTTGAAGAAACGCCTCGGTGGCGCCCATGAGCCCCGATTGGAGGAAGACAAGGCGTCCATTACTTGATGGGCGAATAAGATTATTGGCCCATTCTAGCTTGACCATGATTGGAGTTATGGCGACATGCATCAAGCGAAGTACAGCCATTGCAATCTGAGGCCACCCATGTGGGATTTCAGCGGGAGGGCGATGCCACCGGCATGGCCGCAAAGGGCGGATTCGACCGAGGATCTGGTGGAGATCCTGTCCAGCCTGTACAAAGGGAGAAGGAGGACTTCCTTCGGACGAACCCTTTGAATGGGTTTTCCATGACCAACCCTAGGGGATGGGTAAGTGAACACCTTGAAGGGCTCAACCCGTGCTTTCGAAGTTTAAGTTTCTCACATTATGTCTTGGCGCGGGATCTCGCCGGGTTGTGGAGGACATGGTGAGTCCTGCTCCGCAACCCGAGGATCCAGAAGGATCCCTGGATCCGGCCTCCGAAGAGGACCCGGACATCGAGGTGGAGCTGATCGACGGGGTGTTTCACCATCTCAGCATAGACAATGCATTGGTTGCCATTACAGCGGACTACCCCGGACTAAGTCCGGCTTCCCAGGTGACCGCGACCGAAGTCCGGACACCATTATCTCTTCCCTGCCCATTTCGACCTTCGCGAATGATGGTATTTTGCAGAAGCGCCTTTCTGGCAGAAGCGAGCCTGCGGTGGTGACCAACAGAGGCCATCCGGACCAGCGAGCGGAAAAGGGCGCTGATGCGGGCGTAACGTCGCCACAAAGGTATAGCTCGTATTTGATTTTTCTGAGCAACGTTTCGAGAGAATGCCTGAGTGCTCATGATCTTTGTAGGAGAAAAGGCGCTCGCCGAACTGCGGGCGCAGAAGTTGCCGATCCAACCTACACCGCCAGGCTCCGGCGCCCGGCTTTGGAGGGAGGCAAGCGCAAGACGCGGGCGGATCCTTCTCCAGCGGAGGACACCGACAGACTGTCCGCCACCAAGTCGAGGTGGAGCGCCATGAACCACAGCGCCGCCGACAAGATTTCGTGAAGCGTGCTTTTCCCCGAGGCATTGGATGCCTTTAACGCGGGGCGCACATCTCCGTGCCGCTCAAGATGGTTTAACGAGCCACGGGCGGTATGTGCAAGACACACGGGTAAGGGAATTTTAATGGTTGTATATACCGGTAGCCCCGGGACTTAAAGCGATTATGCTAACTGATTTGAGGATCATTTGAAGCAGAGCTCTTACTGAGAAGAACGCCCGGCTGTCGGGAGCTGCAAGATTGCAAGGCCCAACTTGAGGCCGCACTTGCGCCGCAGGAGGAGACATAAAACCCTCCTGGTAACACATTTTATTAATAAATATAAGCGCTATGCGGCGTGCGCTTGTGAGTCTAATAATGACATTGCGGTACCGCGGACAAGATCCGGACGAGCAAGCATTGCTGCGCGCCGACTAAAGGCTGGTGAGAGTGCTGAATAGGGTTCAGCGGGAAAGGAACAAGCTCCAGGATGCCAGCGCCAAGCTCGGAGAAGAGCTGAAAGGCGCTCGGGCGAGCTGTCGGCTCCGTTAAGGAGAATCAGCGGCTTCGTCGCGGCATTTATAGTAAGTGCTTGGCGGACTCTTTTGAAAAGAAGAGTTCGGCGAGGAAGCATTTTGACGTAATTTGTCTTGTAGGTATACTCACGGGTCGCCCTGCGGAGGAGATGCCCATATCAGCGGGTGATCAACTTCCGAACTGCTGCAATCGCTTTCGAGCGGGTTCGGCGGCGATGAGCGGCGTCGTTCAGGCTTTATGGCCAGCCCTCACCCTACCCGAGGGCCTCGGGAGCTTGCGGAGAGAAGCTGCAGGAGTCGGCAGCGCTTCCGTTTGTGGAAGATTCGGGTTGCCGTCAAGGTGCCGGGAGGCTTGGGCCATGGTGAAGGCGCGGTATAAGAAGGCGGATCCCAACCACATGGCGAAGTTGGACCGGTGGGGCACGATGGGAAGGAGATCCTGTGAGTTTAGTATACAGCCAAGTAGAGTTGGCTGCTAAATTTTCCCAACGGGACTGTAAGCTAGACAGCACTGTTAGGCGGGATTGAGCAGGAATCTGATCGATAGAATTTGACAATGTGTGCTATCCTTTAAAGTGACATGTGAAATGCCTTCTAGCCGGATTGTAGATCTTTTGTCTTTGCCGACCTTTTCGCTTCAACCTCGGGACCCTAGAGTCCGGAGTGTGTCCGAATACCTTTTTGGTTAAGAAACAACCGTGGTATGCATGGAGACCAGGCGTAGGGGTCATGAGTGCTTTATCAGACAAGTGCCCAACTAGTTATGTTATATTACATGGTTAGTAAGAAACATCTTCCAGGGAGAATAGTTCCATTAAGGGTTCCTTTCCCTGGGAGGCATGCCCTAAAGTGCATGTCCGGACTGCGAAGAAAGAAGTAAAACATCTGAGGGCAGATAGATAAATAGGTAAAAAGTCATCTTTTAAATCACCGACCGAATATTCCCTTAAGAACGCTAGCTTTCGGCTTCACCCAGTCTGAGGTACACATCCGGTGACCAGCGATAATAATCGCAGAGGTGCTCCCTTTACCTCCTAGCCGAACAATCGGGAACGTAGGGGTAAGCACAGGAGCCAGGCAACCCAGCTTGGCCAAAACTTAAGTCATATCGATGCATATAATGGCGAGTAAAAGGTACATGTGGAAGCTTGACACATGTGCTGGGTATGAAACCCGTATAATTGAGCTTCTATAAAAGAAGCCCCTAGGAATAATGAGTGCGGATGGCACATCATGCGTATGCAAAAAATGCGAAAATAGGCCCGTAAGGGCGGTTAAATAAAAAGGATAAAAAGAGAAACAAAAGACAGCCGAAGTGTAAAAGTTTAGACGGGGGAAGGGGACGAACTCTTAGTCCGGCGCTAGGCATAGAATCGTCGGAGGCGGGCTGCGTTCCATGGGTTCGGGTCGAGTCGGTTATCCGACGCATTTCATAGACGGTATGCTCCGCCGGTCAGGACTTGATCGATAATGAAGGGGCCCTCCCATTTGGGCTTGAGCTTGTCCTTTTCTTGTCCGCGAGCGTAGAACTAGTTCACCAACGTTGTAAGTCTTGGCCCGTACATCTCGCTTTGATATCTTGGGCCTGCTGGCGATAAAATGCGGAGCGAGCCTTCGCGACGTCACGTTCTTCCTCAATGTGTCCAAGCTGTCCTGCCGATCAAGCTCGGCCTCTCTTTCCACATACATGCGCTTTTCGAGGTGAGTCATGAATAATGTCGAGGCAAGACTGCCTCTGCGCCGTATACCATAAAAATGGTGTGAATCCGGTAGTACGGTTAGGAGTTGTCCGCAGCCCCAGTCTGGTCGAGCTCCTCGACCCATTGTGTGTCGGATTTAGTAAGTGACCTCACTAGTGCGGGTTTAATGCCGCTCATTATTAGACCATTTGCTCTTTCCACTTGACCGTTGGTTTGAGGGTGATAGGCGGCGTGTAGTCGAGCTTGATGCCCATATTTTTGCACCATGACTTAACCTCGTCGGCTGTGAAGTTCGTGCCGTTGTCGGTGATGATCTTTGTGGGGACTCCGTAGCGGTGTACCACCCCTGATATAAAGTCTATCACTGGTCCGGACTCTGCCGTTTTGACCGGTTTGGCCTCCATCCATTTGGTGAATTTATCCACCATGACCAATAGGTACCTTTGCTTGTGGGTTCCCCCTTTAAGGGGTCCAACCATGTCAAGCCCCTGGACATGACGACCAGGTAATGGGTATGGTTTTGAGGGCGGTGGGTGGCATATGGCTCTGATTAGCAAAGAGCTGACAACCAACGCATCGCTGGACCAAGTCATGCGCGTCTGCCTGAGCCGTCGGCCAATAAAATCCTGTACGGAATGCCTTTCCTACAAGGGCCCGGGCTGCTGCGTGGTGTCCGCCTAGTCCGGTATGAATTTCAGCCAGGAGGTTTCGCCCTTCCTCTTCGGAGATACACCTCTGAAGGACTCCGGTTGTACTTTTCTTATATAGTTCTCCCTCATGGACCTTGTAGGCTTTTGATCGCCGGACTATGCAGCGGGCCTCGTTTTGGTCTTCGGGAAGTTCCTGCCTAAGCAAGTAGGCTAGGAAAGGTTCTATCCACGCGGCGATTACTGCCATTATAACGTGGGCTGAAGGTGTTATGTCGTCTGCTGAATCATCGATTGATGCGGTTTTTTCCGGTTTGTCGCTACCGGGCTCCTCTTCCCATAGTACGGATGGCTTGAAGAGCCGTTCCAGGAAGATATTTGGAGGGACAGCATCACGTTTCACACCGATGCGTGCCAGAACGTCGGCCGCTTGGTTATTATCTCGGGCTATGTGATGGAATTCAAGTCCTTCAAACCGAGCTGACATTTTTAGGACAACGTTGCGATATGCTGCCATTTTCGGATCCTTGGCGTCAAAGTCTCCGTTTATTTGGGATATTGCAAGGTTTGAATCCCCGCGCACCTTTAGGCGTTGAATGCCCATGGAGACTGCCATCCGGAGACCATGTAACAGGGCCTCGTATTCGGCTGCGTTGTTGGAGTCTGTATACATTATTTGAAGTACGTACTGGACTGAATCTCCGGTTGGGGACGTCAATACGACGCCAGCCCCCAGTCCGGCCAACATTTTGGAGCCGTCGAAATGCATAGTCCAATTGGAGTATCGCCCGTACTCTTTAGGGAGTTGACTTGATCCATTCGGCGACGTAGTCAGCCAAAACTTGTGACTTTATAGCTCGTCGAGGTTTATAAGTTATGTCGAATGGTAAGAGCTCAATAGCCCATTTTGCAATCCTGCCCGTTGCGTCGCGGTTATTTATAATGTCATTGAGTGGTACTTCAAAGGCCATTGTTATTGAACACTCTTGAAAGTAGTGCCGGAGTTTCCGGGATGCCATGAACACCGCATATGCTATCTTCTGATAATGCGGGTAACGGGATTTGCAGGGGGTTAACACAGTGGATACATAATACACTGGTTTTTGAAGAGGGAATTTATGCCCTTCTGTCACTCGTTCGGCGACGAGGACCGCGCTTACAACTTGATGCGTTGCTGCGATGTATAACAACATTGGTTCGCCCAGAGTGGGCGCAGCCAGGACCAGATTTGTTGCCAATATGGCCTTTATTTCTTTGAGTCCGGCAGTGGCGGCATCCGTCCACTCAAAGTGTTCGGTGCGCCTGAGGAGGTGATAGAGGGGCAATGTCTTTTCTCCTAAATGGGAGATAAAGCGGCTTAAGGCTGCCACGCGTCCTGTTAATTTTTGTATTTGTTTGAGGTCTTTTGGAATATCCAACTGTGACAGAGCTCGGATTTTAGCCGGATTTGCTTCAATTCCTCTACGGATACAATGAAACCCAATGACTTTCCGGTGATGTACGCAAAACGCATTTTTCGGATTCAACTTGATGTCATATGCTCTGAGGTTGTCGAATGTGAGCCTCAAATCATCTACTAGAGTTTCGACGTGTTTTGTTTTGACGACTACGTCGTCTACGTATGCCTCGACTGTTTTGCCGATCTAGGTGACCAGACATGTTTGAATCATGCGATGATATGTTGCGCCGGGATTTTTAAGACCGAAGGGCATCGTGTTGAAGCAGAATGGTCCATATGGAGTGATGAATGCTGTTGCGGCTTGGTCTGCTTCCGCCATCTTGATTTGATGATAGCTAGAGTATGCGTCGAGGAAGCACAACGAATCGTGCCCTGCTGTAGCGTCGATAATTTGATCGATGCGGGGGAGAGGGAAGGGATCCTTTGGGCAAGCCTTATTGAGGTCTTTAAAATCGACACAAAGGCGCCAGGATTTATCCTTTTTTGGTACCATCACCAGATTTGCTAGCCAGTCCGGATGTTTGATATCTCTAATGAATCCGGCTTCCAGTAGTTTGGCTAGCTCTTCTCCCATTGCCTGTCTTTTGGGTATGGAAAATCGTCGAAGAGCCTGTTTGGTAGCTTAAATCCTTTAGGATGTTTAGGCTGTGTTCGCCAACTGCGTGGGATTCGGGCATGTCGAAGGATGCCGGCGAAGATATCCCAATTTTCCGAAGGAATTCGCGCAAAGTCTGGCGTCTCCCGGGTTCAATTGTGCCCCAATGGAGGCCGTCTTTGTTGGGTCCGTTGGATGGACCTGGAATTTTATTATTTCATCTGCTGGTTTGAAGGAGGTGGACTTGGATCTTTTATCGAGTATCACGTCGTCCCTGTTCACCGTAGAGCGCAGCGTGGTGAGTTCTTCTGCCGCTAAGGCTTCGGATAGTGCCTCGAGGGCTAGTGCGGCTGTCTTGTTTTCGGCGCGGAGTGCTATGTCCGGATCACTAGCGAGAGTGATTATTCCGCTGGGCCCAGGCATTTTGAGCTTCATGTACCCGTAATGAGGTACTGCTTGAAAAATTGTGAATGCCTCTCGTCCTAATATGGCATGATACCCGCTGCTGAACGGGGCCACCTGGAACGTGACTTCTTCGGATCTGTAATTATCCGGAGAGCCGAACACCACATCGAGTGTGATTTTTTTGGTGCAGCGCGCTTCCCGGCTAGGGATTATTCCTCTAAAGGTTGTGCTACTTCGCTCAATACGGCTCCAATCGATTTCCATTTTTTTGCAGAGTTTCCTCGTAAATGAGGTTTAGTCCGCTGCCGCCATCCATGAGGACTTTTGACAGTCGAAAGCCGTCCACTATGGGACTAAGTACCGGTCTGGTGGTGCTCTGGTTGTTCGAATTTAGGCTCGTCATTTGGCGTTGAAGGTAATAGCTGTGTCCTCCATGGATTTGTTGTTGCTACTTGGTAGACTTGGCGAGTCCATGGATTGTTCGCTTTCGCATATTGTTTGATGTGAATGTCTCAAGACTGTTGATACCGTCTTTGGTATTGTTGGAGTGGTTTCCGGAGCTAGAAGTTCCTCGCCACTTTTGGCCACTGCCGTAATATCCAACATGGTGAAGGCTATGTGTTGGGGACTCCCTCTATACTATGAAGTTCTGAGGTCCATTGAGCCATCCCTCCAATACGGTTCCGTTTCCCTTATTGGGTTTCTGTTTTTTCGTTTTTGCATCTGGGGCCTGAGTGTAAGGCGCCCTTTTACTGCGGACTGGGTTTGGGGCCGGATTATCCCAAAATTGATTTTCAGTTTTCCAAAAACTCTCCATCGCACAGTACTTTCGTACTATGGACGCCAGATCGGTGAAGCGTGTAATTCTGCGACGATCAATGGCGTTTTGGATTCCCTTGTCCGTGCAGTTATTGCAGAAGATTGAGATTGCGTTTTCCTCTCGGCAGTCCTTTATCCTGTCCATAACCAGGAGGAATCGCCCGATAATGATGTATTGTTTCGAAGGCTCTTGCCGTATTAGAGATAGATCGCATATGTCCAGGCGGGTGGGTGGACTAAAATCCAGTTCCTACCCATCTTGGGGCTCGAAGGCGAGGGTTTCAATTCGGAAGCTTGGTTTGCTGGACACAATCCGGAGAGTCGAGGCGATGCATGATTTTAAGTTCAATGCTCGATCGAAGTCCGTCCCTCCGCGGGAATCCGGCATGGAGGTTCGGGAATCGGACGCGAATAGTTCTCAATCTGAGCAAAGAATTGCCGTATCGCTCCTCTACCACTGCGGCGTGGTGGGTGGCACAGGGAGAGTTAATCTCTCGGATCGGTTTTAAGCCCAATCTGGTTGTAGTCGTGGCGACTCCGAGGCGGCGATGCGATCAAGAGCTCGTTAACGAGCGAGAGCTCTATTGGATCCAACTGTTTCGGCAGCTTTAGGTGCGACGCGAAGATTGCTTCCGACGACTTGAGAAGTCATTGCGAAGCGGCGGCGGACAGGGGTCATGAGAAAACCACCAAGCGGATAGTTTGGCGGCGGCCAAGGCCCCTCGGCGAAAAACACCGTCTGTGAAGGCGGGTGGAAACATCCGCTCTATCGGTGGCGACACGGAGGAACTCTCAATGAAAGCACCAATGTCGGTGTCAAAGCAGGCGGATCTCGGGTAGGGGGTTCGAGCGTGCGTCTAAGCGGATGGTAACAGGAGGCGAGGACATGATGTTTTTACCCACGTTGGGCCCTCTCGATGGAGGTAAAACCCTCGCCCTGCTTGATTAATATTGATGATATGGGTAGTACAAGAGTGGATCTACCACGAGATCAAGGAGGCTAAACCCTAGAAGCTAGCCTATGGTATGATTGTTGTAATGTATGTTGTCCTACGGACTAAAGCCCTCCGGTTTATATAGACACCGGAAGAGGCTAGGTTACACAGAGTCGGTTACAATGGTAGGAGATCTACATATCCGTATTGGCAAGCTTGCCTTCCACGCCAAGGAAAGTCCCATCCGGACACGGGCCGGAGTCTTCAATCTTGTATCTTCGTAGTCTTGGAGTCCGGCGGATAATGATAGTCCGGCTGTCCGGACACCCCCTAGTCCAGGACTCCCTCAGTTGCAGTTGTATAAGTTATCACGGTCGAGATGGGGTATATATATCGACCGCCCCTCATGTCGAAGTTATCTAGAGGGGGTTATATCGACAATGACGCGACATACATATACATGGGAGAATAATGTTATCGGGGACGGGGTATCGGTACCACCCCCTAGCTCGTGTTGAAGTTTCTTCTTTCTCCTCTATTCCTTTCTTTCTTCTTCTCCTCTTCTTTTTCTTCTTCTCCCTCGAGAAAGGAAAATAATTAAGGAAAAGGAAGAAAAGAGAAAGAAGGAAGTAGAAGAAGAAGAAAAAAGAAGAAAAAAAGAGGAGAAGAAGAAAGGAATAGAGGAGAAGAAGAAAAAATAGATTTTTTTTCCTCTTCTTCTTTATTTCTCCTCTTCTTCCTCTCCTCTTTTTCTCCTTTCTTCCTCTTCTTATTTTCCTTTTTCCTCTCATTATTTTAGTATTGCTTGTTTTAAAAAAAATGTTCAAATAGAAAAAGGTTTTGCCTAATGCATTGTTCATATGAATATATAAACATTTGCATATTCTACAATAATTGATATCACCAAAAATCTATGAACAGAAAAAAACCTAACTTTTCTAAAATCTATCTTTTGCATATATGAAAACATAAATACACATATGAACAAAAATACATATATGAACAAAAACATACTCTGAACAATTTTGAACATCTACATACACATAGCCACATACATACACATATACATTATATATATATATATATGAACAAAAAACTAAACTAATAAAATGAAAAAAACAGAGCCGCATATATATAGCCACATACATACACATATACATTGAACAAAAAAATTAAACTATTAAAATGAAAAAAAGCAGGCGGTGCTGGCGGCTCACAGGCATGTGGTGTGTGTGGGGCGGCAATGACGGGCAGGGGCTCGAGGGTGTGGGTGGCGATGGCGGACGGGCAGGGGCTCAAGGCTGTGCTGGGGCGGGCGGAGCGGCGACGGGCAACTGGCGGCGGCGATGGGCTTGGGCTCGGGGAGGACAGCGGGCTCGGGAGGCCGGCGACGACGACAGCGCGGCGCGGCGGCGGCGGCGGCGGCAAAGCGGCGGCGGCGGCGTCGAAGCGACTGGCGGCGACGATGTGCTTCGGCGTCGTCGAAGCGGCAGTGGCGATGAACTCTACAAAACTGCAAAGTGCTACTTATATACAAGGAGCATTGGTCCGGTTCGTGGCACCAACCGGGACCAATGTTACTAGTCGGTTGGTTCCACCAACGGGACCAAAACCTCTTTTCGGCAGCCCAAAAGGCGGAAGCGGCGACCTTTGGTGCGGTTGGTGCCACCAACGGGACCAATCCCCTTTAGTCCGGTTGGTGCCACCAACCGGGACCAAATCCCTGTCTTTGCCGCGTCGGGGCCAAAGTTTAGTCCCACTCGCTAGTTGAGAGGCGTAGTGGTTTATAAGCCCCCGCCGCGCCTCTCGAACTCCTCTCGACCGCAGGCTTTCGGGCCTACTTGCTAAAATTTGCCTGGTGGGCCTACTAGGCCTACCGCGGGCCTGAATCCTGGCCCATAGTAGGGTTTCATGTCGTATTCAGGTCGTGGGACCCAGTAGGAGGCATTTTTTTTCTTTACTTATTGTTGCTATTTTTATTTTTTCATGTTTTTTTGTTTTGTTTTCTGCATTATTTATTTTCTTTTGTTTTTTGCTTTATTTTTTAATTCTTTTTGCTTTTAGTTTTAGGAAAATTATAAACTTTCTGTTAGTGCCATTACTTTTCAAATTTGAAAACACTTTTTTTGGTTTTTTGTTTTCTTTCTTGCTTTATTTATTTTATTTTGTTTCTACTTACAACAAAATACTTATTGTTGCTATTTTTAACTATTACGAGGGCCGAACCATAAGACATAAAGCATTTCAAATGAACTCTGAAAAACTTGAAAGTTGGCATGGTATCATAAATTGACCCACACATAGCATGTGCATGTACAAAACGGACAATGGTATCATACTAAATCGATTACAAAGTTGGCATGGTATCATCATAATAGTTGCGGAGAAAGTCTTCACTTTTTCTTCGCTTGTGTCATTGCTTATTGCGCCATAACCATGGATAATCTTCATCGTTTATCGGGATCTTTGGGTCAGCCTTGACTTTAAAGGGAGGAATTTCATGAAACTTTTCATAATCTTGAGACATGTCATCTTGTCCTCCACTCCCACGATGTCCCTTTTCTTGAAAGAACTATGTGGCGCTTTGGCTCATTGTATGATGTATTCGCTTCCTTATCTTTTCTCTTTCTCGGTCTGGTAGACATGTCCTTCACATAGATAACATGTGCCACATCATTGGCTAGGACGAGCGGTTCGTCGGTGTACCCAAGATTTTCAGATCCTTGTTGTCATTCCGTCATGTGGGTCTACACTCCGCCCGCCTCGACAGATTGACCCATTTGCACTTAAACAAAGGGACCTTAAAATCATGTCCGTAGTCAAGTTCCCATATGTCCACTATGTAACCATAATATGTGTCCTTTCCCTCTCGGTTGTTGCATCAAAGCGGACACGCTGTTTTTGTTGGTGCTCTTTTGATCTTGGTCAATCGTGTAAAATGTATTCTCATTTATCTCGTATCCTTTCCAAATCAATACAGTCAAAGATGGTCCCTGGATAACAAGTACAGCTCATCACAAGCAGTGTTGTCACCTCGTCGTGCTTCCAACCAACTCTTGAAAGTCTGATGTGTTCACATGTAATCCGATCGTCGCCTTTGCTCCGGTGTTTGGAGCGCAGACTTTTCTTGTGTTCATCGACATATGGGGTCACCAAGGTAGAGTTCTGTAGAACTGTGTAGTGTGCTTGTGACCAAGAATATCCGTTCCTGCATATTATTGAGTCCCTTCCAAGCGTGCCTTTTCCAGTCAGTCTCCCCTCATACCACAATTTAGGAGACCTATCTTCTTAAGGCTAGGAATGAAGTCAACACAAAACCCGATGACATCCTTTGTTTGATGGCCCATGGAGATGCTTCCTTCTGGCCTAGCGCGGTTACGGACATATTTCTTTAGGACTCCCATGAACCTCTCAAAGGGGTACATATTGTGTAGAAATACGGGGACCAGAATGACAATCTCGTCAACTAGATGAACTAGGACGTGCGTCATGATATTGAAGAAGAATGGTGGGAACACCAGCTCGAAACTGGCAAGACATTGCACCACATCACTCCTTTGTAACGCCCTCGATGCGGCTATATCTCCCACGTGTCGAAGCACGACTTAGAGGCATAACCGCATTGAAAGCAATGTCGCAAGTGAGGTAATCTTCGCACAATCCATTTAGTACATAAGGGAAAAGATACATAGTTGGCTTACAATCGCCACTTCACACAATTACATGAATAAAGCATTACATCATCCAGATACAATCAAGGTCCGACTACGGAACCAAAATAAAAGAAGAACCTCAATTGCGACAAACGGTCCCCGATCGACCCCAACTGGGCTCCACTACTGATCAACTAGAACGAAACAACACAAAGGGCAAGATCTTCATCAAGCTCCTCCTTGAGCTTGGTTGCATCACCTGCTCGGTAACGTCGGCACCTGCAAGCTGGTTTTGGAAGTATCTGGTGAGTCACGAGGACTCAGCAATCTCACACCCGCGAGATCAAGACTATTTAAGCTTATGGGTAAGGTAAAGGCATGAGGTGGAGCTGCAGCAAGCGACTAGCATATACGGAGGCTAACATACGCAAATGGGAGCGAGAAGAGAAGGCAAAGCACGGTCGTCAACAGTATGATCAAGAAGTGATCCTATAGCAACCTGCGTCAAGCATAACTCCAACACCGTGTTCACTTCCGGACTCCACGGAAAGAGACCATCACGGTTACACACACGGTTGATGTATTTTAATTAAGGTCAACTTCAGGTCTTCTACAACCGGACGTTAACAAATTCCCATCTGCCACATAACCGCAGGCACGGCTCTCGAAAGTTTATACCTGCAGGGTGTCCCAACAGCCCATGACAAGCTCTCGCGATCATCGAAGGAATAGACCTTCACCGAGACACTCCGATCAGGCTCGGTATCCCGGTACATCAAGACATTTCGACAATGGTAAAACAAGACCAGCAAAGCCTCCGGCGTGCCGACATCCCGATAGTAGCCGCGTATCTCGTCTCGAGCCACGACCGGATGAGCAATCCGTACAACTAAAACCAGACCTCAAGTTTCCTTGAGGGGCGCCAAAGGGCTCTAGTTTGGACCAACACTTAGACAAGCATTGGCCGGGGGCTGAATAAAGATGACCCTCGAGAAGCGACTCCCAAGGGAAAAAGTAGGTGGTGGTGAGGCAAATGGTAAAAGGCAATGTTGGGCCTTGCTGGACAAGTTTTATTCAAAGCGAACTATCAAGGGGTCCCATAAATCACCCGACCGCGTAAGGAGCATAAAATCCGGGAACATAACACGGTATGACGGAAACTAGGGCGGCAAGAGTGGAACAAAACACAGGCATAAGGCCGAGCCTTCCACCCTTTACCAAGTATATAGATGCATTAATAATATAAGAGATATTGTGATATCCCAACATAAACCACTGCCCACCATGGAGAAATCTTCAACTTCACCTGCAACTAGCAACGCTATAAGAGGTGAGCAAAGCGGTAACATAGCCAAACAACGGTTTGCATAGGAAAAGGTGTCAAAGGTTAGGGGTTTGACATGGCAATTTGGGAGGCTGACAAGCAAATGGTAGGCATCGTAGCATTGGCATAGCAAAAGAGCGAGCAAACTAGCAAAGCAAAGATAGTAGTGATTTCGAGGTATGGTCATCTTGCGCAAGGTTCTCGAGTTATCGAAGACTTGATCCTCGTGAGGCGTTCTCAACAGGTTCCTCGTTCACGTACTTGTCTCCGGCTCTACCCAAAGCAAGAACACAAGCAACGGAACCACAATCAAACAAGGAACAATGCACAAGCAATATGATCTGATACATGACATGCGATGCGAGATGTGATATGCAATGCATATGTATGATCCGGAAGGAAAATGATGAACCGGGCATCAACTTGGCAAACCAAGTATGCCGCTGGAAAGATGAGATGATTTTGGTTGAAATCGATATAAAGATCACCGGAATCGGATGCACGGTTTGCAAATGACAAGCAAAACAAGAATGACGCAAATCTGCGTTTAACAGCCCGATGCTACTTAGCACGCAACACAAAACTATGCTACAGCACTCCAACATAAAAACAAAGCATATGACAACGAACTACAGGAGATGCTTAACAAAAGAGGAACACTGAGCTACGGCTAAATCACATCATAACATGTTCAAACAAGCATGGAGAAAGTGCTCAAAATATCAGGTTCACAGACTTAGAGAAAATACTAACATACCAGGAATTAACATCAGGAAGGCATGTTTAGAGCAAGCAAACAACATGCTACAGGAACTTATAATAGCAAAGCAAGGCATGACATGATTCTACTCAAAGCATATATCAATAGTCCCTTACTGACCATAAGCCAAAAAGGACCTTAAGAAATGATGGCACCCATGTAAACATAGCAAGTTTTATTACAGATTTCAGACTTAGTGAAATATCAGGACATGGCAAAAACAGATTCAACATGGCATGTTCGTGAGCTCGATGCACTCACTACAGAGCATCTCATGATAAAGTAAGCATACACCCATCAAGAAGACATGGCATATAAGCTATACATGGCAAGAACAACCTCATAGCATACACGGATCAACTACAACAACCTCGTGAAAATTGAATCTCATGCAAACAGTCTGCCAGGAAACATTTTCAAGCAACTTTGGAGCAAGAAATGAACATGTTCCAGCAGGCTATAAATGCAATCAAGGGCATGAATGGATAGAGCAAGACATGTATATCGAAACATGTTTATAGAGCATCTCCAGATTATGCATAGAATGATTACTAGAAGCATGTTAACATGGCATCAAAATATAACAGAATCTGTCAGGAAAACAGCAACAGCAACTACCCTACTTTACAAGCTTGATACACTCAGCACATAACTCACGAAAATACAAGGTCAACACCTATGGAAATATGTCATGGCAAAGTTCAACATTCATGTAGGACTCAAATTCATAGGGTGTACACATAATTCATGGCAAAAATGACAAAAGAGCTCGAACTGATAAGATTCTGAAACTAACGATCTGAAGCTATCTTCCAACAGCATTTCGGGCATCAAGATGAGCTCAAATGCAAATGATGCAATGGAACGAAATGATGTACTCGTCGAGGCGAACAATTTGACATATTATACGCACGAAACGGAGCTACGGATGCGGAGATGTGATGCGATGAAAATGCATGAAAAAGATTGAATTCTGGGAACTTAGTGAAATCGGGGGGGAGGTCAACCTGCGGGCACGGTTTTCGATGCGAGGCGGATCTCGCCGGAGACATCGCCAGAGTTGGCGCCGGAGGTGCCGGAGGGGGTGGCCGGAGCTCGGGGAAGGCCGGGGAGCTCGGGGCCGGCCGGATCTGGCCGGAAGATGGCGGATCCGGCGGAGCGGCGGCGGCCTTGAGCGAAGCTCGCCGGAGCTTCATGGCACGCATGGCGAGGCATGGCGGCTCCGGTGACCCGATCTGGCGGGCGAGAGGCTTAGCGCGGGGCAGGCGCAGGCGGCGAGGAGGCTGTGCACCGGGCGGCGCGGAGGAGGTCGTCTTGGCGTGGTGGCGTGTGCGGCTTGTGTGTGGTGCAGTGGCGGGCGGCGGCGTGTGCCCGGCGGGACGGGCGGCAATGTGGGTCAGGCGCCCATGGCGGCGGCGGCTGGGCCAGCAGGGCCGGAGCGGCCTCGCGGGCGGGCGACAGTGGGGCAGCGGCGGCGATGCCACGTGTCGCTGAGTGGGAGTAGCATGGCAGGGCGGGCGTGACGAAACCGCAGTCTTGGACATGTCATGGCGCGCGAGGGAGAAATTAGGGTTTTGATGCAGGAATTTCGGGAGGGGCACATATTTATAGGTAGAGGGAGCTAGGAGAGTCCAAATGAGGAGCGGTTTTCGCCCACACGATCGTGATCGAACGACCGAGAGCATGGAGAGGAGTTTGGTGGGTTTTGGGCCACTTTGGAAGGGGTGTTGGGCTGCAAACAAAAGAGGGCTTTCACGGTTACCCGGTTAATCGTTGGAGTACCAAACGACCTCCAAATGGCACGAAACTTGACAGGCGGTCTACCCGTGCTATACCAAGGCCGCTTGGCAAACCTCGGGCCATTCCGAGAAAGTTTAATACCCGCACACGAAAAGAGGGAAGAAGGGAACACCGGAGGACATAGGAGTGCCGGATTGCAAAACGGACAACGGGGAAAATGCTCGGATGCATGAGATGAACATGTATGCAAAATGAAATGCACATGATGACATGATAAAATGCAAATGATGACATGGCAAAGTACCACACGCAAGCAAAAGACATGGCAACGACGGCGAATAACTGGCGGACACCTGGCGCATCGGATCCGGGGTGTTACATCCTTAGCCTTGGTATGATTTCTGGATCGATCACCTTCTGAGAGATTGCATTGAGGAATGCACATAGCTTCACAATGGCTAATCGGACGTTTTTCGGTAGAAGCCCCCTCAATGCAACCGGAAGCGGTTGCATCATAATCACGTGGCGATCATGAGACTTTAGGTTCGAAACTTTTCTCTGTCATATTTGTTATTCCTTTTATATTCGACGAGAAGCCGATCGGGACCTTCATACTAAGCAGGCATTCAAAGAAGATTTCCTTCTCTTCTTTGGTAAGAGCATAGCGGCAGGACCTTCATCTCGCTTTGGAGGCATTGCCGTCTTTTTCGTGCAAACGTTGCAGGTCCTCTCGTGCCTCATTGTATCTTTTGTCTTCCCATACACGCCCAAGAAGCCTAGCAGGTTCACGCAAAGGTTCTTAAATCACGTGCATCAGTCGATCAAGAGCGGACCTCTAGGTCTTTCCGAGAGGGTAGGTCCCAAAATATAGATTTCTTCTTCCACATGGGTGCGTGTCCCCCAGCGTCACTCGGAACAGCTAGTCCGTCGGGACCCTTTCCAAAGATTACGTGTAAATCATTGACCATAGCAAGTACGTCATCACCGGTACACATGGCGGGCTTCTTCCGGTGATCTGCCACGCCTTTGAAATGCTTGCCTTTCTTTCGACATTGATGGTTGGTCGGAAGAAATCAACGATGGCCCAGGTACACATTCTTCCTGCAGCTTGCCAAGTATATACTATCGGTGTCAAGTAAACAGTGCATGCATGCATGGTATCCCTTGTTTGTCATCACGAAGGTTCTTGAGAGTGGGCAATCGTTGATGGTCACGAACAGCAACGCCTTTAGGTTAAATTCCTCTGTTGTGCTCATCCCACGTCGTACACCGTTTCCATTCCACAGCTGTAAAAGTTCTTCAACTAATGGCCTTAGGTACACATCAATGTCATTGCCGGGTTGCTTAGGGCCTTGGATGAGAAGCGGCATCATAATGAACTTCCGCTTCATGCACATCCAAGGAGGAAGGTTATACATACATAGAGTCACGGGCAGTCTGTGATTGCTGCTCTGCTCCCGAAAGGATTAATGCCATCCACGCTTAAAGCAAACCATCGTTCCTTGGCTCACTTGCAAACTCATCCCAATATTTTTCTCGATTTTTCTCCATCTGCGACCCGTCGTGGGTGCTCTCAACTTCCGTCTTTCTTACGGTCCTCAACGTGCCATCGCATCAACTTGGCATGCTCTCTGTTTACGAATCGAGCGTTTCAACCGTGGTATTATAGGAGCATACCACATCACCTTCGCAGAACCCTCTTCTGGGGGCTCGCCGTCAACATCACCGAGGTCATCTCGTGCGATCTTATCTTGTAATGCACCGCATACCGGGCATGTGTTCAGATCCTTATACGCACCATGTAGAGGATGCGATCATTAGGGCATGCATGTATCCTCTGCACCTCAATCCTAGAGGGCATCGACCTTCTTTGCTGCGTATGTCTTGTCGGGCAATTCGTTATCCTTTGGAAGCTTCTTCTTCAATATTTTTAGTAGCTTCTCAAATCCTTTGTCGAGCTGACATTCTCGCCTTCCACTGCAGCAATTCCAGTACGGTACCGAGCTTTGTGTTGCCATCTTCGCAATTGGGATACAACCCTTTTTTGTGGTCCTCTAACATGTGATCGAACTTCAGCTTCTCCTTTTGACTTTCGCATTGCGTCCTTGCATCGACAATGACCCGGCGGAGATCATCATCATCGGGCACATCGTCTGGTTCCTCTTGATCTTCAGCAGCTTCGCCCGTGCAAAGCATCATCGTGCACATCGTCTGGTTCCTCTTGATCTTGATAGCATCACCGTATTCGGGGGCACATAGTTGTCATCGTACTCTTCTTCTTCGCCGTCTTCCATCATAACCCCTATTTCTCCGTGCCTCGTCCAAACATTATAGTGTGGCATGAAACCCTTGTAAAGCAGATGGGTATGGAGGATTTTCCGGTCGAGTAAGACTTCGTATTCCACATATAGGGCATGGACAACACATAAAACCATTACCTTGTTTGCCTCAGCCACTTCGAGAAAATCATGCACGCTCTTAATGTACTCGGAGGTGTGTCTTGAACCGTACATCCATTGCCGGTTCATCTGTGTGCATTATATATAATTAAGTGTGTCAAAAATCATTACAGAACATCATGAATAGATAATTAAGTGACCAAATTAATAGAAGTTCATCATCACATTAAAACCAAAGTATATACATAGTTCTCATCTAACAACATAAAGCTCTGCAGAGCATCTAAATTAATTAAATCATACACTGAAACTATGTAAAACATTTCAATGCGAAAACAAATGCGATCATAATCGCAACCAATGTAACAACTGATCCAACAGCATAATGATACCAAGCCTCGGTATGAATGGCATATTTTCTAATCTTTCTAATCTTCAAGCGCATTGCATCCATCTTGATCTTGTGATCATCGACGACATCCGCAACATGCAACTTCAATATCATCTTCTCCTCCTCAATTTTTCTAATTTTTTCCTTCAACAAATTATTTTCTTCTTCAACTAAATTTTGAAGGAAATATGCCCTAGAGGCAATAATAAAGTTATTATTTATTTCCTTATTTCATGATAAATGTCTATTATTCATGCTAGAATTGTATTAACCGGAAACATAATACATGTGTGAATATATAGAAAAACAGAGTGTCACTAGTATGCCTCTACTTGACTAGCTTGTTAATCAAAGATGGTTATGTTTCCTAACCATGAACAAAGAGTTGTTATTTGATTAACGAGATCACATCATTAGTTGAATGATCTGATTGACATGACCCATTCCGTTAGCTTAGCACCCGATCATTTAGTATGTTGATATTGCTTTCTTCATGACTTATACATGTTCCTATGACTATGAGATTATGCAACTCCCGTTTAACGGAGGAACACTTTGTGTGCTACCAAAGCGTCACAGCGAATCGGGTGATTATAAAGGTGCTCTCTGGTGTGTCCAAAGGTACTTGTTGGGTTGGCGTATTTTGAGATTAGGATTTGTCACTCCGAATGTCGGAGAGGTATCTCTAGGCCCTCTCGGTAATGCACATCATTATAAGCCTTGCAAGCAATGTGACCAATGAGTTGGTTACGGATGATGCATTCTGAGCGAGTAAAGAGACTTGCGGTGGCGAGATTGAACTAGGTATTGGATACCGACGATCGAATCTCGGGCAAGTAACATACCGATGACAAAGGAACAACGTATGTTGTTGTGCGGTTCGATTGATAAAGATCTTCATAGAATATGTAGGAACCAATATGGGCATCAGGTCCCGCTATTGGTTATTTACGGAGACATGTCTCGGTCATGTCTACATTGTTCTCGAACCGTAGGGTCCATGACGCTTAAGGTTTCGATGGCGGTTATAGTATGAGTTTATGTATTTTGATGTACGAAGGTTGTTGAGTCCGGATATGATCACGGACATGACGAGGAGTCTCGAAATGGTCGAGACATAAAGATTGATATATTGGACGGATATATTTGGACACGGAAAGGTTAGGAGAAGTTTGGAGCTCAGGGAGGTTCTGGAACCCGGAGGTATATGGGCCTTATTGGGCCCATGTAGGAGGAAGAGAAGGAGCAAGGGGGGGGCGCCCCAAGCCCAATCCGATTGGGGAGGGGCGGCCCCCTTTCCTTTCTCCTTCCCTCTCTTCCTTCCTAATACTAGTACTCCTTCCTTCCCTCCAAATAAGATAAGGAAGAGAGGAAACCTACTTGGAGTAGGTTTCCCCCCCCTATGCGCGCCCCTTGAGGCCGGCCACCTCCTCCTCCCTCCTTTATATACGGGGTAGGGGGCACCCTAGGACACACAAGTTGATCATTGATCGTTCCTTAGCCATGTGCGGTGCCCCCTCCATGATATTACACCTCGATCATATTGTAGCGGTGCTTAGGCGAAGCCTGCGACAGAGAACATCAAGATCGCCACCACGCTGTCATCTTGTGGAACTCCCCTTGGAGCCTCTCTTTGGATTGGAGATCGAGGGTGCGTCATCGAGCTGTACGCGTGTCAAGAACTCGGAGGTGCCGGAGTAACGGTGCTTGGATCGGTTGGACCGGGAGGACGTACGACTACTTCCTCTATGTTGCGTCAACACTTCCGCTTCGGTCTACGAGGGTACGTAGACAACACTCTCCCCTCTTGTTGCTATATCATCACCATGATCTTGAGTGTGCGTAGGAAAATTTTTGAAATTACTACGTTCCCCATCAGTGGCATCCGAGCCTAGGTTTTTATGGTTTGATGTTATATGCACGAGTAGAACACAAGTGAGTTGTGGGCGATATAAGTCATCTTGCTTACCAGCATGTCATACTTTGGTTGGCGGTATTGTTGGATGAAGCGGCCGGACCGACATTACGCCAGACGCTTACGCGAGACTGGTTTACCACCGTGCTTTGCACACGGTGACTAGCGGTGTCGGTTTCTCCAACTTTAGTTGAACCGAGTGTGGCTACGCCCGGTCCTTGCGAAGGTTAAAACAGCACCAACTGGACAAACTATCGTTGTGGTTTTGATGCGTAGGTGAGATTGGTTCTTGCTTAAGCCCGTAGCAGCCACGTAAAATTTGCAACAACAAAGTAGAGGACGTCTAACTTGTTTTTGCAGGGCATGTTGTGATGTGATATGGTCAAGACGTGATAAGATATAAGTTGTTGTATGAGATGAGCATGTTCTGTTGAAGTTATCGGCAACTAGCAGAAGCCCTATGGATGTCTCTTTGTTGCATAAGATGCAAGTGCCAAATAATAGCTTTACTTTGTCGCTATACGATAGCAATAGTTGCAAGAGCAATAGTTGGTGAGACAACCATGTGATGACACATTGATATAGATCAAGATGATGAAGATCATGGTGTCGTGCCGGTGACGATAGAGATCATGACAGTACTTTGGAGATGGAGATCAAAGGCGCAAGACGATCATGGCCAGATCATGTCACATATTTTGATTGCATATGATGTTTATCTATTATACATCTTATTCTTGCTTTGATTGACGGTAGCATTTTAAGATGATCTCTCACTAAAATTATCAAGAAGTGTTCTCCCGAGTATGCACCGTTGCCAAAGTTAAATCGTGCCTGGACACCACGTGATGATCGGGTGTGATAAGCTCTACGTCCATCTACAACGGGTGCAAGCCAGTTTTGCACACGCGAATACTCGAGTTAAACTTGCGAGCCTAGCATATGCGAGATATGGCCTCGAACACGGAGACCGAAAGGTCGGCGTGAATCATATAGTAGATATGATCAACATAAGATGTTCGCCATTGAAGACTACTCCATCTCACGTGATGATCGGTTATGGTTTAGTTGATTTGGATCACGTGATCACTTAGATGACTAGAGAGATGTCTGTCTAAGTGGGAGTTCTTAAGTAATATGATTAATTGAACTTAAATTTATCATGAACTTAGTCCTGGTAGTATTTTGCAAATTATGTTGTAAGATCAACAGCTTGCGTTGTTGCTTTCATATGTTCCTAGAGAAAATTGTATTGAAAAATGTTAGTAGCAATGATGCAGATTGGATCCACGATCTGAGGTTTATCCTCAATGCTGCACAGAAGAATTATGTCCTTAATGCACCGCTAGGTGACAGACCTATTGCAGGAGCACATGCAAACGTTATGAACGTTTGGCTAGCTCAATATGATGACTACTTGATAGTTTTGTGCACCATGCTTTATGGCTTAGAATCGGAACTTCAAATATGTTTTGAACATCATGGACCATATAAGATGTTCCAGGAATTGAAGTTAATATTTCAAGCAAATACCCGAGTTGAGAAATATGAAGTCCTCAACAAGTTCTATAAGCTAAAAGATGGAGGAGAATCGCTCAACTAGTGAGCATGTGCTCAGATTGTCTGGGTACTTCAATTGCTTGAATCAAGTGGGAGTTAATCTTCCGGATAAAATAGTGATTGATGAATTCTTCTAGTCACCATCACCAAGTTAGTAGAACTTCGTGATGAACTATAGTATGCAAGGGATGATGAAAATGATTCCCGAGTTTTCATGATGATGAAATCGTTGAAGGTAGAAATCAAGAAAGAACACCAAATGTTGATGGTTAACAAGACCACTAGTTTCAAGAAAAGGGCAAAGGGATAGAAGGGAACTTCAAGAAGAACGGCAAGCAAGTTGTTGCTCAAGTGAAGAAGCCCAAGTCCGGACCTAAGCACGAGACTAAGTGCTTCTACCGCAAAGGGACTGGTCCTTTGAAAGCGTAACTACCCCAAGTATTTGGTGGATAAGAAGGATGGCAAAGTGAACAAAGGTATATTTGATATACATGTTATTGATGTGTACTTTACTAGTGTTTATAGCAACCCCTCGGTATTTGGTACTGGTTCGATTCTTTGAGAGTAGTAACTCGAAATGGGAGTTGCGAATAAGCGAAACTAGTTAAGGGTGAAGTGACGATGTGTGTTGAAAGTAGTTTCAAGATTGATATGATCATCATCATACGCTCCCTATACTTTCGCGATTAGTGTTGAAGCTAAATAAATGTTATTTGGTGTTTGCGTTGAGCATGAATATGATTTGATCGTGTTTATTGCAATACGATTATTCATTTAAGTAAGAGAATAAACTGTTGTTCATTTACATGAATAAAACCTTATATGGTTACACACCCAATGAAAATGGTTCATTGGATCTCGATCGTAGTGATACACATATTCATAATATTGAAACCAAAAGATGCAAAGTTAATAATGATAGTGCAACTTATTTGTGGCACTGCCGTTTAGGTCATATTGGTGTAAAACGCATGAAGAAACTCCATGCTGATGGGATTTTGGAATCACTTGATTATGAATCACTTGATGCTTGCGAACCATGCCTCATGGGCAAGATGACTAAAACTCCATTCTCCGGAACAATGGAACAAGCTCTTGACTTATTGGAAATAATATGAGACCGATGTATGCGATCCAATGAGTGTTGATGCTCGTGGCAAGTATCGTTATTTCTGACCTTCACAGATAATTTGAGTAGATATGGGTATATCTACTTGATGAAACATAAGTCTGAAATAGTTGAAAGGTTCAAAGAATTTCAGAGTGAAGTGGAAAAATCATCGTAACAAGAAAAATAAAGTTTCTACGATCGATCGCGGAGACAAATATTTGAGTTCTGAGTTTGGTCTTCAATTAAAACAATGTGGAATAGTTTCACAAATTCATGCCACCTGGAACACCACATCATAATGGTGTGTCCGAACATCATAACCGTACTTTATTGGATATAGTACAATCTATGATGTTTCTTACCGATTTACCAATATCGTTTTGGGATCATGCATTAGAGACAGCTACATTCACATTAAAAAGGGCACCATCTAAATCCGTTGAGACGACACTATATGAACTGTGGTTTAGCAAGAAACCCAAGTTGTCGTTTCTTAAAGTTTGGAGTTGTGATGCTTATGTGAAAAAGTTTCATCCGATAAGCTCGAACCCAAATCGGAGAATGCGTCTTCATAGAATACCCAAAGGAAATTGTTGGGTACACCTTCTATCACAGATCCGAAGGCAAGATATTCGTTGCTTAAGATGGATCCTTTCTAGAGAAGGAGTTTCTCTCGAAAGAAGTGAGTGGGAGGAAAGTAGAACTTGATGAGGTAATCGTACTGTTCCTTATTGAAAGTAATTCATCACGTAAATCTGTTCTTGTGACTACTATACCAATTAGTGAGGAAGCTAATGATGATGATCATGTAACTTCAGATCAAGTTACTACCGAACCTCGTAGGTAAAAGCAGTGAGATCCGCACTGAGTGGTATGGTAATCCTGTTCGGAGGTCGTGTTACTTGACCATGACAAACCTACGAACTATGAGGAAGCGATGATGAGCCCAGATTCGCAAAATGGTTTGAGGCCATGAAATCGATATATGATCCATGTATGAGAACAAAGTATGGACTTTGATGGATTTGCCCGATGATCGGCAAACCATAGAAAATAAATGGATCTTCAAGAGGAAGACGGACGTTGATAGTAGTGTTACTATCTACAAAGCTCGACTTGTTGCAAAAGGTTTTCGACAAGTTCAAGGGGTTGACTACGATGAGACCTTCTTACCCGTAGCAATGCTTAAGTCTGTCGAATCATGTTAGCAATTGCCGCATTTTATGATTATGAAATTTGGCAAATGGATGTAAAAACTGCATTCTGAATGGATTTACGGAGGAAGAGTTGTATATGATGTAACCGAAGGTTTTATCGATCCAAAGGAGCTAACAAAGTGTGCAAGCTCCAGCGATCCATTTATGGACTGGTGCAAGCATCTCGGAGTTGGAATATACGCTTTGATAAGTTGATCAAAGCATATAGTTTATCTGAGACTTGAAGTGAAGCCTGTATTTACAATAAAGTGAGTGGGAGCAATACAACATTTCGATAAGTATATGTGAATGACATATTGTCGATCAGAAATAATGTAGAATTATTCTGTAAAGCATAAAGGAGTGTTTGAAAGGAGTTTTTCAAAGAAAGACCTCGGTGAAGTTGCTTACATATTGAGCATCAAAATCTATAGAGATAGTTCAAGACGCTTGATATGTTTTTTCAATGAGTACATACCTTGACAAGATTTTGAAGCAGTTCAAAATGGAACAGTCAAAGAAAGAGTTCTTGCCTGTGTTACAAGGTGTGAAATTGAGTAAGACTCAAAACCCGACCACGGCAGAAGATAGAAAGAGAATGAAAGTCATTCCCTATGCCTTGGCCATAGGTTCTATAAAGTATGCCATCTGTGTACCAGATCATTGTATACCCTACAATCGAGTTTGGCAAGGGAGTACAATAGTGATCTAGGAGTAGATCACTAGATAGCGGTCAAAATTATCCTTAGTGGAATAAGGATATGTTTCTCGATTATGGAAGTGACAAAAGGTTCGTCGTAAAGGGTTACGTCGATGCAAGTTTTGACACCGATCCGATGACTCTAAGTCTCGATCTAGATACATATTGAAAGTGGGAGCAATTAGCTAGAGTAGCTCCGTGCGAGCATTGTAGACATAGAATATTTGCAAAATACATACGGCTCTGAATGTGACAGACCCGTTGACTAAACTTCTCTCACGAGCAAAACATGATCATACCTTTGTACTCTTTGGGTGTTAATCACATAGCGATGTGAACTAGATTATTGACTCTAGTAAACCCTTTGGGTGTTGGTCAAATGACGATGTGAACTATGGGTGTTAATCATATCTGAGATATGATTATTGGTGTTCAATCACATGGCGATGTGAACTAGATTATTGACTCTAGTGCAAGTGGGAGACTGAAGGAAATATGCCCTAGAGGCAATAATAAAGTTATTATTTATTTCCTTATTTCATGATAAATGTCTATTATTCATGCTAGAATTGTATTAACCGGAAACATAATACATGTGTGAATATATAGACAAACAGAGTGTCACTAGTATGCCTCTACTTGACTAGCTTGTTAATCAAAGATGGTTATGTTTCCTAACCATGAACAAAGAGTTGTTATTTGATTAACGAGATCACATCATTAGTTGAATGATCGATTGACATGACCCATTCCGTTAGCTTAGCACCGATCGTTTAGTATGTTGCTATTGCTTTCTTCATGACTTATACATGTTCCTATGACTATGAGATTATGCAACTCCGTTTACGGAGGAACACTTTGTGTGCTACCAAACGTCACAACGAATCGGGTGATTATAAAGGTGCTCTCAGGTGTCTCCAAAGGTACTTGTTGGGTTGGCGTATTTGAGATTAGGATTTGTCACTCCGAATGTCGGAGAGGTATCTCTGGGCCCTCTCGGTAATGCACATCATTATAAGCCTTGCAAGCAATGTGACCAATGAGTTGGTTACGGGATGATGCATTACAGAACGAGTAAAGAGACTTGCCGGTGATGAGATTGAACTAGGTATTGGATACCGACGATCGAATCTCGGGCAAGTAACATACCGATGACAAAGGGAACAACGTATGTTGTTGTGCGGTTTGACCGATAAAGATCTTCGTAGAATATGTAGGAACCAATATGGGCATCCAGGTCCCGCTATTGGTTATTGACCGGAGACATATCTCGGTCATGTCTACATTGTTCTCGAACCGTAGGGTCCGCACGCTTAAGGTTTCGATGACAGTTATATTATGAGTTTATGTATTTTGATGTACCGAAGGTTGTTCGGAGTCCCGGATATGATCACGGACATGACGAGGAGTCTCGAAATGGTCGAGACATAAAGATTGATATATTGGACGGATATATTTGGACACCGGAAAGGTTCCGGAGAAGTTTGGAGCTCCGGGAGGTTACCGGAACCCCCCGGGAGGTATATGGGCCTTATTGGGCCCATGTAGGAGGAAGAGAGAAGGAGCAAGGGAGGCGCGCCCCAAGCCCAATCCGAATTGGGGGGGGCCGCCCCCTTCCTTTCTCCTTCCCCCTCTCTTCCTTCCTAATACTAGTACTCCTTCCTTCCCCCTCCAAATAAGATAAGGAAAAGAGAGGGAAACCTAATTGGAGTAGGTTTCCCCCTCCCTATGGCGCACCCCCCTCGAGGCCGGCCACCTCCTCCCTTCCTCCTTTATATACGGGGGTAGGGGGCACCCTAGGACACACAAGTTGATCATTGATCGTTCCTTAGCCGTGTGCGGTGCCCCCCTCCACGATATTACACCTCGATCATATTGTAGCGGTGCTTAGGCGAAGCCCTCGCGACAGAGAACATCAAGATCGTCACCACGCCGTCGTGCTGACGGAACTCCCCCTTGGAGCCTCTACTGGATTGGAGATCGAGGGTGCGTCATCGAGCTGTATGCGTGTCAAGAACTCGGAGGTGCCGGAGTAACGGTGTTTGGATCGGTTGGACCGGGAGGACGTACGACTACTTTCTCTACGTTGCGTCAACGCTTTCGCTTCGGTCTACGAGGGTACGTAGACAACACTCTCCCCTCTCGTTGCTATATCATCACCATGATCTTGAGTGTGCGTAGGAAAATTTTTGAAATTACTACGTTCCCCAACAAATTTAACCTCTCGACAATAGGGTCGGTTGGAATTTCCGGTTCAACAACCTCCTAGATAAATAAAATCTATGTCACGTTGGTCGGCATAATTGTCATAAACAATAAATGAACCAATAGTTACGAAAAGATAATATATACCACATCCGAATCATAGACAGGACGAGGGCCGACGGGGGCGGATACCAAAACCATCACACTATATAAGATGCAATAATAAAAGTAAGAAAATTATACAAGTATCTATCTAAACATACAAGTAAGAATATTTTTCCTTTCAGAAAGAAGATAAGAACAAGAGGCTCACCACGGTGGTGCCGGCGATGAGATCGGCGCGGGTGATCGACGACGGTAAAGACGGGGACGGGGCGTGACGGACCGCTAAACCTAGACAAATATTGAGGAAAATGGAGCTTGGCGGTCGAGCTTGGAGAGGAGAAACCTTAAATAGTGTGGCTCGGGCATTCCATCGAACACCTTGTGTGCATAGGAGGTGAGCTAGAGCACTACCAAGCCCTCTCCCCCTCGGCCAGAAAAAACAGAGGAGTGTGCTCTGCTCTTGCGCGAGGGGGTATATATAGGCACCACCATTGGTCTCGGTTGGTCGCATGAACCGGGACTAAAGGGTTGCCTTTGGTCCCGGTTCGTGCCACCAACCGGGACCAGTGGCGAATCTAGCATGAAAATGAAGGGTAGGCTCAAACATCAAGTTCTAAGCCTAATTAGCAGTTGCATTGTGAATCTTACATGTAAAGCACATAAATATAATTGTTAAGTGGTATGGTTAGCTGAAATATGTTTGTGGAGGGTAGGCTTAAGCCTGATGAAGCCCACCTAGTAGACTCGCCACTGACCGGGACCAATGGTGGTGGGTCGAGGCGAGCCCATTGGTGGGTCGCGCCCCACCAACGGGACCAAAAGGTCCAGACGAATCGGGACCAATGGCCCACGTGGCCCGGCCGCCCCGGGCTCACGAACCGGGTCCAATGCCCCCATTGGTCCCGGTTCGATTGAACTTAAGGACTAATAAATTTGGGCCGGCGCCCGACCATGCCCCTTTTCTACTAGTGAAACCCTCGTCCCCAATCTGTTATCTGCTTCGTCTATGGCCATTCTACTCACTTGATCTCTCTGCTTGTTCATTTCTTCCTCGAGCACCATCGGATCGTCCCTTACTCCCTTCCCGAAACAGATCAACTGGTTTTAGGATTATCCTACGGTCCCTGAATCTAGTGCTACTCACGTGCTTGCATAGTCTGTTTTTGATAATATGCACCTGAGACGACTCTATGTGATCATGCTCTCATGTTTGATCTGAGGAATTGTGTATTTGAGTAGATCTATCTTTATCTGGGTACTGAGTAACCTGTTGACTCTCTCCTTGAACCCCCTAGGTTATTACTCGAACACTTAGATCTGGAGCTCAGATCTGGTGAAGTTGTTTTGCTAGACCTTTGTTTTGGTTATTCAGGTGCAGATCCGTTTGATTACTTATAATCTAATCCCTATGGAGAACACGACAGCCTCTATACCCAGCAGTGATCAGTCACCAATCAAATTACCGCGAAAACTGACGAGAACCGGATTTATCATGCATCATAATATTAGTACCCTTCTTGACGTCCTTCCTAACTTTGCCATTGTTTTCCTTTCAACTAAACTTGAAACAATAAAAAATAAATAACGTTTGTATTCCTATTTCCTATGCAAAGTCGTTTTTCAAATACTTTTATAATCCTGAGAAAGGGGGTACAAAACATGACAGCCTACACAATCCGGATTTCACGTTGAATATCATTGGCAATGGTGTCAGGAGTAGTGGATGAAAGTGAACCCTTAGATCTTGATCTTGATGACCTTGATGATCTCGATGATGCCGTTGGCGAACTGCTCTTGGTAGATTTCTTCCTTCTAGCCTTTCGGG
Organism: Aegilops speltoides; assembly: GCA_021437245.1. Lineage (NCBI taxonomy): Eukaryota > Viridiplantae > Streptophyta > Magnoliopsida > Poales > Poaceae > Aegilops > Aegilops speltoides. The sequence continues at coordinate 544,704,339 of CM038142.1, forward strand.
GTGGCTTTGGTATGTCAGGGTACGGTGTGGATCCCGGACTACTATTTTCTGGAAGTATACCATAGGCCGATATATCTCGAGGATGGTCAAAATCTGCAAAACAACTTGGACAAATCAGCCGGTGGTTCTCAAAACTGCTTGCTGTAATAGCACATTTTCAAATTACTTAATTTTTTTATGGAAAGTTTAACATTTACTTATCCATTAATTAACCAGAAGAGAATAGCCCGGTTAATTACTGAAACCCCGCAGAAATCCGGGTACTATAGCTATTTGAAGAATATCGTAAGTATTGAGTTAAAGTTTTATAACTTATCCATGATGCACCCATTAGTCCGTTTACCCCTCAACTCAGTTGTTTAAAACCAATCATGTGTGCCTGCAGCTCTGATGCCCCATCATGATTATTAATGAACTAACAGAAGATTGCTAAGCATAAACGGCAACATGGCAGCACGTCCCTATGATAACGAACGGCACGTATCCTTCCCCATTTACACATTCCACTATAATAAACAAGACACGATCTTATTGAAGAAAAAAACATGACAGAATCTTCTAACGTGATGGAAACAGAAGGAATTGAGACCAAAACATGTGCACCACTACCAGAACTGAAGATCTGAAAAATACCTTGAGAACTCCAGGAGGTACCTGTAGATGGTCCGGAATTGCTCAACGTTGAAATGTCCGGTGCACCCTTCATGTCGTTCATCTGCAAATTAAGAACAAATTGAAACTATGTCAGTTTCCCATTAAGTCATGACCAATGGGGATTATCCAGAAGAGGCAACGAGTCACAAGAGATTTGTAGGACTGTTCTGAATTCTGTGAGTTATGTATATACCCAGCTAGGAGTAGGAGAAGTAGCAGCACTCCCGGTCGGGCTATCCCAACCGATATGCGCGACATGCTTCACGTCTATGGGATGACCAATCTCCATCTCTTGCTCCTTCACCACTGCAAGCATGGCATGCAGCAGGGAAGGGTGAGTAAAGATAAGGAAAAGGGAGTACGCAACTGAACGCAAATTTTCACAATTAAGACATGAAGAATATCGCATACCAAAGATTTGAGTAATAACCCTGAGGCCCTTGAACACCCCTTTCATCTTGTAAGCCATCAGTGGATGTTATGCACAGATGCAGCTGAAGCTCTTCAAATGCAAAAACACAAGAAACCAAGGTGAGCAATGAGCTCTACTTCCTGAAAGAATTTTCATCGGCACCACACGACACAGAAGGGGAAGCGGTGGATGGGTAAATTGATGGTGCTCATACCTCAAGATAGAAGGTGATGCCTCTCTTCTTGCTTGTTCAATGAGGGGTGTCTCCTCCCATCCTTCAACAATGGCATTGAAGACATCATCCACAGGAAGGCCTTATTTGCCAGGACATATACAAGCTGGCAACGCATTTCAGGAACAGAAAACTGGCATCAGCAATGGTATAAAGAAAGGAGCTGTCAAGTTATATGACTATTCTAATGCTTACTCTCGGAATAATGACAATATGAGACTATATGGATCTGTCGACCATAAACTCTTGTCTCCATACATTAGTACTTTGAGTTGAGTTGTCAGTAAATGATCGGGATGCAATTTGAAACAGTAAACAAACCCAAGTGAATTAGATATTCATCCGCAATCTAACTGTAAGGAGTAGAGTTGCATTGTTTTGATGTTCTGGGCCACTCGTTCTTGCGCTGTATACCGGCTGTTGTTTGACAGACACGAGATTGGATCTGAATTGGTGGGTTACATTATACGAGATCGATGCAGCCACGTTGAGGACACATGGCTCTTAATCAGTCAGGAACCGCGTTTCTTGGATACTGCCAAATCTCGAAAGCCCATGAAACATTTTCTGGGCCAACTGATCGGGTATTCGACATCATTTACGTTACTACGCATAGTGCAGCTGAAAAATGACAACGTCCAAAACTCCAAATACACACAGTCTAACTTCTGTTACTTTGTTTTATGTACATGTAAAAAAACTTTTCTTATCGGCCAAAACTTCTCTAGCGTTGTTATGGTCTCCAAAACACAATCTTGACTCTATTTCTTTGACAACACATTAAATCTAACAATATATAGATACTATTTTTTCGTGCAACCAGCAAAAGCTTTGAGTTTCTAATCAAGATTGATCCAAAAGATAATTCGGATACCACATACCACATTGGAAGTATGAGTATGTCAACATCTATCGAACATCCAAGAACACCATCTGGATATTACAGTAATATCGTACACATGAATATTACAGTAATAACAATTAGTGTGATTTCTCGCAGCGCGGACCAACGTGGATTTGCAGACGCTGTCCGGCTGCATTCCTAGTTGGACAGCTAGTACTAGGATTGTTAACGTTAATGTTCTGTTTTCTTTTTTATTCTTATTTTCCTTTTCTTTTTTATTTCTTTTCTTTTCTCGCTATACTTAATTTTTAGTTCAACGTGCATAAGAAATGGTCATCATATTTTTTAAATATTCACATCGTGTAATTCAAAAATGGCCATAGCATATATTTGAAAACATTAACCGTGTATTTAAAGAAATGTCCGCCTTGTATTAAAAAAGGTCCCTCGTGTAATTTAAAAGGTTCGTCGCATATATAAAAAATATACTTAGCATGTTTAAAAAATGTTCAGCGCATATTGGAAAATGTTCGTCGTGTATTAAATTCATCCGCTTGTAGCTAGAAACTGTTTATGATGTATTTAAACATTCATCATTTTCTCAAAATTGTATATAGTGTTTTTTTAATCATGTATCTAGAAACTTTCCATCAAGTATTTCAAAAATCAGCACCGTTTGCTCGCAAATGTTGGTTTTGTAATTATTAATTTTCCTTTTGTATTTAAAAATATGTGAATTATTTTTTTAAATAATAATTGCATGGAAATTTCATATACATGCAAAAAAAAAATAAACATCAGTCCGGCATTAGTTGTTGCTCAAATGGATGTGTCTAGACATATTTTAGTGATAAAATATATCCGTTTGAGCGACAGGTAATTCCAGACGGTGAGAGTACATGCTTAACATTTTTTAAATACACAATGAACAGTTTTTTGAATGTATAAAAGTTTTGTTAAATTAGTCAAAATAAAGAATCAATCAAATATGTATGTTTTAGGATATTTTGAAATATAAAATGATTAGATAAAATTTTGTTTTGCAGGAAAAAAAATGGCGTACTTCCAGGGAAAAAATCGTGGCGTGCTAGCCTCGTGAGTTTAAACTGTGTGCTTCTCGGGCCAGGCCCAAGATATGTCCATTAGGAAAGGCGACCATCACGCTTGCTAATAGCAAAATATAGAAGCTCCGCCTAAGCAGAACAACATGATTTGGGCATATGAATGCAAGCCGGGGCTATAGAGCTAGATAGGCTGGCTGTTGTTTTGATGTTCTGGGCCACTCGTTCTTCCGCTGTATACCGGCTGTTGTTTGACAGCCACGAGCTCGATGGTGGATTACAGTATACGAGATCGATGCAGCCACGTTGAGGAACATGGCTCTTAATCAGTCAAGAACCGCGTTTCTTGGATACTGCCAAATCTCAAAAGCCCATGAAACATTTTCTGGGCTAACTGGTCGGGTATTCGTCATTTACCAAAAAAGGCTTTCGCCCCGCTTTATAGATAAAGCAAACCGCCACAAGACATACAACCACACCAGGTTCACACACACACACCCAAGTACCACAACAAAGTCACAAGGTTCTGCTGAGGGCACAGCTCAACAAGCCCAAAGAAAGAGAAAAAACAAAGCGAGACCCACGCAGGGGATCTAGTCAGGCTCCGGCGGCGGCGGCGGTGGCTGTGGCGATAGGCGGACGGCCATCGAGCGAAGGTCGGCGATGAAGGCAGAGATGGCGTCGCGCTCCAGGGGGCGGCTAAGCGGCCGCCAAAGCTGCAGGAAACCCGAGAATTTGTAGAGAGCGTCAGTAGCACGACGAAGAGGGGAACGCTCGATCACAAGCTTATTACGAACAGTCCAAAGAGTCCAGGCAAGGACCCCAACCTCCAGCCACCTAATGTGGCGGGAGGCCGAGGGGGACGTTTGGAGTTCAGCAAATAAGTCGGGGAAGTTGGTGTGGGACCAACTCCCCCCGACAATCTCGCGAAAGCAGCTCCAGAGGAACCGGGCGGAGGCGCACGCGAAGAAGATGTGGTTGGAGTCCTCGGGGACAGCACAAAGGGGAGATACAGGTTCAGGCCATTACGCTTATGACCTCCACACCGGATGGGATCCGTCCACGGATCCACTGCCACATGAAGATGCGGATCTTCAGTGGGAGATGGACGGACCACACCATCAAGAGGGGGGGAGCGGAGGAGGGGGCAATGGCCATGTAGAGCGATTTGGTAGAGAACTGGCCCGACGGCTCCAAGTGCCAACGCACACGGTCTTGGGCTCCATCCACCAACGGCTCATGCAAAGCGACGCAATCAAGCAGCTCACGCCAGGCGGCGGATTCCGCAGGCCCAAATGGCCGACGGAAAGCAAGGCGCCCTAAGTCAATAAGGGCCCTATCAACAGAAATCATGGGGTCGACAGAGATAGAGAAGAGGATGGGGAAGCGAGCCGCAAAGGGGGAGTCACCGCCCGTGGTCAAACCAGAAGAGCGTCGAGAGGCCGGACCCTACCGAGATAGAGGTACCAATGCGAGCCTGAGGAGGAGCTGGACGAGGACTGCCAGAATCGAGAACCTCCGACTTGGCGAAGGCAAGGGGTTGGGCAGCAGTATTTATTCCGGATAATGTCCGGCCAGAGGCCACCATGACCTGCGAGATGCGCCACACCCACCGGGATAGGAGGGCAATATTCATCCGCTTAGAGCACATGATTCCCAATCCACCTGCTCCCGAGGCTTGCGGATGTCGTGCCGGTGACCATGTGATACTTCTGCTTGCCGTGCTCGCCAGCCCAATAGAAGCGGGACTGGATTTTGGCGATCTCCTTATGGAGAGATTCGTGGAGGCTGTAGAAACTCATAAGAAATAAGAGGAGGCTGGAGAGGGAGGAGTTGATAAGAATAGTCCGGGCCGCCTTGGAAAGCCACCTCCCCTGCCAGGGCTCGCATATAGTCTGGAGCTTGGTCACGGAGGGGCGAAGATCGGCGGCCAATAGGCGCGAGTCACTGATGGGCGTCCCAAGGTAGGTAGTGGGGAACGAGCCCAGGCGGCAATTGAGTCTATTGGCAATGGCCCCTGACTCAGCGGGAGAGTATCCCATCACCATAACATCGCTCTTATCAAAGTTGATCTTGAGGCCCGACATCTGTTGGAAGCAAAGGAGGAGGAACTTAAGGTTGGTGATGTCCATCTCCGAGCCTTCGACCATGATGATCGTGTCATCGGCATACTGGAGGATGGAGATCCCCGCGCCCCCGGAGAGATGTGGGTAATACCACGGAGGTGGCCCGCGGCTTTAGCCTTATCTAGAATGGAGGCCAAAGCGTCCACGACCATGTTGAAGAGGAACGGGGAGAAGGGGTCGCCTTGGCGCACCCCACAAAGGGTAGGGAAGAAAGGGCCGATCTCGCTGTTAATGTTGACCGCCGTGCGACCGCAAGAGACCATTTGCATGACTCTCGTGATCCACCGGTCGTCAAAGCCCTTTTGCAGAAGAACTTCCCTAAGGAAGGACCAGCTAACCGTGTCATAGGCTTTGTGAAAATCGATTTTCAGAAAGACCGCCTTCAGGTGTTTGACCCGGACTTCATGAAGGACCTCGTGCAGGATCAGGACACCATCTAGGATGTACCGGCCCTTAATGAATGCAGATTGGTTAGGATGAGTGATCCGATCTGCAAGCAGGGTCACCCTATTGGCGTACCCCTTGGCCAGGATCCGGAAGATCACGTTGATGACCGTAATCGGGCGGAACTGGCGGATGTCCGTCGCCCCAGGGACCTTGGGGATGAGGGAGATGGTCCCAAAGTTGAGGCGGCCAAGGTCAATCGAGCCCACGAAGAATTCCTCGAAGATGGCCATGATCTCAGGTTTAATCACGTTCCAGAAGGTCTGGAAGAAGATGATCGGAAGACCGTCAGGGCCCGGCGCCGAGGAGGGATTCATACCCTTGATGGCCGCCCAGACCTCCTGTTCAGAGAAGGGGGCCATCAGGGATGCGTTATCTGCGTCAGAAACCAGATGGGCGCCGGTCCAGCAGTCAAGGGCGAGAGAGAGACCGCTCCGAGGAGCGGGGGAGAAGAGGGAACGATAGAAATCATCAACATGGGAGCGGATGTCCCGGGGGTCCTGAAGAAGAGTGACTCCATCCCAAAGGCAGGGGATGGTGTTGCGTCTGCGACGTCCGTTGGCAATCGCCTGGAAGTAAGCCGTATTCGCATCACCCTTCAAGACCCAACGCTGAGCGCCCCGAATGCGCCAATAGGCCTCCTCATCAGTGTAGATCACGGAGAGCTGGTCCTCGAGGTCGTAGCGGGACAGCCACTCGTCCGGAGAGAGGCCAACCGCGTCCACCGAAAGTCGAGGGCTCGGATCGCATCGCCAGCGCCTTCTTACGCTCCCCGTGTCACGGCCCAGTTGGCTCCCACCCTTCATAAATTGCCGAGCACGCTTAGCACCAAAGTGCCATGCGTCTATGGCGGAAGAAGCGGGGTGGGGTGGGCACGAGCCTCGATCCAACGAGCACTGACGGCGCCGGAGAATCTGGCCTGGGAGAGCCAGAAGGTCTCAAAACGGAACCGAGGGGGAATCAGAGGGCGCTCGTCCGCGGAGGAGAGAAGCAAGGGGACGTGATCCGACCCAATCCGGGTGATGGCACGAAGAGAGGCTAAGGGGCACCGGAGGTCCCACTGGGGAAACTAGGACCTGCCCAAGACGGAGAGGGTCGGGAGGCTTGGCGGTTGGTCCAAGTAAACGGGCCCCAACCCGATCAATCTCCCGGAGGGCAAGGTCGGCAATGAAGTCGTTAAACATGTCCATCCGGGCAAAACTAACATTGCCATTATTCTTGTCTTCCGCAAATCGCAGCAGATTGAAGTCACCCCCGACCACTACGGGGAGGGAGGCGGCCGAGATTTTTCGGTGAAGCTCCTCCAGGAAGGAGGCCGACCTACTATGGTCGGCCGGACCATAGACTATGATGATCTCCCACTTGAAGTTTAGCGATCTCTCGTAGACCTCCATGCTCATGAAGAATTCGCCCCAGTCCATGCTGCCCACCTCAAAGGTGGTATCCTTCACACCTAAGAGGATGCCACCCGAGTGACCCGCGCTCCCACTAGAAGGGAGCCAGTGCCACGCAAAGAGGTGAGAGCTCAGCCGGTCAAGCTCAGGGAGCGCAAAGTCGCGACGCTGGTCTCCTGCACGGCCACGATGTTTATGTGCTCATCTCGCATGTACTCCACTAACTGGCGGCGGCAGCCATCATGGCCGAAGCCGCGGATGTTCCAGAAGAGGGCTCGCATCAAGGAACCATCGGGGGGCTGCTTGACCCCAAGACACAGGATGCGCTAAGCGCGCGAAGAGCCGCCGTGCGGGAGCGGTTGCGGCCCCGGATCTCCGGCCCGGCCCCCGAGGGGGGGAGCCGTCTGCCGCGTCCGATGTGGGGGGGGGGGAACCTCCAGGTAGCGCAGGGGCAGGGGGAACAGCGAGGGCCACTCGGGCCTCCGCCAGTTTCCCGTCAAGAACCTCCCGGGCCCTGATGGCCGCAACCTGGGCGAGAGGGGGGCCCACCTCCCCACAAAAGATGATCGCGGAATCGGAGGCCACTTTGGCGAGATAGCCCAGAGGAACAGATTCAAGAGCAGAGAAAGAACAAGACGAAGTAAAGGGGGGAGCGGAGGGCGTACCTGGCTCCAGGTTGCGGGCGGCAGCGCGGAGCTCGGCCCGCTCGGGGATGGGAAGCGCCGGGCGGCCCTCGGGGTGTGCAGCGTCCAGCCGAGAACTCCGGCGGGAGGCCACCACCGGGAGGAAGCCGACCGCCGCTGGCGGGAGTGGGCGGCAGACCGTGGGAGGGCGGGCTGGGCTGCCAGAGGGGTGATGATCCGGGCCGCCCCCACCCCAGGGGGCGACGAGGGAGAGGCCAACAGCCCCGGCCCAGCACAGCCTAGGGAGCTCTGGGTCGCGGGTAGAGGAGCGACCCGAGGAGGAGGGAGCGCACCCGAGGCCGAAGAGCATGCCCCAGAAGGGGCCCGAGGAGACGACGGGGCCGGGGGCGCGTCGGGCGGCGAGGAGAGAACGATGGCGGGGGGAGGCGAAGCCGGAGGGGGGGTGCATCCACAGGAGGCAGTACCCCACCCTCAGGGACCGCCGGCGAGGCGGAGAGCAGCCCTCCGGTCAGGCCGACTAGGGCCATCCCCGGAGGCGGGGAGGAGACGGGGGAGCGCGGAGAGGAGGCCGAGCAGACCACCAGGCCGACACTGGAGATGTCGCTCCCCTCGAATGACGACCCGTCAGGGATCGGCGGGTCATCCACCATGGTGCCAGGAGCAGCCTGGCGGCCCTTGCCCCCCGTAGCCGGAGGGGGGGCGAGGGGGAGGGGGAGCGGGAGTCCTCGGATGCCGGCCGTGGTAGTCTCCGCCAGCCCCCCGGGTGTCGTCTGGGGGGCCGACGTCGAGGGAGCGGGGGCGCCCAACATGGTTGGGAGGCTCGGGGCGATCCTGAGGTCGAAGCCCTGGTCGTTGAAGAAGACCCGGACCGAGGCGTGAAGCTTGGTGGAGTCGAGACACTTAACCTTGACCCGCACCTCCTCCTCCTTGCGCAGCGAGAGCTCGTCGACCACCACCACCTTGCCTAGGAGGCGAGACATCTGGCGGATGACGAGCTCTGACCGCGCGATGTCAGGGAGACCGGATATGAGGATCCAGGCGGTGTCGAGGACGGCCACGGCCTGAGCGTCGAGAACTGGCTCGGAGATCTCGACAACCAGCTGGTTGAGCGCAAGAGTGATCCGGCCACTACGCGTGGCGTAGCCGTAGCTGACGGAGTCGGGGAAGACGACAGAGAAGATGTGACCGGCGGTGGGGGTGACCACCCAGTCCCACTGGCGGCGGTAGAGGTGGTTGAGCTCGGCCTCGATCATCTCCGGGGACGCCACCCCGTCAACGATAGTGACAATCGCCTGAAGGGATGGTGAAGGAGGGGGGGCGTCCGGGACCTCAAGGTGGAAGAAGCCCAGCCCCTCGATCCCGTGACCATACATCATGAGCTTAGAGACCACCGGTCTGTCCGGGCACAGAATGGCGGGGTGGCCAGGGTCCTTGCAGAGGTAGCAGCACTGGGGGTTGACACATGCAACCTGAGAGTGTCCCCTCACCCCACAGTTGAAGCATGGGGGGCGAGGGAGACCGGAGACGGGGCCCGGAGCGGTGGGGGCCCCCGGACCCGCGGGGGGAGGCACGGCCGGAGTGAGGCGGACACCCCGACGCTTCTTCTTCTTGGTGGGGCTAGGGCGACCGCGGGAGGCGCCACCACCAAAGGCCGGAGCTGGGCCCGTAGTCCCCGCGGAAGCAGCGTGCGTGGGGACGTAGCGGCGGGTGTCCGGGGTGGGGAGGATACCGTCCCGCGGGCGGGGAGAGCCGACGCGAGCCAGCCAGGCAGGAGAAGGGGACCGGTCCCTACGACGGGGAGGCGAGGGGGAGCGCCGGCGGGGCCAGTCACCCGATGACGCCCGAGGTGAGCGGGACCGGGCGTCGTCGGGTGTCGAGTCACGGGAAGCCTCTCCCGCCTTGCGCTTTGCCCGGGGGCAGGGTCAGCCAGTCAGCATGGCATGGCCGGCATGGCGCGACGGGAGCCGGAGGGGCGAGGGAGCGGGCGGGTCGGGCAGGCCGGACGGTCGAAGGAGGAGGAGCGGCGAGAGGTGCAGCGGAGCGAGTAGGGAGGCGGAGGATGGCAGAGGAGCGAGACGAGGGGAACCCGAGGGGGTGGCGGCGCATGAGGTCGAGGCGAGAGGGAGGCCGCGGGGTAACCAGATCGAGCTGGCGCGCCCCGCTCTGGGCCTAGGGCAAGGGGGAGGCCCAACCGGGATGGGCCGGCCTGCAGGGGAAGGAGGGGGGCAAGCCGGGATGGGCCGCGCATGAGCCCCCGAGCGGGATGGGCCGGGGCCAAGAGCCCAAAGAGCCTCGACGACTGCCAGGGCGGGAGAGCGGGGAGGGAAACCCCACGGGCGAAGACGACAGCGCCGCTGCCGGGCCTGCCGGCGAGGCTGGGCCGCCGGGTCAGCAGCGGGCAGTCCGCACGAGGAGCCCAGAGGACCCGGTGGGCGATGAAAGGCCGGAACGGCGACGGCCGAGGCGACGGGCCGGAGGAGGCGGGAGAGGAAGGGATAGCAGAGGGGAGGGAGCCGGCGGCCGATCCCCACCGCCGGCCGGTGGGAGGAGGCAGGCGGGGCCCCGATCGGCGCGCCCGCCACGCCTAAGCCTGCACGCGCGGCGGCGCGAGGGACCTACCAGCCAAGGCGGACCTTGGCGGCGCGGCATCCGAGGTGGGCTCGGACGCCGAGGAGGCCGTCGCCAGCACCCGCCACGGACCCCAGAACCCCTCACGTGGGGGGCTGAGTTAGCCGGCCGGCGGGGCAGAGCGGGTCAGGGGGAAGAAAGGGGGGTGGAGGGGGCCGGAGGGGAGGGAGGAGGGGGGAAGGGCGCATCATCGGTGTGATTGGCCCAATGGAAGGAGGCGCCGGAGCTCCGGAGCTCAAGGCTGAGCTCCTCCTCCCGCCGGAGGGAGTCGGGGAGGCGGGTCGAGTCACGGGAAGCCTCTCCGCCTTGCGCTTTGCCCGGGGGTCCAGCCAGTCCATGGCATGGCCGCCGGGCGCGACGGGAGCCGGAGGGGCGAGGGGAGCGGGCGGGGTCGGGCAGGCCACCGGACGGTCGGACGCGGGAGGAGGAGCGGCGAGAGGTGCCGGCGGAGCGAGTAGGGAGGCGGAGGATGGCAGAGGAGCGAGACGAGGGGAACCCGAGGGGGTGGCGGCGCATGAGGTCGGGGCGAGAGGGAGGCCGCGGGGTAACCAGATCGAGCTGGCGCGCCCCGCTCTGGGCCTAGGTTAAGGGGGAGGCCCAACCGGGATGGGCCGGCCTGCAGGAGAAGGAGGGGGGCAAGCCGGGATGGGCCGCGCATGAGCCCCGAGCGGATGGGTTGGGCCCAGCAGAGCCAAGAAGCCTCACGGACCTGCCAGGCGTGGGGAGAGCGGGGAGGGAAACCCTCACGGGCGAAGACGACGCGCCGCCGCGGGCGCTACGCCGGCGAGGCCAATGGTCGGGAGTCAGCGCGCGGCGGTCCGCACGAGGAGCCCAGAGGACCGAAGTGGGCGGCGAAAGGCCGAACGGCGACAGACGAGGCGACGGGCCGGAGGAGGGCGGAAGAGGAAGGGATAGCGAGAGGGGAGGGAGCGACGGCCGATCCCCACCGCGGCCGGGCGCCGGGAGGAGCGGGCGGGCCCCGATCGGCGCGCCCGCCACGCCTAAGCTCGCACGCTGGCGGCGGCGAGGACCTACCAGCCAAGGCCGGACCTTGGCGGCGCGGCATCCGAGCTGGGCTCCGGGACGCCGAGGAGGCCGTCGCCGGCACCCTCCTACCGGCCACAGAACCCCTCACGTGGGGGGCTGAGTTAGCCGGCCGGCGGGGCAGAGCGGGTCGGGGGAAGAAAGGGGTGGAGGGGCCGAGGGAGGGAGGAGGAGGAAGGGCGCATCATCGGCGCAGTTGGCCCAGCGGAAGGAGGCGCTGGGCAGCCGTGGCGTGGCAGCGGCCGGCACGGCGGGCGGCGGCAGGGCGCCGCGAAAGGACCGACAGGGAGAGGCGGGAGGAGACGTCGCGGCGCCTCGGCGCAGGCAGAGCGCCATGAGTCGCCGGGACCTCCATCCGTTGTGAGCATTCAAGACTTGAAGAACACTCTCACCTCATCCGAGACCTCCATTCGTCATTTACGTTACTATGTATAGCTTTTTTCTCAAAAGGGAGGATTACAGGGCGATGCATGCAGTCATTTTATTAATTATTCTCAAAAACCCTACAAAGCATTACATCAGTAAGCCTGGAGCCACCATCTACGCGACACCTGTCGCTACTCCTATCCCCTTGATGCAGGGGTGCCGAATGTCCGAGCCTAATACCAAACAGACATCGCACCAAAACCTAACATCTAATGCCGGATGCCCCATCCCAGCCACATACCGGGAATGGGTCACACCAGTCCGGCGAACTCACCGAGGCTACCGCCGCCGTCCTCCACCTAACCATCTTCAGAGCAGGTACTAACGCGAAGACCTTGCCAGGTCAGCTGTCGACGCCACCATGGCGCCAGACAGTGCCACCGCCCTGCGCGAGGCCATCACGCCATGTCCAGCATCGAGACCCCGCTGCTCCATGCCGCCGAGACCCGCCGTCGTCAACACGAGAGAAGGCACGCCACACCACCTCACGCCTCTTCCATCTGGCGCCGCTCCACAAACGATGCCCCCAAGAGGGAACACGACACCACAGCACCGCCATCGTCCGATTCGGTGATCTTAGAATTTCTCGCGGAGCGGCACGAGTAGGTTGACGATAGTTGCTTTATGATGCATTCATCAAGGTAACGACGTGGACGCCGCCATCGCCCGCCATGACCAGAGTCGGCTCGGTTTTCACCGGCGACTATGTCTCCCCAACTCGCCGCCGGTGCCAATAGTCAAGATCCATCACTACCAGCCTGGCCAACCGCCTTCGGTGGAGAAGGCAGACACCACCACCATGCTCGGGCCAAGAGACCCGGACGTCCTCGTGCCGCGAAGATTACCCAAGGGGGATCTCCTCTTGTCGTTGTCGAGACGAGGCACAACCGCAGTGGATCTCAATCTAAACCCTCAGGCCCAGATCAGATCTCATTGCAGCCAAAATTTCATCTGCCAACAGCCGCTGGAGATCTCCTGGCCACCGCCAACCCGCTGCGCACTGCCGTTGGAAGAGGAGGGAGATGGACGCCGCTGCCCCCACGCATTATAGCTGGCCGAGGACTGCGCCGCTGCCGCGCCTCACCATAGGGGCTTCGCTCCGCGCCGTCCTCAGTGACGGCGGCGATAGTGGGAGGCGATGGAGGGGGAGGGCTTAGGGCGGTGTGGACGGGGACTCCCCGGGGGCGGCGTGGCGCCGCCGCCTCAGGGGAGAGAGGTCGGGGAGGGTCGGGCGAAGGAGCAGATGCTGGTTTTATGTATACGTAAAAAATGACAACGTCCAAATACACACAGTCTAACTTCTGTTACTTCGTTTTGTGTACATGTAAAAGAACTTTTCTTATCGGCCAAAACTTCTCTAGCGTTGTTATGGTCTCCAAAACACAATCTTGACTCTATTTCTTTGACAACACATTAAATCTAACAATATAAAGATACTCCCTCATTTACTTATACAAGCCAACTATGGAACATAGATTTTCCATTTATACAAGGCCACCAATAGCAATCGAAACAAAAAATTAATGATGTTTTCTCGTACTAGCAACTTGTTTAATACTTGCTTGCATGTAGTTAACTTTTTCCTCCATGTTTTCTTGCATGCATGCGGTGTATTAATCATCCCACTAAACAAAAAAAAAGTTCGGATGAAAATATGTATTAAATTTTACCTTGGTACATGTAATTTGAGTTTGTGGCCTTGTATATAAAAATGGAGGGAGTACTATTTTTTCGGGCAATCAGCAATAGCTTTCAGTTCCTAATCAAGATTGATCCAAAAGACAATTCAGGTACCAGATACCACATTGGAATTATGAGTATGTCAACATCTATCGAACATCCAAGAACACCATCTGGATATTACAGTAATAACGTACACATGAAAATTACAGTAATAAGGATTAGTGTGATATCTCGCTGCGCGGACCAACGCGGATTCGCAGGCGCTGTCCGTCTGCATTCCTAGTTGCACCTATTGGACAGCTAGTACCAGCATTGTTAACGGTAATGTTCTGTTTTCCTTTTATTTTTTATTTTTTTTCTTTCCTCCCTATTCTTATTTTTTATAGTTCAACGTGCATAAAAAATGGTCATCATATTTTTTAAATATTCCCATCGTGTAATTCAAAAATGGCCATAGCATATATCAAAAAATGTTAACTGTATATTTAAAGAAATGTTCGTCTTGTATTAAAAAAGGTCCCTTATGTACTTTAAAAGGTTCATCGCATATATAAAAAATATACTTAGCATGTTTAAAAAATGTTCAGCGCATATTGGAAAATGTCCGTCGTGTATTAAAATTCATCCGCTTGTACCTAGAACTGTTCATGATGTATTTAAACATTCATCATTTTCTCAAAATTTTCTATAGTGCATTTTTTTATCCATGTATCTAGAAACTTTCCATCAAGTATTTCAAAAATCAGCACCATTTGTTTGCAAATGTTAGTTGTGTAATTATTAATTTTCATTTTGTATTTAAAAATATGTGAATTATTTTTTATAAAATAATTGCATGGAAATTTTATATACATGCAAAAATAATAATTTAAACATCAGTCCGGAATTAGTTGTTGCTGAAATGGATGTGTCTAGACATATTTCAGTGATAAAATATATTTGTTTGAGCAACAGGTAATTCCAGACGGTGAGAGTAGATGGTTAACATTTTTTAAATACACGATGAACAGTTTTTTGAATATAAAAAAGTTTTGTGAAATAAGTCAGAATAAAGCATCAATCAAATATGTATGTTTTAGGATATTTCGAAATATAAAATGATTAGATAAAATTTTATTTCGCAGGAAAAAACATGGCGTACTTCCAGGGAAAAAATCGTGGCGTGCTAGCCTCGTGAGTTTAAACTGTGTGCTTCTCGGGCCAGCCCAAAGATATGTCCATTAGGTAAGGCGATCATCGCGCTCGCTATAAGCAAAATAGAGAATTTCTCAAAAAAAAAAGAGCAAAATAGAGAAGCTCCGCCTAAGCAGACCAACATGATTTGGGCATATGAATAAACGCGGGGGCTATAACGCTAGATAGGCTGACCAAATATGCCTTCGTCAGGAGTAAATTTCTGCCATTTTTTTCTTGTGTGCTTTTTCTGCCGGTTTTTATCATTTTTCTGTTGTTTTTCGGTTTTTTGTGTTCCTTCTACAGTTTTCTTTGGGATTTCCTTTTTTTCTATTTCGCTTTCTAAATTTACTTTTCGAATAAATGACTACCTTTTTTAAATACATGTCTCCTGTTGTAAATTTTCTATATATCTAGAATATTTTTATTATTCATGTTGAACATTTTTCAAATTATGATTAACATTTTTCTAATACATATTTTGAATATTTTTGACGAATAAGTGTTAAAAATTCAAATAGACATTGAACATTTTTTTCAAAGATACCTTAAATTTTCTAAAATTAGGCAAATATTTTTCCCATTTTATAACATATTCTTTAAATGCCACATAAATTATCCTGAAATACGTGAATATTGTTAAAAAAATATGAAGTGTATCAACTATTTTAAATTTTTGAATACTATGAACATTTTTAAGAATCCTATCAATTATTATTTTTCCAAAGTAAGTATGTGAATAGTTTTTGTACATTGCATTAACATTTATCAAATTCCCGGTGAACATTTTTAGAAAAATGAAGTAAATTAGGTTTTTGGAAAATCTGTATTTAGATTTTTTTAAATATAACAAAAGATAAAAAGAAAAATGTATGAATGAAGAACCAGAGAAGAAGATGAGACATGTAGCTTTGATCTTGTTGGTGGGCCTGGCCCAGTACCATCGCACAGCACGCAATGCATCCTAAGAACTCGCTACAAGTTCTTCTGGAAAAAAAGAAGAACTCGCTACAAGTAAGATTAGATGCGCCCTATAAATACATGTTTAGGATAGGCTAGCTCGGCTTTAGTTGTACAGAGCCCACCCTGGAAATGCCGATCTTGGGCCCATCCCGCCCCAACTTAACAACTTGTGAAATTTCTATGTT
Organism: Aegilops speltoides; assembly: GCA_021437245.1. Classification (NCBI taxonomy): domain Eukaryota; kingdom Viridiplantae; phylum Streptophyta; class Magnoliopsida; order Poales; family Poaceae; genus Aegilops; species Aegilops speltoides. The sequence continues at coordinate 544,720,252 of CM038142.1, forward strand.
TATATTTAACAAGTATATACGCATGAGCTTCATCATCACTTGTTGTCGGAGAAGTTCGACGCAATTATTCTTCAACAACTTCTTCGAACTTAGAGACTTCTTCCTCGATGTCCATTTCTTTCCCAATATATGCCTTATCCTTGTGACAGTTGTTCTTCTGGTTCGAGTAATTCTTGGAGGGGTTTCTTGATGGAGACTTCTAGAGGAAATTATATTTCTTCTTTGAGAATTTTTCTTATTTTTATTCTCAACAACAGAATCATAGCTCTTGGTCTTGCTCTTGAAACTCTTGCTACCGCCCATGATGAACCTGCCACTTGCTCTAGCTTCAACTTCCACATCGAACAATCGGAGATGAAATGTCCAAGCTTCTTGCACTTGAAGCATGTATAGTCTCTAGAAGATTTTGAGCTTGACGAGGACTTTAAGTTACTGCTCAAGCTTTACTTCTGGAACTGATTCTTTTTTCCAAACTGCTGAAAATGCTTAGTTACCAGCTCGAGATCTTTGCCACTTGCTCTAGCTTCAACTTCCACATCGGACAATCAGAGATGAAATGTCCAGGCTTCTTGTACTTGAAGCATGTATAGTCTCTAGAAGATTTTGAGCCTGACGAGGACTTTAAGTTACTGCTCAAGCTTTTCATCTGGAACTGACTCTTTTTTTCAAACCACTGAAACTGCTCATCGGGATCTTCATCAGCATATTCTTCAGCATCTAAGGAAGAATTAGCTTCAGCTTTGAGATCATGATTCTTTCGGTAGCTACAGCCATATAGATCTCTTTCTTGTTGTTGTTATTTATGGCTGGTCAGCCTCTCCATAACATTAGTAGGATCAAGACTTTTGAAACCAGGCCTTTTGTTGATCATCAGCACGAGGCCATCAAAAGAATTGTCCAGTGACTGAAGCAACTTCTTCACAATCTCATGATCGGCAATATATTTAGCACCAAGACCTTGCAGCTCATTTGAGATATCACTTAGACGATCAAAGTTTCTTGACAGTTTTCATTCCTGGGCCTCTTGAAGCGGCTGAACTTGGCCCGGAGAATATCAATTCGTGTTTCTTCGCGAGTTGAAACACTTTCATTGATCTTCTCTAATTTGTCCCAGATTTCTTTCACTAATTCAAGTTTTATGTAGAGAAGGAATTGTGCTCTGGAAAGATGATTGCTAATGACGTCATTTGCTTGAGCATCTAGTTGCACAAGCCTCTTCTCTTATGTTGTGAGATAACCAGGAGTCTCAATCATGTATCTATTCTGCACAACCTACCACATATCATCATCGATGGCCTTGCTATGAATCCTCATATTTTTCTTTCCAAAAAAGGTAATCCGTCCCATCGAAGACATATATCTTCTCTAGACTTGAAGTTAACTGCGGAAGACATATTCAAACTCCAAGGTGGTTAGACCTTAAAAAGCAAAGACAAGTAGTACATTGCTCCGATATCAATTATATGATAGCAGTATATTGACCAGAGAGGGTGAATAGGACATTTAAAATTTCATTCAAAACTTCAGTACTCTTGACACAGCACATCGGATATTAAACTAAGCAAAGCGGTATCAAAAGAATTGTCCAAGGACCGAAGCAACCTCTTCACAATCTCATGATTGGCAATATATTCAGCACCAAGACCTTGCAGCGCATTTGCGGTATTACTCAAACGAACAAAGGTTTCTTGACAGTTTTCATTCCCGAGCCTCTAGAAGCGGCTGAACTAGGCTCGGACAATATCAGTTCGTGTTTCTTTCTGAGTTGAAACACCTTCATTGATCTTCTCTGATCAGTCCCTGATTTCTTTCATTGATTTGAGTCTTATGCAGCGAAGGAATTGCAGCCCGGAAAGATGATTGTAGTTGACGTTATTTTCTTGTGCATCTAGTTGCACAAGCATCTTATCTTATGCTGTGAGATAACCAAGAGCCACAATCATGTATCCATTTGCACAACCTACCACATGTCATCATCAATGGCCTTGCTACAATCCTCATATTTTCTTTCCAGAAAGGGCAATCCGTCCCATCGAAGACAGGTATCTTCTCCGTAGACTTGAAGTTAAATGTAGAAGACATATTCAAACTCCAAGGTGGTTAGACCTTAGCAAAGAAACGCAGTACATTGGTCGTGCCAGAGAGAAACGGGTATGAACTCGACTTATTCTGTTTTTGTAAATATGTTTAACCTAGTATCCATGATTCAACCTATTATGATCAAACATGTTTGCAATGACAATTAGATATTATAGTTTATCATGCCATGCATAAGCAGCCAGGAGTGAATAATGACTTATCTTGGATATCAACATTGCGTTAAAATGATTGTGATAAAGTATGATGATATGGTATCCTCCTCTGAATGTTTGAGTGGCTTGACTTGGCACATGTTCATGCATGTAGTTGAATCAAAACCAACATGGCCTCTATGATATTTATGTTCATGGTGTTCATATCCTATTCATGCTAGTATCAAATGTTACTTATGCATAACGCATGTTCATGACCGTTGTTGCTCTCTAGCTGGCCGCTTCTCAACCTATTTGCTAGCCTTCGCCTGTACTAAGTGGGAACTCTGCTTGTACATCAAAAACCTGAAATCCAAGTTATTCTAGATGAGTCCACCATACCTACCTATATGCGGTATTACCCTGCCGTCCTAAGTAAATTTGCATGTTCCATCTCTAAAAACTACAAATAAATATCCTTTTTGTGTGCCTGGATTGTTCATGGAACGACAGGAGGTAGTCAGTATCTTCCAGGCTAAGCGGGTTATTCTCAGGTCGGGTGGTTATTCACTCGCCATCACACAAGAAAAGGGCGGTAATAGGGATGCCGAGTCCCAAACTGCAAAAAGAAAAGAGCTTACAAATAATCAACAACGGGATAAATAATACCTGCCTCAAGGAGATTTAGTATCTCCTTTCTTACCACTTCCTTCATCTTGGGATTTAATCGTCTTTGAGGATCTCTAACTGGTTTGGCATCGTCCTCCAATGTAATTTTGTGTTGGCATAACGTGGGACTAACGCCCTTAAGATCACCTAGAGTATATCCAATAGCTGCTCGGTGCTTCTTCAGAGTTTTCAATAATCTTTCTTCTTCTTTCTCTGAAAGGTTAGCACTAATAATAACAGGATATATTTCTTTTTCATCAAGATAAGCATACTTAAGGTTATCAGGTAATGGCTTGAGTTCAAACACGGGATCACCCTTGGGTGGAGGGGGATCCCCAAGAATTTCAACGGGAAGGTTATGTTTCAGCACAGATTCCTGTTTAAGGAACACTTCATCTATTTCCTCCCTTTCCTTCATAAACATATCGTTTTCATGGTCTAGCAAATATTGTTCTAACGGATCAGTTGGAGGAATAACAATGGAAGCAAGACTGATAATTTCATCCTTACTAGGTGGTTCCCTATCACGAGGTTGTCTACTAAACTTAGCGAAATTAAACTCATGAGACATACCATCAATGCCAACAGTGACAATATTCATTTCAAAATTAATGTTAGCATTAGCTGTATTCAAGAAGGGTCTACCAAAAATAATGGGACAAAAATCATCTTGTGGGGAACCAAGAATAAGAAAATCAGCAGGGTATTTAACCTTCCCACACAAATCTTCAATATCTCTAACAATCCCAATAGGTTTAATGGTGTCCCTATTAGCAAGCTTAATAGTAACATCAATGTCTTCTAATTCAACGGGTGCAATGTCGTGCATAATTTCTTTATATAGATCATAAGGTATTGCACTAGCACTAGCGCCCATATCACATAAGCCATGATAACAATGATCTCCTATTTTAACATAAATAGCAGGCATGCCTACGACAGGTCTACGTGTCTTAGTATCTGGTCTAGCAATATTAGCAGTCTCACCACAGAAAGAAATAACATGCCCATCTAAATCCTCATCCAAGAGATCTTTAACCATAGCAATACTAGGTTCAACATTAATTTGCTAAGGAGGTGTATAAGTCCTAGTATTACTCTTACGAACAATAGTCGAAGCTTTAGCATGATCCTTTATCCTAACAGGAAAATGAGGCTTTTCAACATAAGCAGTAGGAACAATAGTATCACTATAGGTAATAGTCTTTTCTTCGACTGTAATAGGTGCAACTACTTTCACTTCAACAGGAGGATTATATTTAAACCACTTCTCTTTAGGGAGATCAACGTGAGTCGCAAAAGATTCACAGAAAGTAGCTACTATCTCAGTGTCAAGTCCATACTTAGAGCTAAATCCACGGAAAGCATCGGTATCCATAAAAGATTTAACACAATCGAATTTAGGTGTCATACCTGACTCCTTACCATGGTCGGAACCCCAATCTTCAGAGTTACATTTAATTCTTTGCAATAAGTCCCTTTGAAATCGATAGTCTTTAGCATATAAGAACCAGACGGGAAGTATCGAGCAGGTTGCGATTATCAAGAGAAAGCCGAGCATAAAAGTTCTGAATAATCATTTCCCGAGAGAGCTCATGATTGGGGCATGAATATAACATTGACTTAAGCCTCCCCCAAGCTTGAGCGATGCTTTCTCCTTCGCGGAGCCAGAAATTATATATGTAATTACGATCACGATGAACAAGATGCATAGGATAGAACTTCTGGTGAAATTCCAACTTCAATCGCTTATAATTTCAAGATCTCGTACCATCACATAGCCTATACCATGTCAATGCATCTCCCTTCAAAGATAAAGGGAAGACCTTCCTTTTGACCACATCATCGGGAATACCTACAAGCTTAAATAATCCACAAACTTCATACACAAAGATAAGGTGTAAATCGGGATGCAATGTTCCATCTCCTGCAAATGGAATAGCTAGCAGTTTCTCTATCATACCCAAAGGAATTCAAAGTAAATATTTTCATAAGGTTCAGTAGGTTGAGGAGAAACTCTTTGCTCTTCTGGTTGCATTGGGGTGAAGATACCCCAAACAAGCCCCTCAAAGGATTAGTTCCCATAGTGACAAGTAACAGAAAATTTCAGCACACTATATAAATGTTTCCTTACCAAGTTCCACTCACCAAAAGTGCTACACTCCCCGGCAACGGCGCCAGAAAAGAGTCTTGATGACCCACAAGTGTAGGGGATCAATCTTAGTCCTTTCGATAAGTAAGAGTGTCGAACCTAACGAGGAGCAGAAGGAAATGATAAGCGGTTTTCAGTAAGGTTTTCTCTGCAAGCACTGAAATTGTAGGTGATAGATAGTTTTGTGATAATATAAATAGTAACGAGTAACAAGTAAATAAAGTAAATAATGTGCAACAAGGTGGCCCAATCCTTTATGTATCAAAGGATAAGCCTGGACAATTTCTAATAATGATAAAGGAGCTCCCGAGGACACATGGGGATTATCGTCAAGCTAGTTTTTATCACGTTCATATGATTCGCGTTCGGTACTTTGATAATTTGATATGTGGGTGGACCGGTCTTGGGTACTGCCCTAACTTGGACAAGCATCCCACTTATGATTAACCCCTATTGCAAGCGTCCGCAACTACAAAAGAAGTATTAAGGTAAACCTAACCACAACATTAAGGCCAACTCCACCGCGCGACCCCAAACGAACGTCCGTTTTGTCCGGATTCTATCTGGTTGGGTAGGGGTTTGGGGTCGTGTCCGGGCGTGTCCTGGGATGCGGTGGCCGTGCGCCCAGCATGCGGCCGCATCCATTTGCCCCATCCTATCCGCGTCCACTTAAAAAACTAAAAGCAACATTTCAAATGCCAAGCCGTAGTTCACGCCAGCGGCCCCGGTTCATCATGCCGGCAACAGAGCCAGCGGCCTACACGTCCATTGCCGGCATCAGCCAGCGGCTGGCAACACAGCCAACCTCCAAAATGAATAGTTCTCCTCGCCGGCAACGCAGCCAGCGGCCGGCAACACAACCGCCTCCAAAATGAATGTTTTCGCCGGCACATCGCCGGCGCCCGACGGGCGGCGGCACCCATGCCAGCCTCAAAAAGAACGGCCACGCCGATCGGACGACCTAGTTCAAGCCTTCGGCGCCGAGCATCTCCTTCTGCCTGGCCTCGAACCATGCCCTCGTCTTGTCGCTCATCTTCGACAAGTCCATGCTCATGATCGCAAGGGCCACCTCCTTCGCTTTGGTGGCGGCTTTGGTGGCCTCGATGTCGAGCTGCCTCTGCTTGGCCTTGACGTTGTCGGCCTCGATGTCGAGCTGCCTTTGCCGGGCCGCCTCCTCCATGTCGAGCTGCCTTTGCCGGGCCGCCTCCTCCATGTTGATCTTCCTCCTCTTGGCCGCCTCCTCCATCTCAAGCTTCTGTCTTTGAAGGTCTAGGTATTGCTTCATTTGCTCGTCCTTGCTTTGCCGCTTCTTCTCGTCCCTCACATCCTTTTGGGACATCATGCCATGCAAAGTCTCATGCAAGGCCATGGATGAGGCGTCACGTATGTCGTCCACCTTGGAGTTGGTCTTGCCCCTCAGCCTCTTCAACGCCTTGCCATCCCCACCTCCGGCGAACATGGGCGTCTTCTTGCCTCTCTTTCTTTGAAGTTCACGGTATTGGTCCTTGAACTTGGGGCAATTGTTGATGATCGTCCAACAATGCGTAAGAGTAAATGGCTTGTCATTGTGCCGGGCCTTGAATGCCTCCAAAGATTGGAATGCCTACACCACATGATCAACAACAAGTGAACATGCAAACATATACACGGCCAAAGCCTCATGGCCTTAGCAAGGAAAGAGCTAGAAAGAGGAGACCATACCATGTCCCCAACACCGAGACCACTCACGGGCCGTGCTTCAACGCTCTCAAATGTGGCGCAATACTTGTTGCACTCTTGTTGGATGAACAACCATCTTTTTTGAATCGAGCCGATGTCACGGTTGCTTGTAATTTGGTAGGGCTCAAACATCTTCCTTTCATGGAATGTTTTGTGGACTCTCGTCCAAAAAACAATGCCCTTTTGTTGCGCGCCGGTCCTCGGATCTTGGCTAATCTCCATCCAAGCTTGGCAAATCAACTTGTCCTCATCTTGTGTATATGAACCCGTGTGAATGCTCTTCCTCTTCTTTTGTACCTCGGCTCTTTGGGTGAGCTCGTCGATGAACAATGGCGCACCACTAATATCAACGTCATTGCTTTCTTCTTCTTCATCATCACCTTCGACATAGATGTCATCGTCTTCATGCCACGAGTCACCATGGTCATAGTCAGCATGGTCGTCGGCCTCTTCATCGGGGACGTACTCGGCACGGCCATCCTGACTTTGGGTCTCATCGGGGTCGTAGGTACGGCCATGCCCACCGTCGAAGATCACGTCCTCCATGTACCGGTTGTAGAAGGGGTCGTCGACCGCTGGCGTTGGGGTTGGCATTCCATCAAACAAAACACGGGGGGCCCGCATGGTGCCCGTGAACGGTGCCCGTGCCTGCTTTCTTAGCATCTCGACGGACGGCCGCCCGCCGCTGCTGGACCCGGGCGTGACGTTGAGGTCAATGACGGCCGCGGGGCGCGGTGTGGACGGCGCGAACAAGCCCACCTCCGGCGACCCCGAGAAATGGGTCTGGCCGTCGTGCCTTGGCGGAGGGAAGCCGGGCGACATGGGCGTGGTACGCGACATCGGCGACTGGCAGTGCATAGGTCGGGCGATCGACGAGCCGGTGCTTTCGCTGGCCGACGGCGCGCGCAGGAACCCGGCGGGGCGGCCCATGCCAAGCATGAGGATGGCGTGCGCTTTGTTGACGAGGTCCTCCTTCTCGTCGGCAGCGGCCTTGCGCCGCGCGGCCTCCAGCTCCTCGTGCTGGGCGGCTCTCTTGGCCGCGGCGACATTGAGCTTGACGACCGCTCTTCGTTCCCTCCTCTTCGCCGATTCCGCGTCCAACTTGGCGATCTCCTCCGGCGTGCACTCCAACCGCGGCTTCTTTGGCGCCTTCTTCTTCACCTTTGCGGGCGGGTCGACGGCCAGGCCGCCGGAACTCGGCGGGGCATCGGCCATAGACGGGGAGAGAGGGGACGGCGGGAGGGACGTGGGAGGGTTTGGGGCAAATGGCGCCAAATGGGCGTGGGGGGTTTGGTTTCTCCCACCGACAGGCGGGCCAGGGGAGGACAAGCGCGCACGTCCCGCCCGTCCGCGCGCTGTCCATTTCACCCCAAAACCGGCGCAAGTTTGGGCCGGGGATGGATCGAAAGCGGACACAAAGTCCGTTTGCGCCCGCGCGCTGGGCCGTCTCATTTGTCCCTTTTACCCCAAACGGACGGGGGCGGACAGGATAGGGTCGCGCGGTGGAGTTGGCCTAAACATATGGATCCATATCAGCCCCTAACGAAGCAACGCATAAACTAGGGTTTAAGCTTCTGTCACTCTAGCAACCCATCATCTACTTATTACTTCCCCATGCCTTCCTCTAGGCCCAAATAATGGTGAAGTGTCATGTAGTCGACGTTCACATAACACCACTAGAGGAAAAGATAACATACATCTCATCAAAATATCAAACGAATACCAAATTCACATGACTACTAATAGCAAGACTTCACCCATGTCCTCAGGAACAAACGTAACTACTCACAAAGCATATTCATGTTCATAATCAGAGGAGTAATAATATGCATAAAGGATCTGAACATATGATCCTCCACCAAGTAAACCAATTAGCATCAACTACAAGGAGTAATCAACACTACTAGCAACCCACAGGTACCAATTTGTGGTTTTGATACAAGATTGGATACAAGAGATGAACTAGGGATTTGAGAGGAGATGGTGCTGGTGAAGATGTTGATGGAGATTGACCCCCTCCCGATGAGAGGATTGTTGGTGATGATTTCCCCCTCCCGGAGGGAAGTGTCCCCGGCAGAACAGCTCTGCCAGAGCCCTAGATTGATTCCGCCAAGGTTCCGCCTCGTGGTGGCGGAGTTTCGTCCCGTAAGCTTGCCCACGATTTTTTTCCAGGGTAAAAGCGATGATATAGCAGAAGATGGACGCCGGAGGCCAACCAGGGAGCCCAGGAGATAGGGGTACGCGCCCTATAGGGGGGCGCCCTCTGTCTCCTGGACAGGGTGTGGGCCCCCTGGCGTATTTCTTTCGCTCAGAAATTCTTGTTAATTCCAAAAGGTTGTTTTGTGGAGTTTCAGGACTTTTGGAGCTGTGCAGAATAGGTTTCCAACGTTTGCTCCTTTTCCAGCCAGAATTCCAGCTGCCGGCATTCCCCTCTTCATGGTAAACCTTGTAAAATAAGAGAGAATAGCCATAAGTATTGAGATATAATGTGTAATAACAGCCCATAATGCAATAAATATTGATATAAAAGCATGATGCAAAATGGACGTATCAACTCCCCCAAGCTTAGACCTCGCTTGTCCTCAAGCGGAAGCCGAAATCAAAAAATATGTCCACATGTTTAGAGATAGAGGAGTCGATAAAAATAAAATACGGACATGAGGGCATCATGATCATTCTTATAACAGCACATATATAGATTTTTTCATATGATTTCCTATGCTCAAGTGACAATCAATTCACAATGTCAAGTGTGGTTCAAAAACTTCATTGGGAACTAACAAACTATAATCTCAGTCATTGAAGCAATTGCAATTTATCGTAACATCGGAAAGAGTCAACAATAGAGCTTTTTAGCAAGCTCACATACTCAACTATCTTGTAGTCTTCTAGAATTGCTAACACTCACGCAATACTTGTGGTTATGGAGTTTCAGCCGGACACTGAGAAAGATAGGGGCTTATTGTGTTGCCTCCCAACGTATTCACCTTTAGGTGATGTCAACAATAATAGCCCATGCTAACTAACATCCAATTGGATATATATATCACGATCTTTCAAACACAAGGAGCTTGTCAAAGGACAAAATGAAAAAGGGAAAGGCGAGGATCACCTTGACTCAAGCATAAAGTAAAAAAAACATAAAGTAAAAGATAGGCCCTTCACAGAGGGAAGCAGAGGTTGTCATGTGCGTTTAGGGTTGATGCACAAAATCTTAATGCAAAAGAACGTCACTTTATATGGCCCCTTGTATGTGGACCTTTATTATGCAGTCCGTCGCTTTTATTACTTCCACAACAAGTTCGTACAAAGCCTATTTTCTCTGCACTAATAAGTCATACATATTTAGATAGCAATTTTTATTGCTTGCAACATGATAACTTACTTGAAGGATCTTACTCAATCCATAGGTAGGTATGGTGGACTCTCATGGCAAAACTGGGTTTAAGGGTATTTGGAAGCACAAGTAGTATCTCTACTTGGTGCAAGGAATTTGGCTAGCATGAGGGGGAAAGGCAAGCTCAACATGTTTGGAAGGTCAATGACAATATACTTTAACTGAGATGCGCGAAAACATAAACCATTACGTTGTCTTCCTTGTCCAACGTCAACTCTTTTAGCATGTCATACTTAATGAGTGCTCCCAATTATAAAAGGTGTCCAAGATAATATATTTATATGTGAACCCCTCTTTCCTTATCACTTCGTATTAATTGCAACAATGACCAAGGCTACGTTCATCAACTCTCAACAATTTTTATGCCTCATACTTTCTATGTGTGAAGTTATCACTATCCATAAGATCAATATGAACTCTTTTATTCTTTCTATTTTCTCAAGATCATAGCAACATAGAAAAGCCAATGACTCAACACTAATCTTTATTATAGATAACTCACGGACTCGATTACAAAAAGAGATCACAAAGCAAAACTCAAAACTACTTGATATCAAAACTTGAATCTACTAGATCAAGATACTACTAAAGGGATCGAACTAAATAAAGCGGTAAAGATAAGAGTGTGATGGTGATACGATACCGGGGCACCTCCCCCAAGCTTGGCAGTTGCCAAGGGGAGTGCCCATACCCATGTGATTATGTCCTCGGAGGTGGTGAAGTAGGAGTTGTTGATGATGTAGGCTTGTCGTCCGTCTTCCAAGGCAAAGGCTCTCCATCATAGAAGGATGATCGAGTCTCCGGGATCCTTAAATCTGCAGCCAAACTCATCCTCTTGAATCTATATTCATACTCACAGTTCTGGTTTTGCAGGTCATAGATCTGGGCTTGGAGGTGCTCGATTTTCTCTTGAAGCTTGAAGATGGTCTCCCCAATGACTTTGGCATCTAGCTTGTGGTTGTTGGTGAACTCCGTGATCATCATCTGGTTGGCGTTGAGTCCACGCTCCACCATCCCTTGGCACTTGAAAACTTGCTGCTCCACGGCTTCGAGCTTTGTCTCCACGCTTCCGGTACGCCTTGGTCCCTCCACATCGCGGATGTGCAGCACCCCCTCACGCATCTCAATGGTTTGAGGGTGTTGCAGCACCTCCGCAAGATAGGGGTTGGTAACCCTCTCGAAAAACTTGTCCTTGGGAGCACTTGGAGACGACATGATGCTCTTAGATCTGAAACAGAAACAGCTCAAAATGAAAACAGAGGATATTTGCGTGATACGGTGGTCAAAACCTTTGGGAGTATATATATAATGAATTTTTACCGACCAAAATACGTAACGTGCAAGAAAATGGAGTCCGAGAGGCACACGAGGTGCCCACGAGATAGGGGGGCGTGCCCTACAGGAGGGGCGCGCCCTCCACTCTCGTGGGAGCCTCGTGTCCCTTTCATACTACTTTTTTCTTCATAAAATTCTTAAATATTCCAAAACTGATAAAAAATGCCATTGGAGTTGTTTTGGAGTCGGTTTACTTACTGTACCACATACCTATACCTTTTCGGAGTCTGGAACGTTCTGGAAAGTGTCCCTTATGTATTCCTCAGGGGTTACGGTTTCAATAATATTAGTTTCAACATTGATAGGATTACCTGAAATATAGTGTTTAATTCTTTGACCGTTTACCACCCTTGGACTTGTGCCTTCGAAGTTATTGATTTTTATAGCACCAGAACGATAGACCTCCTCGATAACATAGGGACCTTCCCATTTTGAGAGAAGTTTTCCTGCAAAAAATCTTAAATGAGAGTTGAATAATATCACATAATCCCCTATGTTAAACTCATGCTTTTGTATCCTCTTATCATGCCAGCGTTTGACTTTTTCTTTGAAAAGCTTGGCATTCTCATAGGCTTGGGTTCTCCATTCATCAAGTGAGCTAATATCAAACAACCTCTTCTCACCGGCAAGTTTGAAGTCATAATTGAGCTCTTTGATAGCCCAATATGCCTTATGTTCAAGTTCAAGAGGTAAATGACACGCTTTTCCATAAACCATCTTATATGGAGACATACCCATAGGATTTTTGTATGCAGTTCTATAGGCCCATAATGCATCATCAAGTTTTTTGGACCAATTCTTTCTAGATCTATTCACAATCTTTTGCAAAATTAATTTTAGCTCTCTATTACTCAACTCTACTTGACCACTAGACTGCGGATGATAAGGAGATGTGATTCTATGATTAACATCATACTTAGCAAGCACCTTACGGAAAGCACCATGAATGAAATGTGAACCACCATCAGTCATAAGATATCTAGGGACTCCAAACCTCGGAAAAATAACTTCTTTAAGCATTTTAATAGAAGTGCTATGATCAGCACTACTAGTTGGAATAGCTTCTACCCACTTAGTAACGTAATCAACAGCAACTAAAATATGTGTATAACCATTAGAGGTAGGAAAAGGTCCCATATAATAAAAGCCCCAAACATCAAACGGTTCAATAACAAGAGAATAATTCATAGGCATTTCTTGACGTCTACTAATGTTACCTATTCTGTGGCATTCATCACAAGATAAGACAAACTTACGAGCATCTTTGAAGAGAGTAGGCCAATAAAAACCAGATTGTAGTACCTTGTGTGCAGTTCTATCTCCAGCGTGGTGTCCTCCATAAGATTCAGAGTGACACTTACATAGAATATGTTCCTGTTCATGCTCAGGCACACAACGTCTAATAACACCATCTACTCCTTCTTTATAAAGGTGTGGATCATCCCAGAAGTAACGTCTTAAATCATAAAAGAACTTTTTCTTTTGCTGGTATGTGAAACTAGGCGGTATATATTTAGCAACAATGTAATTAGCATAATCAGCATACCAAGGAGCAGTACGAGAAGCATTAACGATCGCTAATTGTTCATCAGGGAATCTATCATTAATAGGCGGTGGGTCATCAAGAACATTCTCTAACCTAGACAAGTTATCTGCAACGGGGTTCTCAGGTCCCTTTCTATCAATAATATGCAAGTCAAATTCTTGGAGCAAGAGAACCCATCTAATGAGTCTAGGCTTAGCATCTTTCTTTTCCATAAGATATTTAATAGCAGTGTGATCAGTGTGAATAGTAACTTTGGAATCAACAATATAAGGTCTAAACTTATCACATGCAAACACAACTGCTAAGAACTCTTTTTCAGTAGTAGCATAATTTCTCTAGGCAGTATCAAGAGTCTTACTAGCATACTGGATAACATTCAATTTCTTATCGACTCCTTGCCCTAGAACAACACCTACAGCATAATCACTAGCATCGCACATAATTTCAAAAGGTAAATTCCAATCAGGCGGTTGAACAATAGGTGCAGTGATCAAAGCTTTCTTAAGTGTTTCAAATGCTTCTACATAATCATCATCAAAGACAAAAGGAATATCTTTTTGCAATAGGCCTAGAGATTTTAGAAAAGTCCTTAATGAACCTCCTATAAAAACCGGCATGACCAAGGAAACTTCTTATACCTTTTATGTCCTTGGGACATGGAATCTTTTCAATAGCATCAACTTTGGCTTTATCAACTTCAATACCTCTCTCGGAGATCTTGTGCCCCAAGACAATGCCTTCATTAACCATAAAGTGACACTTTTCCCAATTCAAGACGAGACTAGTGTCTTCGCATCTCTGCAAAACTCGACCAAGGTTGCTCAAACAATCATCAAAAGAGGATCCATAGACTGAGAAGTCATCCTTGAATACCTCACAAATCTTTTCACAAAAATCAGAGAATATAGCCATCATGCATCTTTGAAAGGTAGCAGGTGCATTACATAAACCAAAAGGCATATGTCTATAAGCAAAAGTACCAAAAGGGCAAGTAAAAGTAGTTTTAGATTGATCCTTCGCTGACACAAGTATCTGAGAGAAACTAGAATAACCATCTAGAAAGCAAAAATGTGTGTGTTTGGATAGTCTTTCTAGCATTTGATCAATAAAAGGTAAAGGGTAATGATCTTTCTTAGTAGCTTTATTTAACTTACAGAAATCAATTACCATCCTATAACATGTAATAATTCTTTGCGGGATCAATTCATCTTTATCATTAGGGACAACCGTAATACATCCCTTTTTAGGAACACAATGAACTGGGCTTACCCATTCACTATCAGCAACGGGATAAATAATACCTGCCTCAAGGAGCTTTAGTATCTCCTTTCTTACCACTCCCTTCATCTTGGGATTTAGTTGTATTTGAGGATCTCTAACTGGTTTGGCATCGTCCTACAATGTAATTTTGTGTTGGCATAATGTGGGACTAACGCCCTTAAGATCATCCAGAGTATATCCAATAGTTGCTCGGTGCTTCTTCAGAGTTTTCAATAATCTTTCTTCTTCTTTCTCTGAAAGGTTAGCACTAATAATAACATGATATATTTCTTTTTCATCAAGATAAGCATACTTAAGATTATCAGGTAATGGTTTGAGTTCAAACACGGGATCACCCTTGGGTGGAGGGGGATCTCCAAGAATTTCAACGGGAAGGTTATGCTTCAGCACAGGTTCCTGTTTAAGGAACACTTCATCTATTTCCTCCCTTTCCTTCATAAACATATCGTTTTCATGGTCTAGCAAATATTGTTCTGATCAGTTGGAGGAAAAACAATGGAAGCAAGACCAATAATTTCATCCTTACTAGGTGGTTCCCTATCACAAGGTTGTCTACTAAACTTAGCGAAATTAAACTCATGAGACATACCATCAATGCCAACAGTGACAATATTCTTTTCACAATTAATCTTAGCACTAGCTGTATTCAAGAAGGGTCTACCAAAAATAATGGGACAAAAATCATCTTGTGGGGAACCAAGAACAAGAAAATCAGCAAGGTATTTAACCTTCCCACACAAAACTTCAACATTTCTAACAATCCCAATAGGTTTTATGGTATCCCTATTAGCAAGCTTAATAGTAGCATCAATGTCTTCTAATTCAACGGGTGCAATGTCGTGCATAATTTCTTTATATAGATCATAAGGTATTGCACTAGCACTAGCGCCCATATCACATAAGTCATGATAACAATGATCTCCTATTTTAACATAAATAAAAGGCATGCCTACGACAGGTCTACGTGTCTTAGTATCTGGTCTAGCAATATTAGCAGTCTCACCACAGAAAGAGATAACATGCCCATATAAATCCTCATCCAAGAGATCTTTAACCATAGCAATACTAGTTCAACATTAATTTGCTCAGGAGGTGTATAAGTCCTAGTATTACTCTTACGAACAACAGTCGAAGCTTTAGCATGATCCTTTATCCTAACAGGAAAAGGAGGTTTTTCAACATAAGAAGTAGGAACAATAGGATCACTATAGGTAATAGTCTTTTCTTTGACTGTAATAGGTGCAACTACTTTCACTTCAACAGGAGGATTATATTTAAACCACTTCTCTTTAGGGAGATCAATGTGAGTAGCAAAAGATTCACAGAAAGTAGCTACTATCTCGAAGTCAAGTCCATACTTAGAGCTAAATCCACGGAAAGCATCGGTATCCATAAAATATTTAACACAATCGAATTTAGGTGTCATACCTGACTCCTTACCATCGTCGGAACCCCAATCTTCAGAGTTGCGTTTAATTCTTTCCAATAAGTTCCATTTGAAATCAATAGTCTTCAGCATATAAGAACCAACACAGGAAGTATCGAGCAAGTTGCGATTATCAAGAGAAAGCCGAGCATAAAAGTTCTGAATAATCATTTCCCGAGAGAGCTCATGATTGGGGCATGAATATAACATTGACTTAAGCCTCCCCCAAGCTTGAGTGATGCTTTCTCCTTCACGGGGCCAGAAATTATATATGTAATTACAATCACGATGAACAAGATGCATAGGATAGAACTTCTGGTGAAATTCCAACTTCAATCACTTATAATTCTAAGATCTCGTATCATCACATATCCTATACCATGTCAATGCATCTCCCTTCAAAGATAAAGGGAAGACCTTCCTTTTGACAACATCATCGGGAATACCTGCAAGCTTAAATAATCCACAAACTTCATCCACAAAGATAAGATGTAAATCGGGATGCAATGTTCCATCTCCTGCAAATGGATTAGCTAGCAGTTTCTCTATCATACCCGAAGGAATCTCAAAGTAAATATTTTCATAAGGTTCAGTAGGTTGAGGAGCAACTCTTTGCTCTTCTGGTTGGGGTGGAGATACCCCAAACAAGCCCCTTAAAGGATTAGTTCCCATAGTGACAAGTAACAGAAAATTTCTGCACACTATATAAATGTTTCCTTACCAAGTTCCACTCACCAAAAGCGCTACACTCCCTAGCAACGGCGCCAGAAAAGTGTCTTGATGACCCACAAGTGTAGGGGATCAATCGTAGTCCTTTCGATAAGTAAGAGTGTCAAACCCAACGAGGAGCAGAAGGAAATGATAAGCGGTTTTCAGTAAGGTTTTCTCTGCAAGCACTGAAATTGTAGGTGATGGATAGTTTTGTGATAAGATAAATAGTAACGAGTAACAAGTAAATAAAGTAAATAATGTGCAGCAAGGTGGCCCAATCCTTTATGTAGCAAAGGATAAGCCTGGACAATTTCTAATAATGATAAAGGATCTCCTGAGGACACATGGGAGTTATCGTCAAGCTATTTTTCATCACGTTCATATGATTCGCGTTTGGTACTTTGATAATTTCATATGTGGGTGGATCGGTACTTGGGTACTGCCCTAACTTGGACAAGCATCCCACTTATGATTAACCCCTATTGCAAGCGTCCGCAACTACAAATGAAGTATTAAGGTAAACTTAACCACAACATTAAACATATGGATCCATATCAGCCCCTAACGAAGCAACGCATAAACTAGGGTTTAAGCTTCTATCACTCTAGCAACCCATCATCTACTTATTACTTCCCCATGCCTTCCTCTAGGCCCAAATAATGGTGAAGTGTCATGTAGTCGACGTTCACATAACACCACTAGAGGAAAAGACAACATACATCTCATCAAAATATCGAACGAATACCAAATTCACATGACTACTAATAGCAAGACTTTACCCATGTCCTCGGGAACAAACATAACTGCTCACAAAGCATATTCATGTTCATAATCAGAGGAGTAATAATATGCATAAAGGATATGAACATATGATCTTCCACCAAGTAAATCAATTAGCATCAACTACAAGGAGTAATCAACACTACTAGCAACCCACAGGTACCAATTTTTGGTTTTGATACAAGATTGGATACAAGAGATGAACTAGGGTTTTGAGAGGAGATGGTGCTGGTGAAGATGTGTCACGCCCAATATGCGACCCTATCCAAAAGGAACTCGAAGGTCCCACCAAGGATAGACCTGCATATTGGAACGCTTTTGCAAGGTGGATATCATTACATCAACATTACATAATAGATGGGGATACATACAAGAGGCCTACAATGCCACATGAATACAATAATACATCATACAAGAGATCAACATCCGACTACGGATGATACATAAACAGAAACTCAAACAATATCCACCCTACTGGCCCAGGCTGCCGACCTGGAACCTATTCCCTGATCGAAGAAGCAGAAGAAGAACTCAACGCAAGCAAGCATCGCTCTCGCGTCATGATCATCGCAAAACCTGTACCTGCAACTGTTGTTGTAGTAATCTATGAGCCACGAGGACTCAGCAATCCCATTACCATGGATATCAAGACTAGCAAAGCTTAATGGGAAAGGAAGGGGTAAAGTGGTGAGGTTGCAGCAGCGACTAAGCATATATGGTGGCTAATATATGCAAATGAGAGCGAGAAGAGAAACAAGCGGAACGGTCGTCAACTAGTAATGATCAAGAAGTGATCCTAAGCTCCTACTTACGTCAATCATAACACAGAAACCGTGTTCACTTCCCGGACTCCGCCGAGAAGAGACCATCACGGCTACACACTTGTTGATGCGCTTTAATTCGGATCTGGTGTCAAGTTATCTACAACCGGACATTAACAAATTCCCATCGCCACATAACCATGGGCACGGCTCTCGAAAGTTTAAACCCTGCAGGGTGTCCCAACAGCCCATGACAAGCTCTCGCGATCAACGAAGGAATAGACCTTCTCCGGAAGACCCGATCAGTCTCGAATCCCGGTTTACAAGACATTTCGACAATGGTAAAACAAGACCAGCAAAGCCGCCCGATGCGCCGACAATCCCGATAGGAGCTGCACATATCTCGTTCTCAGGGCAACACCGGATAAGTCAAGCTACGAGTAAAACCAGACTTCGAGTTTCCCCGAGGTGGCCCCGCAAGCTGCTCAGTTCGGACCAACACTTAGACAAGCACTGGCCCGGAGGGGCTATAATAAAGATGACCCTTGGGTTAATTACTCCCAAGGGAAAGATAGGTGGTGGTGAGGCAAATGGTAAAACCAAGGTTGGGCCTTGCTGGACAAGTTTTATTCAAAGCGAACTGTCAGGGAGGTCCCATAAATCACCCGACCGCGTTAGGAACGCAAAATCCGGGAACATAACACCGGTATGACGGAAACTAGGCGGCAAGAGTGGAACAAAACACGGGCATAAGGCCGAGCCTTCCACCCTTTACCAAATATATAGATGCATTAATAATATAAGAGATATTGTGATATCCCAACCAAAATCCTGTCCACCATGGAGCAATCTTCAACTTCACCTGCAACTAGCAACGCTATAAGAGGGGATGAGCAAAGCGGTAACATAGCCAATCAATAGTTTGCTAGGAATGGTGTCAAAGATTAGAGGTTCATGGCAATTTGGGGGGCTTGATAGAACAAAATGATAGGTAGTGCAGCATAGCGATAGAACGAAGCAACTAGCATGGCAATGATAGTA
Source organism: Aegilops speltoides (assembly GCA_021437245.1). Classification (NCBI taxonomy): domain Eukaryota; kingdom Viridiplantae; phylum Streptophyta; class Magnoliopsida; order Poales; family Poaceae; genus Aegilops; species Aegilops speltoides. The sequence goes on from CM038142.1 coordinate 544,739,301, forward strand.
ATGAGATCCAGGGTAGCGGTCATCTTGCCTGAAATCCCGCAAGGAAGAAGAACGAGTCCATGAATAAGATGAAGCCACGAAGACGAACCACACGTAGACGAACGAATCCTCACGATCGCAACGAAACGGGAACTATCGAGAAGAAGCACACAGCATGGTAAACACACCACACATAGACAAGACATGATGCACAACAAGCATGATGCATGACAAAGGCTACATGAAGCTACTCATGGCAACAGATGATGCAAACAAGAACAACACATCAAAGCAAGTTTAAATGAGGCCGGAAACAATATATAACAATTCCGGTAAGTCCTCATATGCAAATTTCGAAATTGGTCCAGAACTGAATAAACCTTATGTTCAAGTTGTTAAACAGCAAGTTAAGATGCACCAAGATGATCTACACGAAATTCTAGTCAAGTTACATATAAAGTTCATTTAATTCGGAGCTACGGCCTAGAAGATATGAGCAAAACAAGTCAAACATGGCATTGATGCAAAATGCATACAAACATCAAGCAAACACACCAAAACAAGGATGCAACATGGTAATATGAAACTACATGCAAAATCAAGCAAGTTTCATATAGAGCACACTCAAAACGGAGCAACGGTGCAACACACGCACTCTATACAAGTTATAGCAACAATCTGTCCAAAACAGCAGCTAGGCATATTGGTGAGTCATGGAGGTGATGTGGAAGCTACTCAACCCATTGATTGACAGAAGAAGAAGGTACTCGAGTGCAGTACACCACGGAGCAGGCGCTCCATGTCACCGTTTGGGAGGCAGACGGCGAGGAGCTCGAGGTGATTTAGTCGTGGTAGAAAGCGGGGGCGTCATTAGGGGGTAATGGTAGTTCCTGAACTTGGTGACGCGCAGCGTAGGCGCGAGGCGGAGCGAGGACGTTGGCAACGAGCACATATGCCTGATGCGGCTTGAAGCTACGTTGGTATTTCCCCAAAGAGGAAGGGATGATGCAGAACATCGGCGGTAGGTATTTCCCTCAGTTATGAGACCAATGTTATAGAACCAGTAGGAGAACCAAGCAACACAACATAAACAGCTCCTGCACACAAACAACAAATATTCGCAACCCGATGTGTAAAAGCATCAAAACAACATGCTACAGCACCCCAACATAATAACAAAAGGCATGGTCATGAAGTACACGTAAAGCATAACAAAACATGAACACTAAGCTATCTCCAGAAACAACTAGAACATGCTCAAAAAGACATGGAGATATTGCAAATAATAACAGTTTCAGACTTGGCAGAAATAACATCAGGTTGCAATGTTTAGAGCAAGCAAACAACATGTTACAGGAACATATCATGGAAAACAAAGGCATGTCATGAATCTACTAATTGCATAGATCAAAAGTCCCTTACTGACCATGAGCCAAAAAGGATCAGAAAATATGATGGCACCCATGTAAACATGGCAAGTTATATTACAGATTCATACATGGCAGGAACAACAATAAGTAGGCATGTTGGTGAGCTTGAACCACTTACCACAGAGCAATACATGGCATGGCAAGGCAACCAACAGTAAGAAGGCATGTTTGTGAAGCCAAGCATGGCAAGAACAAGTTCATAGGATGCATGGATCACTAGGAAAACACATGGAAACAACTGAACTTAATGTAAACAGGCTGACAGCAACATTATCAAGCAACTTTGGAGCAAGATATGAACAACCTACAGCAAGCTATAATTGCAACCAAGGGCATTAATGGATAGAGCAAGACATGTAGATCAAAACATGTTTATAGAACATCTCCAGATTATGCACGAAATGGCTTGTAGAAGCATGTTAACATAGCAACAAAATATAACAGAATCTGTCAGGAAAACAGCAACAGCAACTACCCTACTTAGCAAGCTTGATACACTCAGCACACAACTCACAAAAATACATGGTTGGCACCCCTGGAAATATGGCATGGCATAGATCAAAACACATGTAGAGCTCAACCTCATAGGATGCACACATCAATCATGGCAAAAATGATAAATGAGCAAGTTATAACAGTTTCAGCAGATTAACATCAACATGCACTCTTCCAATAGCATTTCGGGCATCAAGATGAGCTCAAATGAAAATGATGCAATGGAATAAAATGAAGTACTCGTTGAGACGAACAATTTGACATATTACACGCACGAAACGGAGCTACGGATGCAGAGATATAGCAGGTCAAATATGCAACATTTTATGAGTTACTGGGGACTTAGCAGTTTTTTTACCTCCGCGAAAGTCAACGCGGGACGGAGGGATCCGGGACGGAGTGGATCGGGACGGTGGAGGCGCGTTTGGATGGAGGGAGGGGTGGATCTGATCCACTCCCTCGGATCCGCCGAACTCGCGAGGCGAACCGGCGAGGGCGCGGTGGAGGTCCCGCGAAGGGCGGCTTCGGCGGGCGAGAGGGCGGGCGACGGACGGCGAGAGGCGGCGGCGACGCGGTCTTGATGGCGCCGGAGGTCGGCGGCGACGGGCACGCCCGCGGCAGCGGAAGGCGATGCGTGATGTCGAAGAGGCGGCGGCGGCGGCCGAGGCGGCGGGCGGGGCCGGAGGCGGCGCGGCTGAAGAGACCTCGGTGGTAAGCGGCGCGGCGGGCGGCGCGACCATCGGGCGGGTGGCGGCGAGGGACGCCAGCGGCGGCGCTGGCGCTGGTCGACGGCGAACGGCGGTGGAGACGCCGGCCGTGGCGCTGGCCCATTGGAGGCTTGGCGCTTTAGGCGCGGCGAAGCGGAGGGGTGGCGGGCGGCGGCGGCCGGATCGGCCAAGCGGGCCCGCTGCGGTTTCGCCAGCCGCAGCGGCGGGGACGGCTTGGAGCCACGTGGCGCGATCGGATTGGGCGGGGCGGCGGCTGGACGCGTCCGGACGACGGCGGACATGTCCGACGGCGCGGAGGAAGGGGAGGTTAGGGTTTAGACCGAGAATTTCGGGGGAGGCCACATATTTATAGGTAGAGGGAGCTAGGAGAGTCCAAATGAGGAGCGGTTTTCGGCCACGCGATCGTGATCGAACAACCGAGAGCATGGAAGAGACTTAGATGTGTTTTGGGCCACTTTGGAAGGGGTGTTGGGCTGCAACTCAAAGAGGCTCTGCGGTTACCCGGTTAACCGTTGGAGTATCAAACGACCTCCAAATGGCACGAAACTTGACAGGCAGTCTACCGGTGCTATACCAAGGCCGCATGACAAACCTCGGTCCATTCCGAGAACATTTAACACCCGCTCACAACGAAAGAGAAAAGGGGAACGCCGGAGGACATAGGAGTGCCGGATAGCAAAACGGACAACGTGGAAAAAGGCAACGCGCAAGCACATGACATGGTAACGGCGGTGAATAACTGGAATACACCTGGCGCATCGAATCCGGGGCGTTACAAGATGTTGATGGAGATTGACCCCCTCTCGATGAGAGGATCGTTGGTGATGACGTTGGTGATGATTTCCCCCTCGGAAGTGTCCCCGGCGAACAGCTCCGCGGAGCCCTAGATTGATTCCGCCAAGGTTCGCCTCGTGGCGGCGGAGTTTCGTCCGTAAGCTTGCCCGTTTTTTCCAGGGTAAAAGCGATGATATAGAAGAAGATGGGCGCGGAGGCCACCGAGGCCCGGGAGAAAGGCGCGCCCGATGAGGCGCCCCATCTCTGGATAGGGTGCGGGCCCCCTGGCATATTTCTTTCGCTCAGAAATTCTTAGTAATTCCAAAAAGTTGTTTCGTGGAGTTTCAGTACTTTTGGAGCTGTGTAGAATAGGTTTCAACGTTTGCTCCTTTTCGGCCAGAATTCCATTTTAGGCATTCCCCTCTTCATGGTAAACCTTGTAAAATAAGAGAGAATAGCCATAAGTATTAAGGTATAATGTGTAATAACATAATACAATAAATATTGATATAAAAGCATGATGCAAAATGGACGTATCAATCATGACTAGATCTTTTTTACCATGAATTACAATGTTTAGTCGATGCTTGAACTTTGGGGGTGCTCTGCATTTATGTTTTGCGGTCTTAGAAAGGGCTAGCGAGATACCACTATTGTCATATTATATCATGGTTGTTTGGACAACGTGTTGCTATTTGAGATATCTTATTATTGCTCTCTAGTTGATTATGTCATTGATATAAGTTAATATAATTTTTAAGAGTTATTGTCGACATGGTTAGTTATAGTCTTTGCTGAAAACCTGGGTGCTGTTTAAGCTTATTTATGAAACAAGAGCAAAAGAGTTTGTAAAAGTTTTTCTTTTTCACTTTCAGTTTATCAACTGAATTGCTTGAGGACAAGCAAAGGTTTAAGCTTGCGGGAGTTGATACTTCTCCAACGTATATACTTTTCCTAACGATTTTCCTCTTGTTTTGGACTCTAATTTGCATGATTTGAACGAAACTAACCCCGGACTGACGCTGTTTTTAGAGAACTACCATGGTGTTGTTTTTGTGCAGAAATATAAGTTCTCGGAATGGAATGAAACTTTGCAAGAATTTTTTATATCAATAAAGAGAATATCTGGAGCCAAGAACCACCGGAGGGGGGCACCTGGGTGGGCACAACCCACCAGGGTGCGCCACCTCTCCAAGCGCGCCCAGGTGGGTTGTCCCCACCTGGTGGCCCCGCTGACCCTGAAACCAACGCTATAAAATCACATTATTCCAAAAAAAAGAAAGGGAGAAAGAATTATAACGTTTCACGAGATAGAGCCAGCACCATCTCCTATTCTTCATCGGGAGGCCAGATCTGGAGTCCGTTTGGGGCTCCGGAGAGGGGGATCTTCGATCTTCGTCATCACCAACACATCTCGATCGCCAATTCCATGATGCTCCCCACCGGGAGTGAGTAATTCCTTCATGGGCTCGCTGGTCGGTGAGGAGTTGGATGAGATTCATCCTGTAATCGAGTTAGTTTTGTTAGGGCTTGATCCCTAGTATCCATTATTGTAACGCCCCGGATTCGATGCGCCAGGTGTCTTCTAGTTATTCGCCGTCGTTGCCATGTCATGTGCTTGCGTGTTGCATTTTGCCATGTCATCATCTGCATTTCATATCATGTCATCATGTGCATCTCATTTGCATACGTGTTCGTCTCATGCATCCAAGCATTTTCCCCGTTGTCCATTTTGCAATCCGGCACTCCTATGTCCTCCGGCATTCCCTTTTTGCCTCTTCTCTTGTGCGGGTGTTAAAATTTCTCGGAATGGCCCGAGGTTTGCCAAGCGGCCTTGGTATAGCACCGGTAGACCGCCTGTCAAGTTTCGTGTCATTTGGAGTCCGTTTGATACTCCAACGGTTAACCGGGTAACCGTAAAGGCCCCTTCCCTTTGCAGCCCAACACCCCTTCCAAAGTGGCCCAAAACCCATCTAACTATCATCCATGCTCTCGGTCGTTCGATCACGATCGCGTGGCCGAAAACCGCTCCTCATTTGGACTCTCCTAGCTTCCTCTACCTATAAATATGCCTCCCCCTTCGAAATCCCGCAGTCCAAACCCTAGCCCCGCTCCTCCGCGCCGACGGACGTGTCCGCCCGCCACCGGACACGACCACCGCTACCTCACCTCGGCCAATAGCGCGCCGCCACGTCAGCCCCAACCGTCCTGCGCCCAATCCGCTGTTGCCACGTGTCCCCGCGCCGCCCTCCGCCGCCGCTGCCCGCCCGCCCACAGTCGGGAACTGTCCCCGCTGCGCCCGCCCGACCGCGCCCGCATCCCGTCGCCCGCGCCCGGCTCCAGCGCCTCCGCGCGCCGCCCGGAGAAGCTCTGCCCGCCGCCGCCGCGTGCCTCGCCGCCGCGGCCGCCCCTTGACCGGCTGGTCTCCGCGCCTCGGCCGGGCCGCCGCCCAGCGTGGGCACCGCGCCCGATGCCCGCGCCTCGCCCGGCGCCACCTGCCGAGTCGCCGCTGCATCCTGCCGTGCCTCGCGGACCAGCGCCGACCACCGCGCCCAAGTGCCCCTCCGTGCTCCGCCGTTCCTCATCCTCCGCACCGGCGCCCGTCCCCGCCGGATCCGTCGCTCGCCTGCGCCTTCCCGGCGTCGCGCGCCTCGTCGGAGCTCTCGCGAGCTCGCCGGAGTTACCTCCGGTCAAGATCCACTCCGGGTGGATGAGATCCACCGGGAGTCCAACCAAACAGCTCCCCCGATCCTGGTTCCCTCCGTCCCGGGTCCTCTCCGTCCACGTTTTTCGCGAGGTGAAGAAACTGCTAAGTCCCAAATTTCTGACATTATCATGCCATGTTTGACCTGTTGTATCTCTGCATCCGTAGCTCCGTTTTGCGCGTGTAATATATCAAATTGTTTGCCTCGAATAGTACATCATTTCATTCCATTGCGTTATTTTTATTTGAGTCCATCTTGATGCCCGAAATGCTGTTGGAAGAGTGCATGTTGCTGTTAACCTGCTGAAACTGTTATAACATGCTCATTTATCATTTTTGCCATGATTGATGTGTGCATCCTATGAGGTTGATGTCTACATGTGTTTTTATCTATGCCATGCCATCTTTCCAGAGGTGCTATCCATGTATTTTTTGTGACTTGTGTGCTGAGTGCATCGAGCTTGCTAAGTAGGGTACTTGCTGTTGCTGTTTTCCTGACAGATTCTGTTATAATTTGTTGCTATGTAAACCTGCTGCTACAAGTCATTTTGTGCATAATCTGGAGATTGTTCACTAAGGATGTTTTGTTATACATGTCTTGATCTATCCATTCATGCCCTTGGTTACAATTATAGCCTGCTGGAACATGTTGTTATCTTGCTCCAAAGTTGCTAAATGATATTGCTGTCAGCCTGTTAACATTAAGTTCAATGTTTCCATGATTGTTTGCTAGTGATCCATGCACCCTATGACCTTGCTCTTGCCATGCTTAGCTTCACAAACATGCCTTCTTACTGTTTCTTGCCTTTCCATGCCATGTAATGCTCTGTGGTGAGTGGTTCAAGCTCACCAACATGCCTACTTATCGTTGTTCCTGCCATGTTTGAATCTGTCATATAACTTGCCATGTTTACATGGGTGCCATCATATTTTATATGCCTTTTTGGCTCATGGTCAGTAAGGGTCTTTTGTTCTATGCAATTAGTAGATTCATGCCGTGCCTTTGTTTGCCATGTTAAGTTCCTGTAACATGTTGTTTGATAGCTCTAAACATTGCAACCTGATGTTATTTTCTGCCAAGTCTGAAACTGTTATTATTTGCAATCTATCCATGTCTTTTTGAGCATGTTCTAGTTGTTTCTGGAGATAGCTTAGTGTTCATGTTTTGTTATGCTTTACCTGTACATCATGCTCATGCCTTTTGTTATTATGTTGGGGTGCTGTAGCATATTGTTTTGATGCTTGCAATATGCCTAGTTGCTGTTTTGGACAGATTGTTGTTATGACTTGTATAGTGTGTGTGTGTGTTGAACCGTTGCTCCGTTTTGAGTGTGCTCTATATGAAACTTGCGTGATTTTGCATGTAGTTTCATATTATCATGTTGCATCCTTGTTTTTGGTGTGTTTGCTTGATGTTTGGGTGCATTTTGCGTCAATGCCATGTTTAACTTGTTTTGCTCATATCTTCTAGGCCGTAGCTCCGAATCTAATGAATTTTATATGTAACTTGACTAGAATTTTGTGTAGTTCATCTTGGTGCATCTTAACTTGCTGTTTAACAACTTCAACTTAATGTTTATTCAGTTCTGGACCAATTTCGAAATATGTATATAAGGACTTACCGGAATTGTTATATGTTGTTTCCGGCCTCATTTAAACTTGCTTTGATGTGTTGTTCTTGTTTGCATCATCTCTTGCCGTGAGTAGCTTCATGTAGCCTTGTCATGCATCATGCTTGTTGTGCATCATGTCTTGCTCATGTGTGGTGTGTTTACCATGTTGTGTGCTTCTTCTCGATAGTTCTCGTTTCGTTGCGATCGTGAGGATGCGTTCGTCTACGTGTGGTTCGTCTTCATGGCTTCATCTTCTTCATGGACTCGTTCTTGTTCCTAGGGGGATTTCAGGCAAGATGACCGCTACCCTGGATCTCACTACTATCATTGCTATGGTAGTTGCTTCATTCTATTGCTTTGCTGCGTTACCTATCTTTTGCTCTTCAAGCCTCCCCAAATTGCCATGAACCTCTAACCTTTGACACCCTTCCTAGCAAACCATTGTTTGGCTATTGTTACCGCTTTGCTCAGCCCCTCTTATAGCGTTGCTAGTTGTAGGTGAAGTTGAAGATTGCTCCATGGTGGACAGGATTTTGGTTGGGATATCACAATATCTCTTATATATTTAATGCATCTATATATTTGGTAAATGGTGGAAGGCTCGGCCTTATGCCTGGTGTTTTGTTCCACTCTTGCCGCCCTAGTTTCCGTCATACCGGTGTTATGTTCCCGGATTTTGCGTTCCTTACGCGGTCGGGTGATTTATGGGACCCCCCTGACTGTTCGCTTTGAATAAAACTTGTCCAGCAAGGCCCAACCTTGGTTTTACCATTTGCCTCACCTAGCCCTTTTTCCCTTGCATTTCCGGAGCTCGAGGGTCATCTTTATTTATCCCCCTGGGCCAGTGCTCGTCGTGAGTGTTGGTCCAACCTGTCAGCCGCCGATGGCCACCAGGGGCAACTCTGGGCTCGCCTACCGGAAGTTTGGACAATCCGGTGTGCCCTGAGAACGAGATATGTGCAGCTCCTATCAGGATTTGTCGGCACATCCGGGCGGCTTTGCTGGTCTTGTTTTACCATTGTCGAAATGTCTTGTAAACCGGGATTCCGAGACTGATCGGGTCTTCCTGGGAGAAGGTCTATTCCTTCGTTGATCGCGAGAGCTTGTCATGGGCTAAGTTGGGACACCCCTGCAGGGTATAAACTTTCGAGAGCCGTGCCCGCGGTTATGTGGCAGATGGGAATTTGTTAATGTCCGGTTGTAGATAACTTGACACCAGATCCGAATTAAAACGCATCAACCGCGTGTGTAGCCGTGATGGTCTCTTCTCGGCGGAGTCCGGGAAGTGAACACGGTTTTGGGTTATGATTGACGTAAGTAGGTGTTCAGGATCACCTCTTGATCATTGCTAGCTTCACGACCGTTCCTTTGCTTCTCTTCTCGCTCTTATTTGCGTATGTTAGCCACCATATTTGCTTAGCCGCTGCTGCAACCTCACCACTTTACCCCTTCCTTTCCCATTAAGCTTTGCTAGTCTTGATACCCATGGTAATGGGATTGCTGAGTCCTCGTGGCTCACAGATTACTACAACAACAGTTGCAGGTACAGGTTATGCGATGATCTTGACGCGAGAGCGATGTTTACTTGTTTTGGAGTTCTTCTTCTGCTTCTTCTTTGATCAAGGGAAAGGTTCCAGGTCGGCAGCCTGGGCTAGCAGGGTGGATGTCGTTTGAGCTTCTGTTTGTTTTTCATCCGTAGTCGGATGTTGATCTTATGTATATGTGATGTTGTATTCGTGTGGCATTGTATGCCTCTTGTATGTATCCCCACTATTATGTAATGTTGATGTAATGATATCCACCTTGCAAAGCGTTCCAATATGCGGGTCTATCCTTGGTGGGACCTTCGAGTTCCTTTTGGATAGGGTCACATATTGGGTGTGACAAGTTGGTATCAGAGCCTCGACCGACCCTAGGAGCCCCCTTGATTGATCGTGTAGTTTGGCCGCTGTTGAGTCTAGAAGAAAACTATTTTCAGAGTCTAGTTATATCGGAGAGTAGGAATTCTTTTTACTCCTCAGCCCCTTCATCGCTCTGGTGAGGAATCTTGACGTAGGTGTTTTGACTTACTCCTCTTCCCGTTCAAATTTTTCTTTAGGATCACGTGGTTAGTTTCGTGAGTTGTCCATCCTCTTTTATCTGGTGCATTTCTCATCAAGTTGACTCGAGCCTCTTCTTCTTCGCCAAGTTCAATCCTCAGTTGTCTTTGTTTTTCCCACCCACCCACCCTTTTTTCCCCTCGGAGCCAGAGTCCGTAGTCGAGTATCCACCCTACTCGTGCGAAGTCTTTGCTTTCTTTCCTCAATGTTTTCAACTGGTGTTTTCTCTTCAAGATATTCGTCGGTTCCCCCTTCCAAGTTGCCTTTGTTTTCCCGCCCTCCCACCCTTTTTCTTCCTGGAGTCTGACTCTCTCTCGACCATCTATTTCATTCGCTCGGAGCCTCTTCAGTCTTCCCTCAATTATTTCAACGGGTCAATTCTTGTCTCGTTTGTCATTCTTCATCTCTTTTCTTTTCTGGTGGATTCAATTCAAGTTTTCTTCATTGTCGATCATATTCTTTTCCTCGGCTCAAGTGTTCTCCTTGCTCGTTTGCCTCTTGCAATTCAATCATTCCGGAGTTCGGAAGACATCTCAGAAGATTCGTGTGTGTTCGAATTAATTCGAGGTTGTTACCTCATTCAAATATTTCAATTGTTCCGGTGCATTATCTATCCTTCAACAAACCTTTCCAACGGTGTTATCTCTTCAGTGGGCCCTAACCCACAGGTCTTTTCCCAGGATCTTACCCGACTCTTCTAATTATTCCGGAGCTATTCTCAATTCTTTTCAAGTGTGAGGTAAGAATGGATCCCTTCAGTCACATGCCTTCTCCAAGATCGCTTTCAAATTCTTTTCATTGTTGGACCAACCTCTTCGCTTTTCATTCTCCCGGAGTACCTCCGTAATTTTGGTGGTGTTTCTCGTCATCATTTGAAGACCAAAGAAGAAGATTTCTGTTAAATCTTGTCCGTTCTACCAGAGATTTGCGGTGTTAGCTCGATGTTATCCTATCAAATTGTTTCAAGTCATGCAAATTCTTTTCATACATCCAGAGCATTTCAGGAGTTGCTTTCTCTCTCGATCATCCGGAGGCCATCTTTTCGGAGGATTTCTTCGTTCTAAGTTTTCGGATTCGTTCTCCAATTATTCTATATCCGTGCCCTTTCGTTCGTCTCAATATTCTTCCGGTGCTTCGTTCAAGTATTCTTCAATCAGTTCGCGATCTCTTCGTTCTTTTGCATCAAAATCCCCTCAAGCATATTTGTTCTTCTAATTATTCACGGTGATTCATTCTCTTTCGTCATCATTTCCGAATTCTCACGGTGGTTCTTTCAGAGTCTTTTCCTTGTTTATCATATTAATCCATTCGTTCGTTTCAATCCTACCGGTGGTTCATGAAGACCTTCCCAAGTTTGCGATGTGTCACTTCTCAATTCTTTTTCAAGAAGGATAAGTAATATGTAAATCCATTGCTTGTCATCAATTTAATTTGATGAAGGATAAGCATACAATAAATCTTATTCTTATTTCCTCAAGTGAGTAATCTCTTCCTTCGGAGTTTGTTCTTGATGAATAAATTCTAGTTCCAAGTGTTTTCATCTTTTCTTTTTCGGAGTTCAATTATTTTCCTCGGCCATCTCGTCGGAACCTCCATCTGAATCATCGCAAGGCTCATCTTATTTTTCTTCCTTCATTCTATCTCATCATCTTTTTGTTACCGGAGTTCTTCATGATGGTTCTTCATGATTTAATTCATTCCTCAAGTGTTCATCAAGATTCTTGTTTGAGGAATTCAAGTATCATTCCATCCTCTCTAGCTTGTGTTCTATTCTTCCATGTTCAGCCGGAGTGCTGCCTAAATCCTTTCAGTCTTATTCGTTTCTTTTCTCATTCTAACCACTCCGGTTAGAACGAGTGATTTCATAGTCTATTTGATTCCGTGAGCTTTCGATTCTCGTCATTCTCGTCGTTCCTCTCTTCTTCTCGAGTGCTCTTGATTCTTTGCTTCTTCTCTTGAGTTCTTGTTTCACCTCATCCCTTTTTCCCTTCCGTCTCGGTCCTAAGATCTCGGGACGAGATCTCTTGTTAGTGGAGGAGTGTTGTAACGCCCCGGATTCGATGCGCCAGGTGTCTTCCAGTTATTCTCCGTCGTTGCCATGTCATGTGCTTGCATGTTGCATTTTGCCATGTCATCATCTGCATTTCATATCATGTCATCATGTGCATCGCATTTGCATACGTGTTCGTCTCATGCATCCGAGCATTTTCCCCGTTGTCCGTTTTGCAATCCGACACTCCTATGTCCTCCGGCGTTCCCTTTTTGCCTCTTCTCTTGTGCGGGTGTTAAACTTTCTCGGAATGGCCCGAGGTTTGCCAAGCGGCCTTGGTATAGCACCGGTAGACCACCTGTCAAGTTTCGTGTCATTTGGAGTCCGTTTGATACTCCAACGGTTAACCGGGTAACCGAAAAGGCCCCTTCTCTTTGCAGCCCAACACCCCTTCCAAAGTGGCCCAAAACCCATCTAACTCCCCTCCATGCTCTCGGTCGTTCGATCCCGATCGCGTGGCCGAAAACCGCTCCTCATTTGGACTCTCCTAGCTTCCTCTACCTATAAATATGCCTCCCCCTCCGAAATCCCGTAGTCCAAACCCTAGCCCCGCTCCTCCGCGCCGCCGGACGTGTCCGCCCGCTGTCGGACACGACCACCGCTACCTCACCTCGGCCGATAGTGCGCCGCCACGTCAGCCCCAACCGTCCCGCGCCCAATCCGTTGCTGCCACGTGTACCGCGCCGCCCTCGCCGCCGCGGCCGCCCGGCCACAGTCGGGCCCGTCGAACGCGCCGGCCGACCCGCGCCAGCGTCCCGTCGCCGCGCCCGGCTCCGCGCCTCCGACGCCGTCGTCGGAGAAGCTTCTCCCGCCGCCCGCGTGCCTCGCCGCCCGCCGCCGCCAGCCTCGGCGTGTCCCCGCCGGCGCCGTCTTCGCCGCCGCCGGCCGGTCTCCGCGCCTCCGGCCGAGCCGCCGCCCGCGGCGCAGGCACCAGCGCCCGCGCCTCATTGGCGCGCCACCCGCCGAGTCGCCGATGCGTTCTGCCGTGCCTCGCCGAACCCAGCGCCGACCACCGTGCGCCCAAGTGCCCCTCCGTGCTCCGCCGTTCCTCGTCCTCCGCACTGGCGCCCCGTCCCCGCCGGATCCGCCGCTCCCCTGCGCCTTCCCGGCGTTGCGCGCCTCGCCGGAGCTCTCGCAAGCTCGTCGGAGTTACCTCCGGTCAAGATCCACTCCGGGTGGATGAGATCCACCGGGAGTCCAACCAAACGGCTCCCCCGATCCTGGTTCCCTCCGTCCCGGGTCCTCTCCGTCCACATTTTTCGCGAGGTGAAGAAACTGCTAAGTCCCAGATTTCTGACATTATCATGCCATGTTTGACCTGTTGTATCTCTGCATCTGTAGCTCCGTTTTGCGCGTGTAATATGTCAAATTGTTCGCCTCGAATAGTACATCATTTCATTCCATTGAGTCATTTTCATTTGAGTCCACTTTGATACCCGAAATGCTGTTGGAAGACTGCGTGTTGCTGTTAACCTGCTGAAACTGTTATAACATGCTCATTTATCATTTTTGCCATGATTGATGTGTGCATCCTATGAGGTTGATGTCTACATGTGTTTTTGTCTATGCCATGCCATCTTTCCGGAGGTGCTATCCAAGTATTTTTGTGACTTGTGTGCTGAATGCATCGAGCTTGCTAAGTAGGGTACTTGTTGTTGCTGTTTTCCTGACAGATTCTGTTATAATTTGTTGCTATGTAAACCTGCTGCTACAAGTCATTTCGTGCATAATCTGGAGATTGTTCACTAAGGATGTTTTGTTATACATGTCTTGGTCTATCCATTCATTCCCTTGGTTGCAATTATAGCCTGCTGGAAGATGTTTTTATCTTGCTCCAAAGTTGCTAAATGATGTTGCTGTCAGCCTGTTAACATTAAGTTCAATGTTTCCATGATTGTTTGCTAGTGATCCATGCACCCTATGACCTTGATCTTGCCATGCTTAGCTTCACAAACATGCCTTCTTACTGTTGGTTGCCTTGCCATGCCATGTAATGCTCTGTGGTGAGTGGTTCAAGCTCACCAACATGCCTACTTATCGTTGTTCCTGCCATGTTTGAATCTGTCATATAACTTGCCATGTTTACATGGGTGCCATCATATTTTATATGCCTTTTTGGCTCATGGTCAGTAAGGGTCTTTTGTTCTATGCAATTAGTAGATTCATGTTGTGCCTTTGTTTGCCATGTTAAGTTCCTGTAACATGTATTTTGATAGCTCTAAACATTGCAACCTGATGTTATTTTCTGCCAAGTCTGAAACTGTTATTATTTGCAATCTTTCCATGTCTTTTTGAGCATGTTCTAGTTGTTTCTGGAGATAGCTCAGTGTTCATGTTTGTTGTGCTTTACCTGTACATCATGCTCATGCCTTTTGTTATTATGTTGGGGTGCTGTAGCATATTGTTTTGATGCTTGCAATATGCCTAGTTGCTGTTTTGGACAGATTGTTGTTATGACTTGTATTGTGTGTGTGTGCTGAACCGTTGCTCCGTTTTGAGTGTGCTCTATATGAAACTTGCGTGATTTTGCATGTAGTTTCATATTATCATGTTGCATCCTTGTTTTGGTGTGTTTGCTTGATGTTTGGGTGCATTTTGCGTCAATGCCATGTTTAACTTGTTTTGCTCATATCTTCTAGGCCGTAGCTCCGAATCTAATGAACTTTATATGTAACTTGACTAGAATTTCGTGTAGTTCATCTTGGTGCATCTTAACTTGCTGTTTAACAACTTCAACTTAATGTTTATTCAGTTCTGGACCAATTTCGAAATATGTATATGAGGACTTACCGGAATTGTTATATGTTGTTTCCGGCCTCATTTAAACTTGCTTTGATGTGTTGTTCTTGTTTGCATCATCTCTTGCCGTGAGTAGCTTCATGTAGCCTTGTCATACATCATGCTTGTTGTGCATCATGTCTTGCTCATGTGTGGTGTGTTTACCATGTTGTGTGCTTCTTCTCGATAGTTCTCGTTTCGTTACGATCGTGAGGATGCGTTCGTCTACGTGTGGTTCGTCTTCGTGGCTTCATCTTCTTCATGGACTCGTTCTTCTTCCTAGCGGGATTTCAGGCAAGATGACCGCTACCCTGGATCTTACTACTATCATTTCTATGCTAGTTGCTTCGTTCTATCGGTTTGCCGCGTTACCTATCTTTTGCTCTTCAAGCCTCCCCAAATTGCCATGAACCTCTAACCTTTGACACCCTTCCTAGCAAACCATTGTTTGGCTATTGTTACAGCTTTGCTCAGCCCCTCTTATAGCGTTGCTAGTTGTAGGTGAAGTTGAAGATTGCTCCATGGTGGATAGGATTTTGGTTGGGATATCACAATATCTCTTATATATTTAATGCATCTATATATTTGGTAAAGGGTGGAAGGCTCGGCCTTATGCCTGGTGTTTTGTTCCACTCTTGCCGCCCTAGTTTCCGTCATACCGGTGTTATGTTCCCGGATTTTGCGTTCCTTACGCGGTCGGGTGATTTATGGGACCCCCCTGACAGTTTGCTTTGAATAAAACTTGTCCAGCAAGGCCCAACCTTGGTTTTACCATTTGCCTCACCTAGCCCTTTTTCCCTTGGGTTTCCGGAGCCCGAGGGTCATCTTTATTACCCCCCGGGCGGTGCTCGTCGTGAGTGTTGGTCCAACTTGTCGGCCGCCGGTGTACGGGGGCAACTCTGGGCTCGCCTACGGAAGTTTGGACAATCCGGTGTGCCACGAGAACAAGATATGTGCAGCTCCTATCGGATTTGTCGGCACATCCGGCGGCTTTGCTAGTCTTGTTTTACCATTGTCGAAATTTCTTGTAAACCGGGATTCCGAGACGATCGGGTCTTCCGGAGAAGGTCTATTCTTCGTTGATCGCGAGAGCTTGTCATGGGCTAAGTTGGGACACCCTGCAGGGTATAAACTTTCGAGAGCCATGCCCGCGGTTATGTGGCAGATGGGAATTTGTTAATGTCGGTTGTAGATAACTTGACACGGATCCGAATTAAAACGCATCAACGCGTGTGTAGCCGTGATGGTCTCTTCTCGGCGGAGTCCGGGAAGTGAACACGGTTTTGGGTTATGATTGACGTAAGTAGGTGTTCAGGATCACCTCTTGATCATTGCTAGCTTCACGACCGTTCCTTTGCTTCTCTTCTCGCTCTTATTTGCGTATGTTAACCACCATATTTGCTTAGCCGCTGCTGCAACCTCACCACTTTACCCCTTCCTTTCCCATTAAGCTTTGCTAGTCTTGATACCCATGGTAATAAGATTGCTGAGTCCTCGTGGCTCACAGATTACTACAACAACAGTTGCAGGTACAGGTTATGTGATGATCTTGACGCGAGAGCGATGTTTACTTGTTTTGGAGTTCTTCTTCTGCTTCTTCTTCGATCAGGGGATAGGTTCCAGGTCGGCAGCCTGGGCTAGCAGGGTGGATGTCGTTTGAGCTTCTGTTTGTGTTTCATCCGTAGTCGGATGTTGATCTTATGTATATGTGATGTTGTATTTGTGTGGCATTGTATGCCTCTTGTATGTATCCCCACTATTATGTAATGTTGATGTAATGATATCCACCTTGCAAAGCGTTCAAATATGCGGGTCTATCCTTGGTGGGACCTTCGAGTTCCTTTTGGATAGGGTGGCATATCGGGCGTGACAATTATGTTCTGAGATTGATGTTGCTATGACTTTGCCATGCTTAATGCTTGTCACTTTGGGCCCGGGTGCCATGATTTAAGATCTAAACCATTTATGTTGTCACCATTATATCCATGGTCTAGATCCGATCTTGCAATTTATACTCACCTACTACGTGTTATGATCCGGCAACCCCGAAGTGACAACAGTCGGGACCACTCCCGGTGATGACCGTAGTTTGAGAGTTCATGTATTCACTGTGTGTTAATGCTTTGTTCTGGTTCTCTATTAAAAGGAGGCCTTAATGTCCATTAGTTTCAAGTAGACCCCGCTGCCACAGGAGGGTAGGACAAAAGATGTCATGCAAGTTCTTTCCATAAGCACGTATGACTATTTACGGAATACATGCCTACATTATATTTATGAACTGGAGCTAGTGTCGTATCACCCTAGGTTATAACCGTCTCATGATGAATATCGTCCAACGAGTCATCGATCCAATGCCTACGAATTTATCTTATATTATTCTTGCTAAGTTACTACTGTTGCTACTGCTATCGTTACTGCTACAAAATCACTACTATTACTGTTACTGTTACTGTTGCTACTGCTACTATCATCAAAGCTATCATATTACTGTGCTACTAATCACTTTGTTGCAGATAATTAATCTCCAGGTGTGGTTGAATTGACAATTCAGCTGCTAATACCTTCAAATATTCTTTGGAACCTCTTGTGTCGAATCTATAAATTTGGGTTGAATACTCTACCTTCGAAAACTGTTGCGATCCCCTATACTTGTGGCACTAGTAGAAAAGGGGCCAATGGTCCAGGCCGGTCCAGCCCATTAGTCCCGGTTCAATCCAGAACCGGGACCAATGGGGGCATTGGACCCGGTTCGTGAGCCCCGGGGGCCGGCTGGGCCACGTGGGCCATTGGTCCCGGTTCGTTTGGACCTTTTGGTCCCGGTTGGTGGGACGAACCGGGACCAATGGGCCTGCTCTGGCCCACCACCATTGGTCTGGTTGGTGGCATGAACCGGGACCAAAAGCAACCCTTTAGTCCGGTTCATGCGACCAACCGGGACCAATGGTGGTGCCTATATATACCCCTCGCGCAAGAAGCGAGCACACTGCTCTGCTTTTTTCGGCCGAGGGGAGAGGGCTTGGTGGTGCTCTAGCTCACCTCCTATGCACACAAGGTGTTCGATGGAATGCCCGAGCCACACTACTTAAGGTTTCTCCTCTCCAAGCTCGACCGCCAAGCTCCATTTTCCTCAATATTTGTCTAGGTTTAGCGGTCCGTCACGCCCCGTCCCCGTCTTCACCGTAAATCGATCACCCAGGCTGATCTCATCGCCCGCACCACCGTGGTGAGCCTCTTGTTCTTATCTTCTTTCTGAAAGGAAAAATATTCTTACTTGTATGTTTAGATAGATACTTGTATTATTTTCTTACTTTTATTATTGCATCTTATATAGTGCGATGGTTTTGGTATCCGCCCCCATCGGCCCTCGTCCTGTCTATGATTCGGATGTGGTATATATTATCTTTTCATAACTATTGGTTCATTTATTGTTTATGACAATTATGCTGACCAACGTGACATAGATTTTATTTATCTAGGAGGTTGTTGAACCGGAAATTCCAACCGACCCTATTGTCGAGAGGTTAAATTTAGTTGAAGAAGAAAACAATTTGTTGAAGGAAAAAATTAGAAAAATTGAGGAGGAGAAGATGGTATTGGAGTTGCATGTTGCGGATGTCGTCGATGATCACAAGATCAAGATGGATGCAATGCGCTTGAAGATTAGAAAGATTATAAAATATGCCATTCATACCGAGGCTTGGTATCATTATGTCGTTGGATCAGTTGTTACATTGGTTGCGATTATGATCGCATTTGTTTTCGCATTGAAATGTTTTACATAGTTTCAATGTATGGTTTAATTAATTTAGATGCTCTGCAAAGCTTTATGTTGTTAAATGAGAACTATGTATGTACTTTGGTTTTAATGTGATGATGAACTTCTATTAATTTAGTCACTTAATTATCTATTCATGATGTTCTGTAATGATTTTTGACACACTTAATTATATATAATGCACGCAGATGAACCGGCAATGGACGTACGGTTCAAGACACACCTCCGAGTACATTAAGGGCATGCATGATTTTCTCGAAGTGGCTGAGGCAAACAAGCAGAATGGTTTTATGTGTTGTCCATGCCCTATATGTGGGAATACGAAGTCTTACTCTGAACGGAAAATCCTCCACACCCACCTGCTTTACAAGGGTTTCATGCCACACTATAATGTTTGGACGAGGCACGGAGAAATAGGGGTTATGATAGAAGACGGCAAAGAAGAAGAGTACGATGACAACTATGTGCCCCCTGAATACGGTGATGCTCTTGAAGATCAAGAGGAACAGACGATGTGCACGATGATGCTGCAATGGTGAAGCTGCTGAAGATCAAGAGGAACGAGACGATGTGCCCGATGATGATGATCACCGCCGGGTCATTGTCGATGCAAGGGCGCAATGCGAAAGTCAAAAGAAGAAGCTGAAGTTCGATCGCATGTTAGAGGACCACAAAAAGGGTTGTACCCCAATTGCGAAGATGGCAACACAAAGCTCGGTACCGTCTTTGGAATTGCTGCGATGGAAGGCGAGAGAATCTTGTGCTCGACAAAGGATTTGAGAAGTTCTTGAAAATATTGAAGAAGAAGCTTCCAAAGGATAACGAATTGCCCGACAAGTACATACGCGGCAAAGAAGGTCGTATGCCCTCTAGGATTGGAGGTGCGAGAAGATACATGCATGCCCTAATGATCGTGCATCCTCTACGCGAAGGCGTACATGGATCTGAATGCATGCCCGGTATGCGGTGCATTACGGTATAAGATCGACGAGATGACCTGGTGATGTTGACGTCGAGCCCCGGGAAGAGGGTTCTGCGAAGGTGATGTGGTATGCTCCTATAATACCACGGTTGAAACGTCTGTCGTAAACGGAGAGCATGCCAAGTTGATGCGATGGCACAGTGAGGACCGTAAGAAAGGCGGAAGTTAAGAGCACCCACGACGGGTCATGATGGAGAAAAATCGAGAGAAAGTACTAGGATGAGTTTGCAAGTGAGCCAAGGAATGTATGGTTTGCTTTAAGCGCGGATGGTATTAATCCTTTCGGGGAGCAGAGCAGCAATCACAGCACCTGGCCCGTGACTCTATGTATGTATAACCTTCCTCCTTGGATGTGCATGAAGCAGAAGTTCATTATGATGCCAGTTCTCATCCAAGGCCCTAAGCAACCCGGCAACGACATTAATGTGTACCTAAGGCCATTAGTTGAAGAACTTTTACAGTTGTGGAATGGAAACGGTGTACGTACGTGGGATGAGCACAAACAGGAGGAATTTAACCTAAAGGCGTTATTGTTCGTGACCATCAATGATTGGCCCGCTCTCAGTAACCTTTCAGGATAGACAAACAAGGGATACCACGCATGCACGCACTGTTTACTTGACACCGATAGTATATACCGCAAGCTGCGGGAAGAATGTGTACCTAGGCCATCGTCGATTTCTTCCGACCAACCATCAATGTCGAAAGAAAGGCAAGCATTTCAAAGGCGAGGCAGATCACCGGAAGAAGCCCGCCATGCGTACTGGTGATCACGTACTTGCTATGGTCAATGATTTACACGTAATCTTTGGAAAGGGTCCCGGCGGACTAGAAATTTTCTATTTTTCTTCTTCTCCTCTATTCCTTTATTCTTCTCCTCTTTTTTTTTCTTTTTTTCTTCTTCCTTCTTCCTCTTTTCTTCCTTTTCCTTAATTATTTTCCTTTCTCGAGGGAGAAGAAGAAAAAGAAGAGGAGAAGAAGAAAGAAAGGAATAGAGGAGAAATAAGAAACTTCAACACGAGGGGGGGTACCGATACCCCCTCCCCGATAACATTATTTTCCCATGTAGTCGTTGTCGATATAACCCCCTCGAGATAACTTCGACATGAGGGGCGGTCGATATATATACCCCCGTCTCGACCGTGATAACTTATACAATGGCAGCACCCCCCTTGGCCCTCTCGCTCGACCAAAACTCTCGAGGACACCCAAACCCTAGAGAGAAAACGATGTTGGTCTCCTACCCCCTCCTATCGCGCCCCTACCCGACAAATTAACTCTCTCGAGGCCACCCAAATTTATCAAGTTAAAAGAGCGTTGCCACTAATATATATATATATCCATCTGTACCATGTTTGAATAATAATTGACATGTTGTAAATATTTGCAGAAACTATGGAGCACTCCCGAGACGAAGAAACAGAAGCGATGTTTGGGGACATAATCGCACAAGGAAGTGATGAAGTTGCGTCATTTCTCAATGAGACCGATGGTCAGGAAGGACTGTGTGAAGAAGAGGGCTATATTCATGATGGCTTCGACCCATTAATGTCGGTACAAGAAGAGGATTATGTTCATGATGGCTCCGGTGACACAATGGAGGTACAAGAAGGAGACCGTGCTGACTGCTCCGGTCACCGAACCGAGTCCGACCAGGTATATATATATTAGTTAAGCCCGTGCTGACTAGTTAATTGATGCATCCATTGTTTTGGTATATGTACACATATTAATTACTCTCGTCTTTCTTCCTTATAATTTCTAGCCCTCCGGATCGAGCACAACTTCGGTAAGGAGACGAGGCCCGAAGAAAAAGTTGAGCTCGGATGCAAAGTTTTAGATCATAGAAATCGCGCCCGACGGCGAACCGATTGAACCCATCCGGACAAGGAAGGCATTTTACGCTTTCGGTCTTGGGGTTCTTGTTAGGGACAAGATCCCGATCAGCATCCAGCAATGGTATAAGCCTGCTAAGGAGGAAGACCCTGAGGTGTCTTATGTCAATGATATGCAGAAAGAAGATCTTTGGACTGAGTTGAAGGCAAATTTCACCCTACCACCAGAGGAGGATCCGGAGAAGCCAGTTAAACAGCAATTAATCAAGTCTTGTGCTCTTAAGAAGATGGCAACCCTAATGAGGAGGTGGAGGAAAGAGCTGAACCAGTTTGTCGAGGAAAAAAAAGACACCAAAATTCATCGGCAAATATGAGAAGATCAAAGATCACTGGCCCGCATTTGTGGCCCACAAGACATCAGAAAAGAGTAAGAAGATGTCGGCGACAAACAAGCAAAATGCTGCAAAGAAGAAGCTTCACCATCGCCTTTGGGTCGGTGGCTACCTCAAAGCCCGCCTAAGTGGTCCAAGGCTGAGCATGATCTGCTTGAAAAGGGATCGAACGAGAGACATTAATGTGTAACCTTGATGGCGGAACCTTGGACCCTATAACGAGGAAGTGTCGGATGGGCGGACGAGCAAATCGCAAACACCGGTCAAGAACCTTCGACACTATATCGATGCAACAAGAAGCGAGGGCGTTCCTTCCAAACAGGAGAAGGGCGAGCTCACAATGGCCCTTGGGAATCCCGAGCACCACGGACGGACACGAGGCACGCCAGCTCCATTCCGTGGAAGGTTGGTTTTCCGGACGCAGGGGTTACAAAACCCACGAGAGGAGGAAGAAGCGGAGCAGGACCAGCTGCAGCGCGCTACGAAAGGGTAATGGGGCTAGAGGAACGAGAAGAGGTATGAAGCGACAAATCGCAACAAACGACCGCGAAGCTTCCCGAAGCTACCCCGCCATCTCGGCGGAGAAGCGGCGTGGCTTCCACCGAGCTGCTTCACCGGAGCATGTCTTGACGGCTCTGCCAGCTATCCGTGGATGGTATCATGGAGTCTCAAAATTGCCACTTTATGGCGCGATGGATGAATTTGAAGGTCAAGGCGGCTATTGGCCAAGTTTATCCTAGTGGACCCGGCACAACTTATCACTGCCAGCCGATTCCAGAAGGATATGCTAAGGTGATGGTGGATGAAATAACGGAGGATTTGAGGACCTCGTGCTTGAGCACCCTACCGGTGAAGGGGAGACTAGGATGGGTTACGCTCAAGACTCCATGCCTATGGCGGAAGGAGCTCATCAACCTTCAGAATGGGCGCCTCCGCCTCCTCCGACGCGACGACGCAGTCGGGGCACTCCACCTCCTCCACCGCCTCCTCCTCCCGTGAGTGGCGATCAGGCAGCGTGGCGGCACTCCGCCTCCTCCTCCGTGAGTGACGATCGGGGCATGCGTGGCGGCACTCCGCCTCCTTCTCGCGGCGTGGCGGCACTCCGCCTCCTTCTCCGTGGCGTGGCGGCACTCCGCCTCCTCCTTCTCCGCCCGCCCGGCAAGGGCGGAAGAGACCCGCCGCCGCCCGGCTGCTCCAGTAGCGTCGTAGTCCTTCTCCTCCGCCTCGTATGCAAGCACGAAGAAGGCAGACGCCGCAGCCGCTCCGTGCTGCTCCGCGTCTAGCAGCACAAGAAGAGGAGAGAGGCAATACAGATACGGTCCACCTCTAAAGCCTCTAGAGAAGTTACCGTACGAGAGGACCGAGAAGGAAAACAATACGATCGTGCAGGCCCACGTGAAGAGTTCTTTGAAGGGGTGAAAGCAAAGAGACATCCACCTCCGGAGGAGAAGGTAGATCCGGTGAAAGCAAAGCGCACTCGATGCCACGAGGAAGCGGCAAAGTCTCCGCCGAGAACCAACTATGAGCGCATTACTGAACAGACATATCTCCAAGCAGAGCGGTCGGGAAGTACTGTCAGACATCAAAGAGCAAAAGAACGAGCAGCTGCGAAAAAAATTGACCAGCTCGGCGAACAAGCAAACCAATCGTGCCCCCCGCTCAATGTGTCTAGCTGCAACATCGTCGCTAATGTTCCGGGATGGTGGCGGTTATGGCAATCTACAAGATTACTGCCGACGATGCACTTCCCGATTACATGATGGTGGAAGAACACGAGATCTGATACGGGAAGCCTCTCGTCAAAGATGAAAAATCTCTAACAACGATGATGCGAAGGTTCCATACTTGGTACATGAAAACCTGCGAGAGAGTGCGAGGGGGCGAATAGTTTGTATCTGCACATTAAAGAGGAGCACGACCTTGTTGGAACTGATCATTGTGTGTTCCATTTGAGGAGTTCTTCGCGTTCTTCAATCAAAAGGCCCTCGATAAATTAACGGTGTTTTGCTACTGCTGTAAGTACTATTTCGTCATTAAGTCTCTATATATAGCTCGGCTCTTTCATTGCATGTATTTATAATTAATTATCCTCAATATATTATGCAGATTGAAGATCGTCGAGTGCAAAAAAATGAAATCTATGATATTGGGTTCATTAACACAAATATCATAGATGTATTTCTGGTTGAAAAGGACGTCAAAGAGGCCGAGGACAACTTGCTACAATCGTTGATCAAAAATCAAAACAAAGATACCATACTCTTTCCTTACAACGGCAAGTGAGTGTTACTGATCGTTTGCATATTCGGTTTCCCTTATTACTCGAGCGAGGTTATAGTAATGTAATTGATGAGTTATGCATGCGTGCACAGTTTCCACTATATTCTTCTGGAGATTAAGCTTGAGCGTGGACTAGTAACCGTCTTAGACTCGAGACGGAAAGATCCCAGCACCTATGCGGACATAACTGAAATGCTCAGCAAGTAAGTTCAATCGATCATTATCGCACCATATCGGCAACTTTTGTTCATTTCCTGATATCTCAAGTAATAATAATTATTTTCTTTGTCTTGCAGGGTTTGGAAACAGTTCACCGCACAAGCTGCGGGACTGCCGAATGAGTTGCGATACACATACCCGAAAGTAAGTACTACTGGCTAGCTAGTTGTGCGCATCTCTCGTTGATTCTATAGCTATACTTTCATCAATGCCATTTATAATGCTTCATTATCAGTTTGATTGACCTCTATTTCTCGTAAAGTGCTTGTGGCAGGAACAAGGGAATGATTTCTGTGGATACTACGTGTGCGAGTTCATTCACAACGCGACTTTGAAAAACAAGCGGGGCTACTCTCAAAGACAATATGAAGTGCGTAAGCAATTAATAATATTCACAATTTCATTTTATTACACCATTATTTCTGTTGAGTTTCATTCATATATATGTATTAATTAACCCCCTTCTTCAAATTTGACGTGGCAGATGCGGAATGAACTCCTAGAACCAGATCGCATGAAAGCAATTCAAGAGGAATTGGCGGGATTCTTTCTTGACCACGTCATCAATAAACCCGGAGAATACCATGTGGAAGTTGATTTCAAATGCTATGGGACTGTAATTGAGAGATCTTATATATTGTACATGTATGTAGCCAGTAGCGTCGGACGTACATGATACAAAAACTTGTTGTTCGACCAATCTCTCGGAGAAGGAGAGGTCGATCGATCATTTCTCTCGGTATGCATGACGAACTTCTGTACTCGATGGTTCCCTTCATTTTCTTACTAGCTAGCGTGTCGAGGGCTATATGTATATAGTATGTAGCGTCGACCAAGCACGGACATAAGAGAGGACACTTCTCTCTATTAATTAGCTAGCTAACACAATATATGAAACACCTAAATTAACCCCAAAACCCCCAACCCCCTTCAAAAAACAAAACCACAGCCTTTGGAATGTCGACGCGTGGATGCCTTTTGGTCCCGGTTGGTGCCACCAACCGGGACCAAAGGCCCCCCTGCCTGGGCTCGGCGCACCGGCCACGTGGAGGACCATCTGTCCCGGTTCGTGTTAGAACCGGGACTAAAGGGGGGATGTATTAGTAACGACCCATTAGTCCCGGTTCATGAACCGGGACTAAAGGCCCTTACGAACCGGGACTAATAGGTGTTTTTCTACTAGTGTGGGTTATCAAAGCCCTGCGCGGATCACTTCACCATCACCGTCACCACACCGTTGTGCTAACACAACTCTCCCTCGACACTTTGCAGGATCAAGAGTTTGAGGGACGTCATCGAGCTGAACGTGTGTAGCACTCGGAGGTGTCGTACGTTCGGTACTTGATTGGTCAGAGTGAGAAAAAGTTCAAGTACATCAACCGCGTTGGCAAATGCTTTCGCTTTAGGTCTACAAGGACACGTGGACACACTCTTCCCCTCTCGTTGCTATGCATCTCCTAGATAGATCTTGTGTGAGCGTCTTGCATGCTACGTTTCGCAACAACGAGATGGTGCCCATTGCAAACGGCTGGCTGACCCAATGTGCGCGACACACATAGTCCATACTGCCACCGAGTTTGTCGGACGAAAGCTTGGAAGACAATGACCGATCAAATGAGGAGGCACCCGAAAACTAGCCTGAGCCCGCGTCGGGCTTCACCATGGCACAAGCATAGAAGCACTTCGAGGTTGTCATGGTGGGGGAGGAGCCTGCACCGGCAGTTTCCGCATTCCGGGCGGTGCAGGCTCCTTAACCAGCACCGGCTGAGAGCATCTAAAACCGGACGTGGAAGATCCGGCCCCCTATACGCCAGTGGGCGCGTCCGGACGCGTCCGCGGACAGCACCCACCGGCCCCTCATATGTTGCGCCCCACATTCACATACCTCAAATGTCAATCATTAAGTGTTGGGGAACGTGGTAATTTCAAAAAAAATCCTACGATCACACAAGATCTATCTAGGTGATGCACAGAAACGAGAGGGGAGAGTGTTATCTACGAACCCTCATAGACCGAAAGCGGAAGCGTTATGACAACGTGGTTGATGTAGTCGCACGTCTTCACGATCCGATCGATCCTAGCACCGAAGGTACGACACCTCCGCGATCTTCACGCGTTCAGCTCGGTGACGTCCCACGAACTCTAGATCCAGCTGAGGTCAAGGGAGAGTTTCGTCAGCACGACAACGTGGTGACGGTGTTGATGAAGTTACCAACGCAGGGCTTCGCCTAAGCACTACGACTATATGACCGAGGTGGAAATCTGTGGAGGGGGGCACCGCACACGGCTAAAAGATCAACTTGCTCAACTTGTGTCTCTATGGGGTGCCTCCTCCCCCGTATATAAAGGAGGAGAGGGGAGGCCGGTCGGCCCTCCTTGGCGCGCCCCTAAGAGGGGAATCCTACTAGGACTCCAAGTCCTAGTAGGTTTCCACCTAAAGGGAGAGGGGGGGAAGGAAGGAGAGGGAGAGGGGGAAGGAAAGGGGGGCGCCCCCCCCCCCTTCCTTGTCCTATTCGGACTCAAGGGGGAGGGGGCGCGCGGCCTGCCCTGGCCGCCCCTCTCTCTCTCCACTAAGGCCCATCGAGGGCCATTAGTTCCCCTGGGGGTTCCAGTAATCCTCCGACACTCCGATCCGAAACTTCTTTGGAACATTTCCGGTGTCCGAATATAGTCGTCCAATATATCACTCTTTATGTATCGACCATTTCGAGACTCCTCGTCATGTCCGTGATCATATCTGGGACTCCAAACAACCTTCAGCACATCATATCACATAAACTCATAATACCAATCGTCATCGAACGTTAAGCGTGCGGACCCTACGGGTTCGAGAACTATGTAGACATGACCGAGACACGTCTCCGGTCAATAACAAATAGCGGAACCTGGATGCTCATACTGGTTCCTACATATTCTACGAAGATCTTTATCGGTCAAACCGCTTAACAATATGCGTTATTCCCGTTGTCATCGGTATGTTACTTGCCCGAGATTTGATCGTCGGTATCATCATACCTAGTATAATCTCGTTACCGGCAAGTCTCTTTACTCGTTTCATAATACTTCAACCCACAACTAACTCATTAGTCACAATGCTTGCAAGGTTTATAGTGATGAGTATTATCGAGAGGGCCCAGAGATACCTCTCCGAAACACGGAGTGACAAATCCTAATCTCGATCTATGCCAACCCAACAAACACCTTCGGAGACACCTGTAGAGCACCTTTATAATCACCCATTTATGTTGTGACGTTTGGTAGCACACAAAGTGTTCCTACGATATTCGGGAGGTGCATAATCTCATAGTCTGAGGAACTTGTATAAGTCATGAAGAAAGCAGTAGCAATGAAACTGTCACGATCATAATGCTAAGCTAACGGATGGGTCATAATGCTAATGCTAAGCTAATGATGTGATCCCATTCATAAAATGACAACACATGTCTATGGTTAGGCATACTACGGACTATATGTTTTGTCTATGTATTCACACATGTACCAAGTTTCCGGTTAATACAATTCTAGCATGAATAATAAACATTTATCGTGAATTAAGGAAATAAATAATAACTTTATTATTTCCTCTAGGGCATATTTCCTTCATTATGTCCATGCAATCCATGCACATCGATCATACGTACAAATTGTCTTAATTCAACAGTTCGAAACAAAGCTAAGCAAATCATAGTTCAACAAACCGGGCATGCCAAAATGAAATCAATGTCCGAGCGTGAGGGATGGCTTCGGACCACTAGCCGGATGACTGCTCCAAGCGGAATGCGTCGTACTCCAGGCACAATGCGTCCTACTCGTCCTGCTCCGCCTGCATCCGAGCTGCAGCCGCCCTCGCCGCCTCGTACTCCCTACGGTCATTGATCTCCTTCTTCTTGTCCTCAAGCCACTTCTTCGTATGATCTTCCAAGAGGAGACATGTGCTCCACCATGTTCGAACCTTCCTGCGCCGCGGCCTCCCTCTCTCGCTGTCGGCGTCGCTGCAACTTCCGAGCGACGTTCTCCGTCTTGCAAGTCGGAGCCAATGAAGGAACGCCGATGGACGAGGCGGACTGCGTCTCCATCGCGGCGGTTGGGGACGTGCTAGACAACATCTTCGGCGGTGGATCGATACCGGTGGTGAGGATGAGGATTAAGGATGGAGGACGACGAGGGTTCGGGCGCGGGAAAGGTTGGAGGGCGACGGGAGGAGGAGGAAGGTTTGGTGGATTTGGTGCAATTTCGGTGGGGTCGGACCGTCGGGTCCCACGTTGCGGACTTGCTCGGGTGCGCCCGGGCACCCCATATCCGCCCTATATTTGGACTAGATATAAGGGGTGCCGGTCAGTCCGGATGTTTGAGGCCCGTTTAAAGAGCCCGTCTAGGTCGAAAAATCGTGATTGGATGGCCCGCCCGTGCGGTTTTTTTCTCGAATATGCACGAGTGTGCATATCATATATTAAAGAAGAAGGGCAAAAGAATGCCTCCACCGTTAGTTACAAGAGTTTACATAAAACTTCACTCCTCACGCCTATCCCATCGCGCTAAGCGACTAAAGAAGGGTGCTACATCTCCTTTTAGCAGGTCGGCCGACAACCAAACTAAACCCTCTAGTCTAATTCTACCAAGTAGCGCCTCACACGAAGGCCGCGCTCCGTCAAAGACAATTGCATTCTTGTGCTTCCATAGTTCCCACAATGTAAGCTCAAGGATAGTGCGCAATTCCTTTGTACTGGCTTTGTTAGGACCATTCTTCCGCACAACCATGGCGTGAGAGAATCATGTTGCGACGGCACCCAATCTGGCTTCCTCAAGGTCTGACAGATCTCAGCCCAGATCACCCAGGCAAAAACACAAGTAAGCAAGATGTGGTTGATAGATTCCTCCTCCTGGTCGCAAAAAGGCATGTATCCTGATGCGGTAGTCCTCGCCTTGCCATGCGGTCCGACGTCCAGCATCTATCCCGCAGGGCAAGCCATGTGAAGAATTTGCATTGTGAGGGCGCCCTCGATTTTCAAGTGAGATCCGCCGTGGGTGCCACTTCTCTCGCCCAGAACTTTGCCGCATATGCCGATCGAACCGTGAACTGCCTGTTATTCTCCCAAGACCAAGAAAATTCGTCTTGCATGTCCTCTGTAGGCTCCCAAGCAACCCGCTCGGGCGTATTAGGCGGGTTTGAGGCGCCCGGTTGTAGATGCTCTGACTAGGGACTCCCTAGCTTTTGCTTGGTTTTGAAAAAGTGTCTGTCTAGGACACATCTAGATGCGACATAGTTATGTCACATCTAAACTGATGTCAACTCTGTTTGTAGTCTTTTTCTTTTGTCTTAGTTTTTTTTTTGTTTCTTGTTGCTGCATTATACATTCGTGGTAGTTTAGATGTGACATCCTTAAAAAATATCTAGATGTGAATTAGTCAAACTGTTTGAAAAATATCTCGAAATGCAACAACCAAAATAGACCTACTCTCTCTCTCTCTCTGAGTGAGCCGAGTGAGGCTGTGGCTGGTCGGCTGCCTACGCGCATGGCGGATCGACACATCGGCTACATGCATTGATGCATGCCCCCCGACAAGCCATCGACGTACCCCCGTGACCGATCGATCGATCGATCGATGGAGCCATGGACGGACGTTACGGCACAACTGGACCGGACCTCCCGCGCGGGTCCCCTCCCGGCCGCGTCAACTTAAGTACGTGGAGCTAGCCCCATCCTGGCAGCCTGACAGGTCAGCCGAGCTCCCCCCGCGCACGCCCGATCACGCGACACCGGCGCCGGCCACGAGCGCGCGCTCCGCGTGGCGCGGCCGCCGTCGCCATCAGCCCCTCTCTCGCCGGACGCCGCGCAGCTGATCCGCGCCCCAAGCAAGCACACCTGCACTGCACACCTTCTTCTTTCCCCCACGCAAGCCCGGCCGGCCCCCGCTCCGCCCCGACCCGTCCGCCTCCCTCCCCGGGTCCCCCGCACGCGCGCCCGTGACGCGCCAGCCCGCCGTCGCCGTCGCCGTCGATCTGATGCGCATATATTCCGAATTCCCGATGTGTACGTGCACTCTCAGACTCTCAGTACGCCAAGGGAGAAGAAACGCGTCGAGGGATGACTTTTTCTCTTCTTTTGCTTTGCGTGCAGTACATGATAATTAATTAGCTCGATCGACTGTACTGATCAATGATCATCAGTGGCAATGACGGGTTATACACGCGCTATGGCATGGGTCATACGCTTGCTCACTGACGTTAACAGAGCAAGTATAGTCATTGATGAATGAATGAATACTCTCTACGGTTCTATTGTTTCTTACGTATGCAGGCAGCCATGGATGGATCCGCCGATCTTGGCTCGTAAGATACGGAGTACGAGCAGGTACAGTGCACTGTGCAGTATGCTGTACCCGCTGGGCGCAACGGTTAAGCCAAGCAACCGGCCTGGCTCACGCTCAGGCTCGGGCTCAGTGCGAGGAGTATACGGTACCGCATGCATGCCGGCCGGCCGGACGGCCTCGCGCAAGCATGTACACCGTGGTCTATACTCCATGGGCGCCGGCCGGCCGTCCAGCCAGAGCCAGGCGGACACCGCACCGGCCTCGCTCTGTCGGCACGCATCTAGCCCAGTGCATGCGCTGATGCACCATGTACTACACCTCAAGGGTGAAGAAGCCTCATGAGACAAGAAGAAGCGACACCACCATGCTCCATGTTCATATCAACGGACCTCTCGCCGCGCCGTATAGTTTCGTACGCGTGCGTAGCTATCTATGCGCCTATGTGCACCGTGCACGCCTCATGGTCCAGGCGAAAAGACGGATCCTTCTGCGCCAGGCACATGCATGTACACCCATGTGGGTCGATGGATGGATGGATGGCAAGCCTCGAGCAGTCGTCGTCGTCGTCGTCGTGGTGACATGTTACATGTACTACTACTACGTACGTACGTACTCGGCCATGGACATGTACATGCACGCACGGCAATAAAGAGAGGCAAAGGTTGGGAGCTCGCAGAAAGAAAGGGAGAAAAGACCCTCGTCCTACGAGCGATGGGGTGGATCCCTACGCGCTTTAATGCTCGCACCCTTTCTGTCCCTTAAAAGGCAGCCGGCGAGCGGAGCCCTTCCATTCCGTCCGCCTCGCCCTCGCATGTGCTGCCACACACCGCCTCGCCTCTCCTGCCGGCCGCCCGCTTCTTCTTTAGGTAGGTAGGTAGCTAGCTCGGTTGATCTCATGCCGTCGTCGTCGTCCTCTCGCGCGCCTGTGCCGAGCAGGGGCGGTGGCTCGGCGGCGGCGAGGGGCTGCGTGGACATGGACGCCAACACCACGTTCGTGCAGGCCGACCCGGCCACGTTCCGCGCGCTCGTGCAGAGGCTTACGGGCGCGCCGGGGGGAGCAGGAGCGGCGGCGGCGCAGGCTACCGAGAGGCAGCACGCCGCGGGCGTCGCCATGGCGCCGGTGGTGCCGATGAGGCGGCCGAAGCTGCAGGAGAGGCGGCGGGCGGCGCCGGCCAGGCTGGAGCTCGCCCGGCCGCAGCCGTTCTACTACCACCACGGCCACCAGCACCACCATCATCACCACCACCACCACGGGCTCATGCAGTACTCACCGGTCTCGACCATGGACTACGCCCACATCTCCTCCTCGTCGTCGTCACCCTCCCCGTCGCCGCCCTCGTCGTGCTCCTGCGGGGTGGTGATAAGCCAGGAGGAGGTGGAGAGGGAGGAGAAGGCCATCGCCTCCAAGGCCTTCTACCTGCACTCGTCGCCAAGAGCCGCCCCCGGCGCCGGAGGGGACGCCGCCGAGAGGCCCAAGCTGCTGCCCCTGTTCCCCGTCCACTCGCCACGGAGCTCCTCCTTCGCCTAGCTCTAGTAATTAGCCATTACCTCTAGGCTCTAGCTAGACTCCGGTCAACCCCGCCATTAATCCCCACGACCGACATGCCGTGTTTAATTCTCTGTACCACCTAGTAGCTGATTCGCATTAGATGATCCATGACCGGACCAGTGTTGCTTCCTAATTATGCTTGATTTGGTTGCTCAACTCTTGTTTTCTCTCTACATTTCCATCTCTCTACTAGTATTACATCCAGTCGTGCAAGTCTTAATTTCATTTCTTGACACACAAGTACTCCCTCTGTCTCATAATATAAGAACGTTTTTAACACTAGTGTATGGGATGGAGAGAGTACTTCATAAAAACCTGCGGTCAAAGCTACTACTTATTGCCTTTTTTCATTTCTACGCATACAATTGCTAAACATAGAAACTAAGGTCAAAGTAGCTACTAACTGCCTTTTGAAAGAAGAAGAAAAAATCATCGTCTAAGAGAAGTCAACAAACTTTGGGAAAACGTACGAGAAAGGCATCATCGGCCAATTGCCCGAAAGGCGCATGCGATCTTTCAGCGCGAGCTGCGCGTAAGTTTCGAACATTATCTATCTGCCCATGCACGAACGGAGGGAGCTGATTGACATCTTGCGATCGTGTTGTTGGTCATGAAAGTTGGGTAGGAATCGGATGCCGACGATCTCCGCTCTTGGCCGCCTGTGGGGAGAGGGCAGCAAACATAGATCTGTCCGCATCTTGCATGTGGGGGCCCGTGGAATATATTTCGTGGGTGCCTAGAAGATTTAGTACTACTAGCAGTCACGGGAATCATGCCGGAGGATGGTCTACGTACGCATGTTGTTATGAATCGGATGCGTGGTGGATCGGATAGGGTTTGTGCGTCAAACGTAGTATTCATTTGGAATTAAGAGATGTTTGACGATTGTTGGAGCATCTTTAAGCGGACCCTAAATCCTTTGTATGTTTGTGTGGATAGCTTGGACACTGCCCGGACGAATAAATGTCATCTAGCTGGCTTTGTCATATTCAAGCGGTATGTTCGGGTTGTCGAACACCCCTCAAACCCAGCCTACATGTGGGGTGAATTTGGGGTAATCGGGACGAGTTCATCATGTCGATCTCACAAGACGGGTACACCACAAATCCCTCAAATTGACCAAATCGACCGATTCCCCCCTCTCCGTCCTTCCCTTCTCGCGTCCGCGGCGCCGACATCCTCCTCCTCACTAGCCGTCGACGCCCGCCACCATGGACAATGGCTCGGCGGAGTCCATGGGGTCCCTACCATTTGGGAATAAGGCGAAGATTGTGATGCATTTTTAGGACTCATTCGTGATGAATATGTAAATGACGGTCAAGGTGGAGGGGTGAATGAACATGGGAACGAACCAAAGAGGAATAGACACTCGAGGGGGAAGAAATGGGAGAAAGATAGGGTTGTGCATGTGGGTGCGACAAGCAATACGTCAGCCACATGTACGGACATGTTTTGCAACAAGGGGGGATGGTGAAGAAAATGGAGTAGAAGGAGCACAAATACCCACTCTTCTTGAATGTGCAAAGCGAGAGGATGGATGTCAACTGTGAGAGGATGCGCGAGAGGTTGAAAATTAAGAGGCAGAGGATGGACATAGAGAAAATAGAGAGATGGCAAAAACGAGAGCTTGACGAGGCGAAGGCATACAAATACGAGATAATAGAGAAAGTAAGGCTAGCGAGGGTCACGGAGGAGTGAAGAATTATGTTGGACGACGAAAGTAAGAAGTGGTTAATCAACAAATAGAAGAAGATCAACGAGCACAATAACAACAATTAATTCAACCGTGTATCGGCTATGTATGAATTGTTGAATTTTATTTGTCGTGAATTATTTTGCCTGGTGTTGAATTATTGAATTGGTTGTGTGTCATATTGGGCGAATGATCTTTGTGTGAGGCTTTTTTTTTAACAAAGGGAATATATTAATATCGCGAAGTTACCAATTACACCCGGCCTTTATACCAACAAGATGTCCAAAGACATCAAGGCTACACACAACCAAAAAAGAAAATAAAAAAAACAGAAGAAAGAAAAAAGACCCCGCCATGGTGAACAATACTACCAGTGTGGCTTTGTATGAATTTGAGGTTTTCCATATGAGCAGTGTGGTTGCCCAGTGGACAAATGAGCGACGATCGGCTCCTCCGCATCCGCAGACATATAGGGGATCACATTAACAAAGTGTGGCTGGAGATGCTCTTAGGTCCATCCTCTTCATTTACAAAAAACTATGTTGCCATCATGCGTACTTGGTTTTCATTTCAGACACATGGCGAAGAACGTCAGACAAATTCATCGTGATCGTTATTACAACACCTCAACTAATCACTTTCTCACACCAATCGTTTAAACTAGCCAAAAGGTCCATGAGAGTGTGATCCCGGTGGGCTTTGATTATGTTCTCCCGCAGTGTACTCGAACAGTTTTTTGTGCAAACCAAGTCCGCGTTTTCCATATTTTGGTGCACACTGTTTCATGGTGAGCATGCACGCCAGGTTTCATGGAGAGCATACACGCCCGCACAGCCGCACAGGAGCCCACAGCCGACGCGTGCGTGCGGACACTGGCGTAGAGCATATACGAGCGCAGGATACCGAAACCAACCTGCAGTAACCAGCGCGTTTCTCGTCGCTCGCAGCCCAGCCCGACCCTGATCTCTCCCTCCGGATCAATCAGAACAGAGCCCCGTCGCTTTCCGGTTCGTGGCATCTCCCCTCCCAACCGGATTCCCGTGACTAGCCCCGCTCATCGCAGGCCGCTGCTGCTGCAGCAGCACCGTTAATTAATATAAGAGTTCACGCTGCCACGCCGGCCCTGCTGGCCTCTCTGGTCTGATCTGCCCTGAGCCTGAGCTAGCTGAGCCGATCAGCTGCCTGGCTGCGCTGCGAATCAATGGACTTGTCATAAATAAAAAGGGAGAGGAGAAACGGAGAACGGGTGCAGTAGACGCGGGCGTAGCATCCGGCGTGTGCAGTGCACGGCGTGCGTACGCATGCATGCCTGCGTAGCGAGAGGCAGGCACAGCCGGGCAGTGCACAGCACAGCACAGGGTCAGCGACGCGCGCAGCTGGTCCGGCCGGGGAGTACAGAACGGGCGACACGGGAGGGCCATGAATGCGTCCGGCCCGTCGCGCATGCGTGTGCAGTGCTAGCTGCATGCACGGGGGAGGCGATGCCATGGCACGGGCCCGGGGTGGGCATTGGCCAGGGGGCGGGCGCATGCATGGGTTGACCTCGCGGGGTGTGGGGTGAGTAGTAGGATGGGCGCATGCAGCAGTGTGGGCTGCGGCCTGCTGCAGCTGCAGCTGCACGGCAATGCGTGCGACGGCTTAACTGTAAGTGCAGGCCAAGTGATGCCCACTGATCTCTCTGCATGCTCTGCTCTGCTCCGCTGCTCTGCAGCTGCAACGGCTTATTAACTGTGGAACCCAGGGGAGAGGTGTCTTCGGGGAGGCATCCGAAGAGCGAACCGCATTGCGTGCGTTGGGCTGGTGTGACTGGTTTGAGCAGGGGAAGTCGTCAGAAACATAATCAGTGGTTGAGCCAGGTTTAGAAAAATGGGTGTACATAGGACCTATTTGTTTTAGCTTTGATTGGATTCAAATCACATGTGGATTCGCCTCAATAGCAAAGCTGAATCTTCGGCCCTGTTTATTTCAGCTTTGATTAGATTCTAATCATCTCTATATTCGATTTACTGGCAAATCTGATTCACGGAATGAAATTTACCACCGAAGTACACTTTGAGGTGCTTCATGCAATTGCACTGAAAATGGCCTGAATCCAAATTCAGCTTAATTGACAAAGCTGATTTTAAATAGTTGTTTGTTCCAGCTTTCAGATTCATGTTCACTGGCAAAGTTAAATCTGATCTCTGAATGTCAAATAAAATAGATATTTATTCTAGAATCCAGATTTAGCTTCACTGACAAAGCTGATTCTGAAACTTAAAACTCAAACAAACAAGACCGTTGAGTTAGCTTGGTTAATTAAAATAGACTAATGTATGCTACTCCCTCCGTCCCATAATATAAGATCGTTTTGCAAGCTTGCAAAACGATCTTATATTATAAGACAGATGGAGTTAAATAATTTCATTAATCTTACAACTACACATTCTTACTACAATGGGAACCAAAATTAGTGGGTGTACATCTATACACCCATATCTTGGTATGGCTTCGCTCATGATCATAATGCACCATGAGGGTGCGCCTATACCTCGCCTAATGCAAGTTGGAGTGAGCGCTTGCGCCAAGGCTCACGAAATGGGCCAGCCCAGGTACGTTTTAGGCATGTTCATCTTTTCTACTGTTTTTTCTTAGTTCATTTTTCTTTTATTCTTATTTTCAAAAATATTGTAACACATATATTTCAAAACATAAATGTACATACAACAATAGAATCATGAATTTGGAAAAATGTTAACACAATGTAAAACAAATGTAAGCTTAATTAAAAAATGTTTAGCATATTAAAAATGTGATATTTTAAAAATGCTCACATGTTTGAACAAATGTTGAGACATGATAAAATATTGTTAATAATTGTTTCTGAAAAATGTTAAACGTATGTAAAATAAATGTTTCACATTTATATGACAAATGTTGCTACAATACAAAAAACTTTTGTGGCATTTTCAAAACTTTTACTTTCAAAAAATAGGTGGCATTAATAAAAAATTCATCATGAATTTAGAACATGTTAGACGTATATCAAAAAAATGTTTCATACGTATATGAAAAATGAACAATGTTTATGAAAAAATAGACATCAAATATGATTTGAAAGAAATGTTAATAATAATATTAGAAATGCTAATCATGTTCTAAAAATATTAAATATGTGTAAAAATGTTCCTGATGTATATGGGAACTGTAGACATTAAAATATTTATTTAAAATTTTAATTATTTGTTTGAGAAATGTTTAACCTTTATAAAAATAATGTTTCACATGTACATAAAAAGTGTACATAAAATACTAAGGAAAAACGATACAACCAACACATAAAATTTGATTAAAAGGTACTAAAACAGAAGAAAAAATGAAAACCATAAAGAAACACACTTTAAAAGAAAGAAAGGAAAGACCAAATAAATCTGGTGAAAAAGAAAGAGAAACGAAGAAAACAATATAAAATTAATAAAAAAGAAGAAATAAACAAAGAAAAACAAAGGAATAAGGAAAGAAAAGACAAAAACAATGTAAACCAAGAAAAAGAAATAAAACTAAGAAAAAAATAGAAAGAAGATAAAAAGAGTGAAAACCAAAAAAAGAGAAACAAAGAAAACAAATGCTATAATATAGATAAAAAGGAAAAATTGAACAAAAAACCTTGTAAAAAACAAAAAGAACCAGAGAAAAAACAAAAGAAAACGAAAAAAACGAGAGAAAGCCAGAGCTGCAGCGAGTGTACCTTCAACGGGCGAATCCTACACTAATGGGTCGGCTGGCTCGCGCTGCACTTTGACGCAAGAGCTACTTCCATCTCACTATAAGCGAGATATAGCTCTTGCGGCACCAGGAAGCTTCATAGCGCATGCGATCTTTGTGGGCATGGGTCCAACAGTCCCAGCGCATGCTAGCCCCATACATGGGTTGGCTCGCTCGCGCTGCACGTTCATCCGAGCAATCACAGCCCTGGCCCTCCCAGCTAAAGGCGCCCTACTACTACGCAATCCAGCTCTCGGTCTGGCCGGCACACAGCAGTCGCCCCAGCAGTCTGCGTCCTCCCTTCACTTCCGACCATCGAGTGTCCTTCACCGTTGATTCAACACCGACTACGACTTCATGGAGTCGGTGATGCTTGTCCGGTCGTGGATGTCGGCTGTGGAGCTCTCATCCTTCGGTGCCCGGTAACTATTTTCTTAAATGTCTAAACATATCGTGGCAGCGGCAAAAGAGGAGGCAGTAATGAAGACGTACATGTGGATGACTCCCAACCAGAGGAACAACCACAGGCGTACATCCTACAGACGTGCACCCAACAGTCAAACATGAATCTGGACGACTATTGGCCACCGGGTGCTGACCCAAAGAAGAAGAGGGGTTTACTACAACATGGAGGATGACTTGTTGTGTGAGGCATAAGGCCTACACATGGGGCAAAGACAACATATAGATTTTTTTTCAAACTGCTTCCGGCTATGATTTTGTGTGACCGTCGTTCAGACCTGGAATTTCTCGCATTAAAACTCTAGAAATGCAATAATGTCCCAAATGTTACATGCGGGACAAAAAATTCTAGAGCTTGACACGTGTCATGTGACGGTCTCCTTTAAGTGCAGAAAAGGTTTTGAGGCCAACAGAGTAATGAAGCCCGCACTTTATTCACAAACCACACACATTCCGTTTTGAAAGCTAGATCCTCCCTCGAAAATAGTGTGGTTTCTACACGGCCTCCTGTCAGTCTTTTGTGCAACACGCTCAAAACTTTACCACACTGTATAGGGGCCATATGATGACACCGTGTCGGGTCACGTGGATTTCCGCATCGTATGATTTTCCATGGATTTAAACGGCTGCATCCGGCAATGCCTGTGAGCTACATCCCCCCATGGCGGGGTTTGCCGCTCCTTCGGGTGACATGGCCTACACATGCGGCAAAGACAACATATAGAATTTTTCAAACCGCATCCGACCATGATTTCATATGGCCGCCGTTCAGATCTGGAATTTCCTATGCTGCAACTCTAGAAATGTAATAAATTTCCCGAATTTTGCAGGCGGGCCCAAAAAGGTCAGGGCCTAGCATTTGTCATGTAATGGCCTCCTTTGAGTACACAAAAAGTTTCGAGGCCATTGGAGCAACGGGGCCCGCACTTCCTTCACAAACCGAACACGTTGCCTCTCGAAAGCTAGATCCTCCATTGGAGATGGTGCGGTTTGTAGGCGGTCTCTGGTCAAGCTTCTATGAAATGCGCTCACATTTTATCACGCCCTATAGGGCAGAAACTACTTAACTCAATCACATTATAACTGAACCTCTGATGTCTCTTTTCTCGCACTCTGCTCTGCAACGGCAACTTGGCAGTGCAGAGAATCAAAGTAAATTCAGGAGCACCATTGGATTTTTGGATTAAATGAATATTTGCTTCTATATCCTATGATTCTGTCATAATAACATAGTACTACACAGGAAGGGGAAAAACATTTTATCCAGCACTACTGCCACCCAAATTACAAAATTTATTAGAAATCTTTGTATAGTTTGACTACATGCTCGCTTATGAGGATAGAGCAAAACTATGTTCTGCAGTGGCAACTTGACAGGTGCAAATCATCAAAGCAAACTCAGGAGCACCATTGGAGTATTGGAAGAAATGAATGTTTGCTACTATATCCTATGATTTCTGTCATAATAACATAGTACATCCATAGGAAGGAGGGGGGCCATTTTATTCTGCTACCTCAAATTACAAAAAAATTATTGAAAAGGGTGGCGGCGGAAAACTTTGTACAGTTTGACAACATGCTCGTTCATCTGAATATAGGGCAAAACTCTGCTACCAAGCGCCTAATAAGAGCAAAGTAAGCAATACCATCTTCCAACACATTGCACTGCTTGCAGATCTCAGGGAGCGCAGCAACCTCAGCTGACCGAAGTGCAGATTGACTGCTGGGAGTAGAGACCGTTTATGGGGTTCACGAAGTGCTGCTTGCTTTTCCTACGCTTTGAGACTACTGTAAACCCCTCTGTATCCTTCTCGCTCTTGGGCACCTCGGCGGCCTTCGGTTGTTTGTCGAACTCTTTCGGACTTGAGGCAGTCTTGGTTACGTTGCTGCTCTGTTCGTTACTAGCTTCATCTGCCCCGCTTGGTTTTCTGTCCGGTTGAGGCCGAGTCGAACCTAAGCTGTCATGGACCGACTTCACAATGAAGCTGAGCAGAATCTGCCTTGCAAGTTCTGCTTTGTATGAATCTCTCGTCGCGTCTTTCGCTCGTTCCTTCACTTTACCTGGAGTTGTCTTCTCCACTTCACCTGCCTTGTCTGCCTCACGAACATCGACTTTCACTTCATCTGAGGCATGTGATACCAACTGCTGATCTGCTGGATCAGTCACAGAATTGGCTTGTTCCCCTGCAGCCAAATCAGTTTGTTGCACAGTTTTTCCAGGCACAAACTCAGCAGCATGGGGATTCATGGTTGGAGGGGAGGTGCTGCCCCTCAGAATAGTGCTCTGGCTCTGTGTATAACCCTGTTTCCTTTGGAAAGAATGCCCAGTACGATAGTACAAGGTGGACCGAGGACCACGGGGTACTCTAGTATCGACAGCATGAGGGAGAATCTCCATTGCTTGACTTGGGATTGGCTGAAGCACAACGCTGGCATCATATATTGCCACTGTGCTGTAAGGATGTGACACTGATAAGAGCGATCCGGGTTTGAATGGAGGTGCTGAGGCTGAAAGTTTGCTTCCACTTGTTTTCTTGCCCGGAGATGAGCTTCCGTCACTATTGCTGTCAGAAGCTTTCTCTGGCTCTGGGGGACTGCTTCCCTCTGGCTGACTCGAGACAATCTCTTTGCTGCTCTCATCACTTGACTTCTCCTTCTCTTCATCTATAAGCTTTCTATCTCCTTCCTCGGAGGAAGGTGCTACATCAGTATCTTGTTCGTTATCCTTCTCCTCTGTTTCCTTCTGTTCCAAAATTGGTTTCCACACTGTGCCAGGCGGTGACACTGCCACATCTTTGTATGATATCAGCTTTGAAGCTATGCTAGTTGGCCTCTTGATTCCTGTGGGCTTTACCTTCCATTCCGATTTAGACGTACCCCTAGAAGACTTCTCTTCAGTAATGACAGGATCCCCATTCAATTTGTCACTTCTGATAAAGTTGCCAAATGATAGTTGGCTGGGGGAGTTTACAGCTTCCTCTTTATGCTCTTTTGCTTGTGGTTGTACACCACTCCTATGAGCAGAAGCAGTGCGACCATCTTCTGTACGATCAACCACTAATTTGGTAAGAGATGACCTTCTGCGGATGCTTTTCTTCCGCACATTTGCAGATCTCCCTTTCAACGTAGCTGCTTGCCAACCTTCATCAGAATACTCTTCAGGTGACAAAGCATCTACCTGCTTCAGCTCATCATGGACAGCACAAGTTTCTTCTGCTACTACTGCTACTACACGAGGGCTTGCTTCCAGTTTTGCTTCTTGAAAATCCTTTTTCTCTGCTTCAAGAAGAGATCCTGAGTCATGCTGAAAGTTCTCCTTCTCTTCAACTGGTTCACCTTGGTGTGCTCTGGTATTATTCTGCATTTAATATTACAAATGGTGAAAAAAAGGAAAAGTAAGAGGCAATATGAGCAACATGGAAATTTCATATAATGATTTAGGCAGTAGCAGCAGAACCTTTAAGCAACCATTCACAAGGAAGAGAGCAACTCACGAATCTTTTAATTCTACAATAAAGAATAAAATGTGTGTGCATATGCAGAGAATTTCTATTTAAGAACAAAATGGACTTATACTTGGTTCGTAAGTTCATGGGTTGACCTTGAATATTTTCAAGTAGGTAGCACTAATCAATCAGGAAGCTTAGCCAAATATATGTCTGTATATGTCCACAGGATTCTTTTACCAAAATAAAATGGGTATATCCCGATTAGATTTTGTGTTCCTGCGGTGATTTCTGGTTTAGTACCCAACTTACCAAGATCAGCTGGTACCATTGTAGTGTCTATTATGGCAGTTGTAAGTCGTAACTTTAGACCTATACTAACTTCATAAGCTGCCTAGGGATCACTGACTAGCACATGTTCATTGGTCCATACATAACACCCCTACAAAAATTATTGTACCGACCCTGTTCTGAACTTTCCACTGCGTGCCAGTCTCTTATCTCAGAATTCTTCAACAGATATAATCTTGAAAAATAATCATATCTCTGCTAACTCATTTTAACAATGATAATCTTGAAAATTATACATATACTATAATCACCTTTGCACGCCTGCACTTCTTTTGCATATCCCTCTCTTTTCTTTCCTGATCCGGGCTTATGTAGTCAAGTAGATCTGATACACTGGAAAGATAAATGTTTCAATCTAGATTGAGACAGTTTACAATTGATAATACACAATTTATTCATACCTAAGATGCCCTTTACTTGCAATAGAAGAATCAGGTTTTGGGATTCCTCTGCGAGCGGCCTCTTGTTGTTCTAATGCTTTTGAATCGAAATACTCTAGCCAAGCAGCAGCATCCTGCAGCAGGAAAGTAACGTTTAACAATCCAACAGAACATTAAAATATTTGGTATTCAGCTTCATATGTAAACAGAAAAAGAACCTGAGTTCGAAGGTCATCGTCTCCTAGTTTCTCCTGAAGTATCTGTAAGGTGGTTTGTTCATGTTGCACGCTTAGGGAGTACGCATCCATCATGGAGAGGGCTATGGCTATGGCATGGTAGCTTGCAGCAGTCTGATTGGTAAAAAAAAGTGATACTAACTTAGTAACCGGATTTTGTGCATATTGTGTACATCACATGAATTCAAATGTGCACGCATACCAAACAAATTGGTGTATTTCTCCAATATATAAAGGTGCATATTTTGCTAGATGCATTTCAACAATACATGACAGCACAGAGCTACAGCAATACAAATCTTTTTCTGAACCAAAGAACAGCATGGTGATATTGGCTCTATGTAAAAAAATGTTGTTTCAAAACCTGGAAGACATTGAAGAGTTTTGTTGAGAAAAACATGAAAAGTTAGGCACGCCTTTGATGGAGAGCAATAGGGAATATCCAGAAACTTGAGAAGCTGCATCACAAGTTGGATTTTGCATGCATTGTTGTAGCCTAATATGACATGTCTAAATACCATACGTGTCTATGCACATTATGCTGTAAGACAAGCATTTTAGTACAATAATGCCATTTCTAAGGAAATATTGTTGCAAGAGCACTTCTGGAAACGTTGTTTGGGTTAGACAAATTTAGCTATATGAAGAAATTGATCCCGTACTGATTATAAGTGGTGTCTTACATACCCATTGTTATAAGATAAGCATTCGGACTCCAGTACTGCTATTTAAACCTAGAGAAATATTACTGCAGGAGAAAGCTCAAATAACATATTTTATACTAAACAGATGTAAGTACAGAGCTGATCTCTACAAGTGTTGTATCCTAGAGTGCGTCGACCAATTCGAAGGAAAAAAAACGTCATTTACTTGTGTCAGCCTTAGGTGGACTAATGAAAACATGGTAAGAAAAAGTACAAAAAATATACCTGTATGTGATCAGCTCCAAGCAATCTCTTGTTGCATTTTAGCGCTTCATGCAAATACCTTAGAGCAACATGAACATTTCCCATACCTTCTTCCATCATAGCCACATTTATGTAGGTGGCAGCTGAATTTGGATGTGAAAGCCCACATGAAAATTGAAGTAGATAAAGTGCACGGTTGACATACCTTCAAGAGGAAAATATACCATTAGGAATACAAGTCACAAAAATAGAGAATAGAAATGAAAACAAGTGGATGATATGTGAAAGATGATTGTTATCCAACAAACAGGTGCCCATAGTCACTTCATGAGTAAACACACCTCCAGTCACAGGCTATTTGACAAAACAGCACACACACTGGCTAGTACAGCAGAACAAAAGCTGCAATGGCCACATCCTACTTGCAACATACATGCTACTTAACCATTTTATGGGGAGAAATATATCAGTACAATAACATTGTGGATTGCAGTAGACTACCTAAGAGTCAGA
This sequence comes from Aegilops speltoides, assembly GCA_021437245.1. Lineage (NCBI taxonomy): Eukaryota > Viridiplantae > Streptophyta > Magnoliopsida > Poales > Poaceae > Aegilops > Aegilops speltoides. The sequence goes on from CM038142.1 coordinate 544,783,028, forward strand.
GTCATAATTGTAATTTTCATGTTTCCACAAGCGAACGCCTATAACAACACTTACTTTAGAGCCATCTCAATGTGTTGGAGACGGTAGTAGAAAACTGACAAATCACCATAGCTCTTCATAGTTTCCGGATGGTCAAGACCAAGCTCCCTTTCATTGATATCAAGTGCCTTCTGTTGATATATAGTTGCCTACAACAAAAGAACAAATAGTAGTAAAGAAGTGCAACTTCCAATATTTTCACAAAGTGCTATCCGACATGTCTCTATTTGCTTGCAGAGTTCTATCAATGACAAACTATGCAGTTCACTGCAATAATAATAGCAGAGTGGTTTTTGAGCAAAACAGATTTGCGCAAAGTAGAGCATCCAACAGACAGATTACAGGCAACCTAAACGAAGTTCATTTAGGTACCTGATTAAAATCTCCAGTATGGTAAAGAACTACAGCAAGAAGACTGTATGCATTAGCAGTCAGCCGATGGTATGGACCACAAACAGCTATAACTTTGGACAAGGCCTTCAAAAGAGAAGAGTATATTAGTACATAAAGATGACAAGCCAATGACTTCACTAAAGTTAAAAAATATGCAGGAAGAATTGTAGCACAGCAGTTAGATGATGTACAGAGAAGACGTGAAAAAAGGTTGACCACTGCATACCTTTGCTCCATAGTTAACAGCATCATCAAGCTTTCCTTTATCCAAAGCCATCTTTGATGATTCTAGTAAGTTTCGACTATCAATAGATGAGTAGACGACATGCTGGAAGAGAAGACAATGCCAAGCAAACTTAATCAACAATACACCCAATCGATGAGACATGAATAGTTCTGAACTTTCAGTAATATGCTACCTTGCATATAGGAACTATGTTGACAATGTCGGATTTGTCAAACGGGTTTGGGCTATTCATATCATAATCTCTTGCGACTAACTCAAGGCCAACCTGATCAACAGATATATCAGTATGCTGTTCAGGAAACAAAAAGCTATGAATGTTTGCAAATCTCACTTTACAGTATGTACCTTGCTGCAAAGGCCTCTCAGAATGATGGGCTTCCGCAAGTGCGCAAATTCATCTTTCAGTTTCCAACAGTATCTTTTAGAAAGGAAGCTCTCTACCCATTTCAGCCGCAAGTTATGCTCATTAGCATCTGTATCAAGATCATTTTCTAATCTTGGAGATCCCAGTAAAATGTTCAAAGTCTCGGCTATAACCGCAGACATATTTTGCATGTCATCAACAGCTGCAATAACAGCTCGAATGACGTGCTTAAAGGCTCGAATAACCATTTCATGGATGCATATTGACTGGATGTGTGGGAGCTTCTCTGCTAGCTCTACCTGATATTTTGAAGAAGAACATGAACATGAGGATATCCTGCTAGCATAGAAGCAAAAGCAATTAAGACTAGTATTTACACCCACCACACGGCCTAATGAGCACATATTTAGTCCCCTTGTATGCATGAAATCAGTCATCGTTCTTCCATCCACTGGAGAAAGTTCAAGGGAAGCAAAATCAGACACCTGCAGAAATCAGTCCCAGGGAAAAGTAATTATTCAGTTTGGGAATCAAATAGTATGTAAGAAAGTGTCAAGACAGCAATATCTTAAATATGGACTCTCAGACTCTCAGAACTGTGGATTTTAGCTAAGGTTTTCCAAATACATAAGACTAAGAGTAGAGAACGCTTACCAGCTTTGGGAGTGCAGTATCATCATAGAACTTATGGGCCATCTTTGTGAGCTCTTCAAGGGACTAGATCAAGAAAAATGAAGTTAGGTAACAGTGCATCAGAGTTTCACCAACATATTCATATATAGAACCGATTGTGCTCTGTCAATCCAGATCAAATAGCATCGGGCATAAATTTAATTCTTTTAAGACAGAACTATGTCAACTGATGGCACTTGGAAATTCTAAAACAAGTGCGGAATCATATAGTTAAATCACCTTTTGATGAAGGCCAGCTTCCAAACTCTTCAAGCGGCAGAAAGCATCCTCTGTAATCAGGTTCCTTATTTCAGTAAATGCTACATTTTCAGACTTCTCCGTACCATTTGTCAGCAGGCAGTTGCTATCAGATTCTTCCTTAACAGTCTTAGCATCTTCAATAGTGCTTTCTTTCTTATTAATTTTTCTTAATTGTTCAAAGTGCTTGCCGAGACCTTTGACAGATGAATCTTTTTCAGATTTTTTTGCATTCTTCTCGCTGTCCTCAGAAACGGAAGCATCTTTTTTCTGGAAGTGCTGGAGCCAGGAGGACCCAAGTTCCCACCTGATACGTCTAGGATTTTTGTTCGGGGTGTTCTCCAGCTTCCTCAAGCTGGTTTCAAGTACTGTACATGCTAGTTTCCTCGCATAATTATCAACATGTGGTTTAGATGCAAGGTGCTGGTTACTGGCAGCGATTTCTGGGTTGATAATTTTCGGCAGTGGTATTCTTAGACTGAAAAAAGAACACACAGAGAGAACAAGGTTTGTTAAACAACATTGAGTGTGGAATGTAGAAAATTCCTCTAGTGATGAGCAAGTATGTGACTAAAATCTTGAAGCTATCAGCCTGTCACTAAGCAAGCATGCAAGTAAGAAAAAATATCAAACCTGTGAGGATTCAAGGAATTAGAACCTCCATCTGGATGATCATCCACATCGATGTTAGGTATTTCATCAAGATGATCAGAGATATCACTGGTTTGTTTGCCATCGCTGCTGTTCTTTGTGCGTCCCGAAACCTTCACTGTTGCCGTATATCCGCAATGCTTAACAATCACAACACCTAGCGTGGAAGAGTCCTGCATGGAAATCAAGATGACAGAACTTAGCAGTCAATATTAGAGCACACAGTTTAAGTGTGTAAATCATAAAGGTAGCAAGCAATCACCTTAGCAACGACACTCTCATCAGAAGTTAAACCCTTCAGAAGATTTCTTTGTGATATATCCATAGCATCCGTCTGGTAGATGGCAACTCCGTCAACTTTGTCCTCCAACTTCAAACTAGCATCAGCCTCATCCTTCTTTACAGTTATATGCAAGTCCCCAACACGTTCCTCAAGTACTAACGAACCATCCGGACCAGTCTGTGGACTAGTATCAACCAGCCGCCGTATTGTCGACGCAGCTCTGAAAATGGCTGTATCTACAAACAAGTTGTGTAAAAGGAAAGCCTTCCGGTCTCTGATCACCCTCTCTTCCTCGGTCTTGGATGGCATTCTAGCCAAAATAGAAAATTCTCTTGCCCACCGTCTCCGGTCATGTTTTCCATCTCGTCCAAAGCCACCTCCATTGCCACCCCAGTTTTCATCCTCAGCGGGCAAAGCTGGGCTCTTTGTAGCAGAGTCCACATATACAGGAGGAACAAGCCATGTGTTTGCGCGAAAGCCAAACGGTAGATTCCCGAACTAAAGATGCAAGAGACGTGTCAGCATCAAAAATTCGATAGATTTAACATTGGTTCAATCTTCAGTATAACCAGGGAAAATGAAAGTATCTACAATCACCTTGTTGTGATCCACAAAAGCTTTCATCAGAGCCTCGTATGCCTGTATGAAATGAATCATGGATACCACCATCAGATGATCGGACAACTTCCGAAATGTAGGGTACCAAAGTGTACCCGGCAAAGTTACAGATAAGAATAGAGACAAAGCAGGCAATGCATTGACAATAAGCGTGCAGATTCGCGCTTACTAACATTGGCAAATCCACTGCTGAGCTGCTGTAGCAGGTCCACCAAGGATCGGCTTACGGTGTGCGGCTTCCCCACCAGGTAGAATCCCTTGGCCGAAGCAACTACGTGCAGAAGCTTCCCGTTGCAAACCTTCACCTGGGGTACACATCAAAATGCTTTCAGTTAGGTGCATGGTGACAGTGGAGTTGCCCATGGCGAAATCGGAACAAATTACAGATACAGTGCCAACCAAACGAATTCCAGTGTTTTGATCGAGAGGGAGGGGGAGAGATCACACACCTCGATTTCGAAGTAATCTCCGTCCTGGGCAGCGCCATTCCTCTCCTTCCTCCTGATAACTGCACACCCGAAGTCGGTTAATCCCCACCCACAAAAGCAGGCTCCATCAGATAAATCCACGATTGAGCAGAATGCGGCTTACAGTGGAGGGGCGGGGTGAGGTGCGCGAGGGAGAAGAAGTCGTAGAACTCGCCGAGCTTGGGCGGCGGGCCGATGGCCTGCATGTCGTGCGCCTCCGAAATCGCGGGCGCCTCGCCACCGCCGACGCCATTGGCCCCGGGGGAGGAGGCGGGCGCGGGTGGGGGAGACGGGGGCGTGGCGGGGCGCTGCGCGTGCTTGGACGACGACTTGTGGTGCTTGGCCTTGGCGAAGGCGGTGGTGCAGGCGACGATGTCCAGCAGCCGGCGGACGTGCGCCACCGCGGCCTCCTCCGTCGCGTACTCCTCTGCACAGAAGGAAAGCCGTTGCTGGGCCCGGTTAGTACCGAAGGCCTAGTAACAGTTACATTTGGGCTGGGCCAGATACGTAACCTCTAAATTCTATCACAACACTGACTCAAAAAACATTCTAGCCCAACACTGACTAACCAAGTCTAAAAAGAAAACAGTGACCCTAAAAAAACAGTGAGACCCCTAAAAAAACAGTGGCTCTTTAAAAAAATGGGTGTGGCTAGGTCTCAGTTGACTGAGATTTAACCAAGTCTCAATTAAGTGATATACTCCCTCCGTCCGGAAATACTTGTCATCAAAATGGATAAAAGGGGATGTATCTAAAACTATATGTATATGTCTAGATACATCCCCTAGATACATCCCCTTTTATCCATTTTGATGACAAGTATTTTCGGACGGAGGGAGTACCATGTAAGAAAGAAGAAGAAAATCTGAAAAGAAAATTTTGCACAGATCTTAATGTATGATCTAACGAATATGGGTGTGGTTAGGTCTCAGTCGACCGAGACTTAACCAAGTCTCGGTCAAGTTATATACGGAGTAGCATGTAAGAAAAAGAAAAACTGAAAACAAATTTTTGCACAAATCTTCATGCAAAATAAAGGAAAGATAGCACCAACTGAGACATAACGAAGTCTAAGTCGACTGAGACTTAGCAAGACTGTTAAAAAAACATGGCTAACTGAAATGTTTTGGGGGAAATGGAGGAAGTTGCCAACTGAAGTTTCAAGCAAAACGAAGAAGCTAAATGAGAGCGGGTAGGAGCAGATTGAACACAGGAAAAATTACGTACAAGAAACAAACCCGATAAAAATGTGCCAAGTCTGCAAGTTAGAAGTTCAACAATGTTGATTAACTGTCACTGAACCCCTAAGATTAATAAGATACCCGACGTAGTAAACTTGGTGAGACATTGCAAGCTAGTGCGGCCTCACAGGATTAGTAAAATTAATTAGTGTAGCTAACAGTCCAACACACCGACCGCTGATTCCAAGAGCCGCCCAGCTTTGTCCTGTCCTGTGCGCACCAACGCCGGGCAACAACAACCAGATACCACTTCCTTTATTCTATTTTCAACAATGAGATACTTGTTTGATGGGTTAGCGAGGACAAAGGAGCTGCACAAGGCTGCATTTTCCACCCCAGATAGTATATACTATGATGATGGTGCTAGCGTTAGATAAGATAGGTAGCACTGTGCGTGATTAGTCTGCTGCTGCTGCTGCTGCTGCTTAAGAGAAGGTGGACTTGGCATCAGGTGGAAAATATGCCGTCGCCAGTGCGTCCAAACGCCACCTCCCTCCCAAACTAATCGGCACTTGACGGCAGCACCTCATGGAGTACTACCGGTCGCTCTCGCTGATGGGGAAGAGGAGGCGACCTTAAACAATGGCGTTTTTGACCAGCCAACCAAACCGATCGCACACTAAACAGGCGTTGAGTACTATGCTGGTCAGACCACTTAAGAACAGCCGCGCGCCGTCCAACCACTGTACCGTACGTGAACTCGATCGGCATCGAGTGCACTCCCGAGGCTATCAGAGGTTGCTCTCTCTCCGTGCGCCGTGACGCCATGGGGGGCGGCCGGAAAGGGACGCCGGTGAAGAAAAAGGTAGCATCGCACGACTGGCTTTGGTTGGTGTGGTGGAAAAATGGCTCTCCCCCGTGCGTAGCCGCCCCAGTGGGAGCTCGAGAGGGCGGCACCGCGATGGCAATCAGCTCCCCGGGTGACCGAGAGAGGCATGCAGACGAGACGAGACGACACGCGCGGCGCCGGCAATGCACCGGTCGACCTTTTTCCAGTGGAATGTGAGGTACGATTTGATCTACCGGCGAGTCAAACCCTACACGATCCAGCAAAACCGGCTCGTGCTTTCTCCTCCTGCTCACACGCATGTGCGGCAAAAGACACACATCCGTTGGTTGATCGGCGACGGACTGCGGGACACAGCAACGAGGGTGCACATGCGGACCTAGACGCTACTACGTACGTCCATGGCAGCAAGCAACATCAGTGCCTCTGCTTTGTCCGCTTGCACCGTTGCACTCTTCTTCCGCACAAGCATTAACGTGTGTGCTAGCTCCTGCTGTAGTAACGCCAGCCAGCCAGCTACGTGCGTGCAAGCCGCCGGATCGAGCGCGAGTCCATGTGACGCCTTTCAACAGCGCCAGACCAAAAGAACCGTAAAGGAACAAGAGACAAACAGCAGCGTGCATTCAGTTTACAGCTACTGGTGTCTGTTTCTGACGAAGATCAAAACAGAGTGCAGCAGGTAGTAGATTGTTTGTTCCGGCGGCGGCCACCTACCTTCCACGATGGTGAGCGCGCACGGCTTCAGCGCCACGATCTCCACGCCCTCCTCCAGCCGCTGCCCACGCACCTGCACCAACACAAATGCACCACCGTTAGCGAATGCTACTAGCATAGTACTACAAATCAAGCCAACATTGCGTCTCAAAAGTAGGTAGGCAAGTGAATAATGGTGCAAGACAGTTGAAGAAGCTGCGGCTGATTAATTTGCTTAGCAGCCAACAATGTTGGAGCAGCACCTAGCTAGCTAGTACAGCCTGCATATGAATGAATGAATTTGGGCCGTCCAGAGCTAGCACGCACAAGGAAAGGGAAGGAAGGTGACGACGGTTGAAGGAAGCATTACCACATGGGAGAGTGAATAGTTTGTGAGGTGACACGTCTCCACGTTCGACGCCAGCAGCTTCCGCACGTCCAGCACGCGATCCGTCGATATCCCCTGCACACACGAGTTATTATTCACTGTTCTTCTTCTGTTGCTGGATACGCATTGTGAGGCGTGTGTAAACAATGCCAGTATCTTTTCTTACAAGTAAAAAAGTCTAAACTACAGAACAATACTGGGAGGGAGGGAGCATCTCGGCATGGAGATTGCTGCAGGGTAATTTCTAATTTTTAGGCATCGGTGTGCTCGGAATCAGAGACATGTCAGCCAAAATCAGCTGGAAAATATTCAGCTCGCGTTTGTCATGTTCATTGTCCTTTCTGCGTGGGAGAAGGCGGCTGGCGGTGGGAGAAGAAGCCATGGCAATACATACCTTGAGTGTCACCTGGGACTCGTAGGGGGTGGTGACCGCGACGTCCACCACGGTCGGCACAACTGCAAAACACACAAGGAGAGACGGAGAGTTTCAGACATCATCACCGACAGCAACAGCAGCAACAAGAATGCTTGGAATTATGGCGGTCAGAGGTCGGAGGAGCCTCCACGGCCGGCCGGCCGGGGAAGCGAGCGCAATTCACTGCGCGCCCGCGAACCGCATGACCCAACTGACGTCGCCCCCACGGCGCGCGGTTGCACCAAGAAACGGAACCAGCATCGTAATTCGAAGCTGAACATGTAAAAAAAGAGGGTCGAGCATCGGGCGCGGCGATAACTAATCATGAGCGGGAAAAGGGGCCGGGCGGGGGAGGGCGGCGTATCCTTGAATTCAGCCGGCGCAAAGCGTCGTAGTAGCCAGGAATCGAAGCAAGCGATTTGGAAAAGCGAAAGGTTAGAGATGGATGGAGCAAAGAACAGACAGGATTACTGTTTTGCCCGTCTTTTTTACCTTTTGTACGAGCGCAAAATTGTAAAGCAGTGGAACAAATATGGGCATACGGCACCGTCAAAAACAGCAATTCAATGCCGCCGAGGACGACGAGCTCGACGAGGGGCGGCAGGCAATTATCGAGGACAGTGCTGTACGGCCATGGATTATAGCCGGGAGGTTTCATGGGTGCGTCCGTACCTTTCTCCTCCTTCTTCTTGCGGTCGCCCTTGCCGCCGCCGCCCCGGCCCTTGCCACGGCCGGCATGCTTGGGGGCCATTGCCGCCCTCGGTCCCTCCTTGACTCCGACGACAGAGCGCGCAGAAATGGAGGATGGGGGTTTAAGATAGGCCGAACTCGCCGAGGTGCAACGGTGCAAGGGACGGAGGAAGAAGGGACAGAGGAGGGGAGGAGGAGGAAGAAGCAGGCGAGCTGGACTGGAACGCGGGCGAGGGGGGGGAGAGGATATAGGATGAGCGGCCTGGGTGGCCGGGCCGAGGCTCATCCCGTCATCCGATCGAGCCCGCGCGATCCTGGCCTCTCGATCGTCCGCCCGCCCGCCCCCGCGTGACCCAGCGCGCGCTCCATCCCGAGGCCTGACCCCGCGGGCCCACGCCTCCAGTCACATGAACGCGGGGCCCCGCCGCGCAGCAGCACGCAGGAAGGACGTGGTGGTGGTGGTGGTACATGGCTTGACGCATCGCGGCGACACGTGGAGCGCCCTCGCGTCGTCCGCTCCATCAACGGCCCAGAGCCTGGCCCGGCTACGCCCGGCCTCATGTGCGGCCAGGCCGAAATGAGTTGCACGCAACGGGGTGGGGCGCGCGAGCTGTTGCACGGGAAGGGAAGGTGAAAGGAAAGGAACGGCACAAGGTAACGTCTCGCCGGCGTCTGCGTCCGCGTCTGTACTGTGTTTCTCGGACAAAAAATTAGCGTCCGGCGTCGGGCGTGGAGAGTGATTCCAGCACAGCACACCACGGGCGTAATCGGAGAACCCCGGTGAGGTACGGGACAAGTCTGGGAGCTGTGGTGTGCGGGGGTGGTCTGGACGGTGGCTGGCACGGCCAGGCCAGATGGAGGGCACGCGCACGGTCTCTACAAGGTGGCCGGAGGTGTCCCATTGGGTGCCCGGCCGGTCCGAGGCAGTTCGTTTGCCAGGTTTCGTCCCTCTGTTCGGCGGCGCATTGGGTGGCTCCTTGTGCCAACTTGGGCGTTAATCAATGGCGCCAGCGACAAACTCAGTTTGCGTCCTTTGGCAATTTGGAGGCAACTTCCGTCACTGATGGTGCAACGATTTGGCAGCGGAATCCGGCTGAATATTCCGGGGTTTAGTGGTGAAATAAGTGAAATCATCATCATTTGGCCTGGAGAAAGTAAGGCGGTTTACTACCGTTCTTGTCCGCGCTCTGCCTGGAGAACGCCGACAGATGTCTCGGCCCGATCGGGACGTGGACGGAGGTACATAGATACGGGAGAACAAAGTGGCATGACGCAAGTGTGGTGCGGTGAAAAAAGGCATCCGGTGATATGGTAGGGTGTGAACATGTGCGATGAGACTACGGTGATAACCAAACGCTAGTGGTAGATGCCTAGCAATTCCACATCGGACACGAGTGCAGCATTGCTTGAAAGCAAACACTGTACCCTTGCTGAGAAAACTACCTCTTGGTGAGATTGTAGAGTCGTGTTCTACTCCTGTCCACTAGAGTTTTTTTTTTTTTGCGGGTCCTGTCCACTAGAGCTCAAATGACAGAGTTCACACAGACACACACTCGGACGATACGTCCGATGAGAATCCCTGTCAAGTTTAGCGGTGATTAGGAGACGCACTTTCATGGGCATGTATACGTACCTCCGGTGTGCCTGCATCAGTGGTGATGTATTTGTGTTATTACTGGAAGTGACGATGTCATGTGTCGTCATCTTTGCAATTGCAAAGAAAAAAAATAATGATTTCTTGGTTACTCACGGAAAAAAATTATATGAGACCAGGCTCACGGTTAGCGAGTGAGACCGCGCGATAGATGTGCGTGATATTCATTAAATCACAAAGCATCTATCTCTCCTCCCGATTTGGTGGGGGTGGGATAGATGCTTTATGATTTGTGAATGTCATGCGTCACTATCAGGATGGGTCTCACCTTCTAACCCGTGAGACCTTGTCTCATAGAATTCTTTTCCGTTACGCACTGGTCACGAAATTTTGACCCAGACGAGCGCGTCAAAGAGGCCGCAAACATCCGGGATGATCGGCACCCCTCATATCCAGCCTAAATATAGGACGAATATGGGGTGCATCAGTCACGTCGAACGCGGCTCACGTTGGCCCACCCGACCCAACATATATTCATTCCTATCCGCTCGCCGGACCAAACCCTAGCCACTTCACACTCCACTCCCCTTCACTCCCTCCCCCACCCAAGCTCACCTCCGACCGTCTCCGGCATGGCGAGCAGTATATCTGACTCCAACGCCCACAGATGCTTCGGCCCGATCGGGACGTGGACGGAGGTACGTAGATACGGGAGAACAAAGTGGCATGACGCAAGTGTAATGCGGTGAAAAAAAAAATCATCCGGTGATGGCATGGAGGTGATTTGCCACCCCCTGTGCGAACATGTCTGCTGAGAGTGCGGTGATAACCAAAGGCTAGTGGTAGTAGTAGATGCCTAGTAATTCCACATCGGACGCAAGTGCAGCATTGCTTGCTTGAAAGAAAATGACCTTGCTGAAAAGAGCTACCTCTTAGTGAGACGGTAGAGTCGTGTCTACTCCTGTCCGCTAGAGTTTTTTTTTAAAAAAAATAAACATCCTCTTTATTTATTAGTAATAATGGTTACATCGTCTATAAGAAAATTTACAATATCGTTCATAGGTTCCTCAAACCAGTCCCTTGTCTCAGAAAATTTGGCTACTCTAGCAACTTCATGAGCTACTTTATTTGCCTTCCTATTGTTCAAATCTAACTAACGAAAAATCACAAACCAAAGAATAACAATCATCAAACACAGCTGCCGCCGCTCCCGCTGTATGTCCTTCATTCTTCATCGTGTCAATTACTTCCATATTATCAGAGTTAACAACAAGTCGGTTACTTCCCACCTTTTGTGCAAGTAATAAGCCAAAACGTAGTGCCATGGCTTCTGCTGTTGTTAAAACATCTGCACACCAATCCATCTTCCAATTCCCTTCAACAATAAATCTTCCTTTATCATCTCTAAGTACAGCTCCCGTTGTGCCTCTAAGCATGTCTTGATCGAAAGAAGCATCGACATTTAATTTCACAAAACCTAGAGGGGGTCTCGTCCATCCCTCTATTTTATTTGTTGCCTTGGAGGATTGGGCAATAACATAGTTCGTCGTTATAGCACGGGCTCCCATCGAAATTTGGTATGCATCTTGGGTCTTCCCCTGATGAACTAGCGAACGTCTTTCCCATCATAAATACCAGGCTGTTATAGCGATCAGTTCGCGAACATTCTGTGTGCCCAATGTAGATAGCTCAGTTCTGGCATAAAAAATAGAAATTCAAGTACTGCCTCTCCCGCACGATCGACCGCACAGGCTTTTTTAATGGCTTCGTGCAATCCCAGTTTCTCCCACACCTCTTTTGCCTTTTGACATAAAAATAATAAGTGTTTAGTATCTTCATGCCCGTTTAAACATGATGGGCAGGTGATAGTGTTCACATTTAGGCACACAGAGACAATACGTCCGATGAGAACCCCCGTCAAATTTAGCGGTGATTAGGAGACGCGCTCTCATGGGCATGTATACGTGCGTCCGGTGTGCGTGCATGAGTGTGAATGTATTTCTTTTTAGTGGAGTGATGATGTATTTCTTTTTAGTGGAGTGATGATATGTCGTTTTATTGAATTCATGCTTCAGTCAACTCATTCAAAAGTCTGAACTGATGAAGAAAGATGGGCAATATATTTTCAACACTCCCTCTCACGTCTAGATTATTTAGTCTTTAGACGTGTGATTGATGTAGGCCGTAATTTTTTTTAGTACTATGTCTCAAGACCTCAGTTTGTTAGAGCATTTACAACCGGACTTGGCAAATCCGGCCCCTCAAACGCCCGCGGGCGCATCCTGACGGGCCATCATATTTCATTTCGTGCATCCACATATCTCAAATCCGGACTCTCAAATTCATGCAAATACATGCACGTCAATCATGCAACACAATGTCACACGTAAATAGCAGTTGTTCGTATCAAGCTTACATAGCGTTTACATAAAATTTATTTGAAGTGCCAAACTCAAGCATTGCCTCCTTGGTTGTCATTGTGGATCCACATATGCTCCACGAGATCGTTGAGTAGCTGCGTGTGCACCTGTTGATTTCGAAAATTCCGCTGCATCTGCAAAAAGTTCATAAGCTGAGCCGCATCTTGATCTTTCGGGATTTCAACTTGTTCTCTAGGTGCTTCGAAATCATGGGTTTGGACTACAGCATCACCCTCATCCTCGACAATCATTTACAGAATAACACAACATGTCATCAGCTGCCACAAAGTTTCCGATTCCCACATCATTGCAGCGCTCCGCACAATTCTCCGACGAGTTTGAAGCACACCAAATGCCCTCTCCACGTCCTTCATAACCGATTCCTGCATTGTTGCAAAGTGGCTCTGTTTATTGCCACGCGGCTCGGATATGGTCTTCACAAACGCCGCCCACTAAGGATAGATACCGTTGGCAAGATAGTATCCCATGTTGTAGTCCCGGCCGTTGACGGTGTAACTACACAGCGGTGATTCCCCATTGCAAAGCTTCCTGAACATCGGAGATCGTTGAAGAACGTTGATGTCGTTATGAGAACCGGGCATTCCAAAGAAAGCATGCCAAATCCATAAGTCATGTGATGCCACCACTTCTAGTATGATGGTGGCATCTCTGGTGTCACCTTGATATATTCCTCGCAGACCTTTGGGGCAGTTTTTCCATTGCCAATGCATTCGATCAATTGATCCGAGCATTCCTGGAAACCCCCTTGCCTCTCCAATAGCCAACAACTTCTCTGTGTCCTGCGCATTTGGTTCTCTGAGATACTCCGGTCCAAACACCTCAACCACGGCGCGAGTAAATTTGACAGTAGTCTTGAGGCACGTTTTCTCCCCCATCCTGACCATCTCACCAACGGCGTCTGCAACAGTACCAAGTGCAAGCATCCTCAGAGCAGCCGTGCACTTCTGCTTGGCCGAGAAAGAGAGTTGGCCTCAGTAATCCCTTCTCAGCTTGAAGTAGTCGTCGTGTGCCTCCACTCCCCCCACAATACGCAAAACAATGGTTTCCGCATGCGAAAACGGTGACAAAACCATGGATCATCCGGAAAAGCAGGTGTGGGAGCAAAGTAGTCATTGTGCAGTAGCTTTGATCCGGACACTCTGTCCCGGTTGATCATTCTTCTCCCTTTGTTTGAGCCCTTGGTTGAGAATATGCTCCACTTGCCGGTCCATTTCCTCTTGCATCCTCATGAGCATGATCATGTCCACTTCTTCGTCCGAATTCGAAGAATCGAAGAACTCATCTTGAATCATTTGGTCAAGCTTCGCCTGTCCATACTCCTAGTCCGACGAAGCATCAGAATCCATTATTTACCTAACAAAATCACAATAATTCTGGTCGGTCAATATGTTGAACACATCAAGCATAAGGCGGAGCCGGAGAGTTGTCGGGACGTACCACAGTGACGTCCGGGCGGCGACGCCCCCTTGCAGCAAGGGCGGAGCACTCTTCCGGAGTTGGCGGCGGAGAGCCCGGGACCGGCTGCGGAGCTGTGAGCCAGACGGCGTAGAGGAGAGAGAAAATGGATCTGGCAGCTGGGGGAGGAGATTTGGTGCAATTTGGGAATTTGGGGTGGGGTGGGTTTGTCGGGTCCGACGTGACGGGTGTGCCCGGGCGCGCCCGGGCGCCCCATGTCTGCACCATATTTTGGCTGGATATGAGGGGTGAGGGTCAGCCTGGGCGTTTGATGGCCGTTTGAGAGGCACGTCTGAGTCAAAACATCGTGACTAGTGGGCCTGTCCGGACGTATGAGGCGGTTTGACAGGTCCGGTTATAGATGTTCTTACAGTAGAAGACTTTTATGTGCTCAGAGTAACACTTCCAAATCGAGGAAACGTGGAGCGCGTGAGCCTGCAAAGATGCGTCAAGTTCGTTTACTCGACGGCAGCACCGCCGTCCCCAGACCTCTGGACGATACACTTCATGCACCGCAGTACGGCACTCCAGGTGGAGCACACGCACAGACACGACAACGATCGAGCGGGAGTCCAGCGAAACCACACGGTTTAGGAGTTATGGGAGTTTTGGTTTGTGCGTGTAGATCGCCGGGTTAACGACATGGGCAAAGCAGCAAAGTAGGTACTACTTTCGCCCGTCCTGTCACTCGCATTCGTCGATCATTCCCCTACGTAGAGTATGTTTTTGTCTCCTCTCCTAGCCATCGTTAACGCGTCGTGTCCACTACCAATCTACTAGCCCGGACTGATTCCTGCTGACTGCTCAATTAATAATAACAAACTATTCCCTTTGTCTCAAAATATAAGAACGTTTTTGACACTAGTGTCGTGTCAAAAAACACTTTTATATTATGGGACGTAGGAGTAGTAATGTAATGCATGAAGGCCATGTTTGATGACGGAATCAAATGGAATTTTCAAACACATGTCCTTGACCAATTTTCATGTGGCTACGACTATTGGATCATGCTCCATGGCTAATCGATTTTGGTCAAACCGCTCCAGATAGTAAGGAGGCACTGTTGAAATTCGAGCTGGGATGGCTTACTAGGGAGAGTTTGGGTGAGGAAAACGCTGGGACAATACGCCTTGATCCAACGATGGAATTACATAATCCCTGCCTTGCGACGATTCCTTCGTGGATGGACAAAATGTTGGATTATAAATGGACTTTGGCCCGTATAAGACAATAATCCCTGATTAATTTTTAAAGGCCATTTAGGTGCATGGTAAGGGATTCTCTACCACATGTCATTGGGAGCTTGGGAAGAGGCATGCGCGGGCCATGACACGCGCACTGCAAGAAGTAGCAAAGTACTCTTGCTCGTCCTGTCACTCACACTCGCTCGTTCATTCATTCCCCTGCGTATGCTCTTGTCTCCTCTCCTAGGCATTGTATAATGGGCCGCGTCCGCTACCAAAGCTCAAACTGATTTATGACTGCTCAAATAATAATACTCCCTCCGTTTCAAAATATAGTTTTTCCTCTATTTTCGTGCTTCAATTTTGACTATAAATTTAACCAACGAGACCTATTGCGGCGGGAGCAAAAGTTATACCAGTGAATTCGTATTTTGAAAGAAGTTTTCAATTATATAATTTTTTTCTCCTGTCGGAATCGGTCTTGTTGGTTAAATTTATTGTCAAAGTTGGATCTCGGAAAACGTGGGCGCACTATATTTTGGAATGAAAGGGAGTATGTCAAGGCGGGGAGAATCTATTGCTTGCTTAGGGTTACAAAATCAGTTTATCTCTAGCTAGTGATGGAAGGAAGAAACGAGGATGGATGCTCCCGTCCGAGTTGGGCGGCCGTCTCCGGCGGTAGCGTCCAAAGCCGCCGAGCGCATCTTCCCAAGGTGGAAACCCTGGGATGCTCGTGCGCTCATCCCTTCTGGCGCCTTGGCCGTAATGGGATGTTTACAAACAAACATTTTTGGTGTTTGAGTACAACGAGTCCGTTGACCAAAGCTCCGTCCGGAGATTACTCTACTGCGTTTGCAGCGGCCGTTCGTTGGTGCTCTGAAACTGAAAGTAACGGGAGGTCTCCGGCACTCTGTTTGATCGTGGTACAAGCGAGTACAGATTCTCCTTTAGATTCCGTTAGTTTTTCTTTTCTTTTAGCAAAAAGATCCTGTCATTTAGTATATCATAGGAGTATCCGCTGCACTACCGCTGACTAATACTCCCTCCGTTTCTAAATATTTGTCTTTCTGCAGATTTCAACAAATGACTACATACGGAGCAAAATGAATGAATCTACACTCTAAAATATGTCTATATACATCTGTATGTGGTAGTCTATTTGAAATCTCTAAAATCCAAATATTTAGGAACTGAGGGAGTACTATTTCTTGCCTCTACGAATGACAGTGGCCTTAACTGTATCCTTTCAGCATGCTGTATACGGACCACAGTTGTTGCATGTCAAACTTCAGACGACTAGAGCAACTATGATCCAATCGGCACGGCCTTTCTATAAACCGCGTTCCGGCACCACGATTGAGATCCTCATAAGAGTGATAAAGCATCCACGATTGCCCCCAAGAGCTGAATTTGTTTCTACTGCATTTACAGACACGCTTTGAAGCATGGCGTTACAATAAGGAAATTAAACACTGTTTGGTCACTGTCACTGCCATTGCAGAATTCAATCAATCGACGCCATGAATCTGCGCCGCGACGAAACGATGGGAAACCATTTACACCTGAAAAATGATTGACTGAACCCCAGCTTGTTTTCAAAAAGAAAGCCAACCATGGCCAACAGTCAACCCAATATCCCCACTGAAACCAGAGGCACACATATGTGCGCGCACACTAAGGATGGTCTGAAAGTTAAGCTGCTTCTCCCGAATCACGCATGATCGATTGTGGCGACCACTTCAGATGCAACTTCAGCTTCCCGGTCTTTGCTCCCTGCAACGGGAAGCTATCGGTGTATTCCTCTTCGATCAAAACCTTTGTCAAGGTCAGGATGCACCGTCCCATGTAATCCTACAGAAAACATAGTTTGACATGCAAACATGAGATCATATTGCAGTTGAAAAATTACCCTGGGCAGCACTATGATAAAAGCTTCGATTGAACTTACTCTACTGAAAGTGTCGTGGTCATAAACTTCCAGCATGAGCATGTCATGTAAGCCATCTTCGACAACAAAGTCAAAAGTTTGATTCCAAACTGGGTTCAAGCTTTCATTCACAACCTGCGGTCGGCACATGATAGGAACAGTGAAGACATGCTTTTACTGAGTAAATTCTAATAGGAACACATTATATAGCTGACCAGAGGCCAACTTTGCAAAATCATTGAATTAACACTATGATATTATACTAGTTAAAAACAGGCAATGCTATATCTGAAAGAAATTACCCTTGTCTTGTGCTTTGTTTTTGTTTTCTTGAGAGAAACTACAACATATGGGTCAGACTTTCCATTCATATCCATTGCTGGCAGATCTTCACCAGATATCACAGTTACTTGGAGAACCCCTCGCAGGATAATTTCCTTTCTCTTCCTTGATGACAACCTGCCATAATCTTTGTTTGGTGATCCATTTCCATTGCTTGTCATTGTCCTCTCTAAGGAAGTCATCGAAAAGTGTTGTTTAAAAGGATTTGGAGTCTCATCCTTCATGTTATATGGATAATAAACTAGCTCAAGGTGCACCTGTTGGGGGTCATGCCACAACAAAAGGTTACAACGAAACAATGTTATGTACCTCAATATGCCCCATGAAAAATGCTGATATGGAAAGCTAAAGCTATTTTGGGTTCAAGCAGTTCAGATTCCATGAAAGCAAAAAGTTTCACTCCAGGAGAACTGGGCTCACCTGACCACGATCTTTCCTGTCTCTTTGAATCTCCAAATCTTTTACAAGCTTCAGCCAGACATCCTTCACTTTGCCAGGTTGAAGATCCTTCAGGCTAACTTGAGCACAGCCAATCAGATCAGATTCCTGAATACCGTCATCGTCATAAATCTTGACTGTCACGCTCTGAGTATCAGCATCTTCAACAATAAACTCAAAGTGTTCATTCCAAATGGGATTGAGATCATTGTTCTGTAAAGTTGATGACAAAAGTTAGCAGGAATCCCAAAAAGGCAAAGCGCCCAAACAAGGAATGGATTTAGTAGACTTACAATTGTTTTACTTCTCTTGGTTTTGTCTGGCAACGGTCGGATATATAAAGTGGCAAAAGGATCCGATTTTCCTATCAGATCCTTGTTTGTCAAATCTCTTGCTTGCACAAGCTTGACTTCCAATGTACCGACAGGCTTCAGTTCCAGATCACTGGTACACAATCATTATAGTCATTCCACTGTGATTTAGTGATACTATTATGTAACCAGGAAAAATTAACCAATACTCACCTGTAGTCCCCAGGTACTATAGGAATGACTTTCCTTACTGGCCATGTTATTGAGTCTTCAATAGCATTTTTTATAGTTTCCTGTAAAAGGATTAAGGATACTGCATCAGCAAACTCAACAATAGGATTTGCAAATTCCAACTCTCTGCTATGAAACACAAGCGTATAGCCAAACCTCAAGAGCAGCTGAAATTCCAGGAATAGCAGAAATATCGCCACCAATGACCTTCAGTTTGAAATCCAGTTTTTTCTAACAATTTTATAGGAGAGAAAAAATAGTAAGGAGGCTAACTTAGAAATAGCTTCAGCGACCAGAGAAAAACAATTATGGGCAACAAATTAACCTTCTGTCTTAGAGAAAAACAAACAGCTCCAAAGCAAGGCAGTTGTTCAACCAGCGGTTTGAAAATCAAGCGGAAAACTCCCGTGAAGCCGATGTCCTTCACCTATATGGCAGGAGAATCTTAGAACTATGGAAGAAGTGATAAGGTTCATTTTGGGTATGGAATACATGATACGGTAATTAGTTGAGGTTTGAAGGATTAACACTATCATTATCCAACCGAAGGACATGGACCCTCACAACTCACAATGTCATGCACAAATTGAACATAAAACTTTGC
Source organism: Aegilops speltoides (assembly GCA_021437245.1). Lineage (NCBI taxonomy): Eukaryota > Viridiplantae > Streptophyta > Magnoliopsida > Poales > Poaceae > Aegilops > Aegilops speltoides. The sequence goes on from CM038142.1 coordinate 544,801,761, forward strand.
ACTGTAGAAACTAATGAGTTGACTGATGACCTAACACCATATGCCCCTTGGTCAATCATGAGTAAACCAGAGTAGAATCTGATCAACAACCTTTTACCTACTTGACTACTTCTTACTTGTTAGATATGTAAGACGACTGATTCATAATTCAACCGGTCCAAAAATAAAAGGTCAGTTGTGTAAGTTAGTTGTGATTCCTTGCGCATATTCCATCAATTCATAGTTTCATACAACATGACCAAAGACAAAGACATGAAATAGATCACCTGTATTGGTAACCCCACCCCAAGTCTAGTTTTTACATCCAATATGATACTTGGATTGGCATCCCAATTCATCTCTAGCTCCATAACAATACCTTCTTCATTACTCTCAATGATCGAAATACCTGCACCAAGATGAGTAGGGCATATTGGGTCAGGCTATATGAAATGAAACTAAAATAAAGCACCACACAACTGAAGGAACTACTTCAAACTCGTCAGAATATAACTATATTTTTTACAGAAAGTTACATTTTAAATGGATAAGTGGAGTGGTGCACCTTAAATGAACAGTATAAAGATCATTAGAACAACCTTATTTCCATTAGGATGAAATTTTATTTGTTGATAGTCTTGTGCATCTAAAATTGGTATTCATCCACACCCTCAAGGCCTCAAAACCATTTTACTACTATTCTGAAGTATCGGCAAACACCATGTACACAATCTAATATGCAGCAGCAGCAGCAGCAGACTTAAGGGGTTAATGTCTCCTTTGCTGGTGTCATACTCATACTATTGCTTAAAGCATGCAAAATTTGGTCAACAAAATTTGTGCACGATGAAAATGCTGGCGACAATAAAGAGTGAGTTCAATGTCATCAAGAATATAACAAGATAGAGGAAACAGTGAGAGGTAGTTTGAATATACCTACCAGTAAACTGCGGTGCAACAGTGCCAAGAGTGAGCTTTGAGAACGTGAGGGCAGCAAAGACCACTGGCCTATATTGTTCAAGAACAGGCTCAACGGAGGCTTTGATGAGTTCTGATGCTGCCTGCGACAACAGATGACCAGAGAAGAAGATGCTCAAGAAGAGGGTGTTTACAAAAGTAGTAAAATAGAAAGAATTCTGGTGATGGTTTCAGGATACATGGGATGAGATGCATACCTCATTCACAAAGGGCCATATTTTGTTGAGCTCCTCATTAAGCCATTTTAGCTGCACAATTGCACACATGGATACATGATCATTCACCTATAGTGCGAAGGAGAGCTAACCAGAGGTTGCTAAAGAAGTGTGTATACCTTTTGCTGCGTAGAGAAAACAACCCAGGATGGGTACAGGCTACCTGGAAGTAACTTGCGCGAATCTTCGACCGTCATTTTAGAGAAAGTGGCAACTGTGGCAGCCTGCACAAATAACCAGCGAAAATTCTTATTAATTCAGGTACGGCTGCAACCCGGAAATTCAGTCGCAGAATGAAGGGTTCCAAGTTTATGATGGACATGAAGGCCTATCTCAGCTGGGTGGGGAAGTGGGTGGACATTCCACTACCTGGGTTCAAGTACTCTGCCCAAATTTGGGCGCCAACGCCTTCTCTATTAACAGAACATGCAATTTCTTCAACAACAACAAAAAAAGGTGATATAGAAGTGACCCCATGGACTAATACAATTGGCCCGCCCTAAACTGTCATATGCACGGTGAAAGGGAGTGGCCAGCACTGCAAGTCTGCAAACTACAGGAACCATATGGCATGACTAGAAGCACTTGCCATTGAGCTTATCTGCTGGGAAAAATCAAGGGCCCCAAAATGACTACTGCTGCCCTACAAGCTAATGTTGTAGTATATGTGACAAAATAAAATGCTACTGTACCATTGTACTCCCTCCATTCCGATTTACTCGTTTTTGAACTAAAACCACGACGAGTAAATCGGAATGGAGGGAGTAACAAGCTGCGAGCAGAGCGGGGCAGCAAGTTGCGACCCACATAAGCCAAAACCTATACCGACACCGACGCAGTTAAGCAAGGCGACACACAGGGATGGTGATGCCGAGCGCCGTCTACCTAACGCGAAGGCAACAGTCGAACAGCCCCACCGCAAAAGGCAAGAACAGATTCGGGCCCGCTTCGGCTCCTACGCCACGCTGTATTCCTCCAATCCCCAGCCCAGGTATCGCGCATCGGTAAGATTCGAGGAAGAGAGGGGGGAAGGGGGGCGCGTGGTCTCACCAGCTTCCGGCGGCGGGCGCCGCGGGAGTTCTCGCAGCGGGCGAAGGCGACGATGAGCGCGACGCCGGCGGCGACCCCCATCGCCAGGCCCATCCAGAACCCCATTCCGCCGCCTCCTCCTCCGCCTCTCCGACTCCAATCACCACCGCGCTATCCTCCGCGAGGTAACGCGCATCTGGGGGCGGGCAGGCAGGGGCGGCCCGCGGGCGAAAGCGAAACGGCCGAGGCGCTCCAGCTGGCGGGGCCCGCCTCGGGCTGGGGCGACGCCGGCGCGGGACGGGCGGGCGGGCGGGCGGGCGGGGAGTCAAGTGGCGCCTGCTTGGCTGGGCGGCGCTGCCGACGTGGGCTGGACTGGCTGGGGAGAGGCGAGGAGTTTGAAAGACCACGGGGAAGGAAAAAAAGAATGGGCGGAGAAATGTGGAGACCGGGGAGCGGAAATCGGGAGAGCGACGGAAAGCGATCCCGGTTTGGGTTGGGTTGGGTCGAGTGGGATGGAGATCTCGGCAGCAAAGGCGACCGACCCGCGAGAAAACTGTTTTTTCTTCCGCTTTCGCCAGGTGGGATGGGATGGGATGCGATGGGATGGCGTGCGAGTTGTGTGAGCTGGGGTGGGGTTTGGGGTTTTCTCGCTGGCGGGTGGGGCAGGGAGGGGTGTGGGGGCCGCGGGGAGGCTGGGCGGCGGTGGGTTTGGTGTGGGGTGGGGCTTGCTGTTTTGGGGAGCGACGGATCGGTTCTGGTTCCGTGGTTGGAAGTTTCTTGGGGTTTAAATATTTTTGGAGGAGGATTGTTCGGCGTGCTCCCTGCACGTGCCTCGTGGCCGAGCTGCGTCTCGGTTTGTTGTCGTTCCCGTGCTGATCCCGCCGGTTCGAAATGTTGGTTCGACCGCGGCAACCGGGAGACTAGTCGCTGGTGGATGATTAAACACGGGGATTTTACTACTCGCTTTGCTTCGTGATGAAGGGACGAGCACCTGTCTCTCGATTGGACCTAGGGGCTGTGGCGCAAGGTTCGACGAGTCGACGTGCGAAAAAAAAAAAGGTGCTGCAGGCCGTAGTGTCGGCTGTTCCCGATGGAGTGTCCAGCGTTTTTTAACCGTGGTCTAAACCATTCCCTTGCGCGCATCATCTTTGCTACTACAGCAAATTACGGTCGAATGAGATTGTCAGTTAAACGATGAAAAATAAGCAGCAATTACAACATTTCGACCGGTGTACCGGGCCATCCGGGTTTGTTTTCAACAAGGTCTTTGCTGGGGCAAATGGGACATCCTTAGATCTCCATAGAGTCTCTCGTTTAGTAGATACGGGTCATCAACATTTGACTTTCATGTTAACAGCAACTCTAGCAGACCTTGCATCCGCCCCGACCCGCAAAATAACCGTCAAAACGCGGGTACGGGCCGGAAAGCCTGCCTGACCAGACCCAACATCCTGCCTCGGCCCGTAAAAAATTTGGGGGGGCGTGGCAAATTTGATACCCCAACCCGAGAAAACGCGGGTTTCCCCCTCGCGGCTGCGGTGCCCTGCATCGGAGAGAAGCAGTTGGCGGGAGGGACATTTCAGCTCGTGCGCTTTCCCCCTTCTTCCGCCGCCGCCCGCCTTTTGCTTCCGCCCCGCACACCGCCGGCGATTCCGGCCATATCTGCGGGCGGAATCGCGCCCCGAGGCCGCCCCACACCTTCATGGCAAGGCATTGCACCGCCCTCCGGATCCGGCAAGAAAAAGCCCCGTCGCCGCCGCCGTCGAGGATCGACCACCGTCGGCGCACCCTAAATCGCCGCCGGGATCACCCGCCACCGGTTAGTCCCTTTTTTGTGATTTTTGCGAGCTGCGTAGTAGATTGACGCGCCGGTGTGCGTGTAGATGGATGTCGGTGTCAAAACCTGCGGATCTCGGTGTAGGGGGTCCCGAACTGTGCATCTAGGCGGATGGTAACAGGAGACAAGGGACACGATGTTTTACCGAGTTGGGCCCTCTCGATGGAAGTAAAACCCTACTCTGCTTGATTAATATTGATGATATGGGTAGTACAAGAGTGGACCTACCACGAGATCAAGGAGGCTAAACCTAGAAGCTAGCCTATGGTATGATTATTGTAATGGTTGTTAGTCCTATGGACTAAAACCCTCCGGTTTATATAGACAGGAGAGGGCTAGGGTTACAGTCGATTACAATGGTAGGAGATCTACATATCCGTATTGCCAAGCTTGCCTTCCACGCCAAGGAAAGTCCCATCCGGACACGGGACGAAGTCTTCAATCTTGCATCTTCATAGTCTTGGAGTCCGGCCGATGATCATAGTCCGACTATCCGGACACCCCCTAGTCCGGGACTCCCTCAGTAGCCCCTGAACCAGGCTTCAATGACGACGAGTCCGGCGCGCATATTGTCTTCGGCATTGCAAGGCGGGTTCTTCCTCCGAATAATTCATAGAAGATTGTGAACACCAGGATAGTGTCCGGCTCTGTAAAATAAGTTTCACATACCACCGTAGAGAGAATAATATGTACACAAGTTCAATCTGCTGACGTATTTTGTGGCGTGACGTCACGCCACTACCAAGCCTTTACTTGAACCGTTTTATTATACCACCTCGGTAGCGTTTAGCGAAGCGGTTTCCTTGGCACGTCTTGTCGAGCGAGATCGTGTTCCCCTTATTCAGGATTCCCATCAATACGGACGTGGGTAACCCAACGCGCCATTGATTGTGGCGCTTGGGAGATAGCGAGTTTTACCGGGCGGTGGGGACACATAGTGAAAGTGCTAGTATCGACTAGAGGGGGGTGAATAGGCGATTTTATGAAAGTCTTCAAAACTTGGAAGTTTGAAGACAAACAATGAAAACAACCTAATTGATATGCGTGGAAGATAAACTACCTAAACAAGCCATAGTCAAGTATGTAATGATGTGAAAGTCACAGGACTAATAGCAGTTAGGTAGTAAGAATCAAGATGGAAGATAGTGTGAAGCCAATCAACAATAGTAGTCAAGCAATGAAGTCAAACAGATAAACATATAGGCAATGACTTCATGAAGACAAACTTAAGTAAGGTTGGAAGGATAGAACCGGTTGCTTGTTGAAGACACGAGTTTGTTGGACCAGTTCGATTCTTTGTGACAAGCTATGCGTCAGTTAGGGAGGCTGAGATTTAACTCGAAGACCGTGTCTTCACCTTATTCCCCTTGAGCTAAGGACACCCAGTCCTCGCCCAATCACTCTGGTAAGTCTTCAAGGAGACTTCCAAACCTTCACAGACTTCGTTCACCGGCAATCCACAATGACTCTTGGATGCTCGAGCGTGACGCCTAACCGGTGGAGGATTCACAGTCCTCAAGTGTAATAAGTCTTGGTCACACAGATGTAAAGACTTGATGATGCCTAACACTCTTTGGCTCGGGTGTTTGGGCTTTGACCTGCAAGGATTTCTCTCTCTCAAATGCTTTGAGGTGGGTTGCTCTCAAACGACAAAAGCCGTGCACAAACTCGAGCAGACCACCAATTTATGGTGTAGGGGTGGGCTATTTATAGCCACTAGGCAACCCGACCTGATTTGTCCAAAATGACCACAGGTCACTAAGGAACCGACACGTGTTCCAATGGTCGATTTCAAACACGCGCAACTTTACTTGGGCTACAAGCAAAGGCGACTCATCCACTCTGGATAAGATTTGCTCTCATTGTCTTCGCTCGAAGACATAGGATTTAGGTTGAGCATCAAATCAGTCACTCGACTTAGTTCACTTGGACCTGTCGTGGTTCTAAGTCGGACGGTAGAAGTAGGGGTAGGTTAAGGAGGCGATGTCCTAGCTATGGAGCGATTGTGGTGACAAGAGATGTACGAGTTCAGGCCCTTCTCGGAGGAAGTAATAGCCCTCGTCTCGGGCCACGAGGCGGTCGAGTGGATTATGAGTATGAGTATTACAAGAATCTGAACCCTTCTACTGTGGAGGGTGGCTTATATAGAGTCTTGGGACCCTGACCAGCCCACATAATGGAGGGATTAAAGTACATTAAGCTAGGGGGTTCTTGTGCGCCCTCATAAAATGTCTTAACTATCATTAAGTCTATTCAATAATAAACCGTTGCCTTTGGAGTGTCCTCGACCTTCGGTGGTCGAGTGAGCCTTCATGGTCGGCGGGTCTTCCATGGTCGAGTGCTTCGGTCTGGTCGAGTGCATTCTTCTTTGGTCATTGGAAGATGATCTCTTCGTGAGTACCCTTGGGTAGGGCGATTAGGTCAGGCCTATGACCCTACCTAGGTACATGAATCCATCATTAGCCCCGAATGGATTGAGGCTTGAGTGAAGGAGGAGTTAGCGTTGTTTCCATTGCTTTTGCATTGGCTACATGTTGTCTTGGATCAAGATCTTCTTTGTTGGTAACAAGAAACTTTCCTTCAATCGACTTGATCCATTCTTGTTCTTGATCGAGTGACTTTCTTTGCTATATTTGAGTAACGGATCGCAGGAGATCTCGCGATTGTGGTGATCCGTCGTCCGCGGATCTCGCGGGATCTGAAATTTGGGGAAGCCTTGAAGCAGAGCAGATGCGGCGCTTGGATGGGGCGTAACGAGGCGCCTCGATTTTCGCGCGCTTTCTCCGCCACGTGTCGCGCGGATCGCGGCGCTCGGGATATGATTGGATCGCTTGGGTCCACATGTCATCCACTCGGAAGGATGCTATAAATGTAACTCCGGAGGCTCGCGTCTGATACCTTGTTCTTTCTCCTCCGTTCTCTCGTCTCCGCTCTCCACCTCGCTGCTGCTCCTTGCCGTCTCTCCTTGCGCATTCGCGGCGTCATGGGCAAAGAAACAGCGATCTTTGGAAGCGTCTGAAAAAAGCGTCGGTGGCGGAGAAAGCGTCGGCGGCGAGAAGGCGAAGGGGAGATCTACGGTCGCGGTGGTTCTTCGTCGAGATCAAGCTGCCGAGAGGCTGGGTCGGGGGCTGGATCGATCGGCGATCGAGGAGAAGGATCTCCTTGATATGGCCAACGACAGATTGATTCCTCCAACGCGCGAGACTTCTGGCGGGAATGGCAGCCTCAACCGAAGAGGGTGAGTCGTGCTTTTGGCCACCCACGTCGACCGAGGTTTTTCGTTGCCACCGAGTGTGTTCTTTCGAGGTTTTTGAATTTCTTGAACTCAGCTCCACCATTTCACCCAAACTCCATCGCATACCTTGCAGCGTTTGTATCTATGTGCGAGAACTTCGGGTTGTCGACCACACTGGGGCTTGTTCAAGTACATCTTCACATGTCGCTCGACCGTGAAGAAAGCAAGCCCAGTGACGAGAAGACCCAAGTGGTCCGGATGTGTGGTGGTTTAGGAGTCAGTTGAGGAGCAAAAGCACTTTTCAGCTATGCATTTTCCGAGTCGGTTAGGGGTTGGCGATCGACCTGGTTCTATTAGCCGAACGAGGACGACGCCGGGCGATCGACCGGGCTCCCGAAATTCACCATGAGTCGAGTGAACAGGCCCTCCTCCTTGAAGGTCGTCCACGAAGAAAGGGCTGAAGTGAAGATCTTGATGGACCGGGTGGTGCGGCTGGTTAGAGCGGAGTGGTGGCATGGATCTCTGGAAGTTTTCCTTGGCGAATCCAGCCCCTTGATTCGAGTCCTTGTATGTGGTTGTATTGCGGCACGAAGATGAAACTTCGCGTCCACCCGGAGGCGTTCGGCGATGCCGTAGTGGAAAGATGGTGACCTCAATCACGGAAACAAGGACAATCCTCGCGGATCCGGAGGATTTCTCCGTTTGATCGTGACAATGTTCGGACAAAGGTACACTTGTTCTATTTTACATTGCATGTATGTCGAGTGTGCTTACGTGACTTGGTCGATTGAACTACGCTTTGATGCTACCAGGCCCTCACGAGCTATACTCAATGCCCAACGGCGCTCAAATTCGGCGAGGAGGAAGCCGGTGGAGGTGAGAGTCGGGAGGTGGAATCCGGATGGCGCAGGAGAGGAGGCGGCAGCGATGATGATGATGGCGAGGGCGGCGAGGGCGGCGAGGATGAGGAGGAGGAAGTCGCACCACCGCGCTTGGAAAGGCGGTCAAAGCTTGTGCACGACCCTTGGTGAGCAGCGGTGGAGTCGCGATCGCTTCATGATCGACCAAGCGCCCTCGGACCGCTTCTCCGGTGCCGAGAAAGCGCCGAAGCAACCGAAGGTAGTTCCGCCGAGGACAACCAAGCCTCTGCCAAAGATGAAAGTGTCCATCCCCACCATCTCGGGGTAAATATCTTGTTTAAATCTTCTTGTTCTATACAAATTTTGTCTCGATTGGTACTTTGAGTCGGTCGGTGATTCTTTGGATTTTCAGTATTTGCGACCTCGAAACCTCGGCCGGGTGAAGACCATGAGATGGAGGATGCCGCCACCTCAAATCTGGTATTATATCCTTAATTCTTGTCCTTAGTCGGTGACTCAAAATTCTGATCTTAACTCTTTTCTCAAGCTCCGGCCGATAATATCATCACTCTCACGATGATGATGATGAGGATGAGGAGCCACAAAGGGCTAGGAGGAGCAGGAAGGCATCCGGCGCGAGAAACCCAAGGTGCGGCGGCGCCGAGACCATCGTGGCGGAAGGGAAGTCGGCACTCGACACTGCTGTATCTTTTGCAAATCCGTTGACGAGTGCCGACCCACTTCGTCGAGTCTTGGACAACCTTCGATCTTCACCACGCACCACGTCCGGAGGACCGGCTGATCTTTGCTAAAGAGGCGATCCGTCAGCGGGGATCATGATGGAGCAGTGAAGATCGCCGAAGCGAGCCAAGCGACTTCTGACGCCCGGCTCGCCCTTGAGTAATGTTGAGTTAGTCGACCACCACATTACTGTTAGGATATGCTATCGAAACTTTTCTTTCGAAATTTGCGGCAATAGCGGTCACCCACCGGGTGTGTCGATAAAACTTCTTGTTAGCGGGGCGCTGAGTGCACCAGCGGTGTAATCCTCAAGGCTAAGGTCGATTGCTGGCGATCGGTCTTAAACTTACTAAGTAGATGTTTATCGGCATCCGAATGGAATGCATGTGTTTACGAAACCGGTGGGGGCACGCTGAGTGCACCCACCGGTGTAATCCCGAGGCGTAGTCATTGCTGGCGATTGATTCTGATCTGGCATTGATCGATCGGGTGATTTTTTTTTTTTTGTGTTGGTCGGTGGTCGACTCTACCATAAACTTACTAAGAATGAAACTGGTCGGTGGTCGATTTGCTTTTTAACTGGTCGATCGTGGTCGACTCATGTGAATAAGACCGGTGGGGGCACGCTGAGTGCACCCACTGGTGTAATCCCGAGACTACGGTTGAATGCTTGCATTATTTGTAGTCTTAAACGCTTACAATTCCTCTTTATTCACTCGGAAGTGAATTATCTCGATATTTTGCAATCGACACTTCGTAGAAATCTTGTGATCTTGCGGCACGCTATCTTGAGCTGAGCGAAGCATATTCAGCTCGAGTTGGACTTAAAACTAGTGCGAGAGAACGACAAAGGCGAAGGAGGAGACCAAAGGTATGTTTGGTGAGATTTCGACGACTCTTTCCTCCTCCCACTTGCTTCAATTTTGACTTTGTTGCAATTCTGAGCAAGGTGAGGAAGCTCAAAGGAAGAAGGAGCTTGAGCTGTCTGAAAAGATCAAGCTTGCGATGAAAAACGGCCTCGGTTGCCAAGCTCGAGCAGGATAACGCCGATCTGAAGACTGCTCTAGCAGCTGCTAACAAGGATCTTTGGCGAATGAAGTCGACAAGAAGAACTCGACCGATAAGATCCTCCAACTGGCTGGGAAGAGGAATGAGCCGGAAAGCTTCTTGAGTGGTCTTGCTAAGGAATTGTTCCTTAAGCTCGAGGGTAACTTTCTTCACTCGACCAATTCCCCCAACTGTTATGTTTCCACTCGACTATTCTCTGATTCGGGACTTTGTCTCTGCAGAGTTCTCGCCGCAACTTTGAAGAAGAAACCAGCCAGTGGAGAGCGAACCTTGACCCCGCCAATTCCCGGTCGGCGATGAAACCGCTATGAACATCTTCCATTTGGAGTCTCGTGTTGCCGTTGTTGTGGATTATCTCGCCCGGATCGAAGGTTGCTACGTCCGCATCGACTCGGACGCTCTGGCCCAAGGAGAGCGATTCAGAATGACCTTGAATCGCGATGGCTCATTGACGCCGTCCCCGACCGAGTACAAGAGTGGAAGAAATCTTCGGCTCGGTGTGGTGCGGACGTTGCCCTGTGTCTGGCGCGAGTCCATTGCAAGGAAGCCCGAGAAGACAAGCTGGCGGCTCTCCGAGTGGCCAACACCAAAAAGCACGACTTCAGGACCTTCATGGAGACTTTCATTGCTGCTGCCACGCGGATCGCCGACGGGATTGATCTTGACGAGTTCGTTGCTCCATCCAGCCCTCCACAGGAGGGGTAAAAAACTTTCCTTGACCTTAAATTTGCCTCGGAATGCCGAGTGAAGTTGTAACCGATAAAACTTTAACAGGCTTAGTGCCTGAGCACTCTCGGTTACTTTAGGTGTCGACCTAAATTTAGATTGGATTTTTGAAAATGATTGCTCTCGGCTTAAATTGCTCTTTGCGGGTTGCAATGAAGCACTTACTGTCGACTTATTCCTTAGGCAAGCTTTGGGCTGCAGCTAAGCCTCCAGTGGAAGTCGACTTACCACTCGGTGGGATTTTAATAACTTAGGCGAGCAGGCTGCAGCTAAGCCCCAGTGGGAGGTCTGCTCTCCACTCGGTGGGATTCTTTACCTTAGGCGAGCTTTGGGCGCGGCTAAGCCCCAGTGAGAGGTTTGCTCTCCACTCGGTGGGATTTCTTTTATCTTAAGCGAGCAGGCTGCAGCTAAGCCCCAGTGGGAGGTTTGCTCTCCACTCGGTAGGATTTCTTTTATCTTAGGCGAGCACTGGCTGCAGCTAAGCCCCAGTGGGAGGTTTGCTCTCCACTCGGTGGGATTTCTTTTATCTTAGGCGAGCCTTGGGCTGCAGCTAAGCCCCCAGTGGGAGGTCTGCTCTCCACTCGGTAGGATTTCTTTTATCTTAGGCGAGCACTGGGCTGCAGCTAAGCCCCAGTGGGAGGTTTGCTCTCCACTCGGTAGGATTCTGTTGTATTTGTGTGAAGCTCGGAGAAGAGGGTCATGATCGACCACGTTGTATTTGTGTCGAAGCTCGAGAAGAGGGTCGTGATCGACACGTTGTATTTGTGTCGAAGCTCGGAGAAGAGGGTCTCGGCTAACTGCGCCTCGTTTTCCTTGAATATACTTTATACTTAGGCGAGCACTGGGCTGCAGCTAAGCCCCCAGTGGAAATCGGCTTACCACTCGGTAGGATTTTTAATTCCTTAGGCGAGCACTGGGCTGCAGCTAAGCCCCCGAGTGGGAGGTTTGCTCTCCACTCGGTGGGATTTCTTTTATCTTAGGCGAGCACTGGGCTGCAGCTAAGCCCCCGAGTGGGAGGTCTGCTCTCCACTCGGTAGGATTTCTAATAACTTAGGCGAGCACTGGGCTGCAGCTAAGCCTCCGAGTGGAAGTCGGCTTATCACTCGGTGGGATTTTTAATAACTTAGGCGAGCAGGGCTGCAGCTAAGCCTCCGAGTGGAAGTCCGGCTTACCACTCGGTGGGATTTTAATAACTTAGGCGAGCACGGGCTGCAGCTAAGCCTCCGAGTGGAAGTCGGCACCACTCGGTGGGATTTTAATAACTTAGGCGAGCAGCTGGGCTGCAGCTAAGCCTCCGAGTGGAAGTCGGCTTACCACTCGGTGGGATTTTTAATAACTTAGGCGAGCACTGGGCTGCAGCTAAGCCTCCGAGTGGAAGTCGGCTTACCACTCGGTGGGATTTTTAATAACTTAGGCGAGCACTGGGCTGCGGCTAAGCCTCCAGTGGAAGTCCGGCTTACCACTCGGTAGGATTTAAAAAACTTAGGCGGAGCGGATTCGCGCCTAAGCCACCCACTGGGGAAGTGAAAATTTTACTCGGCATAAAATAAAGAGTGACAAAATTATGAAGGAATTATGACACTATTACTTCAAAGCTCGTGAGCTACAAGAGTACTTTATTACAATTCGTCAAAGCGAAAGACTTTAAGTGTAAAGCAGGCGGAGCAGATCCGCATTCAAGCTCGGGGCTCATCGATATCGTGCTCGACATTGTAGAGGCGATATGCCCCATTGTGGAGAACCTTTGTGACGATGAAGGACCTTCCCATGAGGAGCAAGCTTATGTTGTTCTGTTGATCCACCGAAGGACGGATCTCCTTCTGGAAGGCTCGACCTCTCACATTTACGGCGTCTGGTGGCGCAAGTCTTCTTTGGTAAATGGTCGAGCGGATCGAGCCATTTCCGCTCCTCTTCCAAGAGGTCATTGCATCTGACGCGCTTGCTCAACACGCTTCATTATCTGATTCAATTTGTGGAGCATTGTGAAGGAGGTCGCTCGGTAAAACCGCTTCTGCCCCATAGACCAGGAAAAAAGGAGTTCTCCCAGTCGACCGATTAGGCGTGGTCCGCAAACCCCAAAGCACTGAAGGAAGTTCGTCGACCCAAGCTCCAGCTGCATGCTTGAGATCTCGCATCAAACGGGGCTTCAGACCCTTGAGGATTAATCCATTGGCTCGCTCTGCCTGTCCATTCGACTGTGGATGGGCGACTGAAGCATAGTCGACTCGTATGCCTTGGGAGTTGCAGAAGCCCTTGAATTCTTCCGAATCAAAATTCGACCCATTGTCCGTGATAATCTTGTGCGGGACTCCATACGAGCGTCAACTTTTCGATGAAGGAAGCTGCGATACCGACATCAAGTTTTTGATTGGCTTAGCCTCAATCCACTTGGTGAACTTGTCATTGCTACGGTACATCGTGTAACCACTCCGACCCGTTCGTAAGGGACCGACCATGTCCAACCCCCATCTGGCGAAAGGCCAAAGCAGCGGAATGGTCTTCAAGGTCGACGTGAGCTTGTGTGACATATTGGAATAGAACGGCATCCTTCGCACTTATCCACTATTTCTTTTGCCATCTCATTTGCTCTTGGCGGTAAAATCCTGCTCGGTATGCTTTGGCTACAATGGTCCGAGAGGGCGCATAGTGACCACAGGTCCCAGTGGATATCATTGAGAATGACGCGACCTTCTTCGGCGTTATGCACTTTTGTCCGGCTCCGTTGGGCTTTCTCTATATAAGCGCCCATTGATATGATAAAGGCTTTGGATCGACAGACGATTTGTCGGGCCTCTTCCTCATCCTCTGGGAGTTCCTTTCTCGAATATCGCAATGTATGGAATTGTCCAATCGGGAGTAACTACTAAGACCTCCATGACCAAGTCGACCCTTCTTTGGGACCTCAACTTGATCCGGTGCGTGGCGCTCTTGGGTTGTGGGGCTTCCTACATGTAAGGATCTTCTTTGGTGACGGAGTGTGTATATGTTCCAAAAACACGCCACTCGGAATGGCTTCTCTCTTGGACCCTATCTTAGCGGATCATCTGCTGCTGATTTTTCGATCGGGGGATGTGATGGAGCTCAACCCCTCAAACTTCTTTTCGGCTTCCTCTTTGCATTGCGATATCCGGTCATAGCCGGGCTTCTCACGTCCTCCTTCATCACTTGATTGACCACTAGATCTGAGTCGCCATAAACCATCGGTGACGGACGCCGAAAGTGAGATGGCCATGCGCAATCCATATAGAAGGGCCTCGTACTCTGCCTCATTGTTGGAGGAATCAAAGTGAATCTGGAGCACATACTTAAGCTTATCTCCTCTGCAGAAACAGAACAACTTGACAAGAGAACCATTCAGCATCTTGGAGCCGTCAAAGAACATGGTCCAATGCTCAAGTGAACTTCGATCGGTTGTTGTTGTTCAATCCACTCGGCAAGGAAATCAGCTATAGCACAGGACTTAATAGCTTTCTTTGCCTCAAATTTGATATCAAGGGAAGAAGTTCAATCGCCCACTTAGCCACTCGACCGGTTGCGTCTACGTTATGCAAGATCTCGATAAAGGGCGTCACGGCAGCGTGACAGAATGATCGGAGAAATAGTGAGCAACCTTCTTTGTGGTCATGTATATACCATACACAAGCTTACGATAATGTGGGTATCTTTGCTTGGATGGAGTCAAGACTTGGACAAATAATACCTGGGCGCTGAACTTTGAAGGCCTTTCCTTCCTCTTCCGCTCGATAGTAAGCCGCAGGCCCGACAACTTGTCCGATGGCTGCAATGTAAAGCAGCAGAGGCTCTTTGCTGATTGGAGCAGCAAGCACCGGTGGGTGGAAGCGAGCTTTTAGCTCGGCAAGCGCCGCATCGACTTCGAGTCCCTCGAACTGTCGGCCTTCTTCATCGATCGGTAAAGAGGTAATGCCTTTTCACCGAGTCGTGAGATGAATCGACTTAAAGCGGCCAAGCATCGATAAGCTACGGGCGTCGTGCACTCGCGCAGGCGTTTCATTAGGAGAATAGTGCCTATCTTCTCGGGTTAGCATCGATTCCTCGTTCGGAAAGCGAAAACCGAGTAATTTTCCACGGGAACTCGAATGTGCACTTGGACGGATTGAGCTTGATATCGTACCTTCGGAGGTTGGCAAATGTTTGGCGAGGTCGGCGAGCAGGTCGGAACCTTTTCGCGACTTAACGACGATATCATCCATATCGCTTCCACATTCCGACCGATCTGAGGAGAAGACACTTACGAATCATTCGCATAAGCGTGGCTCCGGCATTCTTGAGGCGAATGGCATGGTGATATAGCGAAGCACCGAATGGAGTGATGAAAGCTGTTTTTATTTCGTCGGGTCCATCTGACGGATCGATGATACCGAATATGCATCTAGAAAGACAACCTCTCACACCCCGCGGTCGAGTCGACAATTTGATCGATGCGGGGAGAAAAATGATCGCCAGGCAGGCCCGATTGATGTGCTTAAAATCAATGCACATGCGGGTGAGTTATCCTTTTGGGGACCATGACAACATTGGCGAGCCACTCGGGTGGTAAATCTCTCGGATGAATCCTGCTGTCAGCAGTCGAGCCACTTCTTCACCAATAGCCTTTCTCTTACGGGCGGCGGACGCCAAGATGCTCTTTCACTGGTTTATTTGTCTTGTCGACTTCGTGGCGATGCTCGGCCCGATTCCACAGGAACACTGGCATGTCGGTGGCTTCCATGCAAAAATGTCCCGATTCTCACGGAGGAACTGGATGGCGCTTCTTCCTATTTGAGTCGAGTGTTGTGGATATGTGAGTCGGGCTGCGTCGGGTCGGTCGGATGAATATGGGCGGGCTTCGTCTCACGAGCGACTTGAATGCGATTCTGTGGCTGGCCTCTTAGACTTTAGCAAATCACTCGGATCCGCGTTTTGCATATACTCTTGAATTCGACCATTGTCACTTGAGAGTCGGCAATCTTGAACCCTTCGAAAGCATTCCTCTGCCTTTTTCCGATCGCGGTGGCGGTGATCACTCCCTTGGGTCTGGCATTTTCAGTTTGAGGTACCGTAGCATGGTCGAGCCATGAATGCGTGCGTGGCGAGCCTCCCAAAATGGCGTGGTATGCACTCTGAAAATCCACAACCTCAAAGGTTAGCTTTTCTTTGCGGAAGTGCTTGGAATCACCAAAAACCACGTCCGGGCTATTTGGCGAGTGAATTGGCCTTCTTCCTGGTATGACTCGTGGAAACTCATATTGTCGGCACTCAATCGGGACATCGAATGCCCATCCCTTTCAATGTATCCGCATATAACAAATTCAGCCCATCGCCACCATCCATCGGCACTTTTGTCGATCGAGTGCCTTCGACAATTGGATCGACCACTAACGCTTGCCGCCCGGGGTGGCAATGTGAGTCGGTGATCAGATTGGTCGAATGTGATGGGTATCTGGGACCACTTCACATAACTTGGCTTAAGCGGGGCAACCATATTCACCTCCCGATTGATGACTTTCGATCGACTTTTGCTTTCCACATCGCGAAGATCATCAGTGGAGTTGACATGCGGTATTCCTCCTCCTTTGTCCTCTTTGTCTCGGCCTTGTCGGCTCCTTCTCCTTGTCCTTAGGCTGTTTGCCTGGCCGCTGGATCGAGAGTCGACCTTTGGCGTGTGGTGTGCCGGGTAAATAATGTTGCCCTCTTCATCCTTCTTCGTGTGAATATGGCATGGCATATCCAGACGTCATTTCCTTCCTTATCTTTCACTTTCTTGGATTCGAGGATCCTTTGGGTTTCCCCTTGAACTTCCCCGAGTGACGGCGGGGCCTCTCCGGAGCTGCTGGCTCGGCTGCGTTCTGCTTCCGATTGGAATTGCCTTTCTCCGTGGCTCGGCTTGTACTTGCCACTTGGTCGGTCTTCTTCCTCGCCGTTGGCGTGTTGCTAACAATCTCCATCATTCGACTCGAGGTCATGTCCCGGTTCGACCGAACTTGAGACTCAATTCTCTGTTTTTGACACCGTCCTTGAAGGCGCAAACCGCTGATGGTCGAACACATTTTCTCTGATGTTGTGCAAGGTAATCCACCTCTGAATGTACTCTCGGAGAGTTTCATTGGTCTTACGCACACAAACTTGCAGCTCTGTCAAACCAGCCGGTAAACTTGCAAGTCCCTTCAAAAGTCTGACGAACACTGGGACAAATCCTCCCAAGTACATATCTTCTTTGTGAGGTAATTGACTCAGCCATGCTCTGGCGAACCTTCCAACATGAGGGCAAATGTTTCATGGCCACCTCGTCATTTCCACCACCAATTTGAACAGCCACTCGGTAATCCTCAAGCCAAGTTTGAGGCTTAGATTCTCCGATGAACTTGCAGACTCCTGCTGCTAATCTGAAATTGGGGGATCACCGCGACTCTGATAGCCTGCTAAAACACTCCGGACGGAGGCGTGCACTCGACTCTGGTGGGTGCATCTCTCTCGGGTCCTCCTCGATGGGCTCTGTTCGGTCGACCAAGCCTTGCGATAATGGACCGCGCATCAAAGCACGGTTCCACAGGGTGTTGGAACCCTTCGCCTATCTTGAAGCGTAAATCATCATCTTGCCGCCGAGGCGTATGACCCTTCCCTCGGAGGAAGGGGCATTCGGCGCTGTCATCTCGGTCGAGCGGTCTCGAGCTGCTCTCGCCGGTTGTCGCGCCCTTCCCTTGCGGAGGCGATCTGGGGCTGTGAGCGATTATGCAGTGTTCGCAGCGACGGATCGGTGTGAATCTGTTCGCGAGCTGCGACACGGCTGAGTTTTGATTACTGCCGCTCGGAGTAAATCTCGATCTGCTGCAAACCCTTCCGACTTCGGTGGGGCGGCTGAATAGATTTCGCTATCTGAGTTGCAGCTGCTAAATTCTGAATTGGCGTGCGGTATACAGGTCGGGGGAAAAGCCGGCGTCGACTGGATTCGAGGAGTCGTTGCGCTGCGTTAAATCGAGTGCTCGCGTGAAGATTCTCCAAGCAAGCGCGCTCAACCACATTGGCCAAGCGTGCTTCCTCCAAGGCACGAGCCTCGGGGTCTCTCGGCGATGGGAGTATGTAGTGCATCCATGTTCCTACGACGAAGCTCTTCTCTTTGTAGAGAGTCGAGTGTCTCGGGCTGGTACTCCTCGTGTTCTTGCATCGGGTCACCTCCCGGCTGCCCCGCCGCCGTGGCGGCCAGGGAGGGCTGTGAGGGCCGTCGACCATGAGGACCTCCGCCGCGGATCACTGCTATCACACTCGGATCACGCTCTCTCTGAGCCGGTCGGCAGATCAAGCAGCCGTAGAGATTCGTCGGGCTCAATAACAGCAACTTGGGCGGGCTGTCTGGCGAGCCCGCCGCTTCACCCACCGCTGAAGCCTCGACCTACCAGAGCGCTTTGCGCTGGTGGGAGACCAGGCGGGCGACCGATAAGGAGTCGGCGTCTGGTCGACGGTTGCCGCAGCAAAACGCCCGCGAACACATGCACGAAGTCGTCGCCCATGGACGGGGGCGCCTCGATGTCAAGAGGGCCTCCACGGAGCCATCTTGGTCGTCGGCGACGAAAGTGAGAGCACCGAGGCGGATCTCGTGCCCCGCACCCAAAACTCGAAGTCATCATGATGAAGGTACTCGGAAGTTCTGCAACTCCTCCACAAATCGCTAAAACACCGCCCCGGTGGGCGCCAACTGTCGTGGTTCTAAGTCTGACAGTAGAAGTAGGGGTAGGTTAAGGAGAGGCGATGTCCTAGCTATGGAGCAGTTGTGGTGACAAGAGATGTACGAGTTCAGGCCCTTCTCGGAGGAAGTAATAGCCCTACGTCTCGGAGCCCTGAGGCGGTCGAGTGGATTATGAGTATGAGTATTACAAGAATCTGAACCCTTCTACCTGTGGAGGGGGGTGGCTTATATAGAGTCGTCGGGACCCCAGCCAGCCCACATAATGGAGGGATTAAAGTACATTAAGCTAGGGGGGTTACTGGTAACGCCCCTCATAAGGTGTCTTAACTATCATTAAGTCTATTCAATAATAAACCGTTGCACTGCGGAGTGTCCTCTGACCTTCTGGTGGTCGAGTGAGCCTTCATGGTCGAGCGGGTCTTCCATGGTCGAGTGCTTCCAGTCTGGTCGAGTGCATTCTTCTTTGGTCGACTGGAAGATGATCTCTTCTGTGAGTACCCTTGGGTAGGACGATTAGGTCAGGCCTATGACCCTACCCTAGGTACATGAATCCATCAGACCCCACTTGACAGTACGGTGGTTCCTATGACTCAACAAAGAAGAAGGTGAAACACGAAACCACACAGTCTTCGCGCTCCATAGTCTTCACGTAATGTCTTCTCATGTCATAGTCTTCAATATGAATATCTTCTCATACCACCACTATCTTCAATGTCTTCATACATTTTTAGGGGTCATCTCCGGTAGGTAAACCAAATCAATGAGGGACACTACCTGCGTTATCCTGCAATTCTCACAAATGCATTAGTCCCTCAACCAACTTTGTCGTCAATGCTCCAAAACCAACTAGGGGTGGCACTAGATGCACTTACAATCTCCCCCTTTTTGGTGATTGATGACAAACTGGTTGAAGTTTTCAACGGGGATAAAGTATGTGAAATTGTAGGGATAGGGAATTGTCTTCATAAGTTGCAAGGGCTCCCCCTGAAGATGCGCATATAAGTGGTTTGCTTTTGGAATGCAAATGCACATGGCAGGTTGTACTTGTGGAGATCCACTTCAACTTATGAAGATAATTCATCATGCATGGAATGATATAGCAAGTAGAATGACATGCATAATGAAAGATGGACGGCTGCAGAATGATCTAAGTGCGGAAGTCATCATCGCACATGCAGAATTTATCATCGCATCATAGTAAAGCAAATAAGTAGCAGAAGTAGCAGACGACCATCAAGTTTAGGTGTTACAACTCAAAGAACCAAATGTTTCAAAACGCAAGAGTTGTAAGCACACAGCAAAATATAATGCAACCGCCCATATGAACCCGCTTGAAGACTATCAACTCATATGCTTCTCCCCCTTTTGTCAGTAATGACCAAAAAGGTTTGAAGACATAGAGCATCTACTCGTCATGAGTAGGTGAAGCAGCTGGGTCGTTGTCGTTGGTTGGCGGTGCGAGATGAACTTGGTGCGATGTCGTCGCGCGATAGTAGGAGGTGGTGAAGTAGCGTCATCTTCATCATCGATCACTCTGGCATTAACTGTTGCCGCGGAAGAAGAATATTCAGAGTCTTCAAGAGATGGGGTGCGACGTAAGACAGCAGTCCGTGGAGGAGTGGAGTCAAACTGGAATCTTTCATTGAAGCCATCATCTTGAAGATCGGCTTGACCGAAAGGCGGTCAAACTCTTCCATGATCTCGGCATGTTTCATGAGCAACAAAGGCATTCTTGGTGGCAAGGTTGCAAATGCGATTGACATCCACCAAGAGGCTTTGCATCATCTCTTGAGCGAAGTGATGCTTATCCTGTTTCGATGGAGGCCACAAGAAGTTCTCGGTCATTGAGAACGCGAGAACGCTCCAGGCCTTTGCGCAATGGTGCTTTCGGTGGCCGATTGGGCGCTCTATGAGGCGACGAGTGTTACCAGCCGGTGGATAGATTCTTGTCGCTGCTTGAACACCTTCAATAGGCTGAGTGAAGCTTTGGTGCTCAATATTCTAAAGACAAAAGCGTCTTGGCGGTCGAGTATATAGCATCAAGCGACATATCAACCTCGGCAAAATATTATATGATTGCGAGCAGAGGGCTGATAATTGATGATGAGTGTCGCTGATGAGGCGCATGACCCATGGAGCATAAAACTTCGGACCAAATAGGTCGAGGCGAAGCGACAAGTTACGATGAAGAATTCACGAGTGTTGAAGGCGATGCCATTGAGAATATAGAAGACCAAAGTCTTCATAGCTCCTTCAAGCTTGGCATGATGAATGTCCTTTGACAGGCCATAGAGTTCACCGATGATATGATATATGGTGCGAGGCGATACTCAAGGTCTTGACAAAGAAATGTGTGGGATACTCGGCGTGAGATGGCAAAGGCTTCATCATGCTCAACATCCGGCTCATATTGGGTTACGGCTTATGAAAGATGCTCTCCTGACATTGCGGTGTAGGTGACGATCGAGTTCATATAGTTCTCTGGAGTGGCTAGCCCTGTAAGCTCAATGATATCCATAGCTTTGGCTTCATGATGAACATTTCGATCATCCACTCGAGAACCCATGTCTTGATGTCCCCTGTAGTAGCCGCGAATGTGCAGAGTGGCATAGAATTGAAGCAATAGCTCTTCATTCCAATGTTCTTTATGCGTCACAAAGTGGAGCAGACTAGCATCACGAAAGCAATCAAGTGCTTCTTCCGAGCACGGCATCCAGCAATAACCCGGTGTCAAGGCGCATGTGAGGAAAATCGCCCTTGATCATATAATCTGCAGGAGTAATAGCTTCTCTGCGATAGCTCGAACCGATATGATGATATCCTTGGCTTGGAGTAGGGGTTCTTCGTTGTCAAAGAAGGTATTATGGCTTTTGAAGCCATTAGCATTGAAGGACCACGGTGAGTTGGCGTGCACAGAAACCTTGGCAACACGGGCTTTAGCTTACGGACTGAGGCCTATGCTCAATATGATAGTCAAATTGAGGTCCTGAGGCAGTAGGCGGAGGCACCAGAATGGGCCATCGGACAGTGACAAGCTGACCATAATTGTATGCTTGCTCAATGGTGTGAGGCCTTGGTGGCGGAACAGAGGCGAAGCGACATCAAAGGAGTCAGTCAAGACTGTGAGTCTTTGCCGCAGAGCGATTGTCATATTGGCTTCAGGTGCAGCATCCTCATTGGCTTCAGGTGCAGCAACCTCATTGGTTTCAGGTGCAACAACCTCATTGGTTTCAGGTTCTGTGCCCACACTTGCTTCAGGCACACTAGTTGGTGCAGGCTCCACATTAGCGTCAGCCATGACTACGTCATTGGCTTCATTGGCGTTAGTGGTGGCAGCCTCAACATTGTCGACCTCCTCTTGTGAACAGGAGGGTCGGGCACGAACGTTCTCATCTGGGCTGCTTCTTCTTCAATAGCTGGGGGGGTTGGTACACGACTTCTTCTTCATTTTCTTGGTGATCGATGGCGGAATGTCTTCAGCAGCTTGTGCTTCAGACTCAGAGACATTCACTATTGGAGCAGGCTCAGAAAATACTTGACGTGCAACAGGTGAATGTTGCACTTCTCCTTCTAGAACGCTCAACAGAGGGACTTGAGGCCTTTGTCCTCTGGGAAGCCTACGAAGTGCTGGCTTCGCCTTAGGAGATGGAGTTGGCTGGGCCTGAAAGTCTTCATCCTCTTCTTGCACTGGGGGTGTAGCTTGTTGTTGTTGTTGGGGAGTACTGGGGGAGTCTTGTTGTTGTTGTTGTGGGTGATCAGCCCACGATGCATCCTGAGCAATTGGTGTCAAAGGACGACCAATGCTGATGAGTTCGCTATTCGTTTGAACAGGCGATGATACCACTTCATGTTCGATCTGAGGAAGAACTTCATCATCAGCTACATTGTCATCATGACCAATGTCTTCAAGTGATGGGTTCAAATTTCTTTGGAATATCTTCAGCTTCATGAGCCTCTGTGGGAGCAGGCTCATGGACTACCATTCGTCGTTCTTGATGTACTGACACAGGGCGAACCACGGAGATGGGTTCAACAACTAAGGGCTCCGTGGAAGCAGCCCTAGTCTTCTTGGTCTTGCACTTCTTCTTGGAGGGAGTGGCATCAGAGGCTTCAGTGTTCTTTCTCTTTCTAGCTTCAGCCTCCACAGCCCTCGTCTTCTTCTATTCTGAAGCGGTTGTGGTGACCTTTGGCTTCGAGCCAGTAATGCTGCTTGGGAAGATAATGCGAGGGGCTTCTTGGCTTGAAGGTTCAGGCTGATCAGCAGGGTGCTTCTTCTTCTTCTTTGCAGCCATCCTGGGGTCAATGCCAGGACGGCCAAGGGACTTGCGCTTCTCAGCCTCATTGTAGGCAAGCACACACTTATCAGCCAAAATCTTCATGCGCTCTCATGAGCCCTGAGCTTCTTAGCGTTTCTTCAGAAAAGCTTCTTTAAGCTCATGGAGCATGACTTTGAAGTTGCGGACGTCTTGAACACTTAGCTTGGCCACATGCTTCTTGAATTGAGCCTTCTCATAGTCAATCTTGTTTTTGAGCTCAACGATGCGCTGAGCGAGAGCTAGCTCAGAAGCAATGGCTCCATTGAAGGAGACACTGAGGCCGATGGGGAGCTGTAAATCTTCAAAGCTGATGTTGGGGGTGTCGAACCACTCATCAATGAAATTGTGAATGATGTCCACATCAAAGAGAGGCAAGTTGCTGAAGATTTCTGCTTCTTCCTTGCTCTTTATCAGCTGCTCAAGAGCATCATCAGCAAGATCTTCATCACTTGATAGATCAATGGGTTCTTCACGCAGAATGGCAGCAGGAGTCAAGGCTCTTTGATCAGATGGTCTGACAAGTTGTTTCTTCTTCTCCATTCTCTTGGAGACACGAGATTGATCTTCAGACTGCACACTGGCTTCAGGAGATGTAGTGGCCAGTGGCTTTGCACGTGAAGTCTTTGGAGGTGCAGCTGAGGTTGAAGCCTTTGACTTCTTTTGCTTCTGCGGCTTTGGAGGAGGAGCAGGGGCTTCATCGGAGTCAGCATCATTGTCAGAATGATCTACTCTGGCGCCTTGGACCATGATGTAGGTGATGAGGCCGTCAAGGTTGGCGTAGGGGCCAATGACATTGGGATTAGTGTCACAGGAGCCGTCAGCACGG
The DNA here is from genome assembly GCA_021437245.1 of Aegilops speltoides. Taxonomy (NCBI): domain Eukaryota; kingdom Viridiplantae; phylum Streptophyta; class Magnoliopsida; order Poales; family Poaceae; genus Aegilops; species Aegilops speltoides. Next base: position 544,825,252 of record CM038142.1, read on the forward strand.
GGAGCAGAGGGACCTGGGTTGAAGTCCAAACCCAAGGACTTCTTGTTCTTCTTGGCCGAAGCCACAGCAAACTGGTAGTTGTGCTTGAAGAGAGAGTCGTCATGACACCATAGTAGTGAGGTGGGATCTGCGTTCGCAGGCTGTGGCCCACGGACCATGCAAGGATAGAAGCCTTGGTCAATGGCTTCAGCTAGGCTCTTGGGTTGAAGGCCTCGATAGAGGATATCACCCCAAGGTCTCTTGATGGCATTCTTCTTTGCATATTCGCCGTTACAAACTTGTACTTGAACCACTCCTCCGCTTAATAGCAACGAATCCATTGGATTCGTCTTTCTCGATGATAATTCTCTTGAGGATCTGTCTTGTATAGTTACGCTAAGTCATCGAGCGAGATCTTTAGATGTTCCTTCTCTGCGCTGCCCCGCCACCCTTCCTTGCTGATTTTTACGCAGCCATGAACTTCAAGTGAAAGGCTTCAACACGTTCAAAGGCTTTAGAGATTTGCGCTTCTTTGGTCAAGCATGAACCGCTTCGGAGAATTTATATGATGTTGTAAGTATCTCGCAAACGAATCACGGACTATGAGAACCAAAGGATTCTCCACGGACATGTACTGTGATAGCATTAGAGATGCGAGGGAAGGGAAGAGGTCATATGCATTCTTAGAAGATTTTGAAGATAAATCAGTTTGAAGACATTGACCTCATGATGCGAAGACATTCACTTATATAGGTGAGTTGGTTCCAGATTTGTACCAATCCGTGAATAAGTACAAGTGAGGAATCAAACTAGACAAGAAATCTAAGTGAATCGACTAAGCAGTATGAGATGCAGACGGAATAGATCTAGCTTGAATAGAAAGAAACTACTTTCGGTAAACAGGATGAATCTTGAAGATAAAAAATGTGGTAAAAATAGAGTTATAATTACCGCACGAAGAACTGCTAGAAGGAAGAATAGGAGACCGAGCAGTTCAGCCCACTGTGCCCTAACTTGGCGACAGAGGACACCTACGGCGACGGCGGAGAGGACGATGTCCGCGGCCGGCGTGAGGATGGCATCGGAGAAGTCGCGGCAGCTAAGCGCTTCGTCGCCGGCGTCGTCGCGAGCTAGCGGTGGCGCTAGGATTTTAACGGAGGTGGAGAGGTGGAAGAAGGTTTTCTTTACCGCAGGGGACAAGTATTTATAAGTAGGTGAGAGACACATCGCAATTACGCTGGTGCCCCTAGCGGTTCACATCTGAGGGGCACGTGGCAAGCATGCAACATACTTTGAGTTGTCCCACGTTCCCACGCCCGCTAGGCATGTCGGAGAGTTGTTCTGGCTTCTCCGGATTTCAACAATAAACATAAGCCGTTTAAAACAGATTTAATGTTTGTCTCTTTGCCTTCTGCTGACTAGGACGCAGAGAAGACATTCGACAGTTTCAATAGAATGCATATGATTTGGACAGATAGATTTTGAGATAGAAGCATAGAGAGGTTAGGGTCCGATCACATTCACTTAGTTCAAAAAGATCCAATCTTGAAGACATAACTATAAGTGAATGCTGTAGAGGACAGAACACTAGTATATATGTATATATCAGAAAGCAATCAAGTCATCATAGTGCAGAAAGTCATGAAGACAAATTGAAACTGAAGACAAACCAAATGCGAAGTCATTGCAATATAACGCCTTGAGTGAAACACTTCAAACAAAGAGTTGGTGGTAGCGTTACCCACCGTATAGGAAGTATTAGACCCAGACACGGCGCACAATTATCGTGGCGCTCCGAAGTCAAATTCCATGTTAATGTATTCACACTCAGAGTGTAAATCTTCATTGATTGAAGATATACATTACTTTTTGTGTTGCACATCTAAGTCATCAACATGCATAAGTGTTAGGATGTGTGCCTGATCACAGGACATTAGAGGATTCCAAGATATTTAGCTCACACCGTAACTTGCAAAACCTTTTCTCATCCAAGGGCTTTGTGAAGATATCGCGATTGCTCTTGGTGTTGGCGTGAATGATATCGATATCTTTCTTCATAACATGATCTCTCGAGAAAGTGATGGCCAATTTCAATGTGCTTTGTCTTGAGTGTTGGGTGGATTGTTGGCTATTTTGATGGCACTCTCATTGTCGCAGAATAGGGGTACTTGTTTCAGGTAGATGCCATAATCCTTGAGAGTTTGCTTCATCCATAGAAGCTGAGCACAACAGATCCAAAGCAATGTATTGATTCGGCAGGTTGAGAGAGATACAGTTACGCTTCTTCAAGACCAACAGACAAGTAATCGACCAAGAAAATGACATGTGCGGATGTTAACTTGCGATCCACCTTCTCACCGGCATAATCAGCATCCGAGAATCCAACCAAATCAAATTTTGAGCCCTTGGGATACCATAATCCGAGTGTTGGGGTGTAAGCCAAATATCGAAGAATTCGCTTCACTGACTAAGTGATGCGATTCCTTTAGTGCCTTGGAATCGAGCACACATGCAAACACTAAGCATAATATCTGGCCTAGATGCACATAAATAAAGCAAAGAACCAATCATGGAGCGATATACCTTTTGATCGAACTCTTTACCATTGTCGTCGGGACCAAGATGGTGTTTGGCTGGCATTGGCGTCGTGTAGCCTTTGCAGTCTTCCATTCCAAACTTATTCAGACAATCTTTGAGGTATTTCTCTTGAGATATGAAGATGCCATTCCTCTGCTGACAAATTTGAAGACCAAGGAAGAACTTCAGCTCACCCATCATGGACATTTGATATTGCTCTTGCATCATGTACCCAAACTCATCCTTTGTATTTCGGTTGGTGCATCAGAAGATTATGTCATCCACATATATTTGGCACACAAACAGTTCACCATCATATGTCTTCGTGAAGAGAGTGGGATCGAGAGATCGTGTTTGAAGCCTTTGCTCTTGAAGTCTTTGATTGTATCATACCTGCACGAGGGCTTGTTTGAGGCCATCTGATTGCCTTGTTTAGCTTGTACACCATTTCGGGATGTTTTGGATCTTCAAAGCCAGGTGGTTGTGCGACATATACTTCTTCTTCAATCTTGCCATTGAGAAATGCACTCTTTACATCCATTTGATATAGCAAGATATTGTGATGATTAGCGTAGGCTAGCAGTATACGAATAGCTTCAAGCCTAGCAACAGGAGCAAATGTTTCATCGAAGTCAATTCCTTCAACTTGAGTGTATCCTTGAGCCACCACTACAACAAAACATAGATTAAGTAACACAATCATGTAACACATAGAAAAATATGTTACCAAGCAGAATTACAGTAACACGTCATGTGTGTTGCAGTGCGGTCGGTAACACATAGTTGATTAGATTCGAAAACGTGTTACAACCACATTACTACAGTAACATATAAGTTTGTGTTGCGCCATGTGTTACAACCTATTGATGCAGGAACCAATAATCATGTGTTACCGCATAGTGTTACAAGCTATATAACTTTAGAGAAGAAATGAATAATTTAAACTATATTTTAATAAAAAGGAATAGTGTGACAATGCTTACAAACATAAGTTCAAATTTTCACTCAATTAATTTTCTCAACATTCTTTGTCTATGACATAAGCTTGTACATAGGTCTTGAACATTTCTCTGTTTTATTTGAGCCTTAAATGAGATACATATATGACTCAAATTCGAAATACTTCCAATATGCAGAAATAAATTCATTCATTTAATGTATCAAAAATAGTGAATAAATTTCCAAAAAAAACTAAAATTATAAATATTAGCATGGTAACATATTATATATAAATATTCTTTCTATAAAAAATTCATGACATGTGATGTGGAAGCATATTATATGTACATAACAATCATTCTATAAAAAAATTAAGAACCTGCAGGCCCGTAAATAAGTGAGACTTGCTAAACAACCGAACAGAACCTGGCCATTTGACATGCGTGAACAAAATAAAATGACCAAATGTGGGGGCCAATTCACATGCGTGAACAGGATAAAATGACGAACAATGGGGGCTATTTGATATGCATTGAGAAAATAAAATGATGATAATAAGAATGGAACCTGGTACCTCCTACTTTGCGCAACAAGTGAATACCAACAGCCTAGAGCCCCTGTTTTGTACAACTTGAATAATTAAGCTTATTTTGGAATAAAGGAAAGGCCGGGCCAAGGCCCGTTAAAGAGATAAGTGCTGGCTGGCCTGACTTGGAGATAAATTGGGCTGCAATTCCGTGACTTCGGCCCAGTTTTCCTTCTGGGCTCTTCCACCAGCTTTTTTTCATTCGGTTTTCTATTTGGTTTTTATGCTTATTTTTCGTATTTAAGTTTAAGTTTTCTTTCTCTTTATTAATTTTAAATTTAATAAAAATATCTTCAATCTTGTGAATTTTTTCTTGAAATTTGTGGACTTATATGAAATTTTCAAACAATTTTTAAATTCACAAACTTATTCAAATTCGTGAATCCTTTTTTAATCGGGGAACCTTATTTCAACTTCGTAATTTCTTGAAGCCCTGACCTTTTTAAAAAAAATCATAAACAATTTTTTGAGTTTGTGAACATTTTCCATTTCGTGAATATTTTTTCAATTTGTGTTTGTTTTTCAAATTCGTGGACTTTTTTCAAATACACATTTTTTCTGAATTTGGAAACTTTTTTCGAGTCCACAATCATTTTTTGAAATTGATAAAATGTTTTTAAATTCACAAAGGTTTTTCAAATTCATGACTTGCTTTGGAGTCCATGTACCTCTTTCAAATTTGTGGACTTTTTGTAGAATTGACGAACATTTCTTTCGATTTCCTGAACATTTTTTGAAGCCACAAACTTTTCTGAAACTCACGAACAATTTTTCAAATTCTAATTTTTTTTCTGAAAGTCTATGGTCAAATGTGACATGGTTCACATGTCAACCATTCGACCGGTCAATGGTGAACCGGTCAAAATAGCTGAGCGAGCTAGGGCGAGCGACCTCGCTTAGTTGGGTCGGCCTAGGTCACGCGACGCGTGAGCGCTAGTTGGCGTTGCTTGCGCGTCAAGTGTTGTATAGGCGCTCTTCATATTTTTTTTATATGCTATAACACTACGATTAAACACATCCAAATTGAACAACGCACAAATTCAAGTTCGTTGGACCATGTCATTGAATCAAATAATTTCATCGTTAGTTTTGCAAATGAATTCAAATTGAAATTGTCTAAAATTATATTTTGATTCTGATGAAGAGATATAAATATTTCTTGTATGTGATGTTTCATTTGATATCAAATTTGAAGGTTGTTCGCCTATTGGGAAGAGCACTCTTTATATAGGTAACCACAAAAGTAACGGTTATGCTCAGCTCAAGGGAAACTCGGTCGTTACCTCTTGTATATCGAGCTAAGAGCAACTAGACCAGATCCCACATATTGGCCCGAACCACAAAAATCTAACCGATATGTGGTTTATAGGCCAAAACATGACTAGGAGATCCCGCATCTTGGCCTAGCCTGCATATTTTTTTATGAAAAACTTTGAATCTCCTCCCTTGGAGCGGTATATGTACGGGATCCGAGTGCGCATCTTGAGGATCCTACAACCCCATTTTGATAGAAGAATGGGGAGGCACAAGAGAGGAGAGAAAGATCTTAGCAGTTTCTGCCGAGCGTCCTAGTCCGAAGCGAAGGGAGGTCCGAAGGTGACTGGTGGGCGTACTGGTAGTCCTTGTTGGTTGCTCCTAGACTGGTCAACCAGAGGGGGTTCTGGTCGGCTTTGTATTGGAGCGAAGGGAGGATGGAGTTGAACCATGCGGGATAGCAGACCAAGGACGCTAGCTCTCACGGGGTAGAGAAGCATGGTCCGTTTGGCCACCGCGATAGCAGACCAAGGACCCAAATGGTTTTGGCGAGTCATCTTCGACCTTAATGCTTTTTAAACATTTACTAGAGATCATAATCTCATACTTACAGTAAATGCACACTGGCCATACTACATCACAATTAAACTTACGGTTTGATCCGTTTATTGCATTCTAGGGTACACAATTATAGTGTCCCCGGGACACCCAGTTTCCCGTGACACTAACAGTAGACAGTAGTTCATATCCCTGTCGTTTGACATGGGTAATAAATAGTGTTGCATCGATCTACTTTGAGTTAGAGTACATGCCAAGATCCTCTAGAATGTCCTCGCTTTTATGAAGTCTCGGCACGTTCTATTTTATAGGTAAACAAGGGTTTGTAGTTTCATAACTATTTATAGGGGATACAATACGATCAGATGATCACGTGATTATGGGAAATCTATATTTCATAATTGATGAATCTCTCAGATATCACATCCATCCTTATTTCCTCATAGCATATCGCTTTGATGACCCCGTTTTGGAAAAAAAATGAAAGAAAAGGAACAAAAATTCAATAAATGCAATCCATTCGCATCGAGTCCTTTTATGTACTTGTTGCGAGAAAAAAAGAGTAAACTTGTAATATGATAATTTTGAAAACAGCTCCTTCAGAAAAGGATTTGGCTTAAAAAATCCTATTTATATCCTTTAATCAATGCATATGCCTTATTTAGAAAAAGAAGAGAAGAAGTAAAAAAGAGAAGGAAAAAAATAAAAAGAAAATAATATATATATATATATATATATTATTTTTTGTCTAGTGTAAAAATGTACTAAAAAATACCTTATATTCTGATTGGTCAGCAAAGACCTCCCACGGATCACTAATTGTAACTGTTGGATGATGGATTGGCTTACATCGAACGGCCGTGATACTGCGGTGCGTCGGTGCCCTATCTTTTATCCCCCCTCTCTCTCTCTGCTTATCCCTTCACAACCACACCTAGCCATCGAAGCCGCCGCATGCCACGACGCAAGTCACCGCCGCTAGCCTGAGGGCCTCATGCTGCCGCCGCTCGCCCCTTTCTCTGTAGGTTGCCAAAGCATCCTTGGGGCCCGGGGCCGTTCCCACCTCCCCACCAGGCTCGAGGAGGCCCGAGGAGGCGGCCATCAGAAGCGCGCAGCGGAGTCATGGGCAGATCCAGCCGGGGCCGTCGGCAGCCGTCCCTCCCTCCGAGCGGCCAAGAGGCTTGAGCAGAACGAGCGCATGGACCGTGCGCACCTCACGCGCTAGAGCTACCGGTCCTCGTCATCTGCCAGTATCTATGAGGAATCGATCCATATGTAAGCTAGCTTCCACAATAATCCATCCAGCAGGCTGCTTGCTTGTTTGTGTACTAGTAGTTGTAAAGGGAGCAAGATGCGAGGCCGGCGTCCAGGATACATGCCCGCTTCTAATTGATTCTCGTTGAAATAATAGTAGTACGTGTTCCTTCCCATTGTGGAGATGTACATACCCGAATACTCGTCACATATCCGTACATACTCGTATACTCTTAGACTTGGCCCGTATACATACCCTAATACCTGTGCGTTTTTTTAATTCAGCTAAATAGGTCTTCCGAGTGTCAAATTCAGTAAAGGCTTGCCCCTTTGCCTAGTGTTGCACTCGGCAGACTGTGTCCGTCAGATTGGTAATAGAGATTGTGCAGAGCAACATTGACATCTACTTTACTGACAGGGAATCTAGGTGTAATACATAGTGCTTATCATTGTAAGGGTTTTAGTAGATGAATGATCATTTTAGTGTGAAGTATATCCCAATTATCACTATGAAAATACTGCGGGGCTTGACTATTCATTTCCACTTCAATTCTTATATTTCTTGTATCTTAACTTCATCTGCTAGTTTGATATAATCCGGTGGGTGATAGCATCACCTTTTACCAAGTACCAATCTTGGCTATCTTTTTATTTAGTTAAATGTAAGATACCATCAACCTTTACCAAGTATCCATCCTGGTTACATTATGTCCAAAATAAGTTCTACATTTAATTCCAAATTTGTTGAATGTGTGGTTTTACTGTGTGCTTATAGTCTGTAGCTTTTGTCTGTACATCTATTTCTGTCAAGTTCTTTATCATTGTACTCTTACAGAATGTTTGATGGGAGCTCGGTTACTGTCAACGCCTCAAGGGTTTATGCATATCAGTTGCATGTTCCTTAAAGCCACTGTAATGATGACTACTGTTTCCAGGTATATTTTTGTGGAGTCATATGGACGTGCTCGTTGATAATTCGTATAGAATGTGTATATTCTTTATAACTTTGCCATGGAATGCCTACTGTTAGAAAACATCTTGCGAGTACTTTGGTTAGGTACTAGAAAGCACATACACACACATGCCCAGCACAGCAACAAGCACACACATACAAGATAGAACATATGCTCTGCTCCTGATTTGTCAATAGTATGATGATGCTTTGCTCTGATTTGCTCTGCCACTCTGAAAGTTCTGCACTAGGGGCCACTTTGCATGTGCTTGCTCATGTAGTGACCTGATTGCCAGTTGTTTGTGTTGATGTGTTCAACTAATGTCTAGATACAACAAGTTAGTCTTGATTTGTACAAGAACTAAGTAGAATTGTCTGACCTCTGCTTACACACATCTGCCATGTGGTGAGATTATGCGGGCAAGAAAATGCAACAAGCTTGATTGCGGGATGCCACGAGCAACGGCATAACACATGCGTGCAAGTGTGGGCATCCCGCTATTAGTCCCACTTGCAACATGAGTGTGTATCCCTAACGAAGTGAATGGTCATGACAGTCTTCCTGAACTATGACCATCCATTGACATATTGTTCATACAAATTCTATTATCAATGTCGCTGAATGATAATATTGATCATAATGTAGGTTGCTTCCAAAGTACTCCCTTCGTCCCATAATATAAAGTGTGTTTTTTGACACTACACTAGTGTAAAAAATGTGCTTATATTATGGGACAGGGAGTAGTTTTAGAGACTTTAACATATCCAAACCAGTGTAATGTTGCATATGCTACTATTCAGAGTACTGATCTACACCTGCTCCACGCTTCTCCAGAAGTGGGCGGGGAGCTGGCCCGAACGCCGCAGCTCCACGAAGCCCACTCCGCGGAGCAATTCCCCCTGCATTGCAATTTCCAGGAGCTACGCCAGCCCAGCTTCGCAAAAACCAGGAGCGGAAGCTGCTCGTAATTACATTCCAATGCCCTTCCGAAGTGCCACTATGGCTGGTGATATTGAGTTAGGTGCTGAACTTGCACTTGTGCGCATAGACGAACCTATTCTTGATAATGAGGAGTTAGTAAAGTAAGTTTCTCATTGCAAGAGAATTGGTGATGCTTTTGCTTCAGAATACTTAATTGCCTGGCCTTTAGCTTTTGTAAGTTGAAGTGTTTTCTTCCATATTCCAAATTATATTTGTGTACATTTAATTACATAACTGCCAGGTCCATTTTTTTACAGATTCAAAAGAAGGATAATTAAGTTGCAGCCAAATTCTCGGATGGATGAAGAAGCAAATAAAGTTAGAAGATTTTACTTAGCAATATCCATAGTTTACATTGACAGATTGAAAAATTGTAATACTATTCACAAGATCTTTTTCTTTGGTTGAATTGATGTAAATGCTATGGTGTAATATTCTTCATAGATGTGTTCTCTATAGTCAAAGTGATATGAATGATATGTTGTTGCACCAATAACATTGGTACGTATTTATTGTAATGCATATGTATCCTGCACTCTTGTATATTCATAACAAATACCTTGATATTTTCAATTTGTGTATGTGTTTGTGCTCCAATTTCTCTATCATTTTAATGATGCCAACATAATAAAATAATTAACTATTTGAGCAGTTGCGGTGATTTTATTAAAGAACTGTCTATTGCTTAAAATGGGTACCTACTTTTGTGGTTAATAATTAAAAAAAAGAAATACATTGATTATTTTGCCATACTAATAGTAGTGTTCCCGATGGTGTTACTATAGTTATAAAGTCTGTTACTAGCGTAGTTGACAACTATAAATTATAGTGTTATGGTATTTGGATATTATGTTACACTTGTGTTACTATAGTTACAAAAATATGTTACCACAATACTCTATGTCTAGAGAAACATGTTACTATTTGTGTTACTATAGTTACAAAAATGTGTTACAAATGCATTTGTAACACATAATATGCATGTTACTATATTGTAACTGTAACACAATTTTCAATATATAGTAACAATTACTATATGTGACAGTGGCACCGCCTAGTAACACGGTCTAATGGAACACATCTCAAAATATGTTACTGTATGATGCAGTAACACTATTTTGGGCCTAAAGTAACACAACGCCGTGTTACAAAAGCTCTGTTGTGTTGTAGTGCACAAGACGTGCTTTGTTTCTGACGACTTGACCATGCTCATCTTGCTTGTTTCGATATATCCATTTTGTTCCAATAATGTTATGCTTGCGAGGATCAGGTCGCTTGACAAGTTCCCAAACATTATTCAGCTTGAGCTGTTGAAGTTCTTCTTGCATTGCTTGAATCCATTCAGGTTCCATAAAAGCTTCTGCAACTTTCTTGGGTTCTGATATTGACACAAATGAAAAGTGCCCACAGAAGTTTGCTAGCTGTGTTGCTCTTGATTGAGTGAGCGGACCTGGTGCATTGATGCTGTCAATTATCTTCTCTATTTGAACTTCATTTGCAACACGAGGATGAACAGGACGAAGATTTTGCTCTGGCTGATCATTGTCATCATTGGGAGGATTGTCTTCAGGTTGATTTGGTGTAGAGATGATAAGTTCCTCTTCAGGCTGTGCTTCAGAGGGCATGATTTCACCAGTTCCCATCAGCTTGATAGACTTGTTGAAGGAGCTTCATCAAGTGTACTTAGAAGAATCTCTCTCTGTGAACCGTTGGTTTCATCAAACTTTACATCCACAGTTTCAACGATCTTGTAGAGATAAAGGTTGAAGACTCTGTAGGAGTGTGAATCCTTTCCATAGCCAAGCATGAAGCCTTCGTGAGCCTTAGGTGCAAATTTTGACTTGTGATGGGGATCCTTTATCCAGCATCTAGCTCCAAATACTCTGAAGTAACTTACGTTTGGCTTCTTGCCAGTAAGTAGCTCATATGACGTTTTATTCATAAGCTTATGAATGTACACACGATTGATGATGTGACATGCTGTATCAATAGCTTCAGGCCAGAACTTTCTTGGTGTCTTGTACTCATCTAGCATTGTTCGAGCCATCTCAATGAGGGTTGTGTTTTTGCGCTCAACAATGCCATTTTGCTGAGGTGTATGGAGTAGAGAACTCATGAGTGATTCCCATTGTATCCAGGTACAGATCAAGTCCAGTGTTCTTGAATTCAGTGCTATTATCACTTCTGATGTGCTTGATCTTCACACCATAGTTGTTCATAGCTCGATTTGCAAAGCGCCTGAAGACATCTTGCACTTCAGTCTTGTAAAGAATTATATGAACCCATGTGTATCTTGAGTAGTCATCAACAATGACGAAGCCATAGAGACAGGCAGTTGTTGTAAGGGTGGAGTAGTGAGTAGGTCCGAACAAGTCCATGTGTAACAGCTCGAAGGGTTGAGATGTTGTCATGATTGTCTTCGAGGGTGCTTTGCCCTAGTCATCTTTCCACTTCACGGGCACACACAGATGATCCTTCTTGAACTTGACATCCTCGATGCCAATGACATGCTTCTTCTTGACGAGTGAGTGTAAGTTCCTCATGCCGGCATGTCCCAGCCTTCGATGCGAGCCGGCGATTCGAAGCTTTTGTGAGAAGACATACGGCAAGTGTGGACCTGCCGAGAAATCTACCATGTATAGATCATCTTTTCCATACCCTTCAAAGACTAGAGATTTGTCGATTCCATTAGTACAAAGGCAACGATATTTGCCAAATATCACAATCATGTTCAAGTCACAAAGCATTAATCTGAGACATTAAGTTTAAACCAAGGGATTCAACAAGCATCACTTTATCCATGTGTTGATCCTTTGAGATTGCAACTCTACCTAGACCCAATACCTTGGTTTTACCGATTGTCAAGAAACGTAATGTGACTCTTGTCGGATGGGCGTAAGGTTGAGTCCATGAGAAGACTTGATCACCGATCATATGATTTGTGCATCCACCGTCCATAATCCATTCTCGAAGCTTTTGGTGATGTACCCTACTGATGCGATTAGGAGGATAGGCTTCACAAGAGTGTTGTGAAGCATAAGCATTTGACACATATAGGGACAGTCACATCTTATATCAAGGTTAGGACATAGTATGACTGATAAGAGATTCAGATGAAGTATATAGAATGACATTTTATCGTGCGTCGTTTTAGGTCCCCAGCAATAGTATCGGACGCCATTGATTGCTGGCTGGAGACCGTTTTCTGCAAAAGAGAGTTAGTTCTTCTTTGCCACCCACATATTCTAAGTGCAGCATCTGAGAATTTTGGCTTTGAAGCCCTAGCAAATAGCCTTGCAGGAGATGAATGATACTCATATGAATAAGCAGAAAAGTTCTTAGTCCTATGAACATAGCGGTTCGAAGATACACGCTCATATTCATAAGTCTGAGCATGATTTCCCTGCAAAACATTGGCGTTAGGGTGAATCATGTGAGTCCTGTATCTGTATGAAGCCTTTGGGCCACATGAAGCTATTGGTCCGGGGTTTGTCTTCTTCCTTGGTGGTGTCATGACGACATTCACAGGAAGATTCTCAATGTACCGCTTAGGTACCCAGATCTTCTTCGTAGGTAGTCCATTCCTGCATTTAGTACCAATGCACCTGACAAACACTTCATCATTCTGATTTTTGAACAACTTATAGTTTGCATCAAAGGATTCATCAATGATAATAGGATTAGCACAGGTAAAGCCAGATAAGGTAGATGGATCTACTGAAGGTTCCTTTGTAGCAACCCATGTGGTTTTGGGGTCTTTGCTCGGGCTTCGATCTGAGCCATCAACATTAATTTTCCTTTCGAACCCAACACCCTCTTTCCTAGGGTTTCGGTTGAGAATCTGCCTTTTGAGAACATCGCAGAGAGTCTGATGTCCCTTCAAACTTTTGTACATACTGAAGGAAATATGCCCTAGAGGCAATAATAAAGTTATTATTTATTTCCTTATTTCATGATAAATGTTTATCATTCATGCTAGAATTGTATTAACCGGAAACATGATACATGTGTGAATGCATAGACAAAACAAGATGTCACTAGTATGCCTCTACTAGACTAGCTTGTTAATCAAAGATGGTTATGTTTCGACCATGAACAAAGAGTTGTTATTTGATTAACAAGGTCACATCATTAGTAGAATGATCTGATTGACATGACCCATTCCATTAGCTTAGCACACGATCGTTTAGTATGTTGCTCTTGCTTTTATCCATGACTTATACATGTTCACGTAACTATGAGATTATGCAACTCCGTTTACGGAGGAACACTTTTGGTGCTACCAAAGCGTCTGGCGAATCGGGTGATTATAAAGGAGTACTACAGGTGTCTCCAAAGGCGATGTTGGGTTGGCGTATTTGAGATTAGGTTTTGTCACTCCGATTGTGGGAGAGGTATCTCTGGGCCCTCTCGGTAATGCACATCCTTGAAGCCTTGCAAGCACTACAACTAATGAGTTAGTTGTGAGATGATGTATTACGGAACGAGTAAAGAGACTTGCCGTAACGAGATTGAACTAGGTATTGGATACCGACGATCGAATCTCGGGCAAGTAACATACCGATGACAAAGGAACAACGTATGTTGTTATGCGGTCCGACCGACAAAGATCTTCAGTAGAATATGTAGGAACCAATATGGGCATCCAGGTCCCGCTATTGGTTATTGACCGTGAATAGTTCTAGGTCATGTCTACATTGTTCTCGAACCGTAGGGTCCGCACGCTTAAGGTTTCGATGACAGTTATTATGAGTTTATGAGTTTTGATGTACCGAAGAAGTTCGGAGTCCCGGATGTGATCACGGACATGACGAGGAGTCTCGGAATGGTCGAGACATAAAGATTGATATATTGGAAGCCTATGTTTGGAGTTGGAATGGTTCCGGCGAAAAACAGAATTTCTGGGAGAACCGGAGGTTACTGGAACCCCGGGGTAAATGGGCCTCGGTGGGCCTCGAGGGAGAAGAGGAGGGCCGGCGGGGAGGTGGCAGCGCCCTCTCCCCAGTCCGAATAGGACAAGGAGGGGGCGCGCCTCTCCTCTTCCCTCCCCCAATCCTATTCCAACTAGGGGGGGAGTCCTACTCGGTGGGAGTAGGACTCCTCCACGCGCCCTCTCTAGGCGGCCGGCCTCCCCCTCCCTCCTTTATATACGGGGCAGGGGGCACCCTAGAACACACAAGTATTGATCTACGGATCGTTCCTTAGCCGTGTGCGGTGCCCCCTCCACCATATTCCACCTCGGTCATACCGTCGCGAAGCTTAAGCGAAGCCTGCGCCGTGAAACATCAAGATCGTCCTACCACGCCGTCGTCTTGTGGAACTCTCCCTCGACACTCGGCTGGATCGAGTACGAGGGACGTCATCGAGCTGTACGTGTGTCAAGAACTCGGGCGCCGAGTAACTGGCGCCGGATCGGTCGGATCGCGAGGAGAACGTCGACTACTTCCTCTACGTTGTGATCGCTTCGCTTCGGGTCTCACGAGGGTGCGAGACAACACTCTCCCCTCTCGTTGCTATACATCACCATGATCTTGCGTGTGCGTAGGAAATTTTTGAAATTACTCGTTCCCCAACACATACTGTTTCAAGCAATGTCTTCAACATAGCATTTTCATCAACAGCGAGTGGTATCCTCCATGAGGGGTTAGTAACCACATCAAGAGGTGAAGACAATGAAACGATGGCGATAGTGGAACATTCAGCAACACATGTAGTGTTATCACGCTCAATGCATTTTAGACATGGTGGTTCAAATCCATCTGGCGGAACTGATCTCATTGAGCTGAAGTGACTCATTCACCTTTTGAAGATCTTCATGAGCCGCTCTCAATTTTTCAAGCTCTTGTTTCCTTTGAAGATAATCATAGGAGAGCCTTTCATAAGTAGTTGAGAGCGATTCATGACGACCTTCAAGTTCTTGGTACTTAGCATGAAGATTTTTATGTCATCAACTAAGGACGTGAGCGTGTCATTTCAGCGCCCAACAGGTCATCGCTTTTGTCTAATAGTTTTTGAGTATGTTCCATAGCCTTTTGTTGTTCGGTTGCAATTTTAGCAAGTGTTTTGTAGCTGGGTTTAGATTCACAATCAGAGTCATCTTCACTTGAAGTTTGAAAGTAAGCATCGCGTGATTTTACCTTGGCACCACGTGCCATGAAGCGATAGGTGGGAGTAGGATCGTCTTCGTCATTAGCTTCAGCGTTGGTGTGGAAGTCGTTGTCTTGATGTTGAAGATGGACTTGGCGACATAGGCGTGGCGAGCGGACTTGCAACGCCAGGTCGATCGCTCTCCAGACTCCACCTCTGCCTCCTCTGAAGCCGACTCCTCCTCTGAATCCATTTCCTTGCCAACAAAAGCACGCGCCTTGCCAAATGAGCTCTTCTTGTATGATGAAGACTTGGAAGAAGACTTAGAATACTTTGAGGATTTCTTCTTCTTCTTGTCATCGGAATCATATTCCTTGGTTTTCTTCTTCTTCTTCTCATTGTCCCACTGTGGACACTCAAATATGTAGTGACCAGGTTTCTTGCACTTGTGGTAGGTTCTCTTCTTGTGATCATGTGTGGAAGCTTCATCATTCCTTGAGCTAGATCGTGAAGACTTTCTAAAGCCTTTCTTCTTTGTGAATTTTCGAACTTCTTCACAAGCATAGCAAGTTCCTTCCAATGTCTTGGGATCTTGAGCTGCAATGATTCTTCTTGAGATGAGGAAACAACTTTTGCCTTCAAAGCACGAGTTCGACCATAGCTTGGGCCATATATATCTCTTTTCTCAGATAGCTGGAACTCATGTGTGTTGAGACTCTCAAGTATATCAGACGGATCGAGTGTCTTGAAGTCAGGACGTTCTTGTATCATGAGGGCAAGGGTGTCAAAGGAGCTGTCAAGTGATCTCAAAGCGGTGTTTTGACGATTTCATGCTTGGTAATCTCGATTCGCCAAGAGCTTGAAGTTCATTTGTGATATCGATGAGGCGATCAAGCGTGAGTGGACATTTTCGTTGTCGTTTCTCTTGAAGCGGTTGAAGAGGTTCGCGAAGAACACCGATTCTTTGATCTCTCGGGTTGAAACGCCTTCGTTGACCTTGGATAGCCAGCCCCTGACTAGCCGGCGTTTCCATAGCACTCACACGGCCATCTTGTCCTTTGGTCGATGACCACAGATGATGTTCTTTGCAGAGAGTCTAGTTGAATGAACTTCTTGACATCGATTGGGGTGACACCTTCACAGTTTTGGGAGCGCCATTCTTGACGACATACCGTAGGTCGACATCAATGGCTTCAAGATGCATCGCATCTTATTCTTCGAGAGGTATATTCAGTTCCATCGAACACGGGCAAGCAGCGGAGACCTTGATTATCCACGTAGTCGACATATTTGAAACTCGGTGGTTAAACCGAATCACACGAACAAGGAGTACCTTGCTCGATACCAATTGAAAGTGCTAGTATCGACTAGAGGGGGGGGGGGTGAATATGCGATTTTTATGAAAGTCTTCAAAACTTGGAAGTTTCGAAGACAAACAACAGAAACAACCTAATTGATATGCAGCGGAAGATAAACTACCCTAAACAAGCCATAGTCAAGTATGTAATGATGTGAAAGTACAAGACTAATAGCAGTTAGGTAGTAAGGATCAAGATGGAAGATAGTGTGAAGCCAATCAACAATAGTAGTCAAGCAATGAAGTCAAATAGATAAACATATAGGCAATGACTTCACGAAGACAAACTTAAGTAAGGTTGGAAGGGATAGAACCAGTTGCTTGTTGAAGACACAGGATTTGTTGGACCAGTTCGATTCTTTGTGACAACCTATGACGTCCGGGTTAGGGAGGCTGAGATTTAACTCGAAGACCGTGTCTTCACCTTGAGCTAAGGACACCCATCCTCGCCCAATCACTCTGGTAAGTCTTCAAGGAGACTTCCAAACCTTCATGAGACTTCGTTCACGGCAATCCACAATGACTCTTGGATGCTCGAACGCGACACCTAACCAATTTGGAGGATTCACAGTCCTCAAGTGTAATAAGTCTTCAAGTCACACAGATGTAAAGACTTGATGATGCCTAACACTCTTTGGCTCTGGGTATTTGGGCTTTGTCCTCGCAAGGATTTCTCTCTCTCAAATGCTTGAGGTGGGTTGCTCTCAAGCGACAAAAGCCATGCACAAACTCCGAGCAGCCACCAATTTATGGTGTAGGGGTGGGCTATTTATAGCCACTAGGCAACCCGACCTGATTTGTCCAAAATGACCCCTGGGTCACTAAGGAACCGACACGTGTTCCAACGAATGATTTCAAACACACGCTGCAACTTTACTTGGGCTACAAGCAAAAGCGACTCATCCACTCTGGATAAGATTTGCTCTCATTGTCTTCGCTCGAAGACATAGGATTTGGGTTGAGCATCACATCAGTCACTCTGACTTAGTTCACTTGGACCCCACTTAACAGTACGGTGGTTCCTATGACTCAACAAAGAAGAAGGTGAAACACGAAACCACACAGTCTTCACGCTCCATAGTCTTCACGCAATGTCTTCTCATGTCATAGTCTTCAATATGAATATCTTCTCATACCACCATTGTCTTCAATGTCTTCATACATTTTTAGGGGTCATCTCCGGTAGGTAAACCGAATCAATGAGGGACACTACCTGCGTTATCCTGCAATTCTCACAAACGCATTAGTCCCTCAACCAACTTTGTCGTCAATGCTCCAAAACCAACTAGGGGTGGCACTAGATGCACTTACACATAGTCTTCGTCCGCCCATATATAAGGGGATAAGGATCCACCTTTTTTACCTACGCCTTCTTCCTCCTTTGGCTATCCATCTCCCTTTCGAGCTCCAGGCGCCCAAGTCCGCACATCTCGCCTCAACCTTCTCCAGCCATGTCGGAGCGGGAGGCAAGTGGATGGCCTCCTCCATTCTGGAGGGCACATCGAGAAGCTGCTGGCGCCGGATACTGTCCAAATGACATCGCAGACCGGCTGCCCGACGAGGCAGCTCATCCCCACCCCAGGCCCCATGAGAGGGTCGATTTCTTCCCACTTCCTCCATGGATGGGCTTCCCACTTCACCCCTTCGTCCAGGGGCTCATGTATTACTACGGCTTGGACTTCCACGATCTGGCGCCAAACTTCATCCTCAACATCTCGGCGTTCATCATCGTGTGTGAGGCCTTCCTCGCATCAGCCCCACCCGCTTGTGGCTAAAGACCTTCAATGTCAAGCGAAGGTGGTGAAGGGCGTCAAGTGGAGTCGGAGGCGCCATGGTGGGCAAAATGCCCAACGCCATCTGCTCGAGGTGCCTTCGTGGAGTCCATCAAAGGGTGGCAATCAGGTGGTTCTACATCACCGAGCCGCATGACCCTAAATGGGCGGCCCCGAGTTCAGATCTGGTACCCCATGCAGCTCACCTCCGGAAAGAGAAGGGCTTGCTATGGGGTAGTTCAGAGGAGCCGACCGGACTCGATCTGTCCCTGCACTCGTGAACAAGAAGCTCAAGCTTGTCAGCGTGATCCAGTCATGCTCGTCCGGATTCTCCCCGACAAGAACGGACTTTCAATTTGTGGGAGTTTGATCCGCACAGCACGGACATTGAGCGGGCTCTTGACCTGACGTCTGAAGCTGCACGGAGGGTGCTGTTCAAGGGCAGAGAAGCCCCCGCATCCGCAACTGAAGATCGCAGATTCAGCACGCAGCGCCTGGCCGGCAAGGTAAGCTATGTTATCCTTTATGGGACACTCATTTCTTTCATAGTTTGACTCTATGTGGGACCTAAAACTCCCAATGCCTTTAACAGGACTGACAGAAGACGTCCGGACAGGTTAACTGTCCGGCTCCCCTTCCCGAAGACCCAGCGGACACCCATTAACGGGGCTGCTGGTTCCGGCCCTTTACGTGGTGCCGAAGAGGAAGGCCAATAAGAAGGCCACGGGAACCCGAAGGAGTTCCCGGCGCCATGTGAAATCGGACTCATCGTCCAATGACTCTGGGGCGGACTCCTCCCCCGAGGAGGAGGAGAAAGAGGCCTCTTCCCCAGCGGGGGGAGAGAAGAAGAGGAAGGCCTCCCCAACGGGGGCGGCCGAAGGGTCCAATAAAGGACGGACCCTTTCTCCGGACTGCTCTGCCAACGCCGACGACGGCGATGAGGAGTGGCTCTCAAGGGCCAAGCCCCTGGCAAGATCGTAAGTGTCTAAATTCCTGGATGATTTATAATTTCTCTTTTTGCCATGTGGTGTCCTTCTAATGCCGCATACAACCTGTAGTCCGGCCAAGGACGATCTTCCCGCTTCATCGAGCGGGTCCTTGGCTCCGTTAGATATGGATTCACTTCTGACCGCCTCCACCCCTCGTGACGCTGATGACGCCGAGGTGGGATCCTGTGAGGGGACACAGAGCGACCGGACCTCAAAGCGGTCGATCTCGTGCTCAGTGTCATCCTGGATCGAAGAATCTTGACACCACACAAGACTTGGAGGATTTATACAGAGTAGCAATCACACACTTATTACATCGAATGTCTCAAAAGAGAACTTATTGAAATAAATATGACTTAAGGCCATCTAAAACGATAACAGCGGAAGGCTTGGAAGATAAGCGAGTCCATCAACTCCAACGGCATCACTAAGTATAGAACCACGACCTAAAAGCACCTTACTTGTCGTTCAAAAGTCTCGCAACATGAAGCGTTGCAGCCAAAAACGGTCGACACATGGAATATGCTGGCAATGTAACACATAGAGAATAACAATGGAGATAGGCTATACTACATGCATATTTGGCTGGTGGTAAAGCTCTATGGTTATAGTTTTTGCATAAAGCCAATTTTTCCCTACTGCAAAGGAATACATTTATTTAACTATCATGGTGGTTGTTAAACATTGAGAATGGTTGACAGCATTCTCAATCCCAATTAAAAGTACTCATTAAAAACCCAACAATATTAATTAAAGTAACATGATGATATTCACATGATAATCAAGTACTAGATACTCAAGATGTCCATAACCGGAGACACGGCTAACCATGATTAGTTTGTACACTCTACGGAGGTTTGCACACTTTCCCCACATGACTCGATCGCCTCCGCTTGATTTCCTGCACTACATGGTGTTTGAGAAACGGATGACCGAGACATAGTCTTTCAGAAGCACTAGCACCTTACTAGAGGGGTAGACCGTACCAACCTACATCCCCTACATCTGCTAGTCCACCCCGTAAGAGTTCGCACAACTTAGTCAACTATGCTAGAGCCCATAATAGCATGTGGCTGCACACATAAGTTTCTAGTTTGAATAATCTCATGATCCCTTTGAGCCTGGGTGGCGGTCTGAAGAAAAACAGGCAAGTCCTACTAGAAAACAGGTGCCTCAATCCACCCAGATGTGTGTTTAAGTTGCCACCTTAAATAAACCAGTAATTAACAATCTCACATCTGTCATGGATATTCACTCACCCAATCCACGTCTACTAGCATAGCATGGCATAATAAGCAAACGTAGAAGTAACTCCCAAAGGTTTGATAATAAAATAGGAGATAGGTACTACCTCATCTACTTCCCATCCCACAATTTAATTAGATCCTAATCATGCAATGTTTGAGGATAGATCTAATGCATAAAAACTGGGTAGTAGAAAGGTATGATCAAGTGTTACTTGCCTTGCGATGATCCATGAAACCTAGAGACTCGAAGTACCAAAGCGCAGACGGGTATTCTATCGAGACAAACAAACAAGCATACAATAAGTACTCATCTAATGCACAGGTAAAACTCGAACAAAAGATCCAACCAGAATGTTCAACTTAAGAACTCCGGTTTGCAATAAAAAATCAAATCGAATAAAGCAACGAAAGTCAAGCGGCGAAAAGAAAACAGCTTCATTTTACTAATCTGGATCTAAGTCAAATTTTACAGAAGCAAAAACTTGTTTAAGTAGATTATTCGGAAGAGGGTTTGAGGCGAAACTCCAGCGCTTGAATCGCTGATTCCGATAAGCAATGAAAAGTTATACTAGATCGAAAATCGGATCAGAAATCGCGATCAGAAAATAACCGCGGAAAATCTTAGAAAAAGAAAAACGACGAACAGATTAACGAACGAACGTTCGTTAATTTAACGAATCTGACGAAAAACGTTCGTTAAAACGAACTAACGGACGAACGTCCGCTAATTACCCTCAAACCGAAAAAACCAAAAACTAAAATAAAACGAATCTAAAAAACCCAAAATAAATCAGAAGAAAACCGCCAGATTTTAAGAAAACCGCAAGACGCGATTCGAGGCGGCGGCGAACCTCGGGATGCGGGCGGCGGCGGCTCGGCATGGGCATGGTGGCGGCTAGGGTTAGGGTTTTTGGGTGGGCCAGGCGATCTAGCGTCTTTGGCGCCGGGTCCGTGCGAGAAGCGCCCGAGCGGAGTCCCGCTCGCACGTTTCGAGTCGGTCGCGTTTTTTAAACTTACGCTCGAGAGAAAAATAAAAAGAAATACTAAATGAAGTCCAAAAATCCCGAAATAAATTTTTCCCGACTTCTAAAATCAAGCCGGACTAGATGGACATTTATTTGGGACCTAAATGAAATTTTGAAAATCGCGCATTTTTCCTAAATTCAAATAAAAAGCGAAAAACTCCAAAATAAATCTTATTTGATTTTTTATTAAATCTTCATTATTTCTTTATTTTGGGAAAGTCATTTTATTCCCTCTCTGAATTTTTGGTAGTAGAAATAATTGAAGATAAAATAAATAAAATCAATGATCCTATTTTCAAAATTTGAGAAAAACCCCAAATATGAAAATAACGAAATCCCCAACTCTCTCCGAGGGTCCTTGAGTTGCGTAGAATTTCTAGGATCGAGCCAACAATGCAATAAAATATGATATGCATGATGATCTATGTATAACATTCTAAATTGGAAATTTGCGATGTTACAGGACCCACCGGGAGGGGGAGGCTGCGGAGGTGCCGCAGGGCAACCTCCCGGACTTTGCCGGACTCCTGACCGGAACCCGCAGATGGTTCCGAGTCGGCAGCGGCCCTTCAGAAGAAGGAAAGATCGTGACACCGGCGGCCTCCATCCAACCGAGGAACCGGATAACTTGTTGGGAGGCGCCAACGGCGCTTCCATCGAGGAAGAACACCACACTATCATGAGTGTGGTGATTGAAAAGGTTCACTCGCCAAGAGCGGGCCGACTGAAGCTCGCAGCAGCCTTCTAACGAGCTTTGAGGTAAGAATTTTAAGACATGTAGTATAATACCGCATAGACAGTAGTCCCCGATGCTCGGTTCGGTGTTGGAAAGAAAAGCGGACCGAGGATCTTACAAAGATATCGCAGGAGTTCTAAAAATATGTCAATATGGGATTGCAGGCTGCATTGCTGACCCGCCGCACTTATCATGGAGGTCGATGCTTTGAAGCAGAACCTCGAGCGGTCCGAGAGCGAGCTCGGCCGTGCCAAGAAGCAGCTCGAGGACAAGGAAGGTGAGTAACACCGTGTTAAATTTGTACCTTAGAGAAAAAGGTTTTGGTTGCAAGAGAAATAACAAGGATAACGTGGGTACTCCAGGGGCCACGAACGAGGTGGCAACCCTGAAGGAGGCCGTGTCCGCGGCCGAACGTAATGCAGCCGCGGAACGAGCTGAGCGAGAGAAGCAGGAGGCGCGAGTGGCGGAGGTGCAGCAAGAGCTCCAGGCTCTCGTGGAAAAGCATGAGAGTTTGGAGCGCGACTCGAAGACTCGAGAGTCCGAGCTTGCATCGGCTCTTGAGAGTGCTAAAGCCGCTAAGGCCGAAGCCCATAAGGCCCTCCAGGAGATTGAGGCGGTGAAGAAAATAGCGGCGGGTAAGGCATTTTTCATGCAAAGCAGGCATGTGAATGTGAATTACCTGTTACTTACCCGAATTCGGAGCTCTCCAGGAGCATTTGCAGATCTGCCTTGCAGCGTGTCCGATGCTACCGCATTCTACTGGGCCGAGGAGGGGAGCTCGACGGAGAAGGTCTTCGGTCTCAAGTATCCGAGGCGGACATCCGGTGCTTTTAGCGACCCGGTGAAGCGGTGGTCGAGCTCCACAAGGTAGCCGAAAGCAGCCATGAAGGGCCTCATAGTTAATTTGTGGCCCAAGGAGGCCATGCACAGGAGCTACTTGACTGGTCTTGCGGTGGTGGATGCGTGTCCACAGGTGGAAGTCGTCAGCAGATCACTTTGCATTGAAGGTGCCGTCGGGCCCTTGCTCGTGCAAAAGTGCACTGGGGCAGGATGGACGCTGAGAAGCTTCTGACGGACGCGCCGCTGGCGGGCAAGGAGTATCGCATGCCCGAAATGTATTATAAGAGTGTCATGAAGGGAGCCCGCATGATTGCGGATGAGTGCTCCAAGGATGTAATATTTGAATAAAATTGCATTATGTTATCTTGTGCGCTAAAAATTGTGTTCATATGCGCTAAGCAACGCTTATTAATTTAAAATATTACCTTCTGTGCAGCCATTTATCAAATCTGAGAGATGGCAAGTCGTCGGCTCCATCCCCCATGCCACTAGTGCTGGGGTGTTCGGGATAAACTTGAGCGCTCTTGTTCCCATGTTTGGGTCCATCTAGGGAGGCGCTCAACACAACGAACGAGGCAACCGGACTTATAATGCTTGAACACTCTCACTTAGCCATAGAATTCTATAATTTTAAATTTCGGCGAACCCCTAGTGTTCGGAAGACCGAGTTCGGGGCGCTATCCACGCCTGGGCCGGACAAAGCCGGTTCCTTGCTCTAAGCGGCATAAGTCTTTAGGGACTCGAAAAAAACCTCTCGAACAGCGACCAACTCTCGCCTTATCATGACGGTCAGTTTTAGCTTTCTCCACTGAGGCGCTCGCCCAGCTCAACCGGGGCGCAATCATAGTGGTTCTCCCAGTGCTACCTTAGCCGATAAAACGGGCGAAGGTACCAAAACATGGGAGCCAGGCAAACCCAACTATTGACCCAAGACATGATTCGAACCGATGCATATAATGCTATAAGTTGGGTGCCGACTTGTGAAAGTGTTAGGACTTATCACACCATAATGCGGGGAACTTAAGCCCCTGGTGTATTCGGCCGTACCAAAGTGTACGGATGCAACATGTCATAAATGAACATATATAAGAAAGAAATGCGATTATAAGCAAAAAGCGATGCATTGTTTATTCAGAAATACTGCCATGAATGCAGAGCGATACAAATAGTGCGGTAAGCAAGGGATTGGACTATTTAAACATGTCCCCCTCCAGGGGTAGGCTGCGGAATGGTGTATTAAACAGATTTAACGCTCGTGATAGAGACCACCTGAGTGTTTGCCGTGGCCTATCTCCTTCCCTGGCTGTTGCATCGTGAGTTCGGCAGGTCTGCTGCCGGACAAGGCCTCTGGTGAACGAAGTCCTGTGGGTAAAAAAAAGAAAAAAAATAAATGGAGCGACATACTTGGGAGCCCCTTGTGTGGTTGAGCCGCACTCTGGTCCTGTCGTGGTCGTGCCCCTCCCCCTATGCCCATGGTATCTCCAGAGCGTAATTATGTACGCGAGGGACTAGTCTTGCAATTATGCACGGGCTGGGGTTGGGGCCGCATTGCTACGCGTGCTCGGAAAGTGCCAGGTGATCTTGTTGTATGTTACTCCGGGCGCGTTTGGCCGTGTCTGGTCGCTTAACGGTCGGACTCGAAAATTGCCTTAAGAGGCTGCTCAGATTGCGCCATGAGCATTGTGTGTTCCTCCGTTCGGAGGGAGCGTTCAGCGTTTCCGTTAACCGTGATGACTCCTCGAGGGCCTGGCATCTTGAGCTTGAGGTATGCGTAATGCAGCACCGCGTTGAACTTTGCGAACGCGGTCCGTCCGAGCAGAGCGTGATAGCCACTGCGGAATGGGACTATGTCGAAGATTAACTCCTCGCTTCGGAAGTTATCTGAGGATCCGAAGACCACTTCCAGTGTGACTGAGCCTGTACAATTGGCCTCTACACCTGGTATGACGCCTTTGAAGGTCGTCTTTGTAGGTTTAATCCTGGTACAACCGGACTTATAATGCTTGAACACTCTCACTTAGCCATAGAATTCTAAAATTTTAAATTTTGGCGAAGCCCCTAGTGTTCGGAAGACCGAATTCGAGGCGCTATCCTCGCCTGGGCCGAACACAGCCGGTTCCTCGCTCTAAGCGGCATGAGTCTGTAGGGACTCGAAAAGACCTCTCGAACAGTGACCAGCTCTCGCCTTATCATGACGGTCAGTTTTAGCTTTCTCCACTGAGGCGCTCGCCCAGCTCAACCGGGGCGCAATCGCAGTGGTTCTCCCAGTGCTACCTTAGCCGATAGAACGGGCGAAGGTACCAAAACATGGGAGCAGGCAAACCCAACTATTGACCCAAGACATGATTCGAGCCGATGCATATAATGCTATAAGTTCGGGTGCGCGACTTGTGAAAGTGTTCGGACATATCACACCATAATGCGCGGAACATAAGCCCCTGGTGTATTCGGCCGTACCAAAGTGCACAGATGCAAGATGTCATAAATGAACATATAATAAAAAAATGAATGCAATTATAAACAAAAAGTGATGTATTGTTTATTCAAGGAATTCTGCTATGAGTGCAGAACTATACAAATAGTGCGGTAAGCAAGGGTTCGGACTATTAGACATGTCCCCCTCCAGGGGTAGGCTGCGGAATGGTGTATTAAAAAGATTTAATGCTCATAATGGAGACCACCTGAGCGTTCGTCGTAGCCATTGTCTCTCCCTGGCTGTTGCATCGTGAGTTCGGCAGATCAACTGCCGGACAGGGCCTCTGGTAAACGGAGTCCTGTGGAAAAAAAAGAAAAAAAGAAAGTGACACACGTGGGAGCCCCTGGTGTGGTTGAGCCGCACTCTGGGCCTATCGTGGTCGTGCCCCTCCCCCTATGCCCATGGTGTCTTCAGAGTGTAATGATGTTCACGAAGAGCTCGTCTTGCAATCATGCAAGGGATGGGGTTGGGGCCGCATTGCTACGCGTGCTCGGAACGTGCCAGGTGGTCTTCATGTATGTTACTCCGGGCGCGTTTAGTCATGTCCGGTCGTTTAACGGCCGAACTCGAGAATTGCCTTAAGAGGCTGCTCTGCACTTCTGCCGCGAGAGCCGCTGTGTGTTCCTCCGTTCGGAGGGAGCGTTCAGTGTTTCCGTTGACCGTGATGACTCCACGAGGGCCTGGCATCTTGAGCTTGAGGTATGCATAATGCGGCACCGCATTGAACTTTGCAAATGTGGTTCGTCCGAGCAGAGCGTGATAGCCACTACGGAACAGGACTATGTCGAAGATTAACTCCTCGCTTGTAAATTATCCGGGATCCAAGACCACTTCGGTGTGGTGAGCCTGCACAATTGGCCTCAACACGGTATGACGCCTTTGAAGGTCGTCTTTGTAAGTTTAATCCTTGAGGGGTCTATGCCCATCTTGCGACCGTATCCGATAAAGCAGTTGGGCTGCTGCCGCCATCCATCAGGACTCTAGTGAGGTGAAATCCATCGACGATTTGGTCTAAAACCAATGCGGCGAATCCGCCATGGCGGATACTGGTGGGGTGGTCCCTTCGATCGAAAGTGATCGGGCAAGAGGACCATGGGTTGAACTTCGGGGCGACTGGCTCCATCGCATATACGTCCCTAAGTGCACGCTTCCGCTCCCTCTTGGGTATGTGGGTTGCGTATATCATGTTTACTGTCCGTACTTGTGGGGGGAAACCCTTCTGTCCTCTACTGTTTGGCGACCGGGTCTCCTCCTCGTCATCGCTATGCAGGCCCTTGTCATTGTTTTCGGCAATTAACTTACCCGCCTGCTTGAATACCCAACAATCCCTGTTGGTGTGGTTAGCTGGCTTTTCGGGGGTGCCATGTATCTGGCAAGAGCGGTCGAGTATTCGGTCCAAATTGGACGGACCCAGAGTAGTTCTTTTGAATGGCTTTTTCCGCTGACCGGGTTTAGAGCCTCTGAATCCGGCATTGACTGCCGTATCCTCAGTGTTATCGCCGTTAACGCGGCGTTTGTTTTTGTTGTGACGCGACCTGCCATTGCGGTCCTTGCTGTCCGGACCGCGAATTTTCTTTGAGGTTGTTCTCGCGAGCTAGCCAGCTGTCCTCTCCCGCACAGAAGCGGGTCATGAGTGATGTGAGGGCTACCATGGATTTCGGCTTTTCCTATCCTCGGTGCCAGGCCAGCCACTCGTCGCGGATGTTATGTTTGAAGGCTGTGAGGGCCTCTGCATCCGGACAGTCGACGATTTGATTTTTCTTTGTTAAGAACCGTGTCCGTAACTATGCGCCGATTCGTGTCGCTGCTGAATTATGTGGCTTAGGTCATCGGCGTCTGGTGGTCGCACATATGTGCCCTGGAAGTTGTCAAGGAATGCGGCTTCCAGGTCCTCCCAACACCCAATTGACTCTGATGGCAAGCTGTTAAGCCAATGCCGAGCTGGTCCTTTAAGCTTGAGTGGGAGATATTTGATGGCGTGGAGATCGTCACTGCGGGCCATATGGATATGAAGGAGATAGTCTTCGATCCAAACCACGGGGTCTGTTGTGCCATCGTAGGGTTCAATGTTTACGGGTTTAAACCCTTCAGGGATTTGATGATCCATTACTTCATCTATGAAGCATAGTGGGTGTGCGGCGCCTCTATATTGGGCAATATCGCGACGTAGCTCAAGCGAGCTTTGTCTCTTGTGTTCGCCCGGCGGAGTTGTCAGATCCGCGCAACGGTAGTCGCGTGCATCGTGGGGCGCCCACGTGATCCGTAGATCGATCTTGATTGTCTTGCCTTGTCCTCCAATATGTCTCACAAGTCCGGCGCATTCCCCCGTGGCTTCGTACTTTTCGAGCGGTGCCGGGGCACGGTCCTGATGGATGGCCTAGAAGCCTCTCTATCGCGACCACGAGGTGGTCGGTCTGGCGTATTGTGCACTGGTGATGAGGGTTTATACTCCTCCTCCTCTAATCAGGGGAGCAACTTGCGTTTTGGGTAGCTTTTGGAGGGGCGTTCGAGTTCATACTCTTCGGCCGCAAGGACTTCAGTCCATCTATCGGCTAGCAGGTCTTGATCAGCTCGGAGCTGTTGCTGCTTTTTCTTTAGGCTGTTTGACGTGGCCATGAGCCTACATTTAAAACGCTCTTGTTCGACGGGATCCTCAGGCACGACGAATTTGTCGTCGTTGAGGCTTGCCTCGTCTCCGGAGGGAGGCATGTAATTATCATCCTCTACCTCTTCGTCTGCCGCTCTCTCGTGAGGGCTGGCTTCTCCTCCTCTGTCTGAATCTTCTTTGGAGGGGTTATATTCGGCACTCTCTAGGGTGTTATTATCTCCGGTGCCGGAATCTCCATTCTTGCTGTGGCGGGATTTAGAGCGGCGCCGCTGACGCCGACGCTTGGGCTGTTTCTTGGAGGAATCTGCCTCCGCTGCTTCTTCGCCATTCCCATCCTTTGGGATGTCCACCATGTATATGTCGTATGACGAGGTGGTCTTCCAGTGCCCTGTAGGTGTTGGTTCCTGGTCGTCTCCGGCATCGTCGTCCATACCGTTGATGTCTTCGGAGTCGTAGTCTAGCATGTCGGTTAGATCATCGACAGTGGCTACAAAGTAGGTGGTGGGTGGGCTTTGAATTTCTTCGTCGTCGCATCCCAACCATCCCGACCATGATCCGCCAGGCTCTCTCGATAACGAGAGATGCTTTAGCGAATTCAGGATGTCGCCAAAGGGTGAGTGATGAAAGATGTCCGCAGCGGTGAACTCCATGATCGGCGCCCAATCGGATTCAATTGGTAGGGGCGCAGGAGGTTCTGAGTCCGGCGAGGAGTCCGGCACCTCGGAGTCACGAGCTTTGCAAGGGACAAGGTCAGTATTCGGCTCCATCGCTGTAGAAGTTGCAGCCCCCGAGGCGGTGTCTAGCCACCCGTCCTCGATCTGCACGGTCGGCTCCGAACTAAGGGTCGAAGCGGACTCATGTGCGGCCTCCAGGGCACTGTCCGGCAGCAGAGCTAAATCATGCCCATCGTGACAGTGCAGCGCGCTCGGCTGTGGCTCGAATCCGTCAAAGACCAAGTCTCCGCAGATGTCAGCCGTGAAGTTTAGGCTTCCAAATCTGACCTGATGGCCAGGGGCGTAGCTTTCGATCTGCTCCAGATGGCCAAGCGAATCGGCCCGTAGTGCAAAGCCGCCGAATACGAAGATCTGTCCGGGGAGAAAAGTCTCACCCTGGACTGCGTCGTTGTTGTTGATGATCGAAGGAGCCATCGAGCCTATCGATGAAGACACAGAGGAACTCTCAATGAAAGCACCAATGTCGGTGTCAAAACCGGCGGATCTCGGGTAGGGGGTCCTGAACTGTGCGTCTAGGCGGATGGTAACAGGAGACAAGGGACACGATGTTTTTACCCAGGTTCGGGCCCTCTCGATGGAGGTAAACCCTACTCCTGCTTGATTAATATTGATGATATGGGTAGTACAAGAGTGGACCTACCACGAGATCAAGAAGGCTAAACCCTAGAAGCTAGCCTATGGTATGATTGTTGTAATGGTTGTTCGTCCTATGGACTAAAACCCTCCGGTTTACACAGACACCGGAGAGGGCTAGGGTTACATAGAGTCGGTTACAATGGTAGGAGATCTACATATCCGTATTGCCAAGCTTGCCTTCCACGCCAAGGAAAGTCCCATCCGGACACGGGACGAAGTCTTCAATCTTGCATCTTCATAGTCTTGGAGTCTGAAAGCACATTTGCTCCCTAGGTGGTTTTGGTAATTAATGACAACATACTTTGTGGTTGGACTAATGCTTTTATCAAGTATGTTTAGGGAAGGTCAACCACTCGGCATGGCAAAAGGACTAGAAAGGTGAACCCCTAAGATGCTAAGGAAAGGATTGGCAAAAGCTCAAGACTCCATTTTTGGTTTAGTGATCCAAGATCACATTGAGTCCATAGGAAAGCCAATACTATTAAAAGGGATGAGGTTATGATGATGATCTGGTTGCTCTAAGTGCTTAGTGATTTATCTCTCAAACTATCGCAATCTTTCATTCCAACATAAACTCATAAGTAATCTCGGTCCCACCGATTCCAAACTCAGTCACACCGAGATGAACCACCTCAGCCATATAGCCAAACCCTAAGAATCTCGGATTTTCCGATTCCAAACTCGGTCATTCCGAAATTGGTGTTGCCAAGCTTCTGTAACCCTCTGTACTCAAATCGGTGTCACCGAGATGAGAAAGTCGGTCCCACCGAGACTGGCAAACCCTAGACTTTGGAAGAATCGGACTCACCGAGATTGTATTTTCGTCCCACGAAAATCCCAACGTTCACAAGATTTGAACTTTCGGTCTGACCGAGTTGTCAACTTCGGTCTGACCGAGATTGGTCAAATGTGTGTAACGGTTGGATTTTGTGTGGAGGCTATAAATACCCCTCCACCTCCTCTTCATTCGTGGAGAGAGCCATCGAAAGAACTACCACTCCTACCTTACATTTTCGAGAAGAAAACTACCTACCCTTGTGTTGAGATCAAGTTGCTCCACTCCCACCATATGAAACTTGATTTCTAGCCTTCCCAAGTTGCTTTCCACTCAATCCTTCCTCCACCACAGCCAAATCGGTGAGGAGAGTTGAGTGTTGGGGAGATTATCATTTGAAGCACAAGAGCAAGGAGTTCATCATCACCAACACCATCTATTACCTTTTGGAGGGTGGTGCCTCCTAGATTGGTTAGGTGTCACTTGGGAGCCTCCGTCATGATGTGGAGTTGAACCAAGGATTTTGTAAGGGCAAGGAGATCGCCTACTTCGTGAAGATCTACCCCGAGTAAGGCTAGTCCTCCGTGGGCGTAAGCCATGATGGCATAGACAAGGTTGCTTCTTCGTGGACCCTTCGTGGGTGGAGCCCTCCGTGGACTCGCGCAGCCGTTACCCTCCGTGGGTTGAAGTCTCCATCAACGTGGATTGACGATAGCACCACCTATCGGAACCACGAGAAAAATCTCCGTGTCTCCAATTGCGTTTGCTCTTCACAATCTCTCACTTACTATTCATGCAATTTACTTTCCGCTGCCCTATACTCTAGAATTGCTTGCTTAGTATGTTGCTCGACTTGTATGCATGATGCTTAACTTGACCTTCATTGTGAACTTGCCATGAACTTATGTTGACCAAAAGGCATAAACTTTTATCTTGTCGAGTTGCCTAATCACCCCCCCTCTAGACACTCTTGCCTTCAACGATCCTACAATTGGTATCAGAGCTTTGGTCTCCATTGCTTTGGTTTGCACACCATTGGAGGAAGATGGACGTGTCTACGTTTGGGAGTGTTAGTCATAGAGTGCCTATTCTTGATGGAGTGTCCTATAACTCGTGGAGGACTGAGATGCTTGCTATCTTTAAGATATACAACTTGCGCAAATATGTTGAAACCCCATATGTACCACCATCGACCCCTTGCACCCTCATGTAGATGAAGAGCTTGATTTGCTTCGCAACCTTAGAACTATCAATCTTATCATTAGAGGTTTGCACGATAACTTGCTTGAGCTTGTCACGAACTTTGAGTGCGCCCATGCTATGTGGAAGTTCTTGGAAGAACTTTATCCGGACTACTCTTTGAGAGGTCTTGATGAAATTCTATACAAGACTGTTGAATTTGATATGTTGCCCCAAAGATCCTAACTTTGATAAATGCTTCTTTGAGCTTCGTGATCTTATGAAAAAGAAGGGTGATCCCGGCTTTATCAATGTTCGAATAAGAAATGCTCTTGTTTTGCATTCCGATGACTATTATCACGTTGATAAATCTGATGCAAGTCATTGTCAAATTGACCTAGGTATTGATGATGAATTATCTATGGGTCAATATGATGATGAGCATGAGCATGATGACGATTCGGACACCGAGCTAGACAAGATCATGAAGAGTCTCAGTCTTATGGCAAATATGAGAGACTACATATCCGGAGGAAAAGAATGGATTCTTGATAGTGGATGCACCGATCACATGACCGGAGATGAAGACATGTTTCGAGAGCTTGCAAAGAACGATGGTCCACGCAAGTATGTGACTTTTGGAGACAACTCCAAGGGTAAGGTACTTGGCCTTGGTAAGGTGGCCATATCTCATGATAGCTCCATTAAAAATGTCATGCTTGTTGAATCACTTGGATACAATTTACTTTCCGTGTCTAGATTAGCTGACTTTGGATTCAATGTGCTATTCACCAAAGCAGATTGCCAAGTTTTTCGTAGTGACAATCATAACATGGTCTTTACTGGCATTCGTAGAGGTGACCTATACATTGTCGATTTCACTAAGAAAGCTCAACCTAGAACTTGCTTTATCGCTAAATCTGCTAAAGGTTGGCTTTGGCATAGAAGGCTTGGACATGTTGGTATGCGAAATTTAGATAAGCTAATTAAAGGTGATCACATTCTTGGTGTTAAAGATGTTTTCTTTGACAAAGATAGACTCTGCAGTGCATGTCAAGCAGGAAAACAAGTAGGAGGAAGTCATCCTGTGAAGAATATCATGACCACAAGGAGACCGCTTGAGCTTCTTCATATGGATCTCTTGGTCCCAATGCTTACAAAAGCCTTGGTGGTAACTCCTTTGGTCTAGTTATTGTTGATGACTTTTCCAGATTTCGTGGGTATTTCTACTTGATGACAAATCGCAGGTTCAGAAAATCTTCAAAACCTTTGCTAGAAAGGCTCGAGAATCAATTTGAGGTGAAGATCAAGAAGGTTCGGAGTGACAACGGAGCGGAGTTCAAGAACGCCCATGTGGACTCTTTTCTCGATGAGGAAGGATTCTACATGAGTTCTCACTACGTACACACCTCAACAAAGCGGGGTTGTTGAGAGGAAGAACCGAGCGCTCATTGAGATGGCAAGGACAATGCTTGATGAATACAAGACACCAAAACACTTTTGGGGTGAAGCCGTTGAGACAGCTTGTCACGCCATCAACAGACTTTATCTTCACAAGCTTCTCGGCAAGACTTCATACGAGCTCCTTACGGGTAACAAACCCCAAGTGGGATATTTTCGTGTCTTTGGTTCAAAGTGCTATATTCTTGATAAGCATCGTCGGTCTAAATTTGCTCCTAAAACTCATGAAGGCTTTTTCCTCGGTTATGGATCAAACTCTCACACCTACCGTGTTCACAATAATTTCACCCGAAAGGTTGAAGAGACGGTAGATGTGAAGTTTGATGAATCTAATGGCTCGCAAGTAGAGCAAATGCCTATTGATGTAGGAGACAAGGACCCATCGGAAGCCATTCAAGATTTATCCATTGGAAAGATTAGTCCCATGGAAGTGAAGGAGAGTACCTCATCTACATATGTGGAGCCCCTACCTCACGGCAAGGTGAACCTCAAGGCAACATGGAGGCTTCCACAAGTGGAACTCACCAAGATGAGGAAGTGCGACAAGAAGATCCACCACAACCTCCTTCTCCACCACCTCAAGACAACACCAACAACTCAGATGAAGAAGAAGATGAGGAAGATGAGGAAGCTCAGCCACGACCACGACAAAAGCTATCCCGAGTTCGAGAAAGAGTCAAGAAAGACCATCCCGTGGAACAAATGATGAATGACATCGACTCCGGGAGAATTACTCGCTCAAAAACTCGTTTAGCTAACTTTTGTGAGCATTACTCATTTATTTCGAGTCTTGAACCTATGAAGGTAGAAGAAGCGCTTGAAGACCCGGACTGGGTGAATGCTATGCATGAAGAGCTGCACAACTTCGAGAGGAACAACGTTTGGTCTTTGGTAGAGAAGCCCAATGATGACCAAAACGTCATTGGAACCAAATGGGTGTTTCGGAACAAGCAAGATGAAGATGGACAAGTCATCCGCAACAAGGCTCGTCTCGTAGCACAAGGTTACACACAAGTCGAAGGTATGGACTATGGTGAGACCTATGCCCCCGTTGCTAGACTTGAGTCCATTCGCATTCTCCGTGCTTATGCCAACCACCATAACATTACTCTCTATCAAATGGACATTAAAAGTGCTTTCCTAAATGGTGAAATTGAGGAGGAAGTATTTGTGAAACAACCTCCCGGATTTGTGAATCCTAAAAAGCCCAATCATGTTTACAAATTGCATAAAGCTCTTTATGGTCTTAAACAAGCCCCTAGAGCTTGGTACAAATGCTTGACTAGCTTTCTTCTTGAAAAAGGATTTGAGATTGGTAAAATTGACTCAACGGTATTCACAAAAAGGGTTGACGGAGAACTATTTGTGTGCCAAATATATGTCGATGATATTATCTTTGGATCAACTAACCCTGATTTCAGTGAGAAGTTTGGAAAGCTTATGTCGGAGAAGTATGAGATGTCCATGATGAGTGAACTCAAGTTCTTCCTTGGGTTGCAAATCAAGCAATCCAAGGAGGGTACTTTGTCTCACAAACCAAGTACACTAAGGATCTCTTCAAGAAGTTCAACATGCAAGAGAGCAAAGGTATGAGAACCCCATGCCTACTAATGGACATAATGACTTGACAAAAGGTGGAGAACCTGTTGATCAAAAGGTCTATCGATCCATGATTGGTTCTCTACTATATCTACGTGCTTCTCGCCCCGACATTATGTTGAGTGTATGCATGTGTGCTCGATATCAAGCTGCTCCTAAAGAATGTCATCTTAAAGCTGTCAAAAGAATTGTGAGATATTTGATACACACACCTAACTTTGGCATTTGGTATCCTAAGAGGGCCTCTTTCGATCTTGTTGGCTATTCCGACTCGGACTATGCCGGAGACAAGATAGATAGAAAGTCAACTTCGGGTACGTGTCAATTTCTCGGTCGATCCCTTGTATCTTGGTCATCCAAGAAACAAAACTCAATATCACTATCTACTGCCGAAGCAGAATATATTGCTGCTGGTTCGTGTTGTGCTCAGTTGCTATGGATGAAACAAATGCTTAAGGACTATGGGATACATGCGAGACATGTCCCTTTGCTTTGTGACAACGAGAGTGCAATTAAGATTGGACACAATCCCGTGCAACACTCTCGCACGAAACACATTGAAGTTCGTCACCATTTTATTCGTGATCATATTGCTAAGGGTGACATTGATCTTAAGCATGTTAGACCGACAAACAGCTTGCAGATATCTTCACAAAACCACTTGATGAGAAAGTGTTTTGTCGCTTGAGGAGTGAGTTGAACATCATTGATGCTTCAAACTTGGAGTGAAAACTCCATTGATGCATGCAAGGCATGAGCCTAATTGACTAATCCTTGATATTTCTCTTATGATGATGATCATATGTCTTGGACACATTTGCCCCTTGTATTGCATCTAACTCCTTGC
The DNA here is from genome assembly GCA_021437245.1 of Aegilops speltoides. NCBI lineage: Eukaryota > Viridiplantae > Streptophyta > Magnoliopsida > Poales > Poaceae > Aegilops > Aegilops speltoides. The sequence continues at coordinate 544,860,701 of CM038142.1, forward strand.
AGGTACTTGGATGGTCTACATACAACAAGATTATCACTCACTCAAATCATGAGTAATCTTGTCATTAACCAAGTATCTAGCTCTTTGGGATGTTGAGTTCAAGGAACAAAATTCCACATATCCTTTTTGACACCATATACTACTAGTACTTCACTCATGTCATATTGGATATTCTTGAGTATTTCCTTGCTTGCCTAACCCATGTAGGAAAATGAGCTATACAATGGGAAATGGTGCTCCAACTTCACATTCTATGAGCATCAACATCAAGTTCACCTACATGAGAACAAGCAACAACAAGCCCAAGGTATGTCTTTCACATCTTGAAAAAGCTTTGCTCAAAGTCATGAGTACAAGCAGCTTCAAAAAGATGTGATCACATCAAATGCTTAATCAAAAAATGGTAACCCCATTTTGAGCTTAAACGATGAGTATGACCTATGATCAAATGTTCTCATTTGACTCCTAAGTCAATATACTCAAACATAGGTGACCTAGTCGCCGACCCCTGTCTAGATGAAGTACATATGTTTTGGAGTTTTTCTGTTTTGTTTCTTATGCTCTCTCATTGAGTTTCCTTGCTTATTTAAAAAAAAAACTTCATCTAGCAATCTTTTTCATTTCTGTTTCTTCTGTTCTTGTGTATATCCTTTAGCTCTGATAAATTCCCTGAAAATCTTTTACAAATTCATTGCAAATCTTTTGAAACATTCCTTGCAAAGTGAGCTGAATTATTTCTGTATTTCCTTGGAATTAAACTCGGCGTCACCGATTTAAATATTTCGGTCTGACCGATTTATATTCACCAGGATATCATCTTCTACAGCTCATCTAAATGATTTACATTCCACATACTAAATTTGCTCAGTTGTGATTCTTAATGAACCCACTTCTTTCCTTCCATCTTTCCTGCCCTTCCTGGTTTACTGTCCTTTTCGGCACTTGATGTCAAAGGGGGAGAAGATTTAGGGGGAGCTGGGGAGCTGGGGAGATTAAAGGAAGAACAATCTTACCTTGTACTTAAGGGGGAGAGGATCACATCAAAGCTTTGCCATATATTTCTCTGTGCTAAATCTTTTGGCATTATTCTCCTGATTTTGCTTCTCTTGCTCTCACCATTGGTATCTTCTGAAAAGTACACTTGGTATCCTATACAATTGGCATCTTAAAAGATCACAATTGGTATCTTATGGAAAGCAAAATCTCTCTGAGCTCATTGAAAATCTTTTAGTCTTGGGAGACATGTTGGCTGATTCAAGCTAGTGCTCAACATGAGACACTCTTTATACATGTCATCCTCGGCTTGGTACTCTTGATGTTCTTCTTTGTTGGTTGAAGAAATACTCTTGTGTTATCTAACCTGTTTTCCCAAGTTTATTTCTTGGTACTTCACCAAGGAACTTCAAGGTAAGTATATGCATCTTGCAGGATGTGCATGATGGTGACTTGCTTGTGAATACTTGTTTGCAGAAATCACCATGCACATATGCATCATCTCTCATTTACCCTCATGCGCTCGATGCATATAGCCAAGCTGCATGTAGCACATCTTGTTTTTCTCTCATGTGTGCTTGTGGTAGTCCAAAACCAAAATCTAAAATCTTGCACACTTGTAGGGGAGCTTGTGTACTACATGTTTGTCAAAGCTTTAATGTTAACCTGTCTTTCTTTCGAGAAGCTTTGATATTTTCTTTTTCTGTGTGTTGCCATCAATTACCAAAAAGGGGGAGATTGAAAGCACATTTGCTCCCTAGGTGGTTTTGGTAATTAATGACAACATACTTTGTGGTTGGACTAATGCTTTTATCAAGTATGTTTCAGGAAGGTCAACCACTCTGGCATGGCAAAAGGACTAGAAAGGTGAACCCCTAAGATGCTAAGGAAAGGATTGGCAAAAGCTCAAGACTCCATTTTTGGTTTAGTGATCCAAGATCACATTGAGTCCATAGGAAAGCCAATACTATTAAAAGGGGATGAGGTTATGATGATGATCTGGTTGCTCTAAGTGCTTAGTGATTTATCTCTCAAACTATCAGCAATCTTTCACTCCAACATAAACTCATAAGTAATCTCGGTCCCACCGATTCCAAACTCAGCCACACCGAGATGAACCACCTCAGCCATATAGCCAAACCCTAAGAATCTCGGATTTTCCGATTCCAAACTCGGTCATTCCGAAATTGGTGTTGCCAAGCTTCTGTAACCCTCTGTACTCAAATCGGTGTCACCGAGATGAGAAAGTCGGTCCCACCGAGATTGGCAAACCCTAGACTTTGGAAGAATCGGACTCACCGAGATTGTATTTTCGGTCCCACTGAAAATCCCAACGTTCACAAGATTTGAACTTTCGGTCTCACCGAGTTGTCAACTTCGGTCTGACCGAGATTGGTCAAATTTAGATATATTATAACTGAGCATCTTTCCAGCCCTCTCAGGCTATTAACATTTTCAGCCTTTGGATCACCACTTTGGGACGTTTTCGGCCGTCAGTTCGTTAGTCTCGCCTCGAATCGTTGTGTTCGCTAGGACCAAGCGTTTTCGTGTTGGGCGCTGCTCCGGTGACTATTTTGGACGCTGGTGTGAATTTGGGCCTAATGGGCTTCACCTAGCCGAAGGAAAGAAAATAAGAGGACTAGCCATGTTTTCTCCCGCCGCATTCCGGACCTAACCTAACCGATGCGGCGGCGGCGCCAACGACGATGGATGGATCTTTGGTGATGGATCCGGACGGCTGGACCTCTCCTCGCCCTTGATCTATCCCTCTAATTTCCTCTTTGGTTAATGGTCTAACTTCCTAATTCACCCCTGATTTTGGTCTCTGGTTCTTGGATTACAGGTCGTGGTCATGAATCGAGCAGTTGGATGGAGCCGAGCATGAGTTTGTGGCAAGTGAGCGGTTCTCTGACAATCGCTGGTTGGCGATCTCTATCACTTCCAGACCTTCCCTCTCCTCTACTTTACGTACATATTTTGCAAGCCAAGTTGCTATTTTGTGCTGCGCTAAAATCCTCAAACTAATCCTGCGTGTACATACATTCTACACTTGTTGGTACTAAATATATTAGCGCCGAGGCAATTATTTCTGTTGATTCTACTCTCCTCTCTAAACCTAATAATTTTCTCTGTAAACCTAATATTTTGAAGACTAAATACCCTATTTGTCTTGATGTTTAACTCAAATTCCCTCTTCAATAATTCTGTTATGAAAGTAAGGTGATAAATCCTAACTATTTTACTTGCCTTAAACCATTTCGTTATTTCTACGTGTTGCTACCTTGCCATTGGTGACCAGAAATCAGGTTTCAAATTCATACGAATGTGCTTCAGTTTATACTGTCTTTCACTCCGTCACCCCCTAAAAGATATGTTTGATGGTTTATTTTCCCATTTCCTATCGCGGGTTTGAACAAACTGTTCTTGGTTAGGATTTGTAGCCATCGGACCATTTGCTTCTCATGGTATGCCATTTGAAATCCCTTCAATCCAAATGAAAGTGCCATATATGCTCATTACTTTTTATGCTTTTTATATTTTGTGATTCCTTTCACTACATTTCATGCAAGCCATAACACCTTTTCTCATAATAAAATATACATCAACAGAGTTTTTCTTTATCATAATTTTTGTGAATTGTCATTTCTTATGTGTTTGTTTATTTCCATTTATCGATAAGCGGAGATTAATTGTTCTTTACTTGAAATGCCATGCCGGTGTATCACTGTCGCTAAGCCAGATTTCCCCAAGCAGAGACCATCCACATGAGGTGACTTCTCTTGGTTTGCATTTGGATGAAATAATATCGGGTGTGATGAATTTGTATTTCAGGTTTATTAATATTTCGTAATGGTGACTTAATTCCACCGTGCGAGCAGCAACTTAATTACTGAGGTGCAAATGCGTGATTTGGATTGCTTACTTTGCAATGCAAGCTTTATATTGACCTCTCCTCTAGAAGATAGTATTTTCACGTTCTTTTTGTATTTTCAATTTGTATTTTCCTGCATTTTCCTTCCGCTTTTTGCAGATTAAGCAACTAAAAGCAAATCAACAGTATGTTTTTACAAGAGAAAGCAAATCTGACTATATATGCTGGAATTAGTAAATTATATTGCACAATATACAAGAGTCTTATCGTCATCTTAAATTCATGTTGCCATCATCCGGTGGATTATCTTTCTCTAAACCTATGAGTATTGAGTACCAAAGAGAAGTTTTCTCGCATTTGAGTATTGTTGATTGCTATATTTCTTAGCTCAATGATGTTTCAACGTACTAATATATCATTTAATTCCAGTATTTTATGTTTTCCATGTTCTCCACATTGGAAGTTACGGTATGAGAAGGCTGATCTGCAACCAACACTCAAGCTCATGAAGGTAGGATGATAACAAATAACAAATTACTCGCATCACGTTTAATGATAATCTTTATATCTCGTTTTATCAATCTCACTGGATATAATATTGTTCTTATTTACGCGGGCAGCAGAATTATAGAAAGGATTTTGGAATGAGTAGCCTCGAGGACGAAAAGCTAGATCCTTTCACACAAATATCTTTAATATTCAGATTTTGCAGCATATGCCCCTCTCCAAATCACGACACATTGTAGATTCATGTGCACAATTTATGCAGCTTTCTAATGTCTAAATTTGATGGTCACTACTAAATACTACAACTATGGAAGATCCTCTTCTTCGCATTGTAACGCAAACGACTTATTGATATATTATGAACTACAAGTCTTATTCGACGGTGAAGTTGCCCGTGCTTTGACCGGTGCTCTAGATGTAGGATTGGGTAGATGCTTAATAAGTGTATCACATCATGTATAAACTGATAGAAAAGAGTTCAGGTGTTGGGCATTTTTAGTAAAATAATGTTATTCGAACAAAATGTATTTCTCTTTCCAGTTTCTACTTACTACTGATGGGAGTACTCATATCAAAACAAAATGGGAAAAATGTGTGGAACATGTTATTTTAGCATATTTTAGTTTCCCCAGTTTTCATTTTAGTTTTGTTTAGCTTTTGCCTTCATATATCGATGACAAATCATATCATTCTACCGTGAATAGACGGATGCTGCAACGCTGCCAAAGAATGATCTAGTGTGTGTAGCAGTTGGATTTTGTGTGGAGGCTATAAATACCCTCCACCTCCTCTTCATTCGTGGAGAGAGCCATCGAAAGAACTACCACTCCTACCTTACATTTACGAGAAGAAAACTACCTACCCTTGTGTTGAGATCAAGTTGCTCCACTCCCACCATATGAAACTTGATTTCTAGCCTTCCCAAGTTGCTTTCCACTCAATCCCTTCCTCCACCACAGCCAAATCAGTGAGGAGAGTTGAGTGTTGGGGAGATTATCATTTGAAGCACAAGAGCAAGGAGTTCATCATCACCAACACCATCTATTACCTTTTGGAGGGTGGTGCCTCCTAGATTGGTTAGGTGTCACTTGGGAGCCTCCGTCATGATGTGGAGTTGAACCAAGGAGTTTGTAAGGGCAAGGAGATCGCCTACTTGTGAATATCTACCCCGAGTAAGGCTAGTCCTCCGTGGGCGTAAGCCATGATGGCATAGACAAGGTTGCTTCTTCGTGGACCCTTCGTGGGTGGAGCCCTCCGTGGACTCGCAAGGCCGTTACCCTCCGTGGGTTGAAGTCTCCATCAACGTGGATTGACGATAGCACCACCTATCGGAACCACGAGAAAAATCTCCGTGTCTCCAATTGCGTTTGCTCTTCACAATCTCTCACTTACTATTCATGCAATTTACTTTCCGCTGCCCTATACTCTAGAATTGCTTGCTTAGTATGTTGCTCGACTTGTATGCATGATGCTTAACTTGACCTTCATTGTGAACTTGCCATGAACTTATGTTGACCAAAAGGCATAAACTTTTATCTTGTCGAGTTGCCTAATCACCCCCCCCTCTAGACACTCTTGCCTTCAACGATCCTACAGAGTCCGGCCGATGATCATGTTGGGGAACGTAGTAATTTCAAAAAATTTCCTACGCACACGCAAGATCATGGTGATGGCATAGCAACGAGAGGGGAGAGTGTTGTCCACGTACCCTCGTAGACCGTAAGCGGAAGCGTTAGCACAACGCGGTTGATGTAGTCGTACGTCTTCACGATCCGACCGTAAGCGGAAGCGTTAGCACCGAACGTACGGCACCTTCGAGTTCAGCACACATTCAGCTCGATGACAATCTCCGGCCTCCGATCCAGCAAAGCTCCGGAGATGAGTTCCGTCAGCACGACGGCGTGGTGACGGTGATGATGTTCTACCGGCGCAGGGCTTCGCCTAAACTCCGCGACGATACGACCGAGGTGGAATATGGTGGAAGGGGGCACCACACACGGCTAAGGAACGATCCGTAGATCAACTTGTGTGTCTATGGGGTGCCCCCTGCCCCCGTATATAAAGGAGACAGGGGGGAGGAGGCGGCTGGCCAAGGAGGGCGCGCCAAGGGGGGAGTCCTACTCCCACCGGGAGTAGGACTCCCTTCTTTCCAAGTGGGAGTAGGAGAAGGGGGGAAGGAGGAGGAAGAGAGGAAGGAAAGGGGGGCGCCGCCTTCCCTTGTCCTATTCGGACTAGGAAGGGGAGGGGCGCGCGGCCCCCTCATGCCTCCTTCTCTCTTCTCCCTCGAGGCCCATGTCGGCCCAATAACCCCCCGGGGGGTTCCGGTAACCTTCCGGTACTCCGGTAAAATACCGATTTCACCCGGAACGATTCCGATGTCCAAATATGGGCTTCCAATATATCGATCTTTATGTCTCGACCATTTTGAGACTCCTCGTCATGTCCGTGATCACATCCGGGCCTCCGAACAAACTTTGGTACATCAAAACTTATAAACTCGCAATAAAACTATCATCGTAACGTTAAGCGTGCGGACCCTACGGGTTCGAGAACTATGTAGACATGACCTAGAACTATTCTCGGTCAATAACCAATAGCGGAACCTGGATGCCCATATTGGTTCCTACATATTCTGCGAAGATCTTTATCGGTCAAACCGCATAACAACATCGTTGTTCCTTTGTCATCGGTATGTTACTTGCCCGAGATTTGATCGTCGGTATCAATACCTAGTTCAATCTCGTTACCGGCAAGTCTCTTTACTCGTTACGTAATGCATCATCCGTAACCAACTCATTGGTCACATTGCTTGCAAGGCTTATAGTGATGTGCATTACCGAGAGGGCCAGAGATACCTCTCCGACAATCGGAGTGACAAAACCTAATCTCGAAATATGCCAACTCAACATGTACCTTGGAGACACCTGTAGTACTCCTTTATAATCACCCGATTCACGTTGTGACGTTTGGTAGTATCCAAAGTGTTCCTCCGATGGCGGAGTTGCATAATTCTCATAGTTACAGGAACATGTATAAGTCATGAAGAAAGCAATAGCAGTATACTAAACGATCAAGTGCTAGGCTAACGGAATGGGTCATGTCAATCACATCATTCTTCTAATGATGTGATCCCACTAATCAAATGACAACACTTGTCTATGGTTAGGAAACATAACCATCTTTGATTAATGAGCTAGTCAAGTAGAGGCATACTAGTGACTATATGTTTGTCAATGTATTCACACATGTATCATGTTTCTGGTTAATACAATTCTAGCATGAATAATAAACATTTATCATGATATGAGGAAATAAATAATAACTTTATTATTGCCTCTAGGGCATATTTCCTTGATCTCCCACTTGCACTAGAGTCAATAATCTAGATTATACAAGTAATGATTCTAACACCCATGGAGTCTTGGTGCTGATCATGTTTTGCTCGTGAGAGAGGCTTAGTCAGCGGTCCGCAACATTCAGATCCGTATGTATCTTGCAAATCTCTATGTCTCCCACTTGGACTTGGTCCCGAATGGAATTGAAGCGTCTCTTGATGTGCTTGGTCCTCTTGTGAAATCTGGATTCCTTTGCCAAGGCAATTGCACCGATATTGTCACGAGAAGATCTTCATTGGTCCCGATGCACTAGGTATGACACGTAGATCGAAATGAACTCCTTCATCCAGACTCCTTCATTTCTGCTTGAAGCAGCTATGTACTCCGCTTCACATGTAGATCCCGCCACGACGCTTTGTTTAGAACTGCACCAACTTACAGCTCCACCGTTTAATAAAAACACGTATCCGGTTTGCGATTTAGAATCGTGCGGATCGGTGTCAAAGCTTACATCGGCGTAACCATTTACGACTAGCTCTTTGTCACCTCCATATCGAGAAACATATCCTTAGTCCTTTTCGGTATTTTAGGATGTTCTTGACCGCTGTCGATGATCCACTGGATTACTTTGGTACCTTCCTGCCAAGCTTATTGCTAAGCATCGTCGGTCGGTACACAACATTGCATACATGATAGAGCCTATGGCGGAAGCATAGGGAACATCATTTTTCTCTATCTTCTGCTGTGGTCGGGCATTGAGTTTGACTCAACTTCACACCTTGTAGCACAGGCAAGAACCCTTTCTTTGCACGATCCATTTTGAACTTTTCAAAATTTTGTCAAGGTATGTGCTTTGTGAAAGTCCTATTAAGCGTCTTGATCTATCTCTATAGATCTTGATGCCCAATATGTAAGCAGCTTCACCGAGGTCTTTCATTGAAAAACTTTTATTCAAGTATCCCTTTATGCTATCCAGAATTCTATATCATTTCCAATTAATAATATGTCATCTACATATAAAATCAGAAATGCTCTGAGCTCCCACTCACTTTCTTGTAAATCAAGGCTTCTCCAAAAGTCTCAGATAAAACCATATGCTTTGATCACACTATCAAAACGTTTATTCCAACTCCGAGATGCTTGCACCAGTCCATAAATGTATCGCTGGAACTTGCACACTTTGTTAGCACCTTTTGGATCAACAAAACCTTCTGGCTGCATCATATACAACTCTTCTTCTAGAAATCCATTCAATAATGCAGTTTTGACATCCATTTGCCAAATTTCATAATCATGAAATGCAGCAATAGCTAACATGATTCGGACAGACTTAAGCATCGCTACGGGTGATAAAGTCTCATCGTAGTCAACCCCTTGAACTTGTCGAAAACCTTTTGCAACAAGTCGAGCTTTATAGACGATTACATTACCATCGCGTCGGTCTTCTTCTTAAAGATCCATTTATTCTCAATGGCTTGCCGATCATCGGGCAAGTCAACCAAAGTCCATACTTTGTTTTCATACATGGATCCCATCTCGATTTCATGGCCTCTAGCCATTTTGCGAATCTGGGCTCATCATCGCTTCCTCATAGTTCGTAGGTTCATCATGGTCAAGTAACATGACTTCGAATAGGATTACCGTACCACTCAGTGCGGATCTTACTCGTATACCCACGAGGTTCGAGAGAAACTTGATCGAAGTTTCATGATCAATATCAATAGCTTCCTCACGATTGGTGTAGTTGTCACAGAACCGGTTCTTGTGATGAACTACTTTCCAATAAGGGAGTAGATCTGATTATCTCATGAAGTTCTACTTTCCTCCCACTCACTTCTTTCAAGAGAAACTCCTTCTCTAGAAAGGATCCCATTTTAGCAACGAAAATCTTGCCCTCAGATCTGTGATAGAAGGTGTACCCAATAGTCTCTTTTGGGTATCCTATGAAGACACATTTCTCCGATTTGGGTTCGAGCTTATCTGGTTGAAGTTTCTTCACATAAGCATCGCAGCCCCAAACTTTAAGAAACGACAACTTTGGTTTCTTGCCAAACCACAGTTCATAAGGCGTCGTCTCAACGGATTTTGATGGTGCCCTATTTAACGTGAATGCGGCCGTCTCTAAAGCATAACCCCAAAGTGATAGCGGTAAATCAGTAAGAGACATCATAGATCGCACCATATCTAGTAAAGTGCCATTACGACGTTCGGACACACCATTTCGTTGTGGTGTTCTGGGTGGCGTGAGTTGCGAAACTATTCCGCATTATTTCAAGTGTAGACCAAACTCGTAACTCAAATATTCTCCTCCATGATCAGATCGTAGAAACTTTATTTTTTTGTTATGATGATTTTCCACTTCACTCTGAAATTCTTTGAACTTTTCAAATGTTTCAGACTTGTGTTTCATTAAGTAGATATACCCATATCTGCTCAAATCATCTGTGAAGGTGAGAAAATAATGATACCCGCCGCGAGCCTCAACATTCATTGGACCACAAACATCAGTATGTATGATTTCCAACAAATCAGTTGCTCGCTGCATAGTTCCGGAGAACGGCGTTTTAGTCATCTTGCCCATGAGGCACGGTTCGCAAGTACCAAGTGATTCATAATCAAGTGATTCCAAAAGCCCATCAGTATGGAGTTTCTTCATGCGCTTTACACCGATATGACCTAAACGGCAGTGCCACAAATAAGTTGCACTATCGTTATCAACTCTGCATCTTTTGGTTTCAACACTATGAATATGTGTATCACTACTATTGAGATTCAATAAAAATAGACCACTCTTCAAGGGTGCATGACCATAAAAGATATTACTCATATAAATAGAACAACCATTATTCTCTGATTTAAATGAATAACCGTCTCGCATCAAACAAGATCCAGATATAATGTTCATGCTCAACGCTGGCACCAAATAACAATTATTTAGGTCTAAAACTAATCCCGATGGTAGATGTAGAGGTAGCGTGCCGACCGCGATCACATCGACTTTGGAACCATTTCCCACGCGCATCGTCACCTCGTCCTTAGCCAATCTTCGCTTAATCCGTAGTCCGTGTTTGAGTTGCAAATATTAGCAATGAACCGATATCAAATACCAGTGCTCTGCGAGCATTAGCAAGGTACACATCAATAACATGTATATCACATATACCTTTGTTCACTTTGCCATCCTTCTTATCCGCCAAATACTTGGGGCAGTTCCGCTTCAAATGTCGATCGCTTGCGGTAGAAGCACTCGATTTCAGGTTCAGGTCCGGACTTGGGTTTCTTCTCTTGAGCAGCAACTTGCTTGCCGTTATTTTTGAAGTTCCTTCTTCTTCCCTTTGCCCTTTTCTTGAAACTGGTGGTCTTGTTAACCATCAACACTTGATGCTCCTTCTTGATTTCTACCTCCGCAGCTTTTAGCATTGCGAAGAGCTCGGGAATAGTCTTGTTCATCCCTTGCATATTATAGTTCATCACGAAGCTCTTGTAGCTTGGTGGCGATGATTGGAGAATTTCATCAATGACACTATCATCGGGAAGATTAACTCCCGTTGAATCAAGTGATTATTATACCCAGACATTTTGAGTATGTGTTCACTTGTGAACTATTCTCCTCCATCTTGTAGCTATAGAACTTATTGGAGACTTCATATCTCTCAACGGGCATTTGCTTGAAATATTAACTTCAACTCTGGAACATCTCATATGCTCCATGACGTTCAAAACATCGTTGAAGACCGGTTCTAAGCCGTAAAGCATGGCACATCGAACTATCAAGTAGTCATCAGCTTTGCTCGCCAGACGTTCTTAACGTCGTCGGCCACATCTGCAGCAGCACTGGCACCCAGCGGTGCTTCGGGACGTAACTTTTACAGTGCAGCAATGAGGATAATCCTCAGGTTACGGACCCAATTCGTGTAATTGCTACCATCATCTTTCAACTTTTCTTTCTCAAGGAACGCATTAAAAAATTCAACGGAACAACAGCATGAGCCATCTATCTACAAACAAACATAGACAAGCAAAATACTATCAGGTACTAAGTTCTTGATAAATTTAAGTTCAATTAATCATATTACTTAAGAACTCCCACTTAGACAGACATCTCTCTAGTCATCTAAGTGATCACGTGATCCAAATCAACTAAACCATGTCCGATCATCACGTGAGATGGAATAGTTTCAATGGTGAACATCACTATGTTGATCATATCTACTATATGATTCACGTTCGACCTTTCGGTCTCCGTGTTCCGAGGCCATATCTGTATATGCTAGGCTCCTCAAGTATGACCTGAGTATTCGCGTGTGCAACTGTTTTGCACCGTTGTATTTGAGCGTAGAGCCTATCACACCCGATCATCACGTGGTGTCTCCGCACGAAGAACTTTCTGGCGGTGCATACTCGGGAGAACACTTCTTGATTATTTAGTGAGAGATCATCTTAAAATGCTACCGTCAATCAAAGCAAGATAAGATGCATAAAGGATAAACATCACATGCAATCAATATAAGTGATATGATATGGCCATCATCATCTTGTGCTTGTGATCTCCATCTCAAGCACCGTCGTGATCACCATCGTCACCGGCGTGACACCTTGATCTCCATCGTAGCATCGTTGTCGTTCGCCATCTATTGCTTCTCGACTATCGCTACCGCTTAGTGATAAAGTAAAGCAATTACAGTGGCATTGCATTTCATACAATAAGCGACAACCATATGGCTCCTGCCGATTGCCGATAACCGGTTACAAAATATGATCATCTCATACAATAAAATATAGCATCACGTCTTGACCATATCACATCACAACATGCCTGCAAAAACAAGTTAGGCGTCCTCTACTTTGTTGTTGCAAATTTTACGTGGCTGCTACGGGCTTAGCAAGAACCGTTCTTACCTACGCATCAAAAACCACAACGATAGTTCGTCAAGTTAGTGCTATTTTAACCTTCGCAAGGACCGGGCGTAGTCACACTCGATTCAGCTAAAGTGAGAGAGACAGACACCGCCACCACCTTTAAGCACGAGTGCTCGTAGCGGTGAAACCAGTCTCGCGTAAGCGTCGCGTAATGTCGGTCCGGGCCGCTTCATCTCACAATACCGCCGAACCAAAGTATGACATGCTGGTAAGCAGTATGACTTGTATCGCCCACAACTCACTTGTGTTCTACTCCTGCATATAACATCAACGCATAAAACCTGGCTCGGATGCCACTGTTGGGAAACGTAGTAATTTCAAAAAATTTCCTACGCACACGCAAGATCACGGTGATGGCATAGCAATGAGAGGGGAGAGTTTTGTCCATGTACCCTCATAGACCGTAAGCGGAAGCGTTAGCATAACGCGGTTGATGTAGTCGTACGTCTTCACGATCCGACCGATCCAAGCACCGAACGTACGGCACCTCCGAGTTCAGCACACGTTCAGCTCGATGACGATCTCCGGCCTCTGATCCAGCAAAGCTCCAGAGATGAGTTCCACAAGACGACAGCGTGGTGATGGTGATGATGTTCTACGGCGCAGGCTTCGCCTAAACTCATGACGATACGACCGAGGTGGAATATGGTGGAAGGGGCACGCGACACGGCTAAGGAACGATCCGTAGATCAACTTGTGTGTCTATGGGGTGCCCCGCCGGTATATAAAGGAGCCAGGGGGAGGAGGTGGCCGCCAAGGAGGCGCGCCAAGGGGGGAGTCCTACTCCCACGGGAGTAGGACTCCTTCTTTCCAAGTTGGAGTAGGAGAAGGGGAAGGAGGAGGAGAGAGGAAGGAAGGGGGGCCCCTTACCTTGTGCTATTCGGACTAGGAAGGGAGGGCGCGGCCCCTCCTGCCTCCTTCTCTCTTCTCCTCGAGGCCCATGTAGGCCCAATAACCCCCGGGGTCCAGTAACCTCCGGTACTCGGTAAAATCAGATTTCACCGAACGATTCCGATGTCCAAATATAGGCTTCCAATATATCTATCTTTATGTCTCGACAATTTCGAGACTCCTCGTCATGTCCGTGATCACATCCGGGACTCCGAACAAACTTCGGTACATCAAAACTTATAAAATCATAATAAAACTGTCATCATAACGTTAAGCGTGCGGACCCTACGGGTTCGAGAACTATGTAGACATGACCTAGAACTATTCTCGGTCAATAACCAATAGCGGAACCTGGATGCCCATATTGGTTCCTACATATTCTATGAAGATCTTTATCGGTCAAACCGCATAATAACATACGTTGTTCCCTTTGTCATCGGTATGTTACTTGCCCGAGATTTGATCGTCGGCATCCAATACCTAGTTCAATCTCGTTACTGGCAAGTCTCTTTGCTCATTACGTAATGCATCATCTCGTAACCAACTCATTGGTCACATTTCTTGTAAGGCTTATAGTGATGTGCATTACCGAGAGGGCCCAGAGATACCTCTCTGACAATCGGAGTGACAAAACCTAATCTCGAAATACGCCAACTCAACATGTACCTTCGGAGACACCTGTAGTACTCCTTTATAATCACCCAGTTACGTTGTGACGTTTGGTAGTACCCAAAGTGTTCCTCCGGTAAATGGGAGTTGCATAATTCTCATAGTTACAGGAACATGTATAAGTCATGAAGAAAGCAATAGCAGTATACTAAACGATCAAGTGCTAGGCTAACGGAATGGGTCATGTCAATCACATCATTCTTCTAATGATGTGATCCCACTAATCAAATGATAACACATGTCTATGGTTAGGAAACATAACCATCTTTGATTAATGAGCTAGTCAAGTAGAGGCATACTAGTGACTATATGTTTGTCTACGTATTCACACATGTATCATGTTTCCGGTTAATACAATTCTAGCATGAATAATAAACATTTATCATGATATGAGGAAATAAATAATAACTTTATTATTGCCTCTAGGGCATATTTCCTTCAGATCATAGTCCGGCTATCCGGACACCCCCTAGTCCAGGACTCCCTCAATGGAGTTAACCCCGTGCGAGAAGTTCTTGCTATCCGATTCGTCCGATTCGGACGACTCAGATGTTGAGAGCATGCTTGCGAACTTCCGGCAGCAAACATTAGTCATGGCGCCTGCCGTGAAGGAGCATGAAGACGAGCACCAGAAGAGGAGGCGAGGATCGACTGTCGGGCGTTTGTGCATTCCTTGGAATCGCCATCTTGGGAACGAGATGTTGATGCAAGACTATTTCGCGGAGAATCCTACATATCCTCCGCACCTCTTCCGGAGAAGGTACCGAATGCGCCGATCCCTCTTTGTGAAAATTGTTGAAGCTTGCAAGGCAAATTGCCGGTATTTTACTCAAAAAAGGATGCTGCGGGCTTACAGGGATTTTGTGCATATCAAAAAAATCTCCACAGCTATGCGGGCGATTGCATATGGCATTCTGGCTAACTATGTGGATGAGTATCTTCGCATTGGTGAAGATAGCATGTAAGTGCATCTAGTGCCCCTTAGTGATTTTGGTGTATTGAAGACTTATAGATTAAGGGACTAATGTGTTTATGAGTGTACACAGGTCTATAAGTCTATGAGGAGTTTGATATTTACAGAGAAAGTCGACCCCTAAAAATGAATATCTTTGACTGAAGATTTTGGTATTCCTGAAGACTTTCATGAAGACCTTGAAAGGAAGAAATTGGTGTGTCCGTGAAGACTTGATATTCATGCAAGGAATATGAAGCTTGAAGACTTTCGTTTTCATAGTTTTGTTTTTCTCTTTCTTGAGTCATAGGAAACACCATACTGTTAAAGGGGGTCGAGGAAATACTAAGGAGAAATTTCCATGTGATGCTCAACTCAAAATCCTACACCTACCAATCCCTTGAGTGAAGCCATTGGAAATCTCATACAGATTCAGTCAATTTCTTGATGGATGAGGCGAAGTTCTTACAGTGTTGAGAATTTGTTCGACCGAGGAGTTAGGAATTCGCCAGTGCAGATTGCCTACACAGTGAGGAACATGATAGCCCTGAGGAATTTGAGAGTCAAATTTCTGACCGTTGTTGTGCTGCGCGCCAACCGTCCCAAAATATCTTATCCACCTAATGGTCATATCATTGAAGGGCATTTATGTCTTATCATGTCGGGCTGCTCCCTAGGCTATAAATAGCCGCCCCCTACAACCACTAGCTGGTTGGCTGCTTCGAGAGAAACTGACACTTGTCATTTGAGAGCAACCCATCCTCCGAGGACTTTGAGCGAAAATCATCGAGTGAGGAAAATCCAAACCCAAACACCCACAAACCCAAAGTGATTGAGCATCATCAAGAGATTGATCTGCGTGGATCGGCGCTTGTTACCTTTGAAGACCGTGCTTCTTCCAGACGGTTAGGCATCATGGTCTAGAGCATCCAAGAGGAATTGTGGATCGCCAAGTGACCAAGTCTGTGAAGGTTTGGAAGTCCTTTCAAGACTTACCACGAGTGATTGGGACGAGTGCTGTGACCTTAGTTCAAGGAGAATCTGATGAGGACTTGTGTGTCTGAGCTGCGTGCTCGAGCCGGGTGTCCGAGGCTGTGTGTCCTCGAGTTTAAATACTCAGCCGCTCCAACCGGACATACAACCGAGACAGCAGTTGAACTGGTCTACCAAATCATTGTCTTCACCAACCTTATGGTTCTATTTCCTCAACTCTTTCATTTCCTCATTCTTGTGTTGAGTGTTTGTTCATATCTGTGTTTGAAGACTCTGACTGAAGACTTTCTCAATTTCCTCATTTCAATTTCCAGAGTCTGTTTGTCTTCATCTTGTGTTATCCCGTGTTTACGCTTTCTGTACTCTGTGTTTGTCTTCATTTCATCATGATGACTATGTGTGTATTCAGTTATGCTTACTTCTGAGTACTTATTCCGCTGCAAGTAGTTCTTCGCTAAGGAATTTCCTCACCGGCAAATTCCTCAATGAAGAATTCATAAAAATCGCCTATTCACCCCCCTCTAGTCGATATAACGCACTTTCAACTGGTATCAGAGCAAGGTACTCCCTTGTTCTGTGTGATTTTGGTTTAACCGCCTGGAGTTATAGTTATGTCGACCGCAGGTATGATCAAGGTCTTTGCTGGGTGTCCTACCTTCGATGGCACGGACTACCCCTACTGGAAGAATAAGATGCGGATGCATCTTGAAGCAATTGACAACGATCTCTGGTACGTTGTGGAAAATGGTGTTCCCTCAGTCACACCTTCCCTGAATGCTGCTGATGTGAAGAGATTCAAGCAACTCAATTCTCAAGCAAAGAATATCATATGTGGTCATCTCGAGTAAAGGGCGGTATGGTAGAGTGAGTGCTTTGGAAGCTGCTAAGCTTATCGGGATAGGCTCTCCAAAGTAAACGAAGGAGTCTCAACTCAACGTGACTCTCGTGTTGACGTTCTTCGCAATCTCTTCAACCGCTTCAAAAGACTCGACAATGAAAATGTTCAGCAAACCTTCGATCGCCTCACTGATATCTCAAATGAGCTTCAAGCACTCGGTGCCACTGACATCACCGATCATGAGGTGGTGAAGAAATTGCTGAGATCACTCGATTCGTCATTTGACACTCTAGCACTGATGATTCAAGAGCATGCTAATTACAAGTCACTAGATCCCGCTGATATCCTCGAGAGGCTAAATACTCATGAGTTCCAGCTTGCTGAAAAGAGAGATCTCTATGGTTCAAGCTATGGCAAAACACGTGCCCCGAAGGCCAAGGCGGTGTCGATTACGAATGTGAAGATTACGGTAGTAGCCTTGGTGATCTGAAGAGTTGAGCAGAGCTAGCATTGCTTTCGTGAAGAAGTTCGAGAAATTCTCAAGGCGTGGTCGCTTTGGAAAATCTTCAAGGAGTAGTGATTCCTCATCAAGTGACTATAAGAGAAGGCTATGCCACAAATGCAAGAAGCCTGGTCACTACATTCAAGATTGTCCTTTGTGGGACAAAGAAGAAATACAAGGATTACAGTTCTGATGATGCCAAGAAGAAGAAGAAATCTTCAAAGTCTTCATCATAAAAATCCTCGAAGTCTTCATCCCACAAGAAGAGCAGCTCCAAGAAGGCTCGGGCATTCGTTGGCAAGGAAATGGATTCTAAGGCTGAATCTGAGGATAATGAGGAAGAGGAGGCATCCGAGGAGTCTGAGTCAGGTGTGGCAAGTCTAGCTCTTGCTACCGTATTTGTCAGCAAGTCTATCTTCAACTCTGAAGAAAATGGCAACACCAACAACGCTGATGAAGGCAATGACGACTACGCTCCCACCTATTGCTTCATGGCAAAGGCTGCTAAGGTAACTAAATACCCCTGCTCTGAATCAAGTGAGGATGAATCTAATGAAAATCTCAAGACTAGCTACTCTAAACTTGCTAAGATTGCTGTGAAACAACAAAAGGCTATTGAAAAACTTCAAAACATGCTAGACAAAAGTGATGATATGTTGGGTGATGAAATGGGCCGCACTAACGACTTAACTGAAAATCTTCAGAGACTTCAATATCAGTTTGACAACCTTCAAAGTCATCATAAAACCCTCTTAACTGATCATGAGAAGCTTTCTTATGAATTTCTTCAAAGAAAGCAAGATCTTGAGAAGCTAAGAGTGAGCTATGAAGATCTTCAGAAGGAGCGCGATTCATTACTTGCTCAACAAATCAGTGCTACTCAGGAAGAATTTGATCCTCCATGCTTAAAGTGCATTGAACGTGAATCTGCTAATTCTTCACCTGAATGTTCAAATGCTTCAAATGTTACAAATTCTTCACCTGCCTCTGCTATCACTAATTCCTCATATGAGGACATTGCTAGTATCACTGATGATGCAGGGCTGAAGGAATTGTATATGACATGCATGTACAAAAGCCTCAAAGGGCATCAGACTCTTTGTGATGTGCTTAAAAAGCAGATCCTCAACAGAAACCCTAGGAAAGAGGGTATTGCCTTTGAGAGGAAACTCAATGCTGATGGAACATATTGGAAGCCTGAGCAGTACCCCAAAACCTCATGGGTTGCTGCAAAGGGACCTCCAATTGATCCATCTAACTTATCTGGCTTTACATGTGAATCTCCTCATTCTTCTGATGAGTCATTTGACTCCAACTATAAACTATTCAAAAATCAGAATGGTGAAGTATTTGCTAGATATGTTGGCACTAACTGTAGGAACGGATCCCCTATGAAGAAAATCTGAGTTCCCAAAAGTTATGTTGAAAGTCTTCAGGTGAATGTCCTCATGACACCACCAGTGAAGAATAGGAACCCCAGATCAAACTCTTCATATGGACCAAATTCTTCATATGGATCCAAGTCCTCATATGGACCAAATTCCTCACATGGATCAAATTCCTCAAAAGGATCAAAATCCTCATATGAACATCATCGTGGTAACAACTCTGTTTCGCAGGGTAGAGCTAAGGGCTATGAATATGTGCATTATTCTTCAAATCATTATGCTCATAAGTCCTCGGAGATTTTCTCTGCTTATTCATATACTTACCCTAACCCCTCTTATGTGAAACGAAATGGTTTGGCATCTTTGCCAGCTTTCTCATATGGTGCTCGCAGAGTGATGAATTCTTTGCCAGCCCTCCAGATGTGGGTGGTGAAGAAAAAGAACTAATCTCTTATGCAGGGTCAGGCCTCTAGACGTGCTTTAATGTCTGAAGAATCTACTGGGGGCCTGACAATATGCCTGAAAGGACGCAGGCGAATCATGATGAAATGAACTTTCATTTCACATGTCCTCTCACATTGCTTATCTGTGCTATTGCCTGATGAAATTGAACTGATGATACTGATGTCATATTCTTCACTGATGAAGTATATGAGTTTGCAAGCTGCACTAATTCATCTGCAGGATGATCAACCCAAAGCAAATGAGTGGGTCCTCGATAGTCGATGTACAAATCACATGACTGGTGACAAGAATCTATTGATGGATGCTCCCTTAACACCGTCACATCTGAAGCATATCATCTTCGCTGACAAAGGCAAAAGTCAGGTACTGGGTCTAGGTAAGGTTGCGATCTCTAAGGACATACACATGGACAAAGTCATGCTTGTCGAGTCCTTAGGATACAACCTCATGTCTGTCTGAATGCTTTGTTATCTTGATATGGTTGTTGTCTTTGGCAAGTATCATTTTGTTATGATAATGGAAGCTGACAATTCCAAAGTCTTCGAAGGCTTTAGGAGAGGAGACTTGTACATTGTTGATTTCTCTACAGGACCACAACTTGCCGTGTGCTTACTTGCAAAAGCTTCAGAAGGCTGGCTATGGCATCGATGACTTGGTCATGCTGGCATGAAGAATCTGCACTGCCTTCATGAAGAAGAAGCATGTCATTGGCATTGAGAATGTCAAATTCCTCAAGGATCACTTGTGTGGTGCCTGTGAAGCTGGAAAAATGACCAAGGCCAAGCATCCAGCGAAGACTATCATGACTACTACTCGTCCATTTGAATTGCTTCACATGGATCTCTTCGGTCCTAATCATTATTCTGCTGTGACTAATGATGCATCTCTATATGGCTTTGTTATTGTTGATGATTATTCTCGTTACACATGGGTACACAATGTTACTTACAAACATGAAGTGCAGGAAGTCTTCAAAAGATTATCCTCGAGGGCTGCAACCAACTTTGGTGTGAAGATCAAGCACATCAGGAGTGACAATGGAACTGAGTTCAAGAATTCCGGTCTTAATGACTATCTTGATGAACTTGGTATTACTCATGAGTTATCTGCTCCTTATACTCCTCAGCAAAATTGCATCGTGGAGCGCAAGAACTGAACTCTTGTTGAGATGGCGCGCACTATGCTTGATGAATACAAAACGCCTCATCGTTTTTGGATTGATGCAATTGATACTGCGTGCCACATCATCAACAGAGTATATCTTCTCAAATTCTTCAAGAAGACTGCCTATGAACTCCTCACTGACAAGAAACCAAATGTGAGTTATTTCAAAGTCTTCGGTGCTAAATGTTGGATTAGAGATCCTCATCACAATGCTAAATTTGCACCGAAAGCACACGAAGGTTTTATGCTTGGTTACGGAAAGGACTCGCACACTGATAACCCACAAGTATAGGGGATCGCAACAGTTTTCGAGGGTAGAGTCTTCAACCCAAATTTGTTGATTCGACACAAGGGGAGCCAAAGAATACTCTCAAGTATCAGCAGCTGAGTTGTCAATTCAACCACACCTGGAAACTTAGTATCTGCAGCAAAGTGTTTAGTAGCAAAGTAATATGATAGTGGTGGTAATGGTAACAAAAGTAAAGACAAGAAAAGTAATGTTTTTGGTATTTTGTAGTGATTATATGAGAGCAATGAGAAAAGTAAATAAGTGTAAACCAGTATATGGAAAACTTCGTAGGCACGGATTAGCGATGGATAATTTTGCGGATGTGGTTCATCATGTAATGATCATAACATAGGGTGTGTCGGGCGGACGGGCGCGTGAGGGAGGCCACGCCCATGAGCACCTATGGGGCCGGGAGCCCTTCGTGTGTTGATGCGAGGCGGAGGAAGCCTGAGAGAGCAGATCGGCGATGCACGCGGGCGGATTTTACCCAGCTCGGACGCGATGGTCGCGTAAAACCCTACTGCTGCTTTGTGTTGTATTGTGCTCGGGAGCTTGAAGAGCTACAGTAGTAGCTACACCGAGCGTGGGGGTTGCAAATGGTTCGCACCTCCTCTACGTTGTGCATGGGCCTCCTTTTATAGGGCAAGGGGTCACCGACAGGTGTCAACGTAGGGTAGAGGGGTAAAAATGTAAAAGAGGTGGTAGTTGGAGCAGTCAAGGGAACAAAGGCAGCTCTGAGGCTTGAACAGTGGATTCTACCTACTTTTGACAGAGGGGGACAAGGGCATTAAATGCCCGTCGCCGTCGCCCCAAAAGCTCCCGCCCTTGCGTCTCCGTTTGCCACGGCGATGGATCCACCACCGTGGAGTGCCACCGCACCCCTCATGCAGCATAGCCATCCGCCACGCGTCTCTGGAGAGAGTTGAAGGCGACGCGTGGGCAGATGAGCTGGAGTGCGGGCACACAGCGCAGCTTTCCCGGCAAGCACCTTGCCGGGGTCCTGATCTTGCCGGGCCCGGGAGCTTGTCGGGCTTGTAACTTGTCGCTCCCCGGGCCCTCGCCGGGACGCGTATAGCGCCGGGGCGTGTCTTCTGTGATCCTCTATTCTCCCCGGCGAGCTCCTCTCGCCAGGGCCTTGCATGAGTGATATAATCTTGAGCCTGGAACGGCCTTCCCGGCAAGCTCCTCTTGCCGGGGTCTTGACCTTCTGTCTTGTACACTTTGTTCTTGAATGGCTTGATATGGAGCAGGGATGGTTTCCGGCAAGCACATGGTAGATCCAGCCGCGGGAAGCTGCGACTGCCCGTGCACAAGTTGGGGTAGTGAGGTACCCCTACCTTAGTACACCGACAGAGCCCGGGAACTGGGCCACACTGGTGCCGAGCGCTGTTGGGCCAGGCCCAAAGCAGTCTGCAGGCACATGCGGCCCTTGGCGTGCCGACTCCACTTCCGCCTGCCGCCTCCCCCCTGCAACAGACGCGTCGATTCTTGGCGTCGTGGGATGGGGCGTGCCACGTTCTTTAATGAGAAGAGCGAGCGCCCCCACTTCCCCCATTAAAAGCGAGAGGAAGCAGGCGCGGTTCCCCTCCTTCGCTTCCATTGCTTCTTCTTCCTCCTCCAGAGATCCTTTTCGCGCTCCGCCTCCGCATCTCCTCTGCCGTTTCTTGTGCTTGCGGCGCCGTCGGATTCTTCGTCCTCCTTCCCTCGCCGCCTCCGCCATGGCCCCGAAAACCAGGAAGGGAAAGGGGAAGGCGGAGAAGAGCAAGAAGGAGAAATCCGAGCAGGCGGAAAAGCTTGCCCAGATGCGGAGGGAGAACGTCGTCTTCCCGCCGCGGCTCGGCGTGCAAGAACTCTGGGGCAAGTATTTCCTGTTCTGGGCCAAGAGGACCACGGCGCACCCTCGGACCAGAGCTCATCCAGCGGCCACCATGGACAACTATCCTGGCGGGTACTATTTCTTCGCAGCCTTCTTCCACTGCGGTCTTTGTCCTCCTTTTTCTGAATTCTTTTGCGACATTATGAACACATACGGCTTCCACCTTCTTGATTTCACCCCCAACGCCGTCCTCACAATGGCGGTTTTCGCACATATGTGCGAAAACTTCATAGGGATACACCCAAATGTAGCTCTGTTCAGGCATTTCTTCACTCCTAGAGCAGAGCCCGGCTCCCCCCTCTCCGGAGGGATTTCTTGGGTTTTCCGTCTGAACTTGAAGGGGTCGTACTTGCCGGGGGAGCTCCGCGTCAAGTGGGAAGAGTGGCGTGCAGATTGGTGCTGGATCGTCGAAGACGAGCCGCAGCCCTTCACCGCGCCGCGCACAACGCCCATTGCGCGCGGCAGAGATTGGAGCGAGCTGGATTCGGACGACATTAAGCTCGACGTTGCCCTCATCCGGATTCTTCGTCTTCGAGAAGCGGGGCTGTCCGTTGCAGCGGTAGGCGCAGACTTCCTCCGCCGCCGCATTGCCCCTCTTCAAGACAGGAAAAGGCCGGCCTGGGAGTACGGCGGCGCAGGGGATATAATGAGGCTGCGCACCGGGCTGAACTTCAACTTCACGACGCTGGAGCTGAGGGGGATGGTCCGGGAACTCTTCAAATATGACCCGGCCCATCCAGAGTGGTTCAGGCTTCCCCGGGGAGTGGTGCCCCTCTGCAACAGCACAGCTCGGGATCGCCTCCTCGCCATGATGCCCGCGTGCGACTCACACGGCGTGGAGCGTTCATGGATTCCGCCCGAGCCAATAGACGTCCTCAACTTCTTCGACACCCTTGAAGAGGTAGCGAAGAACAAGGACGAGACCCGGGGGCTGACACGGGACACCACGGACCAGGAGCTCGCGTACATAGCTTCTCGGGCCGAAGAGGCCGCTGCAGCTGCAGCGGCAGGAAAGTTCGGTTGTACACCCGAGGAGGCGGAGGCTGCGGAGGAGTCCTATCAAGCGGAGGCGGCGGAGATCTGCAGACTGCTGCGACTTCCTCCCGGCACGCTCGCCGGGGTCCCTTCTCTGAGGCACTCCGGGATCCCCGGAATCGCGGCCGAGGCCGCGGCAAGAGGTGGTGCTGCCGGAGGGAGCCGAGGCGCCGCAGGGAGCGGAGGCGTCGGAGGGAGCGGAGACGCCAGAGGAAAAGGGGTCGCAGCGCAGGGCGCTGGTCTCGGGCGAGCCAGCCCGGCGAGGAGGAGGGGGAGGATGCCGCGGTCGCCGAGGATGCCGGCGGGTCCACGGACCTTCGACGACGACCTCTCCTCGTCGTCGGAAACCTCCCCGGCCCGGGCGAGCCCCTAGCGTTCTCCATCAAGCGCCTCCAAGGCTGCGCGCGAAGCAATCGCAGGCCCCGGCAACTACCAGCTCGCCCGGCAGCGCAAGCTTCTCGAAGTCAAGCTGCGCTGGGGCGACGCGCGCCAGACATGGCGAAGCGACCAGCGCAGAGCCACGGCAAAGGCGCCCGCAGGTCGGCGCCGAGCGGACAGGGTCTTCTCGAGCGGAGCGGCAGCTCCGCCCGCTTCTCGGGTCTCGGCGCATAGGGCGGGTCTCGCAGCCCCAGCCCCGAGGACCGCCAAAGCGCTGAGAGGGCCTTCGCCTCCTGCTCCTCGCGCCGACGCAACCCGGTGCGATATGATTTCTCCGCCTTGGCGAAGACGACGAGGAGGAATAGGAGGCACCGAGATCTTCATCTTCTTAAATCTCGCCTTGATTATTGTCGAGGCTAATCTTGTTTTTGCGTTGATTTCAGGACCTTGACCGGCGGGCGGCGAAGAGAGCCAAGGTGCCGTGGTCGAGGTCGCGGACGACTTCGCCCGTCGAGGCGACTGGGATGCGCCGGACCAAGCTTGCGGACCAGCGCTGTCGAGGAGCAGCCCCAGCGCAGCCCCCAACAGAAGTCTGGTCCCGCACCTTCGCTTGCCGGGCGCGTCTGGAGATTTCATCTTGTTCCAATATCTTGACGTGTTTGTCTTGATTTGTGTAGAGATGGAGCCGCAGCGGCAGGAGCATCCGGAGGTCGCCCTTGAGGAGCCGGCAGTCCCTCCATCCCCGCCAAGGTTGGACTCCCCGGCAAGGGAGAGCGTCCCGCCAAGGGCGGGTACTCCGCCAAGGGCGAGTACCCCGCCAAGGGTGAACAGCCCGGCGAGGGCGGCTACTCCGGCAAGGGATGGTTCCCCGGTAAGAGAGCCCGCCGCTGACGACATCCGCCAAGGTAAGTTCTGCGACTTTGTCTTCTTGGCGTTGTCTCTTTTTGGATATTTGCTTGAACTTCTTTTGCTTTTTCTTCTTCTTCTAGATCCTCCTCCTCCCTCCGAGCAGATGGAGACGGAAGTAAATCATCGAGGAGGAGGAGGACGTCGGTGGTGGCGGCGGCGACGCCTCTTTGTCGAGGACGCGCGGAGCTGCCGGCGAGATGTGCGAGGCGCTCCGCTGCGAATCAGCTGCCGGGAGAAGGATGGCGACCGCACCACCGGCCCGGAGGCGGCGGGAGCATCGAGTGCTGCGCCGGTCACCGACCCCTCCGCCGGAGAGGAGCGGCCCGGCTACTACTTGGAAGCCCCCAACGGCGTCTTCATCCAGGTGCCGTGGGTTACTCGTCGCGGGCTCCCGCAGAGGGCGAGGCCTTCGATGGGGAGATCCTCGCCTCCGCGGGTTTGAAGGTCGTCGAGGGGCCCGGCGGGAGTGGCGGACCTGATGAGGAGAAGCTGCTTCACCAGCTCCTGGCCCTTTACCGGGCCAGACAGGCAAAGCTCGCTTCCCGGGAGGCCCTTGCCGCCAAGGCCGCCGAGGAGATAGAGAAGCGCGCGGCGGAGCTCAGCGCCGCCAATCAGGCTGCTCTCCGCGAGGTGGCGGAGAAGCGCGAGCAGCTCGCCGGGCAGTATGAAGAGTGGCTGCTGGAGAAGGCCGAGGTCAAGAGCAAGAACGGCTCGCCGGAGTGGAGCTGTCCCGGCGAGAAGGAGAGCTCAACCAGCGAAAGGTTGACCTTGACGCCCACGAGGAAGACCTTGCCGCTCGGGAGCAGGCCCTTGGCGGGGAATTGAAGGAGGCGAAAGACGCCGCGGCGGCCGCGGAATCCGCCAAGGAGGATCTTGCCGCCAAAGTCGCGCAGCTGGAGGAGTTGCTGAAGGCGAGCGAGGAGAAGGTCGTCGCGCTCATCACGGAGCGCGAGAAGGATGCCCGCACCAACTCAGAACTCCAGGGGTGCCTTTCCAAGAAGGGCGACGAATTGAAGGCCGCCGAGGACTCCATCGAGGGTCTTGAGCTTCAAGTCTCCGTGCTGAGGGACTCGCTTGACGCTGCCCGGGACCGGGAAACCAAGCTGAAGGAGGAACTCCGCGAGGAGTGAACCTTGGTGGCCAATGCCAATAAAGCAGCCGAGGACTTCCGCCGTATCGTCGAGATATGGACTGAGGACTTGGTATCCTCTGCGTCCGCCATCGACCAGGAGCTGCTGGCGCTGAAGCTGGAGCACCTCATCTACTCCCCGGATCCAAACCTTGCTCACAGCGCCAAGCTCAACCTCTTCTTCAGGGGGATCGCGCCAGCTCTTGCAAATCTGCGGAAGAGGATCCCCGCGCAGCTCGCCGAGGAGACGCGCCAGCTGTGCGCGGGAACCATGGAGCGCGTGCTGACGAAGATCGTATACCGCAACCCCGGTATAAACCTCTCCAACGTCCTTCGCAGCTTGCCGGCCGACGCGGACATGGAGGCTCTGAAGGAGCAGGTCGCCCACATCATCGCCAAAGTGAACAAGATCTCCAGAATGGAGGGCGACCGTGTAGACTAGGCCTCCTTTATTTTTATCTCTTTTAGTTGCTGCATAGGGTGTCATGAACTCATCAGTTATCGCGACAAGTCATTCTTTGTAAGATATTACCTTTATTTTGATCAGCAGATGAAGTGTCATCTCCCTTGCCTTGATCCTCAACTTCGCACGTTTTAACTTTATGCTTCTAGGAGTTTTGCCGGCAAGGAGCCCTTGCCGCGAGTGCTGAGTGTCGAACTCAAAGCAGCCCGCTGGCCAAGGTCTTACCGGCAAGCAACCTTGCCGTGGCTTGTTGCAACGCACCTAGCTTGCTGAGCGGACTCAAAAACGAAACAAGGGCGCAACACTTTGTCGCGGCTCACTTAAATCGTTGAGCGTGCTTGGAAACAAGATAAAGGCGCGGCTATCCACGGGTAGGTTCCTCCGAGCACAAGTTTTCCATACGAAGTGTGGTTGTTCAAGGAAGGCAACTTAAAAATTTAAAACTTTGGGCTGTGATCCGGCAAGCTTCTCTTTCTTGAACAGTACTTGGTTCATCCTCCATTTCCTTCCCCCCCGGCAAACTTGTGCTCGAGGAATGTTTCTGTTGCTTAAGAGACCAGGAAAGAGAAGAAGGACAAAGCATATGGCCTTTCGGCGTGCTATTGCTTGCCGGATATGCGTGTCGTACGAAAAGATGCCAAATAACTCATGCAAATAGCAAAGAAGAGCATGGGAAAAGGCAAATAGCGCAAAACACGGGAACTTTATTGCTGCACGGGGTCTGCGCCCGCTTTGTACAAAGGGTTACATGCAACGACGGCAAAGCTTTTGTACAAAAGGTGGTTGCGGGCGGATCACGGCAACGCGCCTTATGGGTAAAACTTGCGAAGATGCTCTATGTTCCAGGAGTTACTCTTTGGTAAGCCTTCTTCGGTCTCGGGCGACAGCGCCGGGCCTCGTGACTTGTCTCACCCGATAAGGGCCATCCCACTTCAAGCGTCAACTTGTTGGAATTCTTGGCGGACTGAACACGCCGAAGAACAAGGTCGCCTTCCTCGAGACTCTGGCTTTGACCTTGCGGCTATGGTAGCGGCGCAAGGCTTGCTTGGTATCGAGCAGCTCGTCAAAGACACTCGAGGCGTCCCTCCTCAAGGAGCAATGCGTCATCTTGTCGCAGTTGCTCTTGCTCAAGCTCATCATAAGCGAGCACTCGAGGAGATCCGTATACGAGTTCCGTGGGGAGAACTGCTTCTGCTCCATAGACTAGAGCAAAGGGTGTCTGTCCGGTGGCTCGATTTGGTGTCGTTCTGATTGACCAAAGAGCCGCCGGCAGCTCCTCTATCCAATTTCTTCCGCACTTGCGCAGCCTGTCGAAAGTTCTTGTCTTGAGTCCGCGCAGCACTTCAGCATTGGCCCTTTCTGCTTGACCGTTGCTCCTTGGGTGAGCAACAGAAGCGAAACAGACCTTGGCGCCAAGGTCTTGGGCGTACTGCATGAAGGTGCGGCTAGTGAATTGTGTACCGTTGTCGGTGATAATCCTGTTAGGGATCGAAGCGCACACAATCGACCAAGAACTTGATTGTTGTCTCGTTGTCACCTTTCTTCTGGCTCCACTTCGGCCACTTTGTGAACTTGTCGATCGCTACGTACAAGTACTCAAAGCCCCGACAACTTCGGGGAAGGGGCCGAGGATATCGAGCCCCTGCATCGAGAAGGGCCAGGATAAAGGGATTGTTTGGAGAGCTTGAGTGGTGATGGATCTGCTTTTGCATGGGCCGCACGCTTCACACTTGGTTACTAGTGCGATTGCATCTTGGA
Source organism: Aegilops speltoides (assembly GCA_021437245.1). Classification (NCBI taxonomy): domain Eukaryota; kingdom Viridiplantae; phylum Streptophyta; class Magnoliopsida; order Poales; family Poaceae; genus Aegilops; species Aegilops speltoides. The sequence continues at coordinate 544,889,027 of CM038142.1, forward strand.
GGGCTTCTTGCCAAAGAACCCTTGCCGGAAAGCTTTCGGCAAGTGCCCTTGCGCCAATGTGGTGGCCGCAGATGCCTCCGTGTATCTCGCCAGCAGCTTCATCCATCTTCCACGGAGATGCACTTGATCGACACCATTGAGCCTTCTTCTGTACAGCTCGTTGTCCACGAACTGGTACATACTTGACTGTCTGGTTACCCTTTCTATTTCTTCTGGGTCGTCGGGAAGTTCTCCAGTTTGCAAGAAACGGACGATCTGCTGTGCCCATGCCGGAGCTCGGGGCTCAACGGCAAGGACTAAAGGCATGAAGGCCGCTGCGGGAACCTCAGCTTCTACGGCAAGGATCTCCGGTTCTGCCGGAGCTGAAGGTCCCCCGGCAAGCTTGCTGGGGCAAGGCTTGTCGGGAACACTTGCTTCAACCACACAGATCCGAGGATCTGCAGGAGCAAACTGTTCCTCAGCGTTCTGGCCGTTGATCTTGGGGACTTTGGCGGCGGCCTCAGGGAGACCCGCCGGCAAGTAGTCGCCGGAGACCAACTTTCTCTTCTTGGACAGCCCAATTGATGGTGTGACGGAGGGTTGAGTTAGCTTGAGCAAGAAGGTCCCTGGTTCCACAGGTAACTTCATCGAGGCACACTTTGAAAGGCCATCTGCGATTTCATTCTGAGCTCTCGGGACATGCTCCATCTGCAGACCTTCAAAGCGCTCCTCAAGCTTCCTCACTTCATCTACATAAGCTTCCATCAAAGGGCTCTGATAGCTCTTGTTAACTTGCCGGACCACCAACTGAGAATCTCCCCGCACAATCAACTTCAGTGTTGTTTGTCGCTTGCTCTCTTGGGAAGTGCATCTGGATGACATACTTGAGGTGCTCTCCGGTGGGCGCGATGAGTACGACGCCGGCACCGGCGCCTTGCAGCGAGAAGGCACCATCAAAGTACATTACCCATTCACTCGTCGCTTCTTGTACGGGTGTACTCGTTTCTTGGACTTCTTCATCAGGTGTTGGGGTCCACTCTGCTATGAATTCTGCCAAAGCCCGGCTCTGTATGGTTGAAGTACTTTCAAACTTGAGTCCAAAGCTCGACAGCTCTAGTGCCCACTCAACGATCCTGCCTGTTGCTTCTGGGTTGTGCAATATCCTCTTCAGCGGGAAGCGAGTGACCCTTTGTTATCTCGTGTGCTTGGAAGTAATGGCGCAGCTTTCTCGAGGCCATAAGGAGGCCAAAAGCAGCTTTGCACACGGAGTATCTTGATCTAGCCCCTTGGAGAAGGGAGCTTACAAAATACACTGGGCACTGCACCATCTTTTTCCGCACCTCATCCTGTTCCTGCGCAAAGTTGTCCTTGTCGGGACCAGAGCTTGTCGGAGCAGCCCCCTGCTTGTCGCTGGACTCGCTTGCCGGTGGTGCAGCCTCCTCGTCGGACTCTCTCTCCGCTACTAGCGCAGCACTAACCACTTGGTTGGTTGCCGCTAGGTACAGCAGCAACTTCTCCTGTGGTCTAGGTGCGACAAGTATTGGGGTGGAGGATAGGTACCGTTTCAAATCTTGTAGCGCTGCCTCCGCTTCCGGAGTCCATTTCATGGGGCCCGCTTTCTTCAAATTTTGAAGAAAGGTAGGGCGCGCTCTGCAGACTTTGAAATGAACCTACTGAGGGCAGCCACACAACCTGCGAGCCTTCTGACATCCTTGACTCGCTTCGGGGCCTCAATCTGCTCAATGGCTTTAATCTTGTCGGGGTTGGCTTCAATCCCTCTCTGTGACACAAAGAACCCGAGAAGCTTGCCGGAGGGAACCCCAAAGACGCACTTCTCGGGGTTCAACTTAAGCTGTATCTTGCGCAGGTTCTGAAATGTCTCTTCCAAATCTTGAATCAGCGTGTCCTTGCTCTTGCTCTTCACCACGATATCATCCATGTAAGCTTCCACATTTCTGTGGATCTGCGGCTCAAAAGCAGTATACACTACCCTTGCGAATGTTGATCCTGCATTCTTCAGTCCAAATGGCATGCGTATGAAGCAATAGGTGCCACATGGAGTGATAAATGCAGTCTTCTCTTCATCCTCTTTGGCCATAAAGATCTGGTGATAGCCTGAGTACGCATCAAGAAAGCAGAGTAGCTCACATCCGGCGGTGGAGTCGACAATCTGGTCGATGCGCGGCAAGGGGAATGGATCCTTGGGACATGCTTTATTCACATCGGTGAAGTCTATACACAGCCTCCATTTCCCGTTGGCCTTGCGCACGACGACTGGGTTCGCTAACCACGTCGGATGGATCACTCCTCTAACGAGGCCTGCTGCTTCTAGCTTCTTGATTTCTTCGCTGATGAATTCTTGGCGCTCCACGGCTTGCTTCCTCACTTTCTGCTTGACGGGCCGCGCATGAGGGCAAACGGCAAGCTTGTGCTCAATTACCTTCACAGGAACACGGGGATGTCGGATGGCTGCCATGCAAACACATCGACATTCGCCCGCAGAAAGCAACAATGGCGCTTTCCTATTTGTTGTCAAGCGTGTGGCGATGGTGAAGGTACCACCGGTGTCGTCCTCCTTGGCGGACACCTTCTTGGTTGCGGCGGAGCAGCCATTCCTTTTACCCTTGCGGTGGAGCTCGACGGGCGTCCTCGACAAAGAGCGCAACACTCGAAGAAGTGCGATTGCGGAGTGGGCCCGGGCGCTGCGGACTTGTCTTCGTCTTCTTCCCCGGAGCTTCAGCGGCAAGTGTATTCTTGTCGGCGCTGCTGCCGCATCGGTAGATCTTGTCGGTGCAGATGGCGCATCTTTCTTGTCGCCGTGGACGGTGATGGCGCTTATCGGCCCGGCATCTTGAGTACGTTATAAGCATAATGGGAAGCTGCCATGAACTTGGCGAGGGCAGGACGGCCGAGTATTCCGTTGTATGGTAACGGAATATCGGCAACGTCGAAAGTGACGCGCTCGGTCCTGAAATTGAGCTCCCCGCCAAAGGTCACCGGCAGAGTGATCTTTCCCTTGGGCTTGCTCCTTCCCGGGTTGATTCCTTGGAAAGAACCGGTCTCTTCGAGCTCGCCGTCTGGGATTTGGAGTTTCTTGATCACAGCAGAGGAGATCAAGTTTAGCCCGGCCCCGCCGTCAACCAGCATTTTGGTGACCTTGATGTTGCGGATGGTGGGCGAGACCAGCATCGGCAAGCACCCGACCGCGGTGGTGCGGTTAGGGTGATCCTCAAGGTCAAAAATGATGGGCGTGCTGGACCATTTGAGGAGCCTGCGCGACTCCACGGGCGGCTCCGCTGCATTCACTTCACGCACCCACTGCTTTAGCTGGCGGCGGGAGGTGTGTAGTGAGGCGCCACCGTCGACGCACAGGACCTCCGTGGCCTTCTGGAACTCCTGCTCGCTGTCATCCTCATCCTCCATGTCTTCGTCGCCGTCTTCTTCATCCTTGTCGCGGCTCCGGGAAGGTCGATCACCTTGCCGCCGCTTGGCCTTGCCGGGGGGCCCTCCCCGACCATTGAACGGCCGCTTCTTGCTCGGTTCTCCTCCGCCACCTTGGGCCCTCTCCTTGTCGCGCCTCTCGTACTCAGCTTTTTGCTGCTCGACGAGATAGTCGACGCGCTTGCAGTTGTAGAGATCGTGGCCCTTGGTGCGGTGGATTTTTGATATTGCTTGCCGGGCCGCTTCGCTTGTCGGCTGCCGCCGAGGGCAAGCTCCTTGCGGAGTTGCCAGCCTGTGTTTGCTTGGCGGGAGCTTCCTTGCGGACTTTTCGATGGCAAGCACCTGCTCCTTGTTCTTCTTTGAAAGTTTTGTCGCGGCGCTTCTTTGCGGGCGGCGTCGTCGAGTCGCTTCCTCTGCGCGACATCCTCCCGGGAGCCTCCTCCCCTCTTCAGCGTCGCATTATCAACCAGAGGATAAAGCTCGCCGACATCCGGATCTTGGTCATCGCCATCTCTTCACGCATGCGCGGTTACGCACGTTTCGGTGGAACGCGCCGATAACCATGGCAGGGTGGACGTCGAGGATGTTGTGCCGCACACGGCTAAAGCGTTGGATGTACTTGCGAGGATTCTCCTTCTTTACGGGTCGAATATGGAGATCGCTCTCTGGCCGTGGGGTTTGTGGCGCCGATGAAGGCGCCAACAAACTGATGGCAAAGATCCGCCGGGAAGAAATGGATCCCTCCGGCAAGTGCATAAGCCGGAACGAGCGTTCGGCCTAAGCACGAAGCGGAAGTAGTTTGCCAGAATCTTCTCGTCGCGCCCCGGCAGCCTGCGCTGCGATGGTGTAGACAACGAGAAATTCCGAGGTGCGTCTTGCCGTCGTACTTCTCCGACACGTCGGGCTTGAAATTCTTCAAGCTGGAGCCTTTGGGACGCGCCGCAGCTCACGGGTGAACGCAGGGCAACCTGCCGCGTCGACAAGTCGCTGGCTTTCGCCGGGCGCAGCGTCGATAGTGCTTCCAGCTCTACGGTGCGATTGTCGCCGAAGTCTCGGCGGCGCTCGATCGTGGTCGGCGTCTTCGCGCCGCCGATCGTCAAGGACTTGACGTTGATCCCGACGAGCCCGCGGATCCGACGATGCCGTGGAGCCGTCGTCGACGTTGTTCCGGCAGGGCGGCGTCTTTCGCTTCCGCGGCGGCGAGTGCACGGTAGTTGCACCCCCGGCGGTCTGGTTGCCGTTGGCCTTCGTCTTCTCAACTTGCCGCGGCCGCGAGACCGCTGGCTGCCGCGGAGGGTTGTTGTTGGCGAAGGCGACTAGGCTCTGGATGGTAGCCCTCCAGTCCTCGGCTTTGTCCGCCTTTGGAGAAATCGAAACATTGCGCTCTTGTGGCGCTTCTGCAGGAAGTGGCGGGAAGCGGGAGCGAGTGGTGCGGAGAGCGGACGCGCGGACTCTAACGGTGTTAGAAGGAGCAGGTCCTCCCGGCGCTTTCGCGCTTTACTGTGTCCGGACGGTGGTCCGGAACATCTCGCGAGCCTCGATGCGTCCCTCGCTCCGAAAGCGGATACCACCTCCCGTGGCATGGCGCTGCTGGGTCGTAAAGACGCTGAGATGGGCGTGGATCCACGGAGGCCGAGGCGTGGTCATCCGTCTGCCCCACAGATCTGGTGGCGCCGCGAGTGCCCTCGCCGGTGTCCACCCTTCGCTGGCGTCTCCTCCGCCCACCGCTGGCTCCGGTGGCGGCGGGTGAAACGCGAGCGGGTTCTGCGACCCTCGAAGCCCTCGTCTTGAGGCCATGGCGCGATTGTCGGCGAAATCGCCGATAAGCTGGAAAGGTTGATGAAGAACGCGCGCTAACGCCGGATCAGTCCGCACAACCTCGGCGCCCTACGGGCGCGCCAAAGATGTCGGGGCGGACGGGCGCGTGAGGGAGGCCACGCCCGCCGCGAGCACCTATGGGGCCGGGGAGCCCCTTCGTGTGTTGATGCGAGGCGGAGGAAGCATGAGAGCAGATCAAGGCGATCCACGCGGCGATTTTACCCAGCCGGACGCGATGGTCGCGTAAACCCTCTTGCTGCTTTGTGTTGTATTGTGCTCGGGAGCTTGAAGAGCTACTGATGAGTAGCTACACCGAGCGTGGGGGTTGCAAATGGTTCGCACCTCCTCTCGTTGTGCATGGGCCTCCTTTTATAGGGCAAGGGTCACCGACAGGTGTCAGCGAGGGTAGAGGGGTAAAAATGTAAAAGAGGTGGTAGTTGGAGCAGTCGGGAACGGTGCAGCCACGATTGCTTGAACGATGGATTCTACCTACTTTTTGAGAGGGGACAAGGGCATTAAATGCCCGTCGCCGTCGCCCAAAAGCTCCGCCCTTGCGTCTCCGTTTGCCACGGCGATGGATCCACCACCGTGGAGTGCCACCGCACCCTCATGCAGACAGACCATCCGCCACGTGTCTCGGAGAGAGTTGAAGGCGCGGCGTGGGCAGATGAGCTGGAGGCGGGCACAACAGAGCTTTCGGCAAGCACCTTGCCGGGGTCCTGATCTTGCCGGGCCCGGGAGCTTGTCGGGCTTGTAACTTGTCGCTCCCCGGGCCCTCGCCGGGACGCGTATAGCGCCGGGGCGTGTCTTCTGTGATCCTCTATTCTCCCCGGCGAGCTCCTCTCGCCAGGGCCTTGCATGAGTGATATAATCTTGAGCCTGGAACGGCCTTCCCGGCAAGCTCCTCTTGCCGGGGTCTTGACCTTCTGTCTTGTACACTTTGTTCTTGAATGGCTTGATATGGAGCAGGGATGGTTTCCGGCAAGCACATGGTAGATCCAGCCGCGGGAAGCTGCGACTGCCCGTGCACAAGTTGGGGTAGTGAGGTACCCCTACCTTAGTACACCGATAGGGTGACACAGAACTAGATCCAGTTCATCAATGTAATGTAGGCATGTATTCCGAATATAGTCATACGTGCTTATGGAAAAGAACTTGCATGACATCTTTTGTCCTACCCTCCCGTGGCAGCGGGGTCCTATTGGAAACTAAGGGATATTAAGGCCTCCTTTTATTGAGAACCGGAAAAAAGCATTAGCACATAGTGAATACATGAACTCCTCAAACTACGGTCATCACCGGGAGTGGTCCCGATTATTGTCACTTCGGGGTTGCCGGATCATAACACATAGTAGGTGACTATAGACTTGCAAGATAGGATCTAGAACACACATATATTCATGAAAACATAATAGGTTCAGATCTGAAATCATGGCACTCGGGCCCTAGTGACAAGCATTAAGCATAGCAAAGTCATAGCAACATCAATCTCAGAACATAATGGATACTAGGGATCAAACCCTAACAAAACTAACTCGATTACATGATAAATCTCATCCAACCCATCACCGTCCACCAAGCCTACGATGCAATTACTCACGCATGGCGGTGAGCATCATGAAATTGGTGATGGAGGATGGTTGATGATGACGACGGTGACGAATCCCCCTCTCCGGAGCCCCGAACGGACTCAGACCAGCCCTCCCGAGAGATTAGGGCTTGGCGGCGGCTCCGTGTCGTAAAAAGCGATGATTTCTTCTCTCTGATTTTCTCTCCCCAAAGCCAATATATGGAGTTGGAGTTGGCGTCGGAGGCCACCAGGGGCCCACGAGGTAGGGGCGCGCCCTGGGGAGGCGCCCACCCTCGTGAACAGGTGTGGGCCCCCTGGCCTTCATCTTTGGCGAGGATTTTTTATTAATTATTCTAAGATATTCCGTGGAGTTTCAGGTCATATTCCGAGAACTTTTGTTTTCTGCACATAAAACAACACCATGGCAGTTCTGCTGAAAACAGCGTCAGTCCGGGTTAGTTCCATTCAAATCATACATGTTAGAGTCCAAAACAAGGGCAAAAGTGTTTGGAAAAGTAGATACGCCGGAGACGTATCAACCCCCCAAGCTTAAACCCTTGCTTGTCCTCAAGCAATTCAGTTGACAAACTGAAAGAGAAAAAGAAAAACTTTTACAAACTCTGTTTGCTCTTGTTGTTGTAAACATGAAAATGCCAGCAGTCAAGTTTCAGCAATTATTACGAACTTACCATACTCACAATGACACGTAGGTCTCACAATTACTCAATCAATAGCATAATTAGCTAGCGAGCCATAATAATAAAACTCGGATCACAACACTTTCTCAAAATAATCATAACATGATATAACAAAATGGTATCTCGCTAGCCCTTTCTGAGACTGCAAAACATAAATGCAGAGCACCTTTAAAGATCAAGGACTGACTAAACATTGTAATTCATGGTAAAAGAGATCCAGTCAAGTCATACCCAATATAAACCAATAATAATGAATGCAAACGACGATTGTGCTCTCAATGGGTGCTTTTTAATAAGAAGGGTGATGACTCAACATAAAAGTAAATGGACAGGCCCTTCGCAGAGGGAAGCAGGGATTTGTAGAGGTGCCAGAGCTCGGTTTTGAAATAGAGATAAATTATATTTTGAGCGGCATACTTTCATTGTCAACATAACAACTAAAAGACGACGATATCTTCCATGCTAAACAGATTATAGGCGGTTCCCAAACAGAATGGTAAAGTTTATACTCCCCTTCCTCCACAAGCATCAATCCATGGCTTGCTCGAAACAACGAGTGCCTCCAACATTCAACGGGTCCCAAGGGGAGTTTTGTTTGCAGTTATTTTGATTTAGTTTGCATAAAGCATGGGACTGGGCATCCCGGTTACCAGCCATTTTCTCGTGAATGAGGAGCGGAGTCCACTCCTCTTGAGAATAACCCGCCTAACACGGAAGATAAGGGCAGCTCTAGTTGACATATGAGCTATTCGAGCATGCAAAACAGAATGTTTATTTGAAGGTTTAGAGTTTGGCACATACAATTTTACTTGGAACGGCAGGTAAATACGACATATAGGAAGATATGGTGGACTCATATGGCATAACTTTGGGGTTTAAGGAGTTTGGATGCACAAGCAGTATTTCCGCTTAGTACAGGAGAAGGCTAGCAAAAGACTGGGAAGCGACCAACTGAGAGAGCGACAACAGTCGTAAACATGCATCAAAATTAATTTACACCGAATACGAGCATGAGTAGGATATAATCCACCATGAACATAAATATCATAAAGGCTATGTTGATTTGATTCAACTACATGCGTGAACATGTGCCAAGTCGAGTCACTCAATTCATCAAAGGAGGATACCATCCTACCATACCACATCATAATCATCTCAATAGCATGTTGGCACGCAAGGTAAACCATTATAACTCATAGCTAATCAAGCATGGCACAAGCAACTATAATCTCTAAATGTCATTGCAAATATGTTTACTTCATAATAGCTGAACCAGGAACGATGAATCATCATATTTACAAAAACAAGAGAGGTCGAGTTCATACCAGCTTTTCTCTTCTCAATAAGTCCATCATATATCATCATTATTGCCTTTCACTTGCACGACCGAACGGTGTGTATAATAATAAGAGTGCACGTGCATTGGACTAAGCTGGAATCTGCAAGCATTCAACTCAAGAGAGAAGACAAGTAATATGGGCTCTAAGTTAAATAAACGATCATGCAAATGAGAGCCACTAAGCATTTTCAATATGGTCTTCTCGACCCCCAAAGAAAGGAAAAGAAATAAAAACTATTTACACGGGAAAGCTCCCAACAAGTAAAAAGGAGAACAGGAAATATTTTTGGGTTTTCTTTTTAATTCTACTACAAGCATGAAAAGTAGACTAGCTAATTTTTTTGGTTTTTTTCTTAAAGTTTATTAAACAGACAAGAAGAAAGCAGGAAAAAGAAAAATAACCTAGCATGGATATTATAGTGAAAAAGTATGAGCACCGACATCTAGCAATGAGTGTGTGTGAACATAAATGTAATGTCGGTGGGAATACGTACTCCCCCAAGCTTAGGATTTTGGCCTAAGTTGGTCTATTGCCAGGGGTGGCCTGGCGGATGTCCGTAGGTGAAGCTGGGTTTGTAGTGTGACGCGGAATAGTTGGGATCATAATGTGATGAAGAGGACTCTGATTGCCACTGGCTGGCAGCCTCCTCTGGATCCCAAGAATAAACAGATAGTCTTGGAGGCTCATCTTGTGGCTCCGGGGCTGGTGCAGGGTTCCGATAGGCTTGAACAGCCGACCACGGAATGATGTGAGGCTCTACATACAAGTTAAACAAAGAAGGAGCAGGCAAAGTAATAGTCTCAGGGTGATATTCATCAAAGTATAATTTATATTTGAGCTCCCCATCGCGACTCTTAACAAGAAAATCATGCGCTATCATACTCTTGTAATCTAAATAAGCATGGGGCAGCGCTGTTTCTTCTTTCTCCGCATGCCTAATAGATATTTCAAAATGTTCAGCTAGGCGCGAAGCATAAATGCCTCCAAAGATGGGGCCCTTAGTACGGTTCATACTTAATCGTCTAGCAACAATTCCATCCAAACTAACAGAGTTATTGTGGTATAAACCATGGAGCAAAATAATAATATCAGGAATACTAAGGTTCCCACAGTTCCCGCGTCCAATCAAGCAATGACTAGCAAATATGGCAAAGTAGCGTAAAACAGGATAATGAATGCTAGTGATCCTCGCATCAGAAACCTTCCTGGTTTCTCCCACCGTGATAGTGTTAATAAAAGCTTCTACTTCATTACGGTGGGGTTCATCTAAGGTGCCCTCAAAGGGTATTCTGCAGACCTCGTAGAATTCAGCTAATGTCATCCTTTTAACAACATCATATAAATGAAACTCTACTGATGGAGGTGATTTCTTAGGGAAAAAGTAGAAGTTTTGCACAAAAGTATTTGTGAGTAAGAGATACTGATGACGTTGGTCGCGGACGAAGTTGGTGAGGCCGGAGTTCTCAATCAATAAATAGAAATCATCATAAATCCCGGCTCTCCTCAAGAAGTCATCGGAAGGCCATTCACATGGCCGAACCTCCGCAGTGCAAGGTAAATTAAATTTGGGCTTCTCCTCTTCTTCCTTTTGTTTTTCCTTAGAGCTTCGGCTCGACGAGCCCCTCAAAAGTCTCTTCATTATTTCTGAAACAATCTGAAATTTTTAGTAATCCTCAAATAAAAGTGAACCAACTTCAATAAAATTGATAGCAACTACTCCCACAAGTGCCTAGGGCCTGTATCAAGCATTAGAACTACTTGGAACCATATAAATTTGACATGCAAGCTCAAGAACAGGGTCACCTATGCAGCACAAATTTGCAATGAATAAAGCACTAGAAAAAAACTAATTGGACCAATGGAGGAGTCACATACCAAGGAACAATCTCCCCAAGCAGTTTTGCAAGAGGTGCTTTGAGCAAGGAGATCAAAAATCACAGCAACGGGGGCTGGAACACGAGCTTGAGTTGGTTTTTTGGGTTTGTGTGAGGCAGAGGAAGAAGATGGGTGCGGGAATAAGTGGAGGAGGGCCACCATGGGTCCACGAGGCAGGGGGCGCGCCCAGGGAGGTAGGGCGCGCCCTCCACCCTCGTGGCCAGGTGGCAGCTCTCCCCGTGGTAATTTTTGCACAGTAAATTCTCAAATATTCCCGAAAAAATCATATTAAATTGGCATGGCATTCTGAGGACTTTTATTTTCGGGATATTTTTATATTGCACGGATAAGTCAGGAAATAGACAGAAAAATATTATTTTACTTTATTTCTACTAAATAACAGAAAATATAAAGAGGGTACAGAAGGTTGTGCTTCTAGTTTCATCCATCTCGTGATCATCAAAATGAACCCACTAACAAGGTTGATCAAGTCTTGTTAACAAACTCATTCCGAATAATCACGGAACCGGAGAAATTTCGAATGACACTAAGTTACCTCAACGGGGATATGAAAATACCCAACAATAAGAATATCATACTTTTTCTTGACAGTAGGGAGAGGAAATTTAAAACCTCCAAATATAATCGATGGAACTTTTCCAATAGAGTTGATACTATAAACTTGAGGTTGTTTCCTTGGAAAATGTACCGTGTGCTCATTGCCATTAACATGAAAAGTGACATTGCCTTTGGTGCAATCAATAACAGCCCCTGCAGTATTAAGGAAAGGTCTTCCAAGAATAATAGACATACTATCATCCTCGGGAATATCAAGAATAACAAAGTCCGTTAAAATAGTAACGTTTGCAACCACAACAGGCACATCCTCACAAATACCGGCAGGTATAGCAGTTGATTTATCAGCCATTTGCAAAGATATTTCAGTAGGTGTCAACTTATTCAAGTCAAGTCTACGATATAAAGAGAGAGGCATAACACTAACACCAGCTCCAAGATCACATAAAGCAGTTTTAACATAATTTCTCTTAATGGAGCATGGTATAGTAGGTACTCCTGGATCTCCAAGTTTCTTTGGTATTCCACCCTTAAAAGTATAATTAGCAAGCATCATGGAAATTTCAGCTTCAGGTATCTTTCTTTTATTAGTAATGATATCCTTCGTATACTTAGCATAAGGATTTGTTTTGAGCACATCAGTTAAACGCATACGCAAAAAGATGGGTCTAATCATTTCAGCAAAGCGCTCAAAATCCTCATCATCCTTTTTCTTGGATGTTTTGGGAGGAAAAGGCATGGGTTTCTGAACCCATGGTTCTCTTTCTTTACCATGTTTCCTAGCAACGAAGTCTCTTTTATCATAACGTTGATTCTTTGATTGTGGGTTATCAAGATCAACAACAAGTTCAACTTCTACATCATTATCATTACTAGGTTGAGCATCATCATGAACATTATCATTAACATTATCACTAGGTTCATGTTCATTACCAGATTGTGTTTCAACATCAGACATAGAGATATCATTTGAATTATCAGGTGGTTCAGCAATAGGTTCACTAGAAGTTTGCATAGTTCTATCATTTTTCTTTTTCTTCCTCTTAGAAGGACTAGGCATATCAATATTATTTCTTTGAGAATCTTGCTCGATTCTCTTAGGGTGGCCTTCAGAATACAAAGGTTCCTGAGTCATTCTACCAGTTCTAGTAGCCACTCTAACAGCATAATCATTTTTCTTACTATTCATTTCATCTAGCATTTCTTTCTGAGCTTTAAGTACTTGTTCTACTTGAGTGGTAACCATAGAAGCATGTTTGCTAACAAGCTTAAGTTCACCTCTAATATCAGCCATATAATCACTCAAGCGTTTAATCATAAAGGTATTATGTATTAATTGTCTACCAAAATAAGCATTAAAGTCATCTTGCTTAAACATAAAGTCATCAAACTCATCCAAGCACTGGCTAGCAATTTTAGTAGGAGGGACTTCAGCTTTATCATATCTATAGAGAGAATTTACCTTTACTACCTGTGTCGGGCTATCGAGAGGTTCTTCAGTAAATAAGTAATTGAGATCGTATACTTCTTCAACAGGCGGTAAATTAAGACCATGTATTTCTTCAATAGGAGGTAAATTCTTAACATCTTCAGCTTTAATACCTTTTTCTTTCATAGATTTCTTTGCCTCTTGCATATCTTCGGGACTGAGAAATAGAACACATCTCTTCTTCGGAGTTGGTTTAGGAATAGGCTCAGTAATTGGCTCAGGAGTTGGCTCAAGAGGTGGCTCAAGAGGTGCCCAATTATTTTCATTTGCCAACATATTATTCAATAGAATTTCAGCGTCATCCGGTGTTCTTTCCCTGAAAAGAGAACCAACACAACTATCCAGGTAATCTCTAGAAGCATCAGTTAGTCCATTATAAAAGATATCAAATATTTCAGGTTTCTTAAGAGGATGATCAGGCAAAGCATTAAGTAACTTGAGAAGCCTCCCCCAAGCTTGTGGGAGACTCTCTTCTTCAATTTGCACAAAATTGTATATTTCCCTCAAAGCAGCTTGTTTCTCATGAGCAGGGAAATATTTAGCAGAGAAGTAATAAATCATATCCTGGGGACTTTGCACACAGGCAGGATCAAGAGAATTAAACCATTTCTTAGCATCACCCTTTAATGAGAATGGAAATATTTTGAGTATATAAAAGTGGCGCGATCTCAGATTATTGGTAAACAGGGCAGCTATTTCATCTAACTTACGAAGATGTGCCACAACAGTTTCAGATTCATAGCCATAAAAAGGATCGGATTCAACCAAAGTAATTATATCTGGATCAACAGACATATCATAATAATCCTGATCAGGAACACAGATAGGTGAAGTAGCAAAAGCAGGGTCAGGTCTCATCCTACCTCTAAAATATTGTTTACTCCACTTAATTAATAACCTCTTACGTTCAGGTTTATCCGGACAAGCAAGAATAGCTTCATAAGATTCATTATTAAAAAGATAACCCTCAGGAATAACATGCATAGGTTCATCATCACTCACATTATCGTGTTCAGGTTCACTAATTTCTCTTTCTCTAGACTTAGCAATTTGCTCATCAAGATATTCACCAAGTGGCACAGTAGTATCAAGCCTAGAAGTAGTTTCATCATAAGTATCATGCATAGCAGAACTGGCATCATCAATAACATGCGACATATCGGAATTCATAGCAGTAGTAGGTTTAGGTGTCGCTAGCTTACTCATAACAGAAGGTGAATCAAGTGCAGAGCTAGATGGCAGTTCCTTACCTCCCCTCGTAGTTGAGGGATAAATTTTTGCCTTAGCGTCTTTCAAGTTCTTCATAGTGTCCAACAGATATAAATCCCAAGTGACTCAAAGAATAGAGCTATGCTCCCTGGCAACGGTGCCAGAAAAAGGTCTTGATAACCCACAAGTATAGGGGATCGCAACAGTTTTCGAGGGTAGAGTATTCAACCCAAATTTGTAGATTCGACACAAGGGGAGCCAAAGAATATTCTCAAGTATTAGCAGCTGAGTTGTCAATTCAACCACACCTGGAAACTTAGTATCTGCAGCAAAGTGTTTAGTAGCAAAGTAATATGATAGTAAGTGAAGACAATAAAAGTAATGTTTTTGGTATTTTGTAGTGATTGTAACAGTAGCAACAGAAAAGTAAATAAATGTAAACCAGTATATGGAAAACTCGTAGGCACCGGATTAGCGATGGATAATTATGCCGGATGTGGTTCATCATGTAACAGTCATAACATAGCGTGACACAGAACTACCTCCAGTTCATCAATGTAATGTAGGCATGCATTCCGAATATAGTCATACGTGCTTATGGAAAAGAACTTGCATGACATCTTTTGTCCTACCCTCCCGTGGCAGCGGGGTCCTATTGGAAACTAAGGGATATTAAGGCCTCCTTTTAATAGAGAACCGGAACAAAGCATTAGCACATAGTGAATACATGAACTCCTCAAACTACGGTCATCACCGGGAGTGGTCCCGATTATTGTCACTTCGGGGTTGCCGGATCATAACACATAGTAGGTGACTATAGACTTGCAAGATAGGATCTAGAACACACATATATTCATGAAAACATAATAGGTTCAGATCTAAAATCATGGCACTCGGGCCCTAGTGACAAGCATTAAGCATAGCAAAGTCATAGCAACATCAATCTCAGAACATAATGGATACTAGGGATCAAACCCTAACAAAACTAACTCGATTACATGATAAATCTCATCCAACCCATCACCGTCCAGCAAGCCTACAATGTAATTACTCACGCACGGCGGTGAGCATCATGAAATTGGTGATGGAGGATGGTTGATGATGACGACGGCGACGGATCCCCCTCTCTGGAGCCCCGAAGGACTCCAGATCAGCCCTCCCGAGAGAGATTAGGGCTTGGCGGCGGCTCCGTATCGTAAAACACGATGATTTCTTCTATCTGATTTTTTTCTCCCCGAAAGCCAATATATGGAGTTGGAGTTGGCATTGGAGGGCCTCCAGGGGGCCCACGAGGTAGGGGGGCGCGCCCAGGGGGAGGGGCGCGCCCCCCACCCTCGTGAACAGGGTGTGGGCCCCCGACCTTCATCTTTGGCGAGGATTTTTTTATTAATTATTCTAAGATATTCCGTGGAGTTTCAGGTCATTCCGAGAACTTTTGTTTTCTGCACATAAAACAACACCATGGCAGTTCTGCTGAAAACAACGTCAGTCCGGGTTAGTTCCATTCAAATCATACAAGTTAGAGTCCAAAACAAGGGCAAAAGTGTTTGGAAAAGTAGATACGACGGAGACGTATCACACACCTACAGAGTCTTCAACATCGCTCTTCACAAGATTGTTGAAACTGTAGATGTGCGGTTCGATGAAACTAATGGATCGCAAAGAGAGCACCTACCTTCTGTGATAGATGAACCAGCATCTGAAGATTCTATCAAGTTCAAGGCTACCGAGGATGTCATTCCTACCGAAGAATCTACTGAAGAATTCATTCCAGAACGTGAAGATCGTCGAGCTGATGTACCTGAGGAAAATGCTGAAGAAAATGGTGCTGAAGAAAATGCTGATCAAATTGCTCGACGACAACCAGCTCATCCTCGCGTTGCAAAAGAAGTGCAAGTTGAAAAGATCATTGATGACATTGAAGCACCAGGTCCTCTCACTCGCTCAAAAGCTTCACATTTATCTAACTTTTGTGGGCACTATGCTTTTGTCTCTATCACAGAGCCCACTAAGGTAGATGAAGCATTTCTGGAGCCTGAGTGGATTCAGGCCATGCAAGAAGAATTACATCAGTTCAAGCTCAATAATGTCTGGGAACTGGTCAAACGTCCAGATCCTCGCAAGCATAATATCATTGGCACAAAGTGGATCTACCACAACAAGCAAGATGAAAATGGCCTTGTGGTGAGGAATAAGGCACGACTTGTAGCTCAAGGCTACACACAGGTTGAAGGAATTGATTTCGATGAAACTTTTGCACCTGTTGCTAGACTTGAGGCTATTCGCATATTACTTGCTTATGCTAACCATCATAATATCACTTTATATCAAATGGATGTGAAAAGTGCATTCCTCAATGGTAAGCTTGAGGAAGAAGTATATGTTGCTCAACCCCCAGGTTTTGAAGATCCAAAGAATCCTGACAAAGTCTTCAGACTCAACAAGGCCCTCTATGGCCTCAAGCAGGCCCTCGAGGCGTGGTATGATACTTTGAAGGAATTCTTCGTGAAGAATGGCTTCACACACGGTTCACTCGACCCTACTCTCTTTACTAAATCTTATCCTGGTGAACTGTTTGTGTGCCAAATATACGTTGATGATATTATCTTTGGCTGTACTGACCAACGTTATAGTGATGAATTTTCCTATATGATGAGTGAAGAATATCAAATGTCTATGATGGGAGAGTTGAAATTCTTCTTAGGTCTTCAAATTCGTCAACAACATAATGGCATATTCATATCTCAGGAGAAATACCTCAAGGACGTTCTGAGGAAATTCGGCATGCAAGATTGCAAATGAGTCAAAATTCCTATGCCCACAAATGGCCATCTATGCACTGATGAAAAGGGTATTGACTTCGATCACAAGGTATACCGCTCCATGATTGGTTCTTTATTATACTTATGTGCATCTAGGCCAGATATAATGCTTAGTGTTTGCATGTGTGCCCGATTTTAAGCTACACCGAAGGAATCACACCATAAGGCTGTGAAGCATATTCTTCGATATCTAGCTCACACACCAACACTAGGACTATGGTACCCCAAGGGCTCTACTTTTGATCTCATTGGATATTCCGACTCTGACTATGCTGGTGATCGTGTGGACCGCAAGTCAACATCTGGTACTTGTCATTTCCTTGGACGATCTTTGGTCTGTTGGTCCTCGAAGAAACACAACTGCGTATCATTGTCTACTACTGAAGCTGAGTATATTGCTGCTGGTTCTTGCTATGCTCAATTGCTGGGGATGAAGCAAACTCTCAAGGACTACAACATCAACATGAAGAATGTGCCTCTCTACTGTGACAATGAGAGTGCCATCAAGATTGCTCACAACCCAGTTCAGCACTCGAAGACAAAGCACATTCAGATTCGTCATCATTTTCTTCGTGATCATGTGTTAAAGGGCGACATTTTTATTGAGCAGGTGAAGACTGAAGAACAGCTAGCCGATATCTTCACAAAGCCCTTGGATGAGAAGAGATTTATCAAATTGCGGTGTGAGCTAAATATCTTAGAGTCTTCGAATGTTCTTTGAAAAGGACACACATCCTAACACTTATGCAAAATTGATGACTTAGATGTGCAACACATTAAGAAACGTTTTTCTTCAATCAATGAAGAACAACACTCTAAGTGTCAAGAAATTAATGAAGAATTTGATTCTCAGAACCCTACGACAATTGTACGCGGTGTCTGAAATCATCATTCTTATACGGTGGGTCACGCCACCACCAAAGTTGAAAATCTTCAATTTGAGTTTTTCCTCAGTTTTTGAAATTCTTCAGTTTTTCAAATTCTTCAACTTTGCAAAATCTTTACTGTTTCCGTCGTTTTTCTTCATTGGCTATATATATATGAGTATATATATGAGTTTATGTTCTCTACAGCATTCACTTATGGCTATTTCTTCAAGTTGCATTTTCTGCTAAGTGAATGTGATCGGACCCTTCCCCCTCTATGCGATACTCAACCCAATCTATTCACAAATTCTTCATGTGCGTCTATTTGAAACTCGTTCAAAATCTTCACTGTGTCCTGTCAGCTGAAGAAATTGCGAACGGAACTTTAAAACTAATCTTATCCAAATTTTCGGTTTTGCCACTCAAACCGTCTCGTATTCCACGATAGACTTATCTATTCACCCACGATCTAACACGATCTCCACTTTTCAGTACGTGGGTGACACATGTCAAGCGAATGAGAAGGGCCAGGGGCACGTTTGTCCTAAATCTTTGGGCGAACAGTTTTTCACTGCGACTATAAATACCCCCTCACCCTTCCTCACTTCCTTTACTCTGCTCGACCGTTCTCTTCTCGCTCAAGCTTCTCAAACCCTAGCGCCGCCGCTACTCCATCATCGCCGGTGAGGAAGAGCTTCACTGCGTCGACCTCGTCGTCGTCGTACTCGCGCCGACCGCGGAAATCTTCACTCCACCGCCGCCGTAGCTATCTTCCTCTGCCAAGTTAGGGCGTGGAAGATCTGAATTGACAAGCTTCAAATCTACTCTTCTCAGTTCGCCGTGTTCTTCAATCAGGGTAATTAAAAGTTACTTTTACTACCCTCTTTGATTCAAATTTTCTCTACAAAATCTTCAAAGGTGTTTTATTCTTCAAATCCTCACACACAAAACACCTCACTAGTCATCTGTTCTTGATTCGTTTCCCTAAGCATCATTTTTCTTCAAGATTCCTCAATTTTGTGGATCGTCGATCTATACAACTCTGGAACCTAAGACAAAGTACGCTTAGTGAAATTCTTCGAGACTCATCTGGTAAAATTCCTCAAACTTGTTCATTTTGAAAACCTTCTGAGAACACATATGACCTCTTCAAATTCCTCGCAACTATACTCTATTCATAGGTACTCATGTCCGTTGCTGAATCACTAGGTTCTCATCAACTTAACTCATTTGCAGCGTTCCACGAAGAAAAGTTGCATACTTCTTCAGAGAATTCGATTGTTCAAATTCCTCAACTGAAGAATATGGCAGAAGGTAAGAAACCACAAAAAGGAGGAAAGAAGCCTGAGGTCATGACTGCTTTTGAGATCCCTGATGACATTTATAAGGATTACTGTACACCTGATGAGGCCAAGTTCGGAAAGGAGAACAAAAATCAGTGCAAGGTGCGCATACAGAGGATTGAAAGGAGATGGGCAAGAGAATGGAGGGAGTACAGATATGTAACTCCAAAGTATATGAAGAAATTCGCTCTAAATCCTCCATGCCCAAGAGCTCCACTGGCTCTGTCCAAGAAGCTGACCCCACCAGCATCAAGCGTGGTGAGGATTTTCCTGAAGAATGGGCCAAGCGCCAAGCCAAGTTGGCTAGACAAGCCAAAGAAGCAGTGAGGAAATTTAATGAAGACTCTGCTGCTGCTACTGCCACAAAGGCCTCTGACAAGCCTAGAAAATCAATGGCAAAGAAGCCCGCTCACAAGCCAAGTGCTTCATCAACTGTGCCCTCACGGCCAAGTTCCTCAGCAATGCCCTCACGGCCAGAATCTTCAAAGCCCTCACGACCAATTTCTTCAAAGCCCTCACGGCCAATTCCTCATGCTGCTCCCGCTCCTCCAAAGTCCTCAGTTGCTCCGGCAAAGTCCTCAACACCTGTACATTTGGCGACATGCCAAAGAACTACAGGCATCTCTATTGCCTCTGGTGTCTCAGCAAGTTCCTCAGCTGCACCAAATTCTTCATCAGGCCCCACTCTACTGAAGACAAAGGCCACTGCTGGACGAGGTCTTCGGCCTAGTCCGAAGAAGAAACAAGTTGCCTTCCAAGTGCCATCTGACGATGAAGCTGTGATGATGAACTTGCAGAAATCATCAGAGACATGTGAGAAAGGGCCGCTAGAGCCAAAGGCACAAATGTGCAACTGCATTTGGATCCAAAGGTGATCCTCGACTACATTGATCTCTGGCACAAGGACCCAAACAATCCTATGCCTGATTTTCATTTGACTCCTGGCTAAAGTCATGTCCTGACCCATTTCATCAATGAAGAGAAATGGAAATTTGAGAAGGCCAGGCAAATCAAGAAGGCTCAGTTCAGGAAAAAGAAGTTCCTGAAGAACAACGTTGTCAAAATGACAACCGATGAACTCCTCAAGATCCAGTTTGAAATCAAAACCCTCAGCGATGATTTCAATGCTTATTATGCTGATTGGCAAGGAGCCAAAGTCAGGTTCGTTAGACTGACTGAGAATTTCACCAATGTTGTAGCCCCATTGCAACAAGAAATTCCTCAAGCTGAAGCCTCTGCTCCGCAAACTGAAGAACATGCCAGCACCGCTGATGATTTTCAGCCTGCTGAAGAAAATGCTAGTTCCAGGGCTGATGACTCCATTCTAGCCGCTGAAGAAACTGCCAGGGCATCCACTAGTGGTGCGCCTGAAGAAAATGAAGAAGTCAGGGCAACTGCATCAGTTGCGCCTAAGGAAATACAAACAAATTCCTCAGCTCCTCCTGCGCCTACCCCAACTCCTACCCTTCCATCTGCATCATATGTGAGGAAGACCAAGGCTGCAGAGAAAGCTGCAGTGAAGAAAAGGAAAGCATCATCTTCTTCAGATTCTTCAGCTCCGAAGAAAATGAAGACTATGACCAGCTCACTTGAGAATCCAATTGATGTTGTTCCGATTTCCACCATGCCATCAAAGGACCTTGTTCCTTATGGTGAAGAATATGTGATCCCTAGCGGATCTGATGAAGAAAATCATTCTGCTGCTTCGTCAGAGCAGATTGATGAAGAAATTGAAGTGGATGCGATCCCTTCAACACCTGCTGCTTCCTCGCCCATGCCTCAGTTCACAGCTGAAGAGGCTGGCGTTGAAGAAATTGAAGATGAAGACGTGGATATTGGATGCACCACGCCTGTGATGAATGATGACTTTTGGGAAAGTCAGCATCCCAATTCTCCACACTTCACCCCACTACAAGCAATACCTCCGGTCCCTGCACCAACCGTTCAAATGGGCTCTGAAGAAACTCATCCCAACTCATCTGTGAATGAAGAAATTCCAGCCACTAGTGTTGAAGAAACTACTGCTGCTGATACCTTGAACATGCAGACTGCCACTAAAGAGGAATCAGAAATTCCTCATCCTGAAGAACCGGAGATTGTGATTCCTGAGGTTGTGATGCAACTCACTGACACTCCTGTGCCCAAGCCAAAGGATTCATTCTCAAAGAAGCAAAAGTTCAAGGCTGCTGATTTCTTCAACTATCATATGTTCTTCACTGAATATAATCCCTATGACTCTGCTCGCATAAGGAAGAGGCGTTTTTGGACTGCTAGTCAAGCCAATTTCTATTCCTCAGTGTTATTTGACAAAGACAAAGTCTTCGATCATGCACACATTCCTCACGTGGACATGGAATCTCTGCCATGCTTCGAGCCAGTCCTTAGTGTTCTTCACGATGCTGGATTGCTGAATTTCTGCACTAACATCTGTGATTGGAATGAAGAACTCATTCTTCAATTCTATGCGACTCTGCACATCACAGGAAATTCTGAAGATGTGAACACTTGGGTGCTGGACTGGATGTCAGAAAATACTCACTACAAGGCACCAGCAACGGAATTGCTTCGTGCCCTCCCACTCAGTCCTCCCCTTGATGGTGCACGTTGCATCTACAATGAACCTGAGCTTACAGATCATTACATGCAAGTGCTCATGAAGCCTTTGAAGCCAGGGCAGGCCCCACGAACCAAATTCCTCGTCAAGGAATTACTGTATGTGCCTCGGACTGTCTATCGCATTCTGATGAAGACAATGAGTCCTATCAAAGGCCACGACTCAAATGATGAAGAAGTCGTTGGCATCATGAAGAATATGCTTTTCAATATCATTCATGGCGTTCCTGTCAACTTCCATGATTTCTTCATGAGGACTCTGGCAAATATTGCTATGTCACCGTTTGAGCTGAAGCCTTATGCACCATGGATTATGAAATTCATCAGGACAAGGTCTTCACTCAACTAAAAGGCTGATACTCTGAACCATGGAAGTTTCTTGCCTCCAATTGAAGTCCTCAAATGGACATTTTCCTCAGCTGATGACAAAGGCAAGGCAACTGCTGTGATAGATGAAGGCATTCATCCATTGGATGGTCAATTTCGCAAGGCTGCATCCTACTCCACCAATGATGACTCTGCCACACATGATTCTGTCGCCAACACCTCTGCCAAGCAAATTCCTCAAGCCACAAAGACACCGTGGTGATGATCGATCGTGAGTTACTCCTCAGTCTTCATCAGAAAGTTGATCGCAATCATAAATGGGTCAAGCGTCAGTTTGGTTCCATTCTTTACAACATGGCCTCAACCCACAATGATGTGAAGAAAAACCAATACTACCTCCATGAAACCTTCAACCGTACCTGGGCTGTTCTATCTCATATCTACAGCGCAGAAGATTTGAAGAGCATGGGTCTCAAGGAAGAATTTGACTGGTCTGCACCTCCACCGAAGAGATTCAAGAAGGTCAAGGTTCCTTCCTTGGTGGCCAGCTCCTATTCTTCATCGCGCGACACTGATGAAAATGAAGACTTGGATGACACTGCGGCAGGCCCTACTACGACAACCAACCCCGACAACGCTGGCGCTCCTCCATCAACTTGATACTCTTCAGGGGCGTTAGTCTTCAGTTTCGATCCTTTTGGTCATTCGATGACAAAGGGGGAGAAATCTGAGTTAGTCTTCAAGCGGGTCTATTATATGGGCATTTTTTTGCTAAGTTACAACTCTCGCTCTTCTGAAACTTTTATTGGATCGAGTTGTAATCTTGAAATCGACGGTGCTCTGATACTTTTGATGCACTGTGCTCTGATTCTGCATGCTTGTTTCTCGTTAATATTATTTCATGCATGCTGAATCTCTTCAGGCACCATATTTCATCATGCATTTCAAATTCTTCATATTATATGTCAAATGCATGTATGAATTAGAAGATATAGGGGGAGATCTCCATGATTCAACTCTTCAAGTGTGCATTGCTTCAAAAGCAAATTCCTCACTATGCAAATCTTCAGGGGGAGTTTTTCTATATCTTGCAATCAAATTCCTCAATATCAGTACTTACACTCCATATGTTTATCCCCGTTGAAAACTTAACCTATATTGTCATCAATCACCAAAAAGGGGGAGATTGTAAGTGCATCTAGTGCCCCTTAGTGATTTTGGTGTATTGAAGACTTATAGGTTAAGGGACTAATGTGTTTATGAGTGTACACAGGTCTATAAGTCTATGAGGAGTTTGATATTTACAGAGAAAGTCGACCCGTAAAAATGAATATCTTCGACTGAAGACTTTGGTATTCCTGAAGACTTTCATGAAGACCTTGAAAGTGAAGAAATTGGTGTGTCTGTGAAGACTTGATATTCATGCAAGGAATATGAAGGTTGAAGACTTTCGTTTTCATAGTTTTGTTTTTCTCTTTCTTGAGTCATAGGAAACACCGTACTGTTAAAGGGGGTCGAGGAAATACTAAGGAAAAATTTCCATGTGATGCTCAACTCAAAATCTTACACCTACCAATCCCATCGAGTGAAGCCATTGGAAATCTCATACAGATTCAGTCAATTTCTTGATGATGAGATGAAGTTCTTCCGTCACCGAGGAATTTGTCGACCGAGGAGTTAGGAATTCGCCAAAGATGTGGATTGCCTACAAGGAGGAACATGATAGCCCCGAGGAATTTGAGAGTCAAATTTCCGATCGTTCTTTGTCTTTGCGCGCTAGCTGTCCCAAAATATCTTATCCACCTAACGGTCATATCATTGAAGGGCATTTATGTCTTATCATGTCGGGCTGCTCCCTAGGCTATAAATAGCCGCCCCCTACAACCATTAGCTGGTTGGCTGCTCCGAGAGAAACTGACACTTGTCATTTGAGAGCAACCCATCCTCCGAGGACTTTGAGCGAAAATCATCGAGTGAGGAAAATCCAAACCCAAACACCCACAAACCCAAAGTGATTGACAATCACTGAAGAGATTGATCCTGCATGGATCTTACGCTTGTTACCTTTGAAGACCGTGCTTCTTCCAGACGGTTAGGCGTCATGGTCTAGAGCATCCAAGAGGAATTGTGGATCGCCGAGTGACCGAAGTCTGTGAAGGTTTGGAAGTCGCCTGAAGACTTACCACGAGTGATTGGACGAGGTCTGTGTGACCTTAGTTCAAGGAGAATACAGTGAAGACTTGCTGTCCTGAGCTGCGTGCTCAATGAATGGGTGTCCGGGACTGTGTGTCCTCGAGTTTAAATACTCAGCCGCTCCAACCAGACGTACAACTGAGACAGCAGTTGGAACTGGTCTACCAAATCATTGTCTTCACCAACCTTACTGGTTCTATTTCCTCAAATCTTTCATTTCCTCATTACTGTGTTGAGTGTTTGTTCATATCTATGTTTGAAGACTCTGACTGAAGACTTTCTCAATTTCCTCAGTTCAATTTCTTCAGTCTGTTTGTCTTCATCTTGTGTTATCCTGTGTTTACGCTTTCTGTACTCTGTGTTTGTCTTCATTTTATCATGATGACTATGTGTGTATTTTGTTATGCTTACTTCTGAGTACTTATTCCGCTACAAGTAGTTCTTCGCTAAGGAATTTCCTCACCGGCAATTTCCTCAGTGAAGAATTCATAAAATCGCCTATTCACCCCCCCTCTAGTCGATATAACGCACTTTCATAGCACAATTGAGTTTGTGCGTAGATTTGCAAAAGTGATCATCCATGTCTTCGGTCCTGAGTATCTTCAGGCACCCAATGAAGACGACACAAAGAAATTGATGGCATCTAATGAGAGGAGAGGTTAGCCCGGCATGCTAGGTAGCATTGATTGTATGAATTGGAATTGGAAAAATTGCCCCAAGGCTTGGCAAGGAATGTATTGTGGCAAGTCTCATGATGCAACAATTGTGCTAGAGGCCGTAGCATCCGATGATTTATGGATTTGGCATTGCTTTTTTGGTATGTCTGGCACTCTCAATGATATCAATGTGTTGCAACGGTCTCATTTGTTTTGCTAGGCTTGCTAGTGGTGATGCTCCTACTTGCAACTACACTATCAATGGGCATGAATACACAAAAGGATACTATCTTGCAGATGGTATATACCCTCCTTGGTGCACATTTGTCAAGAGCATCAAAGAACCCCAAATAAAAAAAATGTGAATTTGCAAGGGTGCAAGAGGCAGCCCCGAAAAGACATTTAAAGAGCATTCGGTGTTTTGCAATCTAGGTTTGCCATTGTCCGTGGTCCTGCTCGTTTTTGGGATAAGAAAACCTTAAAGAACATAATGACATGTTGTGTTATCCTGCACAATATGATTCTTGAAGATGAGAGATGATTGAACTTAGAATTCTTTTACGACAAGATGGCACTACTAGGGAAAAGGCTAGCAGGAGCGCGGGTTTTAGATGTATCAGTAGCGCTGGTATAGGCGCTACTAATAAGGCGCTACAGCTAACACATAGTAGTAGCACGTGCCCACCGGCACTACTACTACACAAGTGTAGCAGCAGCGCGGTTAGAGGAAGCTCGCTACTGCTAGTAGCGCTAGCGCGCTTTGCCTGGACGCGCTACTGCTATCGAGGCACCGCTCCTAACTTTTATACACTCGCTACTGCTAATTTAAGTAGTTTTTTGGCATATTCGTTTTGTATTTGAACAGGCTTTGTAGAAGAATCTTTAGCACATAGAAATGTCATCATGATACACATACAAATGCCTGCGAGACCACAAATGTAATCATAGCATGTACATACAAATAGTCTCATCATAATCATCATCCAACACAAAGTGATATCTTGTCATCATCTCGAAAATAGCGATACATGCAAGTCTCGAATACTTGCAACTACAACAACGTCATCCATTTAAACAAAGGTATACGCATGAAGTGCTATCACTATGAGTGAGAGCAGAACTATGCAGTACATGAGGTGGCGGTTACGAGTCCTCTCTCGCGCTAGCGTGAACCTCAAGTAACTAGCTTCTCCTTCTTGTCTGCTTTTGAAGCCTTTATGGCTGGCGCCCGTGAACCCATTCACTTGCGCCTGACACTCATGCCACTCGTTGTACACCCCCGGAACCTTCCCTTTATACACGACATATCAATTCCATCTCGCCATCAAGAAACTAGGTACCTGTTAGAGATGCATGTTCATGAAGAGGATGTACAATCATATATATGCAACAAAATATACTAGAGCAACACCGAAAAAGAAAGGGTTAGCAACTAGATGCAACATACAGTACGCAAATTAATTAACTAGAGGTACGCATGTCATCGTACGCAAACTAACAAAGTAGCGTTACGCAAGTTCGGCAGGGACTGTGGACATCACAAAGTTTCATCGCTACAAAAAGTATACAAGTTCAACCGACACATATCATCATCATCGGCATCATAAATCACTAGAAGTTCCATCCTTCCATATGATCGAGGACGAACCCTAGCTTCTTGAACGGCGTGAGGTCTAGACGTTGCATGCCTATGCGAGTTCGGACGTCAGCTCGTGATATAGGGCCGTGGTGGAACATCCCTTTCATCGATGACTTCTTTCATGATGATAAATCGCAATGTCGCTTTGGATGCGAAAGAAGTCATCTCTAAGTTTATAATTCGCTTCTCCATGAGATTCTAGCCACTTGTGGATATGATCATCATTTGCTGTTAATGCGAAGCTTTGGTGATCCATGTTGAACTGAATCATGAGATGGACGATGTAGAATCCATCCTTCTTGCTTGGTTTTGGGACATGGATGCGGAGAGTTAGTTTTATCTTGAAACCCATCTTCTTGTTCCTTTGTTTCCTGACCTGCACGTGGCCACCTCTAAAGTTGAAGCCTTGGAGAGCATCATCTAGAATATTCATTATGTGGCTGTAGTCTTTTTTCTCGTAGTCTCTGGAAGGGTCAAAATACACGGCGTGGGAGACTTGCGGGTAAAGAACGATAAGGACGGCGCGCCCGTTGCTGCGGGGAAAAGACACCTCAAATTATTCCCCATATGAGAGAGAAGGAATGATTGAAATGTACAAAAGGGTTGTCCGGAACTGACTTACTTTGGATGATAAGGCACGAGGACAATTGCCCGGTCCTTATTCTGTACCATGAAGTTTTGGAGGTACTCCCTAGCAGTTTCACGATCAAAGTCGCCGAGACTCAAGAAAGACCTGTGCATGTAGTACGGATCCGCCACACAGATTTGCGAGACTTCTTCACTCTTCATGACGGAGCTCATATGTAGCGCAAAAAGGCGGACGATAGTAAAATCAAGCCGCCTTGTTAGAAACATCTCAAAGATATGGTTAAACCGCAGGAAGAACACCTCCGCGGGCCGTGTGTCGACGTAGCACTTCCCTCGAGCACACGAGCAGCGTATGTCGGATATCCCGGATCCTTTGAGGCTAGTAGGCTTTTCTCGGTCAAAGCACATGGTTGTGCGATCTCACGAGATCCCCGATAGTACCTCCAGCGGTTTCGGCGGTAGCATCGGCTCGCTGTGAGATGGAACATGACCGCACCTTTCACGGGTACACGCTCTTGAATGCATCGTCTGGCTGCTATGTGCTCTGGCTTCTTTGGAGGCGATTACCTTCCCGATCTCTTCCTCTCCTTTTCTTGGGCACACCTTCCAGACCCTTCCTTAACCCCTGCCCAGTGTTCCCGGGCTAAATCTTGACGACCCTCGCGCCCGGCTAGTTGAGCCTGTGTTGAGGCGGCATCTTGAGCGTGTCTGTGAGGATTTCATGAAGAGAGACTTTTGCAATCCATTGTACGACCCTGCCGGGCATATCATCCATATCCTCATTAGCAAGCTGATAGCCCGATTCGTCATATGGTTGACTCATCATATCTATGTCACAGTCATACGCGTTTGTATTGAGGTAATCCATAGGGTCGACCTCTGTCTCATCATCCATTCTCTGCTCTGCAGGAGAAATTACATCAGCCAGTACTATTGCACCCCCTTCATCATGTCGTCCGCCGCTCTCACTCGGCACTACATGAGCTGGTAATTGCGTAGGCGGGGTGGTGGTCTCTGCACATGCTTGTTGATGTGTGGTAGTTATTGGTGTGCTCTCGGCCGTCTCCAGACGAATAAGATTCTTC
The DNA here is from genome assembly GCA_021437245.1 of Aegilops speltoides. Lineage (NCBI taxonomy): Eukaryota > Viridiplantae > Streptophyta > Magnoliopsida > Poales > Poaceae > Aegilops > Aegilops speltoides. Next base: position 544,917,154 of record CM038142.1, read on the forward strand.
GGCCATAGTAGCACCCAATTCTTGCAGCTTCAATCCGCGGCGGGGTCTCGTCGTCCGCTCCCACATCTTTGTCTTTGGAAGAGGCAAATCCTCGTGCCCGATTTCACACTGGTCAAGCTAACCTCAAGTGCCCGGTGAGATCAGCTGGTTGTGGAGCGGCGTTGAGAGGGTCCATTATCATCCCTTTCCCACGTCCACCTTCGGCCTTTGATCAAGTAGAGTATGGTGCATGGGGTTTCTTTCGCCTGCAAACACATATGTCTGTGGCGTAAAACAACCGAAAGGCAACAAAAATGGAATATTATCTATATATATAGGTTGGTGCGACATGTAATTCCCATGACGGCGTCGAGCTCAGCCAAAGACAAAGGCCCACCTAGCGCGCCTGAGACTGAGGACGGGCCGCTATGAGCGGGAGCGGCTGCGAGAGGAGGCCCGGTTGCTTGAGCAAGTGATGGTGCGATGGTGTTGTTGTTCATGGAGTTGCTTTCGCGTAAACGGGCATCGGGAAATCATGTACCGTCTTGTGCGGATTTTCCTTCGCCCGATTGATGATAACAGAACCAAGTTAGTAGTGAAATCATTTCTGCAGCGATTCTGCTGCATTATTTTCTTGTAGCAACTCATATTTGTCCTCGGCTACTTTTTTTCGCGTCCTCGGCTGCTTTTTTCTCGACCGCAAGCTTCACCTTCGCCGATGTCCGCCTGACTAAACTTCTTTTTTCGCTTCTTGGCCTCCGGCCGTCGTTGTAAAACACCTTCCACGTGGCGCCGTCTCGGCGCCGTGCACACGACCATATTGCGGCCGCTGGTCCAAAGGGAGTCCCTTAAGTTCGTTCAAGGCCGGTTGAGAGGGTGTCCCACTTGGGCCTCATCGAGAACTAGGGCTTTCGGCTGCAAGCGGTGTTGCTTCTCGATAGTCTAATCAATTTCCTCATGATCTTGTCCGTGTAAAAACCTTTTCTCCTTGTCCCACTTGTAGCGGGCCCTGATGAAGTCATGCTCCAAGGGGTTGGTGAACTTCGCGAAAGTGCAGGAGACCCGCGGCTTCACGTTCCGCGTCCTCCTTATCCCATATGGGCCTTTTACCGAGGTAGCCACGGCTTCCGAGGCAATGCTTCCCCGTGTTCCTTTGTTGAAGGCTTTTGAATTTCGCAGCCTTAGCCTTGGCTACCTCGGTAGCGCAAGTGTCCTTGAACTTTTCGAACTCCTCTTCCTTAAGTGTCGGATTTTCCTCCAGAATCTTGGAGAGGGGTTCATCAGCCTCAATAGCTTGTTTCACCCTCCCTTTCTAGGAGGCCAAATCATTGCTGAACATGCCCATGGCGTGATTGTTAATCTTTTTCATCTTCGGATCATCCCACGGTTGTTCTTTGTTATCATCCCGGTCGGGGAACTTGAATCTCTTATGCAACTTCGTTAGGAGCAACTGCGTCAAATGTTCTTTACTCCTTAAGTCATCGTCGTTGATGCTCGCGCATTCCCGTAGGATGCATCCTACTTGGTTCCCATAGCACTTGTGAGGTTCTTCGGCTCTAACGGCTCAAACTTGCGGTGCCATCTTTGTGATCACAAGTCGTCCAATCCCTAGTTTGTTAGGTTTTCGTATCCTCTGCTTCTTATTCTTCCTCTTTTCGTAGCGGCATCGGGGCGGTACCTTCCCTTGATACCTTCCCCACGGTCTCGGTGTCGCCATCGGTGCCGGCGCCGTCGGTGTCGATATCGGCGTCGATACCATCATCGAGGCCGACACGCAAACCTTGCTTAGCAGTCAAATAGTCGAGGTACTCTTGTTCACCCTCATAATCCATCTCGTCTGCATCTTGGTCAGAAGGCCCAGTTTCTTCGTTATTCGACATGTTTCCTATGGTTAAGTGTCCTCATTTATTTCTAAAAGTATGAATAAATGAGAAATGACATCAAAAGAAATCTATGTGCCAGCACTCGATATGCCAACTATGTAGCACAAATCATGCCTTTATTCACGGGAAATTTCGGCATGACCTTTGCTAAAAAATGAACATATCGAGCGCCTGAAATTCACCGGAATGGAAATGAATCAACATTCCGACGTAACATAGGCCACTCGGATCATTTTCCAAACATGACATGTCCAAAACATGACATATGCACATATCACATGTCCAGTTCAAATTTGCATATAAATTCAGCTAATTTTGAAACCTAGCTAAATTCATAACTAAAAAGATAACCTAATTAACATAACCGAAGAACCCTAGCAGAGAGAGAGGGGGGGTTATAGAGGGTGCAGGGGCAAGGAGGTTGGCCCGACGACGGCCGGGAGGGGAGAGGAGGAGGCGAGGGCCGACGGGTCGGGGCGAGCTTGGCGCCAGAGTCGGGGCGAGGGCGGGTCGGGGTGAGCGCTGGGTCGAGGGCTAAGCGCCAAGGCTGGGTCGGGCCGAGGGCGGGTCGAAGCGCCTTGGCCGAGTCGAAGGCGAGGGCAGGTCGGGCGGTGGTGCGACGGGGAAGAGAGAGGGAATTTGGGGAAAAGGCGGGATGAAGCAGATGCGAGTGAGAATTTTGGGTTAAGTGGACGTAGCGATGGAAGATTATGTCCAAAGCGCTGCTACTAACTTCGAGAATCGTAGTGGTTTAGGCAAAATTCACTACTACTAAATTCAGTAGCTGCAGCGGTTTATGCAAAACGCGCTGCTACTACCGTCGCTACTGCCAGTTTCCCTTTTTCTTTTCCTTTATTTTATCCCACTTTTATTTCCCGAGGGCAGTGAACGAAGGGAGGCCGATATATATTGCATCATTTGACGGTTAAATATGTATGCAAAATAGGAACATATATATTACACATTATTGGACCCATGCATAATAATGGCTAAGTGTGTATACAAAATAGGAACATATATATTACACATCATTGGACCGATAACATACGTTTCCTCAGTGCTGACGTTTCTTCTTTCCCTTCTTGTTCATCGAAGAATAATTGAGCCCCTCATTGTGACTTTGCCTTTTCCATGGAGTACGATTTTTCTTAGGTAATGTAGTATTGATTCTTCTTTTGACGTATACTTCATCATCATCGTCATCTTCCTCATTGGGTTGCCGTCTCGATCATAGTCTTCCTCGTTGGCGACTCCATCCATTCCAATGATGTTCCTTTTGCCTCTCCTCACGACAACACGGCTGGGATTGCGCGGGTCAGTTATGAAGAAGCATTGTGTCATGTGCTTAGCGTGTACCCATGGCTCGTTTTTTGCGATAGCGTTCACGGTAGGTCTCTTGGCGTCGGGTATAGTCATGGTAGTGAACATCCGGCTTTCTCTTTTGACATTCTTAGCCCATTTCACACGGAACATCGTCGTGTTGTGCAGTCCAGAGTAGTCAAGCTCCCAGATCTCCTCCACCCTTCCATAAAATCGTTCAGTTGCGCCGTTGTCGCTGCCGGTCAGGCATTCCATCGTCACCCCTGAGTTCTGATCATCACTATCCATATCTTTGGCCTCCATGTAGAACATGTATCCGTTGATATCATATGCCTGATAGGTTACAAGGTTGGGCGAGGGGCCATGTGCTAAGGCGTATATGAGCAATCCGTCCTTAGAGCCCTCCTCCAGGGGATTAGCAATAATATGCTCTTTGAACCAATGCAGGAAAGTGGAGTTGTGCTCTCTAGTAACTTCGGCGTCCGTCCTGCATACCCCCCGGTCACGATACTTCTTTGCGATAATTTCTTTGTGCAGTGCCACGAAAGGATCTACCTCGTCTAGGTGTTGTAGCACTACCAAGTTTGCTCTGTCAAGTCGGTGCGTCGATCTGAGTATGCCATGTGCAGTTCCCTGCGACCGTTGCAGTGACCATCTCCTTCGAGCCTCCCATCATTTGTTAACGGGCAAACCAGCACTAACACCAAAGCGGCTGGTCTGCGCCATATAGAAAATTCTCACGAAGAGATGCACTCTTGTGCCAAATAGCCCTGGACGATGCTTCCATCCGGACGGGACATGTTACGAACAAATCCTTTGATGATCCCATTCATCCTCTCAAACGACATCATCTTGTGCAGGAATGACGACCCCAGGTCTATTATGTCATCCACAATATGGACACACAGATGCACCATCACATCGAAGAACGCGGGCGGGAAGTTGCTACGTCTCGAGCTAGCGTTGGTTTTCCCCGAAGAGGAGGGGGTGATGCAGCACAGTAGCGTAAGTATTTCCCCTAGTTTTTGAGAACCAAGGTATCAATCCAGTAGGAGGTCACGCGCAAGTCCCTCGTACCTGCACAACACGATAGCAACACACAACCAACGCTTAGGGGTTGTCAATCCCTTCACGGTTACTTACGAGAGTGAGATCTGATAGAGATAATATTTTTGGTATTTTTGATATAAAGATGCAAAGTAAATAGTAAAGGCAAAGCAAGTAAATAAAGTGATGGAGATTGATATGATGAGAATAGACCCCGGGGCCATAGGTTTCACTAGTGGCTTCTCTCAAGAGCATAAGTATTCTATGGTGGGTGAACAAATTACTGTTGAGCAATTGATAGAATTGAGCATAGTTATGAGTATATCTAGGCAATGATCATGTATATAGGCATCACGTCTGTGACAAGTAGATCAAACGATTCGCATCTACTACTATTACTCCACTCATCGACCGCTATCCGGCATGCATCTAGAGTATTAAGTTAAAACAGAGTAACGCCTTAAGCAAGATGACATGATGTAGAGGAATAAATTCATGCAATATGATAAATACCCCATCTTGTTATCCTCGATGGCAACAATACAATACGTGCCTTGCAACTCTTTACATCCGAGTAAGGACACCACAAGATTGAACCCAAAGCCATGCACTTCTCCCATTGCAAGAACTACCAATCTAGTTAGCCAAACCAAACGGATAATTCGAAGAGACTTGCAAAGATAACTCAATCATACATAAAAGAATTCAGAGAAGAATCAAATATTTTCCATAGATACGTTGGTTCATAAACCCACAATTCATCGGTCTCAACAAACACACCGCAAAAAGAAGATTACATCGAATAGATCTCCACGAGAGAGGGGGAGAACATTGTATTGAGATCCAAAAAGAGAGAAGAAGCCATCTAGCTACTAGCTATGGACCCGAAGGTCTGAAGTAAACTACTCACACTTCACCGGAGGGGCTATGATGATGATGTAGAAGCCCTCCGTGGTGGATGCCCTCTCCGGCGGAGCTCCAGAACAGGCCCCAAGATGGGATCTCGTGGATACAGAAGGTTGCGGCGGTGGAATTAGGTTTTTGGCTCCCTCTGGTCTAATGGGGGTACGTAGGTATATATAGGAGGAAGGAGTACGTCGGTGGAGCTCCGAGGGGCCCACGAGGCAGGGGGGCGCGCCCAAGGGGGAGGGGCGCGCCCTCCACCATCGTGACCGCCTCATGGCTTTCTTGACGGAGGGTCCAAGTCTCCTGCATCTTATCTGATGAGAAAATCACGTTCCCGAAGGTTTCATTCCGTTTGGACTCCGTTTGATATTATGTTTCCTCGAAATACTGAAATAGGCAAAAAACAGCAATTCTGGGTTGGGCCTCCGGTTAATAGGTTAGTCCCAAAAATAATATAAAAGTGGAAAATAAAGCCCAATATAGTCCAAAACAGTAGATAAAGTAGCATGGAGCAATCAAAAATTATAGATACGTTGGAGACGTATCAGGCATCCCCAAGCTTAATTCCTGCTCGTCCTCGAGTAGGTAAATGATAAAAAGAGAATTTTTGATGCGGAGTGATACTTTGGCATAATTTCAATGTAAATCATCTTAATCATGGTATGAATATTCAGATCCGAAAGATTCAAGACAAAAGTTCATATTGACATAAAAAATAATAATACTTCAAGCATACTAATCATAGTAATTATGTCTTTTCAAAATAACATGGCCAAAGAAAGTTACCCCTACAAAATCATATAGTCTGGTTATGCTCCATCTTCCCCACACAAAGTATTTAAATCATGCACAACCCCGATGACAACACTACTAGGGAAAAGCCTATACACAGAATCTTATCTGCAGCGCGCTTCAAAATACCACGCTATGCTACTTAGCAGAAGCGGTGTCCGCCAAAAGCGCCATCGACTTGGAAGTAGCAGCAATAGCGTTTGAGGCATCTGGCCATCTGCTATAGTTGCCATGACCTTGCCCCCGCTAGCTATAGCGATACAAGATTATACTATAGAGCGCATTGCTATTTACGTTAGCTGTAGCGCTTTTGTCAAACGCGCTACAACTATCCCTACCTTATCCCCACGGAGGACCGCCCTTCACACTCACACTCTCACTCTCGCCGCGACAACCGTCGTGCCGTCGCCGCCGCCCGCCGCCTGCTCCGTTAAATCCGCCGAGGTACTCCTCCTTCCGTCCCTCCTCCATCCTCCTCGCACATCCTCCCCTCCGCTGCCGCCGCCTCCTCCTCCTCCGCCGCCCTCCTCCATCGCTGCTGGCCGCCCTCCTCCTCCTCCTCATGGCAGCCCGCCTCCCACCGCCCTCGACCTCGCCTGCCCGCCCCCACCCCTGCCACTAGTTAGTAGTAGATTTAGTAGTAGATGTTAATTTAGGGTTAGCTAGTACTAGATGTTAATTTAGTAGTAGTAGATGTTAATTTAGCTTAGTTAGTACTAGATTTTTAGTAGTAGTAGTGGTAGTTGAACTACTTTAGTTGTAGTTGAACTAGTTTAGTAAGTAAATTAATAAACTAGTTGAACTAGTTGAATTAACAGAACTAATCTATTTTTAGGAAGATAATTAATATAACTAGTTGAACTACTTTATTTTTAGAAAGAACTAGTTTTTTTCTATTTATAGTAAGTTTATATTTAGTAAGAACTAGTTGAATTAATAAAACTAGTTGAACATGTTTTGTTGCTAGTGATAACTTATATGGTTTCAGGTGACCTCCGTCGTCCCTGTCACCGACCCCCTCCGACAACCCCGCCGTCATCCCACTCACCGACGTACCCCCTCCGACATCAAGGTGAGACCAGCCAAATATCCTTGTATATTTTGTGTTGTTGCTCAAATAGGATATGTGGTTGGACAAGTGGCCGTTCATGTTCAGTTTACATCTCCGAGTGGCCTATGTTTTGTCGGAGTGTTGATTAATTTCCGTTCCGGTAAATTTCAGGCGCTCGATATGTCCTTTTTTAGCAAAGGTCATGCCGGATTTTGTCGTGAATTCTGACATGACTTGTGCTAGAATATGTACAAGTTTAATCTTTGAATTATGATTGTTGGAAATGTCGTACTCGGACGACGACGGTCTCCCGGGGGAGTGTAGCTGGTGCCACGACGATCGAGGTATGTGCGACAGGTTCGTTCGGCTGGACGACGATCGCCGCTTCAGCATTAAGCTCGAGGAGACCTGCGACGTTCATACGGTATGCAACGACGACAATAGTTTTTTTCTCCATTAAGCATGACTTCAACTATTTCAACATCTAATTTTCATATTTTACAATTCGACTAGCTTATCCCATGCCATGCAAGACGCTATGTCTTGGAGAGGATGGGTTTTGAAGACCATGAAAATTTTGAAACAAAGAAAATACACCTAAGGACCCATCATGATATGGATTTTGAAGTAAATCTGTACAATGCTCAGAGCGTAACCCATTTTGGTTGCCAAAATTGGGAAGCACTTTGCAAAATGTATGGTTTTGATGAGGGTATGATTATCACCATGGATCTTGGTGATCCTGACAGCGAGGAAGACAATATGGACATTTGGGTCCTTGTTGATACGCTGCCGATTGTACCGCTATGTGAGTTTATCAAACATAGTTATTAACTAATTTATATTCTTTATTTCAAAATAGTTGATAGCTTATTCCATTAAAAACTTATTTTGATTCTTCAAAGACTGTGCGGAAGATGGTGATAAAACCCACTACACCGAAGGCACCCAATTAACATATAAGGAGAAAAATCATCTGATCGCATTTTGTACTCTTCTTGAGAATTACAATGCCTATTATCGAACTCCTCCAAATTATGGTGAATACGTGCCACTAGTGCATGTGTTGAACAACGATAACTTCTCTGGAGATACCCTGGTAAGATTTTTTACTATTACGACATTCGTGCATTTTTTGCATACTTCTAAAACTAGTACATCATTGCTAACTACAAAGTTATTATTATGTTTTTCAACGAAACTCCCGATGGATTGTGTGCCTCATCGATGTGTCTGCATGGTCGCCTCTCGATTCTGAACATACTGCGAGTAAATCTAGGGAGCTCACTGTGCATATCGGATTTCTAAAACCGTGAACACATGATCATCGAGAATGGAAGAAATGTATGGACATTCGCAAGGAGGTTCTTGGAAGTAACATTCAGCGAAAGGCAAGAATGGGAGACAGGCTAATCTCCATTCTCCATAATGGAGAGTCAGGGCTATCTTGTTTTTGTTATTTTACCTTAGAAAATGTAGTAGGTCTTAATCGAATGTAATAGGTCCTATGAGGTACAATATGTTTATTATGTGGTAATGTGTTAGAGTTGATAATGATGATCTTGAGGAGGTGCTATGTGATGTCAATGATGAAAACGATGATATTGAGGAGGTGTTATATGACAATGATGTATTATGATGCTAAGTTGTTAATGATATGATGATGATGATGATATTATTATATCATTGGGTGAAAGAACATGATTAGTTTCAAGTGGATGGACATCCACTTGAAACTAGTCCACGTTCTTTCACCCCATGATGTAATAACTCATTATGATGTAAAAACAATCTCTAAATTCCTGTTGTATGAAAACTTGTGTAAAGGTGTATGAATACAACATGAAACAGAAAAGAAATAAAATAGTAAATAGTAGTAGTAGCGCGGGTTAGGAGAAGCGCTACTACTAATTAACAGTAGCGATGTTCTAAAGAACCGCTGCTAGTAAGTCAATTTAGCAGTAGCATGCGTCAAGCCGCGCTATTGCTAAGCATTAGCTGTAGCGCCTTATCAGTAGCGCTTGTGCCCGCGCTACTGATAGGCCCAAAACCCGCGCTGCTGCTAGGCTTTTCCCTAGTAGTGCAAGCCAAGCAATTCTTTCATACTTTAACATTTTCAAAAAAATTTCAATCTTCACGCAATACATGAGCGTGAGCCATGGATATAGCACTATATGTGGAATAGAGTGGTTGTTGTGGAGAAGACAAAAAAGAGGGAAGATAGTCTCACATCAACTAGGCGTATCAACGGGCTATGGAGATGCCCATCAATAGATATCAATGTAAGTGAGTAGGGACTGCCATGCAACAGATGCACTAGAGCTATAAGTATATGAAAGCTCAACAAAAGAAACTAAGTGGGTGTGCATCCAACTCGCTTGCTCACGAAGACCTAGGGCGTTTTGAGGAAGCCCATCATTGGAATATACAAGCCAAGTTCTATAATGAAAAATTCCCACTAGTATATGAAAGTGACAACATATGAGACTCTCTATCATGAAGATCATGGTGCTACTTTGAAGCACAAGTGTGGTAAAAGGATAGTAGCATTGTCCCTTCTCTCTTTTTCTCTCTTTTTTTATTTGGGCCTTTTCTCTTTTTTTTATGGCCTCTTTTTTCTCTTTTTTTTTGTTCGGAGTCTCATCCCGACTTGTGGGGGAATCATAGCCTCCATCATCCTTTCCTCACTTGGGACAATGCTCTAATAATGATGATCATCACACTTTTATTTTTCTTACAACTCAACAATTACAACTCGATACTTAGAACATAATATGACTCTATATGAATGCCTCCGACGGTGTACCGGGTATGCAATGAAACATGAGTGACATGTATGGAAGAATTATGAAAGGTTGCTTTTGCCACAAATACGATGTCAACTACATGAACATGCTAAGCAATATGACAATGATGGAGCGTGTCATAATAAACGGAACGGTGGAAAGTTGCATGGCAATATATCTCGGAATGGCTATGGAAATGCCATAATAGGTAGGTATGGTGGCTGTTTTGAGGAAGGTTTATGGTGGGTGTATGATACCGGCGAAAGGTGCGCGGTATTAGAGAGGCTAGCAATGGTGGAAGGATGGGAAAGAGTGCATATAATCCATGGACTCAACATTAGTCATAAAGAGCTCATATACTTATTGCAAATCTAGAAGTTATCAAAGCAAAGTATTACGCGCATGCTCCTAGGGGGATAGATTGGTAGGAAAAGACCATCGCTCGTCCCCGACCGCCACTCATAAAGAAGACAATCAATAAATAAATCATGCTCCGAGCTCATCACATAACGGTTCACCATACGTGCATGCTACGGGAATCACGAACTTCAACACAAGTATTCTTTGAATTAACAACTACTCAACTAGCATTACTCTAATATCACCATCTTCATATCTCAAAACAATTATCAATCATCAAACTTATCTTGGTATTCAACGCACTCAAAAGAAAGTTTCACATATCTTGAACACCAAGTATATTAACATTAAGCAAATTACCATGCTATTAATGACTCTCAAAATAATCTAAGTGAAGCATGAGAGATCAAGTTTCTTTAAAACAAATCCACCACCGTGCTCTAAAAGATCTAAGTGAAGCACTAGAGCAAAAATTATCACGCTCAAAAGATATAAGTGAAGCACTATGAGCAAAACTATCAAGCTCAGAAGATATAAGTGAAGCACATAGAGTATTCTAACAAATTTCAATTCATGTATGGCTCTCTCAAAAGGTGTGTACAGCAAGGATGATTGTGGTAAACTAACAAGCAAAGACACAAATAATACAAGACGCTCCAAGCAAAACACATATCATGTTGGTGAATAAAAATATAGCTCCAAGTAAATTACCGATGGAAGTGGACGAAAGAGGGGATGCCTTCCGGGGCATCCCCAAGCTTTGTATTTTTGGTGTCCTTGGATTATCTTGGGGGTGCCATGGGCATCCCCAAGCTTAGGCTCTTACCACTCCTTGTTCCATAATCCATCAAAAGAATTCACCCAAAACTTGAAAACTTCACAACACAAAACTCAATAGAAATCTTGTGAGCTCTGTTAGAGAAAGAAAACAAAAGACTACTTTAAGGTACTGTAATGAACTCATTATTTATTTGTATTGGTGTTAAACTTACTGTATTCCAACTTCTCTATGGATCATAAACTATTTTACTAGCCATAGATTCATCAAAATAAGCAAACAACACACGCAAAACAGAATCTGTCAAAAACTGAACAGTCTGTAGTAATCTGTAACTAACGCAAACTTCTGGAACTCTAAAAATTCTACCAAAATAGGAAGTCCTGGAGAATTTGTGTATTGATCAGCAACAAAAAGAATCACCGCAAAAGCACTCTCCAGTAATTTATCATAACTAAATGCGTGCGCGCAAAGTTTCTGTTTTTCAGCAGAATCAAATCAACTATCATCGTAGGTTATCCTATAGGTCTTACTGTTGGGAACGTAGTAATTTCAAAAAATTTCCTACGCACAAGCAAGATCATGGTGATGGCATAGCAACGAGAGGGGAGAGTGTTCGTCCACGTACCCTCGTAGACCGTAAGGGGAAGCGTTAGCACAATGCGGTTGATGTAGTCGTACGTCTTCACGATCCGACCGATCCAAGCACCGAACGTACGGAGCCTCCGAGTTCAGCACACGTTCAGCTCGATGACGATCTCCGGCCTCCGATCCAGCCGAGCTCCAGAGATGAGTTCCGTCAGCACGACGGCGTGGTGACGATGATGATGTTCTACCGGCGCAGGGCTTCGCCTAAACTCCGCGACGATATGACCGAGGTGGAATATGGTGGAAGGGGGCACCGCACACGGCTAAGGAACGATCCGTAGATCAACTTGTGTGTCTATGGGGTGCCCCTGCCCCCGTATATAAAGGAGGGAGGGGGAGGCCGGCCGGCCCCTTTGGGCGCGCCAAGGGAGGAGGAATCCTCCTCCTAGTAGGAGTAGGATTCCTCCTTTCCTACTCCTACTAGGAGGGGGAAGGAAGGGGGAGAGGGGGGAAGGAAAGGGGGGCGCCGCCCCCCTCCTAGTCCAATTCGGACCAGAGGGAGAGGGGGCGCGCGGCCCACCCTGGCCGCCCCTCTCTCTTCCCACCTAGGCCCATGTGGCCCATTAACTCTCCCGGGGGGTTCCGGTAACCCCGCCGGCACTCCGGTTTTCTCCGAAAACTCCCGGAACCTTTCCAGTGTCCGAATATAGTCGTCCAATATATCAATCTTTTTTTCTCGACCATTCCGAGACTCCTCATCATGTCCCCGATCTCACCCGGGACTCCAAACTCCTTCGGTACATCAAAACTCATAAACTCATAATATAACCGTCATCGAAACCTTAAGCGTGCGGACCCTACGGGTTCGAGAACTATGTAGACATGACCTAGAACTATTCTCGGTCAATAACCAATAGCGGGACCTGGATGCCCATATTGGCTCCTACATATTCTACGAAGATCTTTATCGGTCAAACCGCATAACAACATGCGTTGTTCCCTTTGTCATCGGTATGTTACTTGCTCGAGATTCAATCATCGGTGTCCAATACCTAGTTCAATCTCGTCACCGGCAAGTCTCTTTACTCGTTCCGTAATGCATCATCCCGTAACCAACTCATTGGTCACATTGCTTGCAAGGCTTATAATGATGTGCATTACCGAGAGGGCCCAGAGATACCTCTCCGACAATCGGAGTGACAAAACCTAATCTCGAAATACGCCAACTCAACATGTACCTTCGAAGACACCTGTAGTACTCCTTTATAATCACCCAGTTACGTTGTGACGTTTGGTAGTACCCAAAGTGTTCCTCCGGTAAACGGGAGTTGCATAATCTCATAGTTACAGGAACATGTATAAGTCATGAAGAAAGCAATAGCAACATACTAAACGATCAAGTGCTAAGCTAACAGAATGGGTCAAGTCAATCACATCATTCTCCTAATGATGTGATCCCATTAATCAAATGACAACTCTTTTGTCCATGGCTAGGAAACATAACCATCTCTGATAAACGAGCTAGTCAAGTAGAGGCATACTAGTGACACTATGTTTGTCTATGTATTCACACATGTATTATGTTTCCGGTTAATATAATTCTAGCATGAATAATAAACATTTATCATGAAATAAGGAAATAAATAATAACTTTATTATTGCCTCTAGGGCATATTTCCTTCAGTTTCCCACTTGCACTATAGTCAATAATCTAGTTCACATCGCCATGTGATTTAACACCAATATTCATATCTGTATATGATTAACACCCATAGTTCACATCATCATGTGACCTCCAAAGGGTTTACTAGAGTCAATAATCTAGTTCACATCGCTATGTGATTAACGACCAAAGAGTACTAAGGTGTGATCATGTTTTGCTCGTGAGAGAAGCTTAGTCAACGGGTCTGTCACATTCAGAGCCGTATGTATTTTGCAAATATTTTATGTCCACAATGCTCGCACGGAGCTACTCTAGCTAATTGCTCCCACTTTCAATATGTATCCAGGTTGAGACTTAGAGTCATCTCGGATCGGTGTAAAAGTTTGCACTCGATGTAACTTTTACAACAAACTCTTTTATCACCTCCATAATCGAGAAACATCTCCTTAGTCCTTACTAAGGATATTCTTTACCAATGTCCGATGATCTACTCCTAGATCACTATTGTACTCCTTGCCAAATTCAGAGCAAGGTATACAATAGGTCTGGTACATAGCATAGCATACTTTATAGAACCTATGACTGAGGCATAGGGAATGACTTTTCATTCTCTTTCTATTTTCTACTGTGGTCGGGATTTGAGTCTTACTCAATTTCATACCTTTGCAACACGGGCAAGAACTCTTTCTTTGACTGTTCCATTTTGAACTATTTCAAAATCTTGCCAAGGTATGTACTCATTGAAAATCTTATCAAGCGTCTTGATCTATCTCAATAGATCTTGATGCTCAATATGTAAGTAGCTTTTACTGAGGTCTTTTCTTTTTAAAGAACTCCTTTAAAACACTCCTTTATGCTTTGCAAAAAAATTCTACATCATTTCTGATCAACAATATGTCACTCACATATACTAATCAGAAAGGTTGTAGTGCTCCCACTCACTTTATTGTAAATACAGGCTTCATCGTAAGTCCATATAAAACTATATGCTTTGATCAACTTATCAAAGCGTATATTCCAACTCCGAGATGCTTGCACCAGTCCATAGATGGATCATTGGAGCTTGCACATTTTGTTAGCATCTTTAGGATTGACAAATCCTTCGGTTGCATCATATACAACTCTTCTTTAATAAATCCATTAAGGAATGCAATTTTGACATCCATTTGCCGAATTTCTTAAATGTGGCAATTGCTAACATGATTCAGACAGACTTAAGCATCGATACGAGTGAGAAAATCTCATCGTATTCAACACCTTGAACTTGTTGAAAACCTTTCGCAACAAGTCGAGCTTGGTAGATAGTAATACTACTATCAGTGTCCGTCTTCCTCTTGAAGATCCATTCATTTAACATGGCTTGCTGATCATCGAGCAAGTCAATCAAAGTCCATACTTTGTTCTCATACATGGATCATATCTCAGATTTTATGGCCTCGAGCCATTTCGCGGAATCTGGGCTCATCATCGCTTCCTCATAGTTCGTAGGTTCATCATGGTCTAGTAACATGACTTTCAGAACATGATTACTACACCATTCTAGTGCGGATCTTACTCTGGAAGACCTACGAGGTTCTGTAGTAACTTGATCCAAGCTTCATGATCAATATCATTAGCTTCCTCACTAATTGGTGTATTTGTCACAGAACTGATTTCGTGATGAACTACTTTCCAATAAGGAACAGTACAGTTACCTCATCAAGTTCTACTTTCCTCCCACTCACTTCTTTCGAGAGAAACTCCTTCTCTAGAAAGGATCCATTTTTAGCAACGAATATCTTGCCTTCGGATATGTGATAGAAGGTGTACCCAACTATTTCCTTTGGGTATTCTATGAAGACGCACTTCTCGATTTGGGTTCGAGCTTATCAGATGAAACTTTTTCACATAAGCATCGCAGCCCCAAACTTTAAGAAACGACAACTTGGGTTTCTTGCTAAACCACAGTTCATATGTTGTCGTCTCAACGGATTTAGATGGTGCCCTTTTAATGTGAATGCAGCTGTCTCTAATGCATAACCCCAAAACAATATTGGTAAATCAGTAAGAGACATCATAGATCGCACCATATCCAATAAAGTGCGGTTACGACGTTCGGACACACCATAACGTTGTGGTGTTCCAGGTGGCGTGAGCTGTGAAACTATTCCACATTGTTCTAATTGAAGACCAAACTCGTAACTCAAATATTCCTATCCGCGATCAGATCGCAGAAACTTTATTTTCTTGTTATGATGATTTTCCACTTCACTCTAAAATTCTTTGAACCTTTCAACTATTTCAGACTTATGTTTCATCAAGTAGATATACCCATATCTGCTCAAATCATCTTGTGAAGGTCAGAAAATAACGATACTTGCCACGAGCCTTCATACTCATTGGTCTGCATACATCAGTATGTATTATTTCCAATAAGTCGGTAGCTCGTTCCATTGTTCCGAAGAACGGAGTTTTAGTCATCTTGCCCAAAAGGCACGGTTCGCAAGCATCAAATGATTCATAACCAAGTGATTCCGAAAAATCCATCTTTATGGAGTTTCTTTATGCGCTTTACACCGATATGACCTAAACGGCAGTGCCACAAATAAGTTGCACTATCATTATTAACTTTGCATCTTTTTGGCTTCAATATTACGAATATGTGTATCACACGATCGAGATCCAACAAACCATTTTCATTGGGTGTATGACCATAGAAGGTTTTATTCATGTAAACAGAACAACAATTATTCTCTAACTTACATGAATAACCGTATTGCAATAAACATGATCAAATCATATTCATGCTCAACGCAAACACCAAATAACACTTATTTAGGTTTAACACTAATCCGAAAGTATAGGGAGTGTGCGATGATGATCATATCAATCTTGGAACTATTTCCAACACTCATCGTCACTTCACCCTTTTACTAGTCTCTGCTTATTACGCAACTCCGTTTGAGTTACTAATCTTAGCAACCGAACTAGTATCAAATCTTGAGGGTTGCTATAAACACTAGTAAAGTACACATCAATAACATGTATATCAAATATACTTATGTTCACTTTGCCATCCTTCTTATCCGCCAATCACTTGGGGTAGTACCTCTTCCAAATGACCAGTCTCTTTGCAAGAGAAACACTTAGTCTCGGGCTTAGGACCAGACTTGGGTTTCTTCACTTGAGCAACAACTTGCTTGCTGTTCTTCTTGAAGTTCCCTTCTTTTCCTTTGCCTTTTCTTGAAACTAGTGATCTTGTTAACCATCAACACTTGATGCTCTTTTCTTGATTTCTACCTTCGCCGATCTCAACATCGCGAAGAGCTCAGGAATAACTTTCGTCATCCCTTGAATATTATAGTTCATCACGAAGTTCTAGTAACTTAGTGATGGTGACTAGAGAATTTCATCAATCACTATCTTATCGGAAGATTAACTCCCACTTGATTCAAGCGATTGAAGTACCTGCACAATCTGAGCACATGCTCACTAGTTGAGCGATTCTCCTCCACCTTTTAGCTATAGAACTTGTTGGAGACTTCATATCTCTCAACTCGGGTATTTGCTTGAAATATTAACTTCAACTCCTGGAACATCTTATATGGTCCATGACGTTCAAAAACGTCTTTGAAGTCCCGATTCTAAGCCGTTAAGCATGGTGCACTAAACTATCAAGTAGTCATCATATTGAGCTTAGCTAAACGTTCATAACGTCTGCATCTGCTCCTGCAATAGGTCTGTCACCTAGCGGTGCATTAAGGACATAATTCTTCTGTGCAGCAATGAGGATAAACCTCAGATCACGGATCCAATCCGCATCATTGCTACTAACATTTTACACAATTTTCTCTAGGAACATATCCAAAATAAAAATATGAAAGCAACAATGCAAGCTATTGATCTACAACATAATTTGCAAAATACTACCAGGACTAAGTTCATGATAAATTTAAGTTCAATTAATCATATTACTTAAGAACTCCCACTTAGACAGACATCTCTCTAGTCATCTAAGTGATCACGTGATCCAAATCAACTAAACCATAACCGATCATCACGTGAGATGGAGTAGTTTTCAATGGTGAACATCATTATGTTGATCATATCTACTATATGATTCACGCTCGACCTTTCGGTCTCCGTGTTCCGAGGCCATATCTGCATATGCTAGGCTCGTCAAGTTTAACCTCACTATTCCGCGTGTGCAAAACTGGCTTGCACCCGTTGTAGATGGACGTAGAGCTTATCACACCCGATCATCACGTGGTGTCTCGGCACGACGAACTTTGGCAACGGTGCATACTCAGGGAGAACACTTCTTGATAATTTTAGTGAGAGATCATCTTAAAATGCTACCGTCAATCAAAGCAAGATAAGATGCATAAAGGATAAACATCACATGCAATCAATATAAGTGATATGATATGGCCATCATCATCTTGTGCTTGTGATCTCCATCTTCGAAGCACCGTCATGATCACCATCGTCACCGGCGCGACACCTTGATCTCCATCGTAGCATCGTTGTCGTTACGCCATCTATTGCTTCTCGACTATTGCTACCGCTTAGTGATAAAGTAAAGCAATTATGTAGGCGTTTGCATTTCATACAATAAAGCGACAACCATATGGCTCCTGCCAGTTGCCGATAACTTTGGTTACAAAACATGATCATCTCATACAATAAAATATAGCATCACGTCTTGACCACATCACATCACAACATGCCCTGCAAAAACAAATTAGACGTCATCTACTTTGTTGTTGCAAATTTTACGTGGCTGCTATGGGCTTAGTAAGAACCGTTCTCACCTACGCATCAAAACCACAACGATAGTTTGTCAAATAGACTCTGTTTTAACCTTCGCAAGGACCGGGCGTAGCCACACTCGGTTCAACTAAAGTGAGAGAGACAGACACCCGCCAGCCACCTTTAAGCACGAGTGCTCGTAACGGTGAAACCAGTCTCGCGTAAGCGTACGCATAATGTCGGTCCGGGCCGCTTCATCTCACAATACCGCTGAACCAAAGTATGACATGCTGGTAGGAAGTATGACTTATATCGTCCACAACTCACTTGTGTTCTACTCGTGCATATAACATCAACGCATAAAACCTAGGCTCGGATGCCACTATTGGGAATGTAGTAATTTCAAAAAATTTCCTACGCACACGCAAGATCATGGTGATGGCATAGCAACGAGAGGGGAGAGTGCTCGTCCACGTACCCTCGTAGACCGTAAGCGGAAGCGATAGCACAACGCGGTTGATGTAGTCGTACGTCTTCACGATCCGACCGATCCAAGCACCGAACGTACGGAGCCTCCGAGTTCAGCACACGTTCAGCTCGATGACGATCTCCGGCCTCCGATCTAGCCGAGCTTCGAGATGAGTTCGTCAAGACGACGGCGTGGGACGATGATGATGTTCTACGGCGCGAGGCTTCGCCTAAACTCATGACGATATGACCGAGGTGGAATATGGTGGAAGGGGCACCGACACGGCTAAGGAACGATCCGTAGATCAACTTGTGGGTCTATGGGTGCCCCTGCCCGTATATAAAGGAGGGAGGGGGAGGCCGGCCGGCCCTTTGGCGCGCCAAGGAGGAGGAATCCTCCTCCTAGTAGGAGTAGGATTCCTCCTTTCCTACTCCTACTAGGAGGGGGAAGGAAGGGGGAGGGGGAAGGAAAGGGGGCGCCCCTCCTAGTCCAATTCGGACCAGAGGGAGAGGGGGCGCGCGGCCCACCCTGGCCGCCCCTCTCTCTTCCCACCTAGGCCCATGTGGCCCATTAACTCTCCCGCGGGGTTCCAGTAACCCCCCGGCACTCCGGTTTTCTTCGAAAACTCCCGGAACCTTTTCGGTGTCCGAATATAGTCGTCCAATATATCAATCTTTATGTCTCGACCATTCCGAGACTCCTCGTCATGTCCCCGATCTCATCCGGGACTCCGAACTCCTTTGGTACATCAAAACTCATAAACTCATAATATAACTGTCATCGAAACCTTAAGCGTGCGGACCCTACGGGTTCGAGAACTATGTAGACATGACTTAGAACTATTCTCGGTCAATAACCAATAGCGGGACCTGGATGCCCATATTGGCTCCTACATATTCTACGAAGATCTTTATCGGTCAAACCGCATAACAACATACGTTGTTCCCTTTGTCATCGGTATGTTACTTGCTCGAGATTCGATCGTCGGTATCCAATACCTAGTTCAATCTCGTCACCGGCAAGTCTCTTTACTCGTTATGTAATGCATCATCCCGTAACTAACTCATTGGTCACATTGCTTGCAAGGCTTATAATGATGTGCATTACCGAGAGGGCCCAGAGATACCTCTCCGACAATCGGAGTGACAAAACCTAATCTCGAAATACGCCAACTCAACATGTACCTTTGGAGACACCTGTAGTACTCCTTTATAATCACCCGATTACGTTGTGACGTTTGGTAGTACCAAAGTGTTCCTCCGTAAGCGGAGTTGCATAATCTCATAGTTACAGGAACATGTATAAGTCATGAAGAAAGCAATAGCAACATACTAAGCGATCAAGTGCTAAGCTAACGGAATGGGTCAAGTCAATCACATCATTCTCCTAATGATGTGATCCCGTTAATCAAATGACAACTCTTTTGTCCATGGCTAGGAAACATAACCATCTCGATAAACGAGCTAGTCAAGTAGAGGCATACTAGTGACACTATGTTTGTCTATGTATTCACACATGTATTATGTTTCCGGTTAATACAATTCTAGCATGAATAATAAACATTTATCATGAAATAAGGAAATAAATAATAACTTTATTATTGCCTCTAGGGCATATTTCCTTCACTTACTTGGCACAAACACTAATTAAAACATAAAACCACATCAAAACAGAAGGTAGATGGATTATTTATTGCTAAACAGAAGCAAAAACAAAAACATAAAATAAAATTGGGTTGCCTCCCAACAAGCGCTATCGTTTAACGCCCCTAGCTAGGCATAAAGGCAAGGATAGATCTAGGTATTGCCATCTTTGGTAGGCAATTCTTCAATGAGGCATCTACCTCCCTTAGAATTTTCTTTCTTTCTAGAAATTATCAAACCTTTAGGCATAAGATCGAAAAATTCATTCGTAGCAAATGGTTCCTTAATGATAGTAAAAAGATCGGGATGAATACTTATAGATTTAAGATCCGCATTTTCCTTACTAGATGATTCACCCTTATTTTTAGGAACATACATAAGCTTGGCAATTTTAGTAGGAGGACTAGGAGTATTTTTTATGGAGGAAAAAGCGGTTCCCAAATTGGTAATGATGCCCTCAAGTTTATCGATACAAGTAGAATCTAGATTTATTTTTTCATTAACCATGGGTTCCTTCTCCTTAATATTTTTCAAAGTCATTCCTACCTTAGATCCATATTGAGTAATTTGATTATGAATCTTTTTATCTAGATTTTCAATGGATTCAATGGTAGCAACTTTGTTTTCAATAATTTCAAGCCTTTGCATAACATGCTCCAAAGTTAACATAGTTCCATTAACCAAAAGAGGAGGTGAGCCAAATAAATCTATTAAAGCATTATAGGAATCAAAAGTATGGCTACCCAAGAAATTCCCTCCGGTAATGGTATCAAGGATATATCTATACCAAGGATTAGCACCTACATAAAAATTGCGAAGAAGAACTGTAGTAGATTGCTTCTTGGTAGATCTATTTTGAGCATTGCAAATTCTATACGAAGCATATTTTAGATTTTCTCCTTCCCTTTGTTTAAAATTTAGCACTTCATTCTCGGGAGATAACGGAGAAGATATAAGACTAGTCATGACGATACACAAGCAAACTAACACACGAGCAAACAAAAGGACGAGAAAAAGGCAACGGAAAGAGAGGAGGAGATTGGGAAAGAGAGGGCGAATAAAACGGCAAGGGTGAAGTGGGGGAGAGGAAAACGAGAGGCAAATGGCAAATAATGTAATGCGAGAGATAGGGATTGTGATGGGTACTTGGTATGTTGACTTTTGCGTAAGCCTCCCCGGCAACGGCACCAGAAATCCTTCTTGCTACGTCTCGAGCTAGCGTTGGTTTTCCCCGAAGAGGAGGGGGTGATGCAGCACAGTAGCGTAAGTATTTCCCTCAGTTTTTTAGAACCAAGGTATCAATCCAGTAGGAGGTCACGCGCAAGTCCCTCGTACCTGCACAACACGATAGCAACTCGCAACCAACGCTTAGGGGTTGTCAATCCCTTCACGGTTACTTACGAGAGTGAGATCTGATAGAGATAATATTTTTGGTATTTTTGATATAAAGATGCAAAGTAAAAAGTAAAGGCAAAGCAAGTAAATAAAGTTATGGAGATTGATATGATGAGAATAGACCCAGGGGCCATAGGTTTCACTAGTGGCTTCTCTCAAGAGCATAAGTATTCTACGGTGGGTGAACAAATTACTGTTGAGCAATTGATAGAATTGAGCATAGTTATGAGTATATCTAGGCAATGATAATGTATATAGGCATCACGTCCGTGACAAGTAGATCGAAACGATTCTGCATCTACTACTATTACTCCACTCATCGACCGCTATCCAGCATGCATCTAGAGTGTTAAGTTAAAAACAGAGTAACGCCTTAAGCAAGATGACATGATGTAGAGGAATAAATTCATGCAATATGATAAATACCCCATCTTGTTATCCTCGATGGCAACAATACAATACATGCCTTGCAACTCTTTACATCCTTGAGTAAGGACACGCAAGATTGAACCCAAAGCCATGCACTTCTCCCATTGCAAGAACTACCAATCTAGTTGGCCAAACCAAGCGGATAATTGAAGAGACTTGCAAAGATAACTCAATCATACATAAAAGAATTCAGAGAAGAATCAAATATTTTCCATAGATAAGTTGGATCATAAACCCACAATTCATCGGTCTCAACAAACACACCGCAAAAAGAAGATTACATCGAATAGATCTCCACGAGAGAGGGGGAGAACATTGTATTGAGATCCAAAAAGAGAGAAGAAGCCATCTAGCTACTAGCTATGGACTCGAAGGTCTGAAGTAAACTACTCACACTTCATCGGAGGGGCTATGGTGATGATGTAGAAGCCCTCCGTGGTGGATGCCCTCTCCTGCGGAGCTTCGGAACAGGCCCCAAGATGGGATCTCGTGGATACAGAAGGTTGCGGCGGTGGAATTAGGTTTTTGGCTCCCTCTGGTCCGAGGGGCCCACGAGGCAGGGGGCACGCCCAGGGGGGAGGGGCGCGCCCTCCACCATCGTGACCGCCTCATGGCTTTCTTGACGGAGGGTCCAAGTCTCCTGCATCTTATCTGATGAGAAAATCACGTTCCCGAAGGTTTCATTCCGTTTGGACTCCGTTTGATATTCTGTTTCCTCGAAATACTGAAATAGGCAAAAAACAACAATTCTGGGCTGGGCCTCCGGTTAATAGGTTAGTCCCAAAGATAATATAAAAGTGGAAAATAAAGCCCAATATAGTCCAAAACAGTAGATAAAGTAGCATGGCGCAATAAAAAATTATAGATACGTTGGAGACGTATCAGAAGTACATCTCAAGCTCATTCAGTATCACAACGATCTCTTCCTGTAGCCTTTGGAGCTGCTTCACACTGATCGAATTTAGAGAGATGACGTCGAAAAAGTTGCAGAGACCAATAAGCGTGTCACGGACGTGCTTGTCCATTATCCCTCTAAGGGCAACAGGTAGTATCTGCGTCATCATCACATGACTGTCATGAGACTTCATCCCGCTGAACCTTTTCTTGTCCGTGTCTAGATATCTCGCTTATCTTGCCACAAAGAATCGAACTAACTTTGACTCCGGTAAGGCACTTAAAGAATTGATTGATCTCAGCCTGACTTAAGGTGAAGCAAGAAGGGTGGCAATAATCCTCTTTCTTTATTTTCTTTCCCTTTTTCTCCCGTGCCTCTGTCTCCGTCTCTGTCTCGTCTGACATTTTACGGGGCGGCATGTGCAGATCTTCCCTGGTTTTCAAATCTTGCAAGTCTTTTCTTGCCTTCGGTCCATCCTTGGTCTTATCCGGCATGTTCATCAGTGTTGCGAGCAAGCTCTCAAGGACATTCTTACAGATATGCATTTGATCAAGGCAATGAGGTGTATCGAGTTTGTGCGATACTCCAAGTCCCGAACACGACCTCGTCTTCCATACCTTCAGCAGCGGCTCCGGCGCCTTTCTCATTGTCTTTCCCGGCGCGGGGCACTCCTTCCAGTTTTTCAACAGCTCATCGATTTCGGCACCGCTCCACTTACGTGGAGGTCCTCGATGCTCAGCATGACCATTGAATAGATCTCCACGGTTTCTCCACGGGTCGTCCTGTTCAAGCCATCTTCGATGCCCCATGTACACAATTTTCCCAGACCCGCCATCTTTCCTTGACGTTAACTGCTGAGACGTCGTATCATCCATGCACCGCGTGCATCCGCAATATCCATGGCACACCTGGCCTGCCACATATCCGTAACCAAGATAGTTCTGCACTGTCGTGATCAGCGCGGCTCTCATGTTGAAATACTCACCTTTGCTGGTGTCCCATGTCTTGGCCGATGTTTTCCATAACGTGTCTAACTCCTCTTGAAGTAGCCCCAGATACAAATTAATATTATTTCCTGCTTGTTTCGGCCCTTAAATAAGCATGCTCATGTGAATGTACTTCGATTTCATGCACAACCAGGGGGAGGTTGTACATCCATACAAACGCGGGCCATGTGCTATGGTTGGTGTTCTGGTTGCCAAACGGATTCATGCCATCGGTACACGCGTCAAGCACGGTGTTCCTTGCATCACATTCAAAATACCGATAGAAGCTGTTCAACGCTCTCCACTGGCTTCCATCCTTCACGTGTCTCAGCTTCGGATCATCTCCATCGTCGGGCTTCTTCCTCTCTGCGTGCCAGCGCATTAGCTTAGCTTCCTTGGGATCTACAAAATACCTCTGGAGACGGGGAGTGATCGTAAGTACCATACAACTTTCTGGGGACATTTCTTCCTGGCCTTCTTGTATCGAGAAGCATTGCACACCGGACATCTTGTTTTTTCCGCGTGCTCCTTCCGATAAATTATGCAATCGTTGATGCATGCATGGTATCTAACGTGTGGCAGATCAAGAGGGCACACGATCTTCTTGGCCTCATCAACACTAGTAGGACATAGATTACCCGCGGGAAGAACATCCTTTAGGTACTTGAGATGCTCATCGAGGCTAGTGTCGGTCCATTTGTTTTTAGCCTTCGTCTTCAGGAGTTGGAGCGTGAAACTCAAGCGGGTCACCTCAGGATTGCAACCATCATACAATGGAGTGTTTGAGTCTACCACCAGTTGCTCCAGCTTAGCCTCCTCTCTAGAAGCAGCTCTCTCAGTACTCGTCTCCTTGTGAAGCAATGCTTGAACATGAGGGTCCCGCACAATTGAACTTAGTACCGACGAACTCTGCTGCGTGGAGTCCCGCACAATTACACATTTGCTTCTCATGGAAGCACAAATTTGCTTCCGTGAGAGGTACATCTGTGCCTTTCAAAAAATAAAAATAAACTTGTTTTTCCCATGAGAGGCATAGGTTTGCTTCTCGTGGCGGCACAGATTGACTTCCGTGAGAGGCACCGCTCGAAAAAGAAAAAAAAACATGTTTATTTTTTACTTCCGCAAGAGACACAGATTTGCTTCTCATGGAGGCACTGATTACTTCACAAGAAGACCAACCGTGCTTCTTCGGAAAAGAGAAAAAAAGAAAAAACGTGCTCCCATCTTAGGTTTTCGTGAAAAAAAGTTCGTCAAAAGCCATAACATTGGATCTAGTTTCACAGATTTCGACGTGAGAAATCTAGCACCGAAAATGATACGGGATTTGAGCTCATGATTTAATAGATAAAAGATTATGAATAAACGAATCTACGAAAAAAAGAAGAAAATCCTAGGTTGCGACAAGTGGTGCACACATCGCAACCTCGAAAAGTGAGAGTGACCTTTGTGATCTAGTTTTTTTAGGGGTATAACGACACTTTATTCGAATAAGTTCACCGGAATCGTTACAACGTCATGTGGCTGAAGGAGCCACACATGTCTACTAAAGCTAAGAGATAAAAAGTACTTGGCTATACTATATGCTTCAGAGTTTTTAGACCTACTTTCATGAATAAAACTACACTCCAGAAAGAAGTAGTTCGAATTCCTTGAATGATCGCTGCATTTTGCCCACCTTGGTTTGATTCAATATATTTGGATTACTGAGGCACTATCCGCTAATGATCAACATGTAGATGTTTAGATTAAAAGCAAGCGCTGAAGCTTCTCGATAATGATCAACATGGAGACTCTCAGTTATGGACTAGTTTATTGAATATTAAAAATATCTTTTATAAATTTGTTAAGAAAGAACTTGGAGATGGGAAAAACACTAGATTCTGGGAGGATACTTGGATGGATGAGAAGCCTTTAAAAGATGCCTATCCTAGAATTTATGATATTTGTTTCGATCACAAGATTACTATGGATGAGGCCATTCAAAAAGGATGGAAGGGTTTCAAATTTAGGAGGACGTTATATGGGGAAACTTTGGAGTTGTGGAATACTCTAAAAAGCAGATGTGAAAGAATTAAAATGAATGAGGGAAAAGATAAGATTACCTGGACCCTCGCTGCTGATAATAAATTTTCTGTGAGATCTTTATACAAGGAATTGATTACATTAGGGCTGAAATTTCCACAAAAATACCTGTGGAAAATCAAAGTTCCTGCGAAGATAAAAGTCTTCCTGTGGTTAGTAAACAAGAAGAGTATTTTGACTAGTCCTACTCAAAAAAGGGTGGAAGGGGGGGAAAGGGTGTGTGTTTTGTGGACAAGATGAATCAATTGATCATCTGTTGTTCACCTGCTCTGCGGATTCCTTGCTTTGGAGCTTGGTCAGATGTGTATGTGGTTTGAAGACCATTTCTTTAAATGTTAAAGATTATTTTGGGGGGTGGATAAGCAAATTTAACAAAGAAAACAAGAAAATGGTGATGGTTGGGGTTTCTGCCTTATTCTGGGCAATCTGGAAAAGTAGAAATGCAATTGTATTTGAAAAAAAAAAGATAAATGATCCTTTTCATCTAATCAAACTAATGAGTCGATGGTTGCTTGATTGGTCCATCTTGCAGATAAAGGAGCCATCAAGAAAAATGCCGGAACTAGGTGCAAGAGTACTAGAACGGGCAGCAAATGAAGTGTACACAACTGGGCAAGGGTGGCGGATCAACGTGGCGAGGCTCCCTGGATGAACGGCTGCGACATTTCCGTGCTGCCGCTGCTGCTGTTCTTAGTCTTCTTGTGTCTATTAGCTATTAGCTGTTATTTTGCTGTCTCTTTTATGGTTTGTGGAAGACTTGTTATGCGCTGGGCCTTGCTGGTCCTCGTAGCTCTGGATGGTTGCGGCCTATGTTGGCCTTTTGGGTTGGATGTTTGTCATATTGGTAGCTAGACCTGTTCTGTAGTGTCTTTTACTTTGTCACTGTAAGGGTGGTTTTCAGTAATGAAAATCGGAAGGGGGCAAGCCCTTCTTTGATAAAAAAAAATACAGCCTGAAACGCGTGGCTGTCCGATCGATTGGTACAAGTACCGGGAGCAGGTGTGCTCGTCCACGCCATCGCCGCTCTCGTATGAGACTAGTATTTCCTTCTACTAGTATGTATGATGACTGATCTATTGTATCCATCCCTCATATCTCAACTGCAGGATATGGTCACTGCTTCTTGGACTTGTGCAGAGCTAGGAAGTAAAGGAAGACCTCTGACACCTCCTTGGTCTCCTTGAAGAGAGTATGAAGCGACTTGGCCAAAGCGAAGCCCTTGGCGACGCATCGATCAGGTCCGGGCGTAGCTTGAGTCTCTGGAGAAGGAGCTCACGAACGCCCAATGCTTCTGCAACATTCGGTGCAATTCTACTTGCAAGGATGAGGCAAACCACGGCAAGATGAAGCAGTTTCTTTCTCTTTGCTGCGTCCGTCCGCTAGACCCTGTCGGGGGTTGGACTTGGTCACCCTGTCGGGGGTTGGTTGCTCCGGTCACTCGACGCCCACGCCGAGGCGGGTGTTTTGTGGTTGGTTAGGTGGCGGTCGCCTGTTATGGTATCGGCAATGAGTTCGTCTGAGGATGCCAGGGATTGCGATTTGCGCACCGATTTGGCAAGAACATGAGCAAATTGAGAATGCGATTGAAATTGAAAATTGAAAATCCAATTCCAAATGGTATTGACAAGATTTTGATTGGCATGAAACAGTTTCAGGTTTGTTCTCAAGTTTCGTTAGTGACTTTCATGGTGTGCGGCCTACAACATGTGTGAATTCCTTGTATGCATGTTGTTTTCCGGTATCACATTCATAGAGTTTATACGCTTTGAAGAATTATTATTTTTTGAAAGAAAGGGGGTTCCCCCGGTTCCATTTTATTGAATGAAGCCACAACACCAACATAGTTCTCGGGCCAAGCAGGGTGGCTGGCCAGCAACTGATCAGCAACCAAACGGATGTCTGAAGGAAAATGATAACCTACTCTTTACTTATCTTACATACCCATGCAAAAGGGGAACCAGGCAAACAAAATAATACTCCCTCCATATGTAAAAGCTTGTCCCTTCAATGAATATATCTAGCATCAAGTTAGTGCTAGATACATCCATTTAAGAGACAAGTCTGGGACATGCTTTTTTGGACGGAGAGAATAACAACTAATGAAAGCGCATCGTCTACTGGAAGCCCGCAGCACAGGGGAAGTTCACTTCCAAGCATTTCCCCATGTGCCTGTCCAGCAGAAGGATACATCATTGCAAAAGCACCGCATGTGTGTTGTCGAGGAGCACCTTCCATTGATGAGGATAACCACTTTTTTTCGCAAGGATGCAATTCACGCTTCTCCAAGCCCTTCCCTCAAAGCAAAATTCATTCCTCAGTGTCCACAAACTCCACAAGGAAGCCGCTGGGATCAAATTGAATACAGTTTTACTTTTGTGTAAATGCCACAAAGCCCAAATATTCTCAAAACAGGTAAGTGTACCAACTTGAAAAAGTTTGAATCAAAAGACTAAACATGTTTGGCAACAAACACAGGCAAAGAATAAATGTTGAACTAATTCTTTATCACTATAAAACAAACAAGATGGATCCTCGAGAGGCACAATTTTACTTCTCATGGAGGCACAGATTTGCTTCCGCGAGAGGCACAACCCCGTCTCTCGAAAAAGAAAAAAAAATATTTTTTGCTTCCGGGATAGGCACAACGGCCTCTTGGAAAAGAAGAAAACACATTTTTTTTTACTTCCGCGAGAGGCAAAGAAAAAAAAGGACGCATTTTTTTTTCTTTCGCGAGAGGCATAGATTTGCTTCTTGCGGAGGCATAAATTTACTTGAAAGCACAACTGTGCCTTTTCAAAAAAGGAACAGAAAAATGGAAAAATACCGTGCTTCCATCTTGGATTTTTTTTGTGAAAAAATGTTCGTCAAAACCTATAACATGGTATCTAATTTCGCAGGTCTCGACGTGAGAAATCCATCATTAAAAATGATTCAAGATTTAGACGCACGGTTTAAAAAATAAAACGGTGTAAATAACCGAATCTACAAAAAAGAAGAAGAGAAAATCCCAGATTGCGACAAATGACGCACATATCGTAATGTGAGGAGTTGAGAATGACCTTTGTGATCTATTTTTTTATAGAGAGGGAACACGTTTGTAATCTACTCCCTCCATTCCTAAATATTTGTCTTTTTAGAGACTTCAAATGGAATACCAGATACGGATGTATGTAGACATATTTTAGAGTGTAGATTCACTCATTTTTTTTTTCCGTATGTAGTCACTTGTTGAAATGTCTAGAAAGACAAATATTTAAGAACGGTGGGAGTAGTGATTTGGCACGCATAGTATTCGCGCAAACCTACTTTCATACTAGCACAGTGTGATTTTGGCCCACCATCGAGGAGTTGAACTCTCGGCTTTAGGTGACCCGACCGAACTCCTGGAGTCCTGGTCGAATCCGGCTCGTCCCTTTAATAGGCCGGCACGACGCCAAACGCCAAGTTTACGTCCACCAATATACGCCAATATACTCGAAAAACGACCGTAACAATCGCCATGGCGATAAATTCGGCGACAATGGCTTCCTCCCACCGCCTCTTCCCCGCAAGCGCCCTCGTCTCCCCCAGTGCCACGCCGAGCCGCCGCTCCAATTCCTACTCCTGCACCCCTCGCCTCCAGTTCACCAAGCGCAACAGATGCAGCGTGCTGAGGCTGTGCAGCGCACGCCCTAGCGCTCCGGCCCTCAACCAGTGGTGGGCGTCCGAGCTCACCCCGGAGGATCTACCCCCGGAGGAGACCGACGGGCCGACGACCGGGCACGGCTGGGAGGAGCTGGTGGCCATATGGAACGCGCTCGTCGCCGAGCCCCTCCGGCCCGTCCTGCTCGCCTTGCGCGAGATCAGGGACCGCGGCCACTTCTTCCGCTGCCGCAGCTACCACGCCGGGGTCGTCGCTGGTATGTACAGGTTTCTTCTTGGTTAATTTTGTACAGGTTCTGATGCGAAAGCTTCATATTTGTTTTCTTTGTGCGCAATTCGTAGTACTATCCATTGAGTCAAGCTGCTTTCCCCCAACCATCAAGCTGCCTTTTTCTGCGCAATGCAGTCAGGAATCGGCTTACTCATTCTACTGACAGCGAGTAGCAGTGCAATCACAGATATCCAGCTATTTGATTCATCTTCTTGTCTCTAATATGCATTGAACAAACAAAAAAAATCCTCCCTCTGTGAAAAAATATAAGATCGTTTAGATCAAACAATCTTATAGATGGAGTACAATATTAATTACTTATCCCTTAATAGCCCCTCCTCCGGCGGGTCTTATAGATGGAGTACAATATCAAACGATCTTATAAGATCGTCCTCCCCAGGGCGGGCGCCGCCCCCTCCCCCGGCCCAACCCACCACTCCCACTCTTCACCCCTCCTCCTCGCCGCCGCCAATAGCCCCTGCCGGGCGAAGCCCGCGCGGATCTGGCGGCGGGGGACAGTAATCCCCCGTGTGGCGCGCTCATGGGCTGGGGGAGCTCCGTGTGGCGGCAGCCGGCGCGGCGTGACTAGGGCGTGCGTCGGTTCTAGCGATGGTGGCTGGTGACAGTGGTGAGGTTGCGCCACACGGAGCTCACTGCTCCATCCCGGTGGCCTGCTGCGCTCCGGCGGGGGTAGTCTCGGTGAGGTGTGTCCGTGCGTGTGGTGGTGCTCGCCCCCTTCTACGTGTTTCAACTGTTGCTTCTGCCTGCTGGTGCGTGTAGGCGCTAGGCATGCCTGCCGGCGACGGCTTAGCGCGTTTCTGGTGGGGGGCGGCGTGGGCAGGCTGGATTGCGCGGGATCTGGCTTGCGGTGGCTCGGATCTGGTCACGTGCGATAGCGGGCGGCAGTGACCACTGCTCTGCGGTGGTGCACGAAGCAGCGTCTCGTGGTCTACAGGTGCTCTTCGAAGGTGGTTTGCTCACTTGAGCGAAAGCTCCTGCTTCGAACGGAGCCGGCGATGGCGACGCCCGCGGGTGTCGCTTACCTCTTTGGAGGTGTCGCGGTGTTGTGACGTCCCCTTTGAAGCTCCAGGGGAAACCCTTGTTCCCGGTCCTTCCAGAACGATCGATGGCGGCCTATTTTTGCGTCGCATTCCTTCTTGAAGGCATCAGTTTGGTGGATTCGTGTGGTCATTGCTCTCTGCGGGTTGGATGGTTGTGGTGGTGCGGCTGGCTGGGGGTCAACGGTGGTGTGTTCGGTGTCGGTGAGGAGGTGTTACTCTGCTAGCATCATCCTGGCTCGACCATTCCTTGGAGTGGGTTTGTTTCTTCCATCCGAAGCCGGGTTAGCAGGGTGTGTTCCTCTCTAGACCACCTTGTTCATGTATGACACCTCCTCCCTCTTTGGGGTGTTGTTGGGTGGCGACCAGACGACGAATGTTCAAGGCTCACCTTGCTTGGTCAGATGAAGAAGGAAGTTGAGACCTCGGGGGAAACCCCTAACCCAGGTCCTCCTGGTGCGGATGATGGCGGCGCATCCGACGTCGCGGCCCTTCTTGAAGGCATCCTCTTGGGGTCAGCTTGGTTGATGTGTGGGTGTTGCTGCAGGGATGTTGGTGGTGGTGGTGCGGCCGGATGGGTTGACGGTGGTATGTATTCGTCTGTGGTGGTGTTCTTCGGTGTCGTCCTTGTTGTGCGTGCCCAAGACCTCCATGACTGCTGTTGTTGTGCGGCGAGTTTCGTGCTCTTGGCGTTGTCTCGGTTCATCTTTGCTCAATGATGCCGCAAGATGCCTCCCCAACTTGCTAATTGTTCCCGAATCTCCATGGCGGAGTTCCCAGTCAAGGTTTGTGCTAGTCACTCGTTGATGTAGACGCTCCTCTGTTGCGTCGTGGTGCTCTGTACGCACGCTGGTGTGGTGCGTTAGGCTGCTTGTCAAGTCTTGGTATTGTGATCCCTTGACGACTCCCCTCATATACTTGTGCCTCTCGTGGTGATGCCCTTCGGTTTGCTAGCTAGGCGTGCCTTGTCTTGGGCGTCCTTTATTTTGATTTCTTTTCTTTTACCCTCTCTTGTACGGTTTTCGACCCGGTTTCCCTCATAAATGGGGTCAACTTGTTTAGGTTTTCGATCTGGTTTTCCTTATAAACTGGATCAATCTCATGGCATTAAGGCCACTTTGAAATATATTCAGGTGGTGAGTCTTTCCCCCACGATGACCATTTCAAAAAAAATAAAATTTACTTGTTCCTCCGAAAAAAATTAAGCATCACTGAATTTGCAAATCTTTGCCCTTCCCAAATATAATCTGAATATGACACCGTTGGTTGCTCTTATTCATGCGTTCTCTTGACACTGTACTAGGTTCATCTTATCTTGATTTAATGTCAATCAAAGAAATAGCAAATGGCCTACCTGCAAAGTATCTGAGGAAGCATTGCGCACAACTCAAATCATGTTTTCCTTTTGTTTGCAGGCCCATTGTTGATGATTGCTGGCTTCTGCCAACTCCGTAAATTAGTACCAACCCTGTTCGTGGATATAGTTCTTGGATATATATTCTACAAGTTAAGTGTCCTAGCAGCAGAACTGAGAAGAAATGGGAAGGCGAACCATTATTGTGCTCGGATACAGCTCCGTGAGTTTTGGAACTCAAACTATATTGTTTGTGTTTATTATGAAGAAGACAAATATATGAAATTTTGTACTCTGGACCGGTGACGGAGCTTACGTGTGTGTGTGTGTTGGGGGGGGTCGGGGTGGGGAGGAGGGGGGGGGGCTGGATGGAGGGCCGAACATAACCACTTTGGGGTGATTTTAGTGGGAAAACATGCCTAATACTAATGGATGTGCACGTATTTTCCTATGGTTTGGCGGGAACATGCCCCAGATTGGCCATCATGAAGCTCCTTTACTGCTGTGGACCCTACTAAAAGATTTGTTGGTGCCTTGAGATTGGAACGGAAGAGTTGTCTTTTCATAACTCATTTTAAAACTTATGAATGAGCGATTTTATAGAAAACATTGGGAGAAGTGGAAGGCACTTGCCTCTTAGAAAGCACTTCTCCATTCTCGAAGTAAATATTTTTGAGTGGTATTTCTCCAGTGGCAATTATACACCTTTAGCTGCCTCCAAATACATGCCTGTCTTTCTGCGTGCCTACTATAACAAGTTTTGCCCGGCTCCGATGGTGGGCGGAGGAGTGGGCGATGACGGTGGCGCGCCTTCGGCTCGCTCAAGTGATTATAGTTGTCGCTAGGCGGTCCATAGGCTTGGTTTTAATTTTTATTAGTCTAATGTTCTTTATACTGTCATGATTGATTATGAATATACCTGAAAAAATATACACCTTTATGAATAAAGGAAGAATTAATATATGCCTTTTATTTCAAATGCAGTTCTCTTACTTATTTTGTCATACAAGGGTAACAACGCTTTCTGGGTAAGTCTTTGTTAAAGAGCAAGGGTGCCTAAACTTCAACTCAATCATGAAGATATTGTTTACTAATGGCTTGTTGTGGCTTATGGTAGGATGCTTACCGCCTCGTCACCGAGTTGATCTGGTTAGTATTTGGTGTAAAGCTATTATTTCTATGTTGTTCCATACCACGCAAATAATCTTCTCTAAATAATTATCTGTTCATCTCAGGTCCATTGCTCTGGACGTGTACTTAGTAGCTGTCACCTTTGAAATTATCGACGAGGGGGATCCCAGACCCGAAATGCTAGGAATTTACAAGATACTAAAAACCAAAGGGGGCCTGACGAGGGTGATAAAGAATTGGAATTTGAAAGATGAGTAGTGTTAGTAATAGTAAGACAACAAACTCTCCTTTTTTTTGGATTCTCAAAAAAAAAAACTCTCCTTTTTTTTGTTGGTGTCGGTTAGATCTTGTCATGTATTTTTTTATTCTACTGGTTAAATGGACTATTATTCGTCTATAGCTTGCTATGTTATAGTACATGAGCATGTTGCGCTCAACAAAATTAACCACATCTGTCATGCTGGTTCTTTTAATAATGGGGAGGACCCAAAAGTACCGTTGATACAATACTATAGAAAGGACCCTAAAAGTTATAAATTACAAATAGGTCCTTCCTCTTTACAATTTTTTTGTTGGTGTCGGTTAAATCTTGTCATGTATTTTTTTTTCTACTGGTTAAATGGACTATTATTCGTCTATAGCTTGCTATATTATACATGAGCATGTTGCGCTCAACAAAATTAACCACATTTGTCATGCTGGTTCTTTTGTGAGGGAAAGCCATCATGGCGGTTTATATTTCATGTGAAAATAAGGATACATCGTTTGATAGGACGTCCACTAGAAAACCCGGAGGCTCCGACTTCCAAACAATAGTTCGAGAGGTCTCCGAATTCCTAGCCAACACATCGGCCGCCATATTGGCTTCTCTAGGACAGTGATTAAAAACAATAAAACTAAAATTACGAGCTAAGAAAGTACATTCTTCATAGATTGCCGCCGCATGTCCGAGGAAGTTCCCGCCATTTTGCATAACATCAATCACCTCCATACAGTCCGCTTCGACATAAAGTTTGTTGCAACCCATATCATTAGCAAGTAACAACCCATTTCTCAGAGCCCTTGCTTCTGCCGTCGCCGCATCCTCCACAAAGGGAATGTCCACGCATGAAGCAGGTTCTTTTAATAATGGGGAGGACCCAAAAGTACCGTTGACACAATACTATAGAAAGGACCCTAAAAGTTATAAATTACAAATAGATCCTTCCTCTTTGCAATCAGGACCACAAAGATGCCAATGATAATGCAATCTCGTCCTGATGCAAACGACTTCACCGGAGACACATTGGTCGCCGCCTCCAATCAACACCTTGCCAACAACGGTTAGGTTGAAGAAGGTACATCAAAAACTTATGTTGAGCCAATCTTCAGTTTCGGTGGCAGACATTGATGCATGGCCGAAAGGAGGATGAAGAGCCACCAAGCCCGCTTACTAACCCCATAAAGGAATGGATTTGAGAGGGTTGAGCATAGATCCACTGCTCTCTTTCCTATTGCCCATGGAATTGAAGAGAGAGGGGAGATGACGCTGAATTTGCCTGGTCCGGTGGTCTGCCCGGCTTATTGGAGGTGTTTTCACTAGATCGACCTTCCTAGCCATCGTCCTCCATGGGTGACTAGAAGAAGAACCAAGCCGCATGTTGATGCCACTAGCATCAGAGGCCATACCTACATGACATGAAGCCATACGTCACATGGACCACCCTAACCTAGACTCAAACATAAGCCTACTACCAACAACGATGGCACGACTTCCTCTCCTACCACTCATTCAACCAATGATGTCGAGGGAGGAGGGGAGAGCGATCGAGGATCGAGGATCTTGGGGAGACTCTTTAATATGTTGGAGGAGAGGGAAAGGAAGCAAAGAAATGAGATTCTATCTCGGACATTTCATGAAGTCCGACACCACATGGGAAACCCTAGCCTAGATCTAAACTTTTTTTTTTTGCGCAGAAAGCCGGGAGAACTTAATGTTACTATCAACAACGACGGAAGAAACCTCGTCTCCCACCCTGATCATGGGTAGCCCGACCCGAGGCCAACCCAAAAAATAAGGATGGGTTGAGTCGAGCTTGCCTGTCAAATCGGGCCTAGGCTTTGTTTTGCATCCCAAAAGAGTGTTCGGATCGGGCTTAGGCTTCTATATTACAGTTTTTTGAGCCATACTTCGGGTCGGGCTTGCATGTGTGCAGATTATAAAGCAATATTTGGGCTGGGCTTTTGGGCTCATGCATGAGAAAAGGGACATTTTCGAGCTTCGGGCCGGGCTGAGGCTTTTAGTTTGGGATTCAAGCCTTTTAAAGACTGGCCTGAAACCTGGCCCAAAATATGCTTAGGTTTAGCGCCATCGCCATTGGAAGTGATCGAGTTGGAGTCACAGGCCAGGTTTCCCTCGTGGTATGCACCTTCTTTTGTGACCACGGGTAGCATGTAAGAGCCCTGAGCTTAATAGGTTTCCCTATGCACTTTGAGAGATGAGAGAACAACTTGGCCACCAACCTCGTACCATGCATGATATGTCATGCAGTATACTCCCTCCGTTCCTAAATATTTGTCTTTCTAAAGATTTCAAGAAGTGACTACATACGAAGCAAAATGAGTAAATCTACACTCTAAATTATGTCTATATACATCCGTATGTGATTGTCCATTGCAATCTCTAAAAAGACAAATATTTAGGAACGGAGGGAGTATATGTCGCATCCATCCATGTGACGTAGCTAGTCAGTGTAGGCAAAGGGTGATCCATAATAGATCACAGTGTAGTACACCAGGTAATCGGTGTTGTGGGGTATGTAGGCAGATTTAACGGCCAAGCCCCTGATTAGGGGTGTCCCAAGTGAGGAGGTCATTGATGAGATCGAAAATCCTGTCATTGATCCGGTTTAGGAAGACAAAGTCGATGTTGTTGATGTGGATTCGAGGACGACTTTGTGGATGGCTATGCATAGGTTGTACATGATATTGTGAGGACCCCCCTCGATCACTGTCAACTATGGGCGATGTTTCAAAATGTTACCTATAACAATAAGAAAGTGAACATACATGGATTTGTATGATAGTGGGACATTGCCTTAGGTTACCATATTGATGCAGTGCACATTTTTTTTAGCAGCTTTAGGCCCTCGTGCGGTGAGTAATAAACGTACTCCTGCTTATATGAGATACTAGATCATCGATGGCACGCGTTGCTGCACCCGTCTTTTTTAATACTGAATGTTAAAGTATAGATGCAACGATGTGTAGGCATCTTGTTTCAAAGTTAACTATACGTAATTATGTACAACATTATTTTACCTGAAAGTTAAAGCAGTTGTAGTATATATTATAGATGATTTTGATTTTTTGTGCATTTGTAGCATAAGATGGTCATTATAATAGACCAAAGGCCATTTGCAGGAGGCTACTAATTTTTTATTTATCAAAATCATGCATGTCAAGATCTTCTTGGTCTTTAGGCGTACCAAATTTTGACTTGCTGGCTTTATGTATACAAAAAGATGAGAGAACATCAGAACTGATTTGCAATGCGTAATGGAGACGCCTATATTCAGTTCAAAAAAATAGAAAACATTGACATTAACAGAGAAGCTGACGTGCAAAAAATAATACAAACCATTACTGTGCAAAATGTTCATGTACACAGGAACTAAAGACTGCTGGATATTGGAGTGTTGAGAGGGTCTTCTCATTGATGAAGTTCATTGGGTGGGTATTGAACGCTGCCTCCTTCTGCGGGGCGCCCACCAGAGTGACCACGCCTCACCCCAGCACTTAGACTTCATGACTTAGTTTAAAAGAAGAAGACACATCAATGCTCACAATGATCAAATTACAAGTGTACAGAGAGTCAGAGAACATACATCATGGACGCATTCAAAGGCAGATATCATGGCGTGGATGTGGCAAGTGCAATCCACGGCTCTGTTGCCTCCACTGTTTGTCATCTCGACAAGCACCAGGCGCAAATTCAATTGCGAGCACTTGACAATATTGCATCCCATGAACAAATTAAGGGATTAATGTATGCTTAGGCAGAGAACTTAACATAACTATTGCTTGAAATGTGATCCTTTGGGTTTACAAAGACGGTGCAGCCAAATTTCTTAGCTGGCTTTTTTTTTCTGAAGTTCAGTGTGTGTCCATTAACATTTACCAAAAATCATTCTTTTTTCTTGCTGAAGATAACAATAGACTGTACCTTGTACATATTTTGCGGGGTTCAAGTCCACACTGATAATACTTGATGCCCTAGCCATCCTGGCCACTTCCATAGCCTGATCATGTGAAAAGAACATAAAAGTGATGGTCATAGGGAATAATTCTTCTAAACCTGCAATAGTATATTGTAATATAAAATATCACATGTCACATACAGCAAGGCTTACAACTCCAAGGCCAAAAATCACCAGCGTTGAACCCTTTCGTTTCACAAGGCATTCTGAATCTGAATATGGTGTCTCATTGAGAAATAACGGCATCGGAACGATCACTGAAGGTTGAGGTCCGGACGAAGACGAATATTGGTTTCCTGCTGATGGTGAAGCGGGATGGCACATAGTCGATCAGCATACCCCGGTTGGCATTGATCCTGAGGAGGTCACAGAGGTTAAAGCGAGCACACTCCTTGCACTGGCCAGTTTACACTGGCAGGACTCAGTCACGCCTTCCCTGACGCTCTCAATGCTGTGAGGTTAACGTAATTGGGGAAAGACTCCCGTTTAAAATATGCAAGTGTAATGACTAACACATTATTAATTGAAATGACACTACTATAGAGTGAATTGAAGCAGTGATGAAAATGTGTCACTTCAAATAATCCATAAAATATGTAGTTATGTGCATGTGTTTTCTTGAAGAATTATTAATGAGCTAAAGAGTAGGAAACAGAGCATCGATATTATAGCCATGTGATAGAAACAGCATAAGAAGAATCATAGGACAGCTTCATCAACAAGCTTTCTAGAAGTGCTTTGTAAAATATAATTATGTTACTCTAATTAGGTTTTTTCATATTTTGCTGCAGGACTCTATGTCCTGACCTCATGATCCCACTGAATGAATAAACTTGCAACATTTATCGGTATATATTAATAATTACAAAGTTCACCAATTAACATATGGCCAAGCCAGACAACACCACCATGGATGGCAAAGAACCAATTTGACAAACACCACCATGGACTTTCAACTCCCTGATCAATACCCTTGCTCTTCACGAGCTGGCTCTGTTTGATCGTCGGTTTACCTGGACGAACAAACGCGACCCCCCCACGCTGGCTCGCCTGGACCGGGTCTTCTTTGACTCTGACTGGGACACGGCTTTTCCGGACTCCGTTTTGTCGTCTCGTCCCCGCCCTACCTCGGACCATGTTCCCCTGGTGGTGGAGGCGGCGGCCACTATTCCTGCTTCCTCGCGCTTCTTCTTCGAGAGTGCCTGGCTCCGCAATCCTCAATTCCTTTCTTTCACTCTCCCCTCCTGGTCTAGCGTTGGCGACGGTCGGTGTGCTGCGGGGTGCCTAGCGGCTCGCAAGAAACGGTTCAGGGCCTCGGCCAAGGTTTGGAAAAGATCACACAGATTTATTCCAGCTTTTGATAATGATTGCAAATTCGTGATTGACTTGGTGGACTTCTGGGAGGAATGTCGCCCTTTGACCTCTGATGAGTTGCAACTTCGGGGGGGACTCCGGGCTGGCGCTTGCCGACTCGATCAGGCGCCAGAGCTCATACTGGAAGCAACGCGAGAAGTGCAGGGCGGTCTGCGAGGGAGACGAGAACACTGGGTTCTTCCACGCCAGCGCCTCCAATCGTCGCCGTGCCAACATGATCCGTGCCCTGGACGTGGGCGGGGTGACGGTGCTCGACCATGCTGGGAAGGCGGAGGCGCTGCTCTCCTTCTACTCCGAGCTGCTAGGGAGGGCGTGGCCCTCCGTCTGGCGGTTTGACCTGGCCGGTCTGTACCGTGACGCCGCGCGGGTCGACGCGGCCGCCTTGGTCGCTCCGTTCTCCCCCGACAAAATCAAGGACGCGGCCGGGCTCCTGGATTGGTCCAGCGCGCCTGGGCCGGACGGCCTTGGTCCCGCGTTCTACCAAGCCGCCTGGGCTACTGTCTCCGGAGACCTGCAGCGCCTCTTCGCCGCGGTCCACGCCGGGACCGCGAACCTCGACGCCATTAATCGGGCGTACATCGCGCTCCTGCCCAAAGGCGTGGGTGTGCCCACGCCTGGCGCCTTCCGGCCCGTCTCCCTTCAAAATGGGGACGTCAACATACTGTGCCGCGGGCTCACCTCGCGGCTGCAGCAGCAGATCGGAGGCATCATCGACGTCGACCAGTCCGGGTTCCTGGCGGGGAGAAGCATCTCCGAAAATTTTGTGTACGCCGCCGAGGTGATCCAGTGCTGCCACAAGCGCAAAGCCCCCACCCTCGTCTTCAAGCTCGACTTCGCCAAAGCTTTCGACTCGGTCGACTGGGGGCGCTCCGGCGTATCCTCGAGGTGCGCGGCTTCCCCGGCAGATGGTGCGCATGGATGGACTTGATCTTTCGGTCCTCCCGGTCGGCGGTTCTCCTCAACGGTGTCCCGGGGAAGTGGTTTACGGTGCACCGCGGGCTACGCTAGGGGGACCCGAGCTTGTCCTACCTCTTCCTCATTGTCGCCGACGTCCTCCAACAGATGATCCGGCAAGATGGCGAGCTCCACCACTCGCTTGTGGAGGGGGCACCCCTTCTGGTGCTCCAGTACGCCGACGACACTTTGGTCATTCTCAGGGCGGAGCGTGGCGCGGCTGGCCGCCTTCGCCGCATCCTCGACGACTTCGCGGCCGCGACGGGGCTGGACATAAACTTCTCCAAGAGCACGCTTGTCCCCATGCATGTGCCTGCGGAGGTGTTGGAGGAGGCCGTTAGCACTCTTAGCTGCGCCGTCCAGGGGTTCCCGCAGGCCTATCTCGGGCTGCCGCTGTCATGGGACAAGCTCACCTTCGCCGACTTCCTCCCCATGCTTGCCAAGGTGGACAAGTATCTGTCCGGCTGGCGGGCTCGGATCCTCTCCCCTGCCGGGCAGCTGGTGCTGCTTAACGCAGTGCTGGATGTCCATCCGACGTACGCGATGGCGGCCATGCTCCTTCCTCCGGCGGTGCTCAAAAAGTTGGACTCGCTGCGCCGCGCTTTCCTCTGGAATGCGGCCGACCGTGCCACCGGCGCTCAATGCCTGGTGGCCTGGGAGCGGGTTTGCCATACCAAGGAGGAGGGGGGCCTCGGTGTGCGGGACCTCGCGACGCAAAACCGGTGTCTGTTAATCAAGATGCTGCACCGTCTCCACGCGGCTCCCACGTCCTCGCGGTGGGCGAGTGGGTGTGGGAGGGGCTGGGCGGGCGCTCCCTGCTCTCTGCCTCAGGCTCCCGGTCGGCCGGCGAGCACGCCAGGGCGCTGTCCAAGATGTTGCCACTCTATCGGAGTCTGACGATGGTGGCGGTTCGGGATGGGCGGCGGACGTCCTTCTGGTTTGATCACTAGCTGCGGTGCGGGGCCGTCTCGGCGGCCTTTCCTGCCCTCCTCTCGCACGCTACGGACACGGAGGCCACCGTGTGGCAGGTGCGCGCCCACGGCCTTGACCGGGTGCTCGTCCCCAGGCTCACCACCGCCAGTGCCGCCGAGCGGGGTGCGCTCCTGACGCTGCTCGCGGAGGTTCGGGAGTCCCTCGGCGACGATGAACGCTGCCCTGTGCTGTGCCGGAGCGCAAGTGGGGGCGTCGCGGCGGCTGCCGTCTATGCCCTGGAACGCTTCGGCGGCATGCGGGCCCCCTTCGCTGATTTCATATGGGGATGCGCGGTGCCGTCCCGTGTCCGGTTCTTCGGATGGCTCCTTGTGCAACGGAGGATCCACACGAGGGATGTCCTGCTTCGGAAGACTATTGTGACGGCCGCGGAGGCCACATGCCCCATCTGTGCGCACGTGGTCGAAACGGTGGACCACCTGATCTTCGATTGTCCCTTTGCCCGCTCGTTCTGGCTGGCCGTGGGCGTTGAGGTGGTCGGGAAGAACTACCATGTTGGAGAGCTTCAGGCCCTAGACGTGCGGGGGATGGTTGGTGATGTTGCCCACGCCTCCTTCGCCCTCCTTTGCTGCTGGCAGCTGTGGAAGCACAGAAATGCCGTGGTGTTCTAGGGCGCCCGACCTTCCCTGTCCCGTCTACTAGGGTGCTGCCGGGAAGACTCGGTCCTTTGGAAAGGCCGTTTGAAAGTGACCGACCGGGCGTGTGTAGATAGGTGGCTCCGTGCGTTCTCTCGGGGGGGTTAAATGGTTCGGCGCCTGTGCCGCCCCCCCTCTCTCCCATGCATGTGTGTAATAAAACCCCTCCCCTTCCTAAGGGAGTGATGCAATAGAAAAAGAAAAAGATTCAGGTGGAGGGCTTCGCCCTCCCCCGGTGACCTTAAAAAAAAATCGACAAAGATGTATATCTTTCTAAAAAGATCTAGCCATGCCAAAACTAAGAGTATTTAACCAAAAACTACCACAATTCACGGAACCGTGACAAAAAACTACCACTTTACGATTTTGTGCGAAAAACTACCGCTTTTTTCCTAAACTGCGGCAAAAAACTACCAAGTCTGAAAAGAGCCCGATTTGGCTCTTTTAAGCGCGTTTCTGACAGAGTTGGCCCACACATAAGTGGGTTAAAAAAGCAATCGGGTCCCTGTTTTTTTAAAAGCAATCCAGTCCTTCCTTGGGCGGCGACAGGCACCCGATGGGTACGCGGCGTCGGTGGAGCTCAGCGCGAGTGCCGGCTTCACGTGGCCGGCCGACTCGGTGGTGCGGGTGGTGCTCTGGAGCGGCATTGTGGAGGTGTACGCGGGCGTGGTTCTCGCCTGCGCCGTCGTCGGCAACCACCCGTCGGGCCTCTGCCTCGCGCACCCGGACGTCTTCCGCAACCCGCATGGCGCCACCGTGCGCCCGCTCGAGCCGCTCTTCCCGGGCGTGCCTGGCCTGAAGGAAATATGTCCTAGAGGCAATAATAAAGTTATTATTTATTTCCTTATTTCATGATAAATGTTTATCATTCATGCTAGAATTGTATTAACCGGAAACATGATACATGTGTGAATGCATAGACAAAACAACATGTCACTAGTATGCCTCTACTAGACTAGCTTGTTAATCAAAGATGGTTATGTTTCCTGACCATGAACAAGGAGTTGTTATTTGATTAACAAGGTCACATCATTAGTAGAATGATCTGATTGACATGACCCATTCCTTAGCTTAGCACACGATCGTTTAGTATGTTGCTCTGCTTTTATCCATGACTTATACATGTTCCTATAACTATAAGATTATGCAACTCCGTTTACGGAGGAACACTTTGGGTGCTACCAAAGCGTCTGGCATAATGGGTGATTATAAAGGAGTACTACAGGTGTCTCCAAAGGCAGATGTTGGGTTGGCGTATTTGAGATTAGGTTTTGTCACTCCGATTGTCGGAGAGGTATCTCTGGGCCCTCTCGGTAATGCACATCACTGAAGCCTTGCAAGCACTACAACTAATGAGTTAGTTGTGAGATGATGTATTACGGAGCGAGTAAAGAGACTTGCCGTAGCGAGATTGAACTAGGTATTGGATACCGGCGATCGAATCTCGGGCAAGTAACATACCGATGACAAAGGAACAACGTATGTTGTTATGCGGATCGACCGATAAAGATCTTCGTAGAATATGTAGGAACCAATATGGGCATCCAGGTCCGCTATTGGTTATTGACCGTGAATAGTTCTAGGTCATGTCTACATTGTTCTCGAACCGTAGGGTCCATGCAGCAAGGTTTCGATGGCGGTTATTATGAGTTTATGTATTTTGATGTACGAAGAAGTTGAGTCCCGGATGAGATCACGGACATGACGAGGAGTCTCGGAATGGTCGAGACATAAAGATTGATATATTGGAAGCCTATGTTTGGAGTTGGAATGGTTCGGACGGCGAAATTCTGGGAAAACCGGAGGTTACGGAACCCCGGGAGGTAAATGGGCCTCGGTGGGCCTTGAGGAGAAGAGAGAGGGCGGCCAGGAGGTGGCGCGCCCTCTCCCCAGTCGAATAGGACAAGGAGGCGGCGGCCCCTTCCTCTTCCCCTCTCCCAAACCTAGTCCAACTAGGAAAGGGGAGTCCTACTCGGTAGAGAGTAGGACTCCTCCGCAGCGCCTCCTCTAGGGGCGGCCGGCCTCCCCCTCCCTCCTTTATATCACGGGGCAGGGGGGCACCTTGGAACACACAAGTTGATCTTTAGATCGTTCCTTAGCCGTGTCGGTGCCCCCTCCACCATATTCCACCTCGGTTATACCGTCATGAAGCTTAAGCGAAGCCCTGCGCGATGAAACATCAAGATCGTCACTGCGCCGTCGTCTTGTGGAACTCTCCCTCGACACTCGGCTGGATCGGATCTGAGGGGCGTCATCGAGCTGTCGTGTGTCAAGAACTCGGGCGTCGAATGTGGCGCGGGATCGGTCGAATCGCGAGGAGAACGTCGACTACTTCTTCTACGTTGTGATCGCTTCGCCGGGTCTACAAGGGTATGTAGACAACACTCTCCCCTCTCGTTGCTATACATCACCATGATCTTGCGTGTGCGTAGGAAATTTTTGAAATTACTCGTTCCCCAACAGTGGCATCCGAGCCTAGGTTTTTCTATGGTTTGATGTTTTGCGAGTAGAACACAAGTGAGTTGTGGGCGATACAAGTCATACTACCTACCAGCATGTCATACTTTGGTTCAGCGGTATTGTGAGATGAAGCGGCCCAGACCGACATTACGCGTGCGCTTCGCGAGACTGGTTTCACCGCTCTGAGCACTCGTTGCTTAAAGGTGACTGGTGGGTGCTGTCTCTCTCACTTTAGTTGAACCGAGTGTGGCTCGCCGGTCCTTGAGAAGGTTAAAAGCGAGTCTATTTGTGAAATATCGTTGTGGTTTTGATCGTAGGTGAGACTGGTTCTTGCTTAAGCCCGTAGCAGCCACGTAAAATTTGCAACAACAAAGTAGAGGACGTCTAACTTGTTTTTGCAGGGCATGTTGTGATGTGATATGGTCAAGGCGTGATGCTATATTTTATTGTATGAGATGATCATGTTTTGTAACGAAGTTATCGGCAGCTGGCAGGAGCCATATGGTTGTCGCTTTATTGTATGCAATGCAATGCATACTGTAATGCTTTACTTTATCACTAAGCGGTAGCGATAGTCGTAGAAGCATAAGTTTGGCGAGGCGACAACGATGCTACGATGGAGATCAAGGTGTCGCGCCGGTGGCGATGGTGATCATGGTGGTGCTGCGGGATGGAGATCATGAAGCACAAGATGATGATGACCATATCATATCACTTATATTGATTTGCATGTGATGTTTATCCTTTTATGCATCTTATCTTGCTTTGATTGGCGGTAGC
Source organism: Aegilops speltoides (assembly GCA_021437245.1). Classification (NCBI taxonomy): domain Eukaryota; kingdom Viridiplantae; phylum Streptophyta; class Magnoliopsida; order Poales; family Poaceae; genus Aegilops; species Aegilops speltoides. The sequence continues at coordinate 544,961,824 of CM038142.1, forward strand.
ATTATAAGATGATCTCTCAACTAAATTATCAAGAAGTGTTCTCCCAGTATGCACCGTTGCCAAAGTTAAATCGTGCCCGGACACCACGTGATGATCGGGTGTGATAAGCTCTCGTCCATCTACAACGGGTGCAAGCCAGTTTTGCACATGAGAATACTCGGGTTATACTTGGCGAGCCTAGCATATGCAGATATGGCCTCGGAACACGGAGACCGAAAGGTCGGCGTGATCATATAGTAGATATGATCAACATAAGATGTTCACCATTGAAAACTACTCCATTTCACGTGATGATCGGTTATGGTTTAGTTGATTTGGATCACGTGATCACTTAGATGACTAGAGATGTCTTTCTAAGTGGGAGTTCTTAAGTAATATGATTAATTGAACTTAAATTTATCATGAACTTAGTACTGATAGTATCTTGCTTGTTTATGTTTGATTGTAGATAGATGGCTCGGACCGTGCGGACGATCTTGATGTTTCATCCCTACGGTTGCTGAATTTTTGAAATTACTGTCCCACCGAGGTGGAATAGGCTGAGGGTTTCAGGACACGCTTGAAGGAACGATCCAAGGATCAAACTTGTGTGTCTAGGGTGCCCCCTGCACTTTGTATAAGGAGCAATGGGAGGGGCTGGCCGGCCAAGGAGCGCTCAGGAGTCCACCCTGGAGAGGATTCCAATCCTAGTTGGACTAGGATTCCTGAGTGTAAGAGAGGGGGTCGCCCTCCTGTCCTTAGGACTAGGAAGGGGAGGCACTGCCACCTAGGGCTGGCCCCTTCTTTCCACTAAGGCCCACTATGGCCCATTTACCTGGGGTTCCAGAACTCACACAAATAGGATTACTTGTTTTGCGACCATTCAACTCCAAACATAGGCTCCATATATCAATTTTATGTTGACCATTTGAGATTCTGACATGTCCGTGATCACATCCGGACCAACTTCTTCGTACATCAAAATACATAAACTCATAATAACCGCCATCGAAACCTTTAGCTATGGACACGGTTCGAGAACAATGTAGACATGACTAGAACTATTCACGGTCAATAACCAACAGCGGACCTGATGCCCATATTGGTTCCTACATATTCTACGAAGATCTTTTCGGATGGAACATAACAACATACGTGTGTTCTTTGTCATCGATATTTATTATCGAGATTCATCCCTTATCCAATACCTAGTTCAATTGTGCGGCAAGCTTTAACTCGCTCTCAATAAATCTCACAACTAACTCATTAGTTGTAGTGCTTGCAAGGCTTCAATGTGGCATTACCAGAAGGCCCGAGATACCTCTCGCAATCGGAGTGACAAAACCTAATCTCAAATACCAACCCAACATCGGGCTTTGGAGACACCTAGTATCTTTATAATCACCCAGGCCTCGAAACGTGGTACAACTCAAAGTGTTCTCCGTAAACGGAGTTGCATAACTAAAGTTACTGAACATGTAGCATTATAAGATGATCTCTCAACTAAATTATCAAAGTGTTCTCCCCAAGTATGCCGTTGCCAAAGTTAAATGCGTGCCGGACTGCCGCGTGATGATCGGGTGTGATAAGCTCTCGATCCATCTACAAGCGGGTTGCAAGCCAGTTTTGCACCGCATGAATACTGGGTTATACTTAGCGAGCCTAGCATATGAGATATGGCCTCGGAACACGGAGACCGAAAGGTCGGCGTGAGTCATATAGTAGATATGATCAACATAAGATGTTCACCATTGAAAACTACTCCATTTCACGTGATGATCGGTTATGGTTTAGTTGATTTGGATCACGTGATCACTTAGATGACTAGAGATGTCTTTCTAAGTGGGAGTTCTTAAGTAATATGATTAATTGAACTTAAATTTATCATGAACTTAGTACTGATAGTATCTTGCTTGTTTATGTTTGATTGTAGATAGATGGCTCGTCTTTGTTGTTCCGTTGAATTTTAATCGTTCCTTGAGAAAGCAAAGTTGAAAGATGATGGTAGCAATTACGGACTGGGTCCGTAACGAGATCATCCTCATTGCTGCACCGGAAGAGTTACGTCTGGATGCACGCTAGGTGACAGGAACTGATCTGAATCTGGCCAGCGGCGTTAAAGCGTCTGGCGAGCAAAAGCGATGACTACTCTATAGTTCGATGTGCCATGCTACGGCTTAGAACCGGGGCTTCAGGCGGCGTTTTGAGCGTCATGGAGCATATGAGATGTTCGAGTTGAAGTTGATATTCAACAGAATGCGGGATTGAGAGATATGAAGTCTCAATAAGTTCTATAGCTGCAAGATGGAGAGAACATTACATTAGTGAGCATATACTCGGAATGTGCAGGTACTACAATCACTTGACACAATTGGGAGTTAATCTTCCGGATGATTGTGTCATTGACGAAATTCTCAATCACGCCACCAAGCTACAAAAGCCGTGATGAACTATAATATGCAAGGGTTAGTGAAAACTATACAGGCTCTTGCAATGCTAAAAGCTGCGGAGGTAGAAATCAGAAGGAGCATCAAGTGTTGATGGTCAATAAGACCACTAGTTTCAAGAAGAAAGGCAAAGGGAAGAAGAAAGGGAATCTCAAGAAGAACGGCAAGCAAGTTGCTGCTCGGGAGAAAAACCCAAGTCGGCCCTAAACACTGGCGGAGTGCTTCTCTACATGCGGGACTAGTCCTTTGAGCGGAACTGCCCCAAGTATTTGGCGGATAAGAAGGATGGCAAGGTGAACAAAGGTATATGTGATATACATGTTATTGATGTGTACCTTACTAGAGCTCGTAGTAGCTTTGGGTATTTGATCTGGTTACATTGCTAATATTTGCAACTTTCGAAGCAGGGACTACTGGATTAGCGAACTACGGCAAGGGCGAGGTGGCGATGCGGCGTGGGAAATGGTTCCAAAAGTCGATGTGATCATGATTGACACGCTACCTCTACATCTACCTTGGGATTAGTTTTAGACCTAAATAATTGTTATTTGGTTACTGCGTTGAGCATGAACATTATATCTGGATCTTGTTTGATGCGAGGCGGTTATTCATTTCATCGAGAGAATAATGGTTGTTCTATTTATATGAGTAATATCTTTTATGGTCATGCACCCTTGAGGTGGTCTATTTCGATGAATCTCGATAGTAGTGATACACATATTCATAATGTTGAAACCAAAAGATCAGAGTTGATAATGAAAGTGCAACTTATTTGTGTACTTGCCGTTTAGGTCATATCGGATGTAAAAGCGCATGAAGAAACTCCATCTTGATGGACTTTTGGAGTCACTTGATTATGAATCACTTGGCACTTGCGAACCGTGCCTTATGGGCAAGATGACTAGAACACCGTTCTCGGTACTATGGAAAACAGCAGTTTGTTGGAAATCATACATACAGGATGTATGTGGTCAATGAATGTTGAGGCTAAATGGCGGATATCGTTATTTTCTCACCTTCACGGATGACTTAGCGAGATATGGGTATATCTACTTAATGAAACATAAGTCTGAAAGCGTTTGAAAAGTTCAAAGAATTTGAGTGAAGTTGAAAATCATCGTAACAAGAAAATTAAGTTTCTCGATCTGATCGTGGAGGTGAATATTTGAGTTCTGAGTTTGGTCTACATTTGAAACAATGCGGAATAGTTTAGCAACTCCGCCACCGGGAACACCACGGCGTAATGGTGTGTCGAGCGTCGTGTCGTACTTTACTAGATATGATGCGATCTATGATGTCTCTTCAGATTTACCGCTATCGTTTTGGGGTTATGCTCTAGAACGGCGCATTCACCTTGAATAGAACACCGTCGAAATCCGTTGAGGCGACACCTTATGAACTGTGGTTTAGCAAGAAACCCAAGTTATGCGTTTCTTAAAGTTTGGGGATGCGATGCTTATGTGAAAAAACTTCAACTGATAAGCTCGAACCCAAATCGAATGTGTCTTCATAGGATACCCAAAGAGCAGGTTGGGTACACCTTCTATCACAGATCCGAAGGCAAGACATTCGTTGCTAAGAATGGATCCTTTCTAGAAGAGTTTCTCTCGAAAGAAGTGAGTGGGAGGAAAGTGGAACTTGATGAGGTAATAGTACCTTCTCCTTACTTGAAAGTAGTTAAATCGCATGAAACGGTTTACGAGACATCTACACCAAATAGTGAGGAAGTTGATGATGTTGATCATGAAACTTGAGATCAAGTTCTTCTGAGAACCTCGTAGATCAACGGAGTAAGATCCGCACAGGTGATGCGGTAATCCTGTTACGGAAGTCATGCTACTAGATCATGATGAACCTCACGAACTATGAAGAAGCGATGGTGAGCCCAGATTCATAAAATGGCTTGAGGCCATGAAATCGAGATGGGATCCATGTATGAAAACAAAGTGTGGACTTTGGTTGACTTGCCGAGGTAGGCAAGCAATAGAAAACAAGTGGATCTTCAAGAAGAAGGCTGAGTTGTGGTAATATTCACATCTATAAAGCTCGACTTATGCAAAAGGTTTCGACAAGTTCAAGGGATTGACTCGATGAGACCTTCTCACCCGTGGCGATGCTTAAGTCCGTCCGAATCATGTTAGCAATTGCGCATTTTATGATTATGAAATTTGGCAAATGGATGTAAAGCGCATTCTGAATGGATTTACGGAAGAAGAGTTGTATATGATGCAACGAAGGTTTTATCGATCCAAGGGAGCTAACAAAGTGTGCAAGCTCCGATCCATATATGGACTGGTGCAAGCATCTCGGAGTTGGAATAAGCGCTTTGATAGTGTGATCAAAGCATTTGGGTTTATCTGAGACTTTTGGAGCTTTGTATTTACAAGAAAGTGAGTGGGAGCTCTGTAGCATTTACGATATTATATGTGGATGACATATTGCTGATCGGAAATGATATAAATTCTGGATAGCATAAAGGGATACTTGAATAAGAGTTTTTCAATGAAAGACCTCGGTGAAGCTGCTTACATATTGGGCATTAAGATCTATAGAGATAGATCAAGGCGGCAATTGGACTTTCACAAAGCACATACCTTGACAAAGTTTTGAAGAAGTTCAAAATGGATCAAGCAAAGAAAGGGTTCTTGCACTGTGTTACAAGGTGTGAAGTTGAGTCGGACTCAATGCCGACCCAACTGCGGAAGATAGAGAAAATGAAAGATGTTCCTATGCTTCAGCCTTAGGCTCTATCATGTATGCAATCTTGTGTGCAGACTGATGTGTGCCTTGCTATAAGCCTAGCGAGGAAGGTACCAAAGTAATCGAGTGGATCCTTTGGACAGTGGTCAAGAACATCTGAAATACGAAAAGGACTAAGGATATGTTTCTACGTATATGGAGGTGACAAAGAGCTCATAAATGGCAGTTACGTTGATGCAAGCTTTGACAGCGATCGAGACGATTCTAAATCGCGGACGGATCGTATTTACACTAAGCGGAGGAGGCTGTCGGTTAGTGCGGTTCTAAACAAAGCGTCGTGGCGGGATCTACATGTGAAGCGGAATACATAGCAACTTGAGCAGCTAATGAAGATGCGGATGAAGGAGTTCATATCCGATCTAGGTGTCATACCTAGTGCATCGGGTCAATGAAAATCTTACGTGACAATCTTTGGAGCAATTGCCTTAGCAAAGGAATCCAGATTTCACAAGAGGACCAAGCACATCAAGAGGCGCTTCAATTCCATCGGGACTTAGTCGGACGGGAGACATAGAGATTTGCAAGATACATACGGATCTGAATGTTGCAGACCCGTTGACTAAGCCTCTTCCACGAGCAAAACATGATCGAGCACCAAGACTCCATGGGTGTTAGAATCATTACTATGTAATCTAGATTATTGACTCTAGTGCAAGTGGGAGGCTGAAGGAAATATGCCCTAGAGGCAATAATAAAGTTATTATTTATTTCCTTATTTCATGATAAATGTTTATCATTCATGCTAGAATTGTATTAACGGAAACATGATACATGTGTGAATGCATAGACAAAACAACATGTCACTAGTATGCCTCTACTAGACTAGCTTGTTAATCAAAGATGGTTATGTTTCGACCATGAACAAGGAGTTGTTATTTGATTAACAAGGTCACATCATTAGTAGAATGATCGATTGACATGACCCATTCCCTTAGCTTAGCACACGATCGTTTAGTATGTTGCTCTTGCTTTTATCCATGACTTATACATGTTCCTATAACTATAAGATTATGCAACTCCGTTTACGGAGGAACACTTTGGGTGCTACCAAGCGTCTAGCGTAGCGGGTGATTATAAAGGAGTACTACAGGTGTCTCCAAAGGCGGATGTTGGGTTGGCGTATTTCGAGATTAGGTTTTGTCACTCCGATTGTCGGAGAGGTATCTCTGGGCCCTCTCGGTAATGCACATCACTGAAGCCTTGCAAGCACTACAACTAATGAGTTAGTTGTGAGATGATGTATTACAGGCGAGTAAAGAGACTTGCGGTAGCGAGATTGAACTAGGTATTGGATACGGCGATCGAATCTCGGGCAAGTGTATACCGATGACAAAGGGAACAGCGTATGTTGTTATGCGATGCGACCGATAAAGATCTTCGTAGAATATGTAGGAACCAATATGGGCATCGAGGTCCGCTATTGGTTATTGACCGTGAATAGTTCTAGGTCATGTCTACATTGTTCTCGAACCGTAGAGATCCATGCAGCAAGGTTTGATGGCGGTTATTATGAGTTTATGTATTTTGATGTACCGAAGAAGTTGGGGAACGAGTAATTTCAAAAATTTCCTACGCACACGCAAGATCATGGTGATGTATAGCAACGAGAGGGAGAGTGTTGTCTACGCCTCAGAGACCCGGCGAAGCGATCACAACGTAGAGGAAGTAGTCGACGTTCTCCTCGCGATCCGACCGATCCGGCGCCGTTACTCGGCGCCCCGAAGTTCTTGACACACGACAGCTCGATGACGCCCTCGACCGATCCAGCCGAGTGTCGAGGAGAGTTCCACAAGACGACGGCGTGGGACGATCTTGATGTTTCACGGCGCAGGCTTCGCCTAAGCTTCGACGGTATGACCGAGGTGGAATATGGTGGAGGGGGCACGCGACACGGCTAAGGAACGATCCGTAGATCAAACTTGTGTGTTCTAGGGTGCCCCCTGCCCTCAGATATAAAGGAGCAAGGGGAGGGGCTGGCCGGCCAAGGAGGCGCGCCAAGGAGTCCTACTCCTCCGGGAGTAGGATTCCCACCCCCAATCCTAGTTGGACTAGGATTCCTGAGGAGGAAAGAGAGAGGGGGGGCCCCTTTCCTAGTCCTAGTAGGACTAGGGGAAGAGGAGGTGCCACCTAGGGCTGGCCCTTCTCCTTTCCACTAAGGCCCACTATGGCCCATTTACCTCCCGGGGTTCCGGTAACCTCCGGTACTCCAGTAAATTCTGTTTTACCGAACCATTCCAACTCCAAACATAGGCTTCCAATATATCAATCTTTATGTCTCGACCATTTCGAGACTCCTCGTCATGTCCGTGATCACATCCGGACTCAACTTCTTGGTACATCAAAATACATAAACTCATAATAACCGCCATCGAAACCTTAAGCGTGCGGACCCTACGGTTCGAGAACAATGTAGACATGACCTAGAACTATTCACGGTCAATAACCAACAGCGGACCTGGATGCCCATATTGGTTCCTACATATTCTACGAAGATCTTTATCGGTCAGACCGCATAACAACATACGTTGTTCCTTTGTCATCGGTATGTTACTTGCCCGAGATTCGATCGTCGGTATCCAATACCTAGTTCAATCTCGCTACCGCAAGACTCTTTACTCGTTCCGTAATACATCATCTCACAACTAACTCATTAGTTGTAGTGCTTGCAAGGCTTGATGATGTGCATTACCGAGAGGGCCCAGAGATACCTCTCCGACAATCGGAGTGACAAAACCTAATCTCAAATACGCCAACCCAACATCTCGCCTTTGGAGACACCTGTAGTACTCCTTTATAATCACCCGATTCGTTGTGACGCTTGGTAGCACCCAAAGTGTTCCTCCGTAAACGGAGTTGCATAATCTCATAGTTACGAGGAACATGTATAAGTCATGGATAAAAGCAGTAGCAACATACTAAACGATCGTGTGCTAAGCTAATGGAATGGGTCATGTCAATCAGATCATTCTACTAATGATGTGACCTTGTTAATCAAATAACAACTCTTTGTTCATGGTTAGGAAACATAACCATCTTTGATTAACAAGCTAGTCTAGTAGAGGCATACTAGTGACATGTTGTTTGTCTATGCATTCACACATGTATCATGTTTCCGGTTAATACAATTCTAGCATGAATGATAAACATTTATCATGAAATAAGGAAATAAATAATAACTTTATTATTGCCTCTAGGGCATATTTCCTTCACTTAAAAGAGCCAAGTCGGGCTCTTTTCAGACTTGGTAGTTTTTTGCCACGGTTTAGGAAAAAAGCGGTAGTTTTTCGCACAAAATCGTAAAGTGGTAGTTTTTCGTCACAGTTCCGTGAATTGTGGTAGTTTTTGGTTAAATACTCCAAAACTAAAGTAGAGAGATACACAGAAGCGTCACCAAACAGGTACACGGTAGAAATTGCATTAAAGAAAAATCACAATGAAGGTAAAAGTGTGGATAGAGGGAAACTTTAGCCGAGAACCATACCGCTGGAGGATTTGCTGCAAGAGTAAGAATGGTGAGGCAATTGTATCCAGCCAGTGGTTTTGCCCTCTTCCTCTAAAAAAATCCAGCTAGTGGCATCACGCAATGGTCCTGATTGTGTAAAATTTTCATGTTTTCTGTATTTAACACGGGCGACATGATTTTCCCCTGGATGTTGCTTGTGTAATTAGGAAAGAAATTATCCACAGGATTGTTCGTCTTTGCTCGTTTATGGATAGAAGAAGCAGAAGATATTTGGCTTTCCCTCCCTCTACGACAGCATGGTTACGTTTTTGGAACATTCTAATATACTGTTCTAAATAACCTGTTCTTTTTTTTTCGGAAAAACTTTCAGTCTATTCATCTTCAATCATGGTAGTACAACAGACACTAGAAATAATAAAAATTACATCCAGAACCGTAGACCACCTAGCGACGACTACAAGCACTGAAGCGAGCGAAGCGCGCCGCTGTCATGCCCCTCCATCGGCAGAGCCGGCAAACATTGTTGTAGTAGACAGTCGGGAAGTCGTCGTGCTAAGGCCCCATGGAACCAACGCACTGAACAGCAACCGCCGCAGATGAAGAGTGTAGATCAAAAGGATCCAACTCAAGACACACGAACGAAGAGCGAGCGAGCGAACAGATCCGAGCAAATCCACCAAAGACAGATCCGCCGGAGACACACCTCCACACGCCCACCGATGATGCTAGACACATCACGGAGCGGGACTAGACGGGAGACCTTTATTCCATCTTGAGGAGCCGCCGCCGTCTCGCCTTCTGACGGGACACAAACCCTAACAAAGTTGAAAAAAGATATGAAAGCGGAGCCTCCCACGGCAAGGGCCGAGATCCACTCCGCCTCCATGGCCCTAAGGCCACCGGAGACGGGACGGACCGGCGCCGGCGCCGGTGGGAGGCAAAGAACCCTAGTTTTGGGGAGGCGGCGGCTGGCTACGTTGGAGGCGTTCCATATAGCACCATGGCATGAATAACACAGGAACATACATTCTAAGCCATAGTGTGGCATAAGAATATGTATGGTAAGACATGAAAGGATAGTAATTACCTGTGTGATTATGACAGCCGAACTAAGAAAATGCCAGTACCAATGTCCAACCAAATCAGTCGACTACAACCAGCATGAACGTCACCTGTGTGTTATTTTTTTTGGAATAACAGGACATCAGGACAAGGTAATTGCTTGGTGGGAGAAAGATCACACATCTAACTTTTTAAGAAGTTGCTCCCCACTTCTACCTATTCTCTCATCATGCACACTGTCCACATCAGCCTTATGCCACATCATCAATCAGTTGGCAAAATCAGCCAATCAGCCTTATTCACCCACGGTCATGGCGTTGAAAAAAAAAACCCAGTATTTTCCTCTACCACACCAGCCGCTCATCCCGGGGATTCCAACCGAATCTTTTTCTCCATCCCGCACGGCCGGCCGCCCCCATCTCGTGGTCAGAGCGGTTTCGCTTCCTTTCCCCGATTGATTACCCAACAATGCGCCCGAATCGCTTCCATCTCACTTCAGATTCTCCCCCACCATAAATCTTTCCCCAATCCTCGTGGTGTGGCGGCTGGACGGCAATCTCCTCGTGAGGGCGCTCCTCCGGCTCTGACCACTGGTCCGCTCGCGTTAAGTCCGCCGGTGTTACTCCCCTTCGACGCCTCCCTGCGCGATGTGACGCGGGCGGAGCTGCGGTTCCATCGCCGCCCACCGAGAACATTGAGTTGCACTCCATCGCTCTGCTCATGGCCCTCCTCGTGCCGGAAGCAGTCATCCCCGCCGCGGCGCTCGATCTGAAAAAGAGTTCGCGTTCCGGCAGGAGGAGCTCGGCAAGGAGAAGCTGCTGGGACGGTAGGCATCCACTAGCGCCGCCTGTTCCTCTTCTACAAGGGCCCCAAGGAGTGGTCGTCCCACGTTGAGGCCGACCGCCTCCCCCGCCTCCTTGCTGCTGCCAACAAGGTCATAAGCCTAACCCGAACAAGAGCGTGAGCATCTCCTCTCCTTCTCCCTCCCTCTCGATTTGCTTTATGAGTGCCTTGATTGATGCAGTGATGTGACATCCGTATCCCCTTCCCCTTACTCTCCTCTCTGCAGGAGCGGCAAAGCTCAGCCTATCGGTCGCTGCTAGGGGTTGACGTTTATCACTACTGTCTCAGTTGGTGGAGCAGTACATCTAGCATCATAGATTTTCTCTTTAGTGGTAGATGTGACACCAGTCTCGCCACCCCACATCCTAAGCAAGTCCCAGGCCCGACGAGTCCTTGTGTGCTTCCAGTAATTATGTATTCCTCTTCAGCGTGTGTTCCTTCTCCATCCTTATATTGCATTAACAGATTGAAGTCAAGTCGCATGTATATTCTCCGTGTTCCATGTGGTAGATGCATGTCCGCTAGCATCATCGTCAGGTTTCCTTGATTGTTTAATGGATTAAGTTCCATGGTATAATAAAAGTCAATTACGCTTGTATGATGAGTTGCTATTTTATCTCATTGTGTTTTGCCTGAGTGTCTCAGCGGAACAACTTTGTTTAAGTAAATTCTTTTCTTGACCGTACATATCTCTTGAGTATATTATTACTGGATCATTGACCACTGTTGTTGTACTATATACAAGATTTAGGTACACTGAAGGCATGCCCATTGAACTGTCATGCCATTTTATTTTCATTAACAGTGGGTCATGTAAGCATACTTTTCTGACTATCAAATCAAACAGAGATTGGGTTTTTGAGCTACATATCCGCACCTCAAGCCCTCGCCCAGTTGACAGTCGGATGGTAATTCTTCACATCTAATAATTTTTATGGATTAGATTAACTAAAATGGATTTCATTATTTTAATTGTAATATGTTTGCTTGCAGAATTATCACATTAGACAATTGGTCCAGTTCTATGTGGTTCGGCTACGATTATCCGTTTGATAATTCTTTTGCACTACTATTCCTGTTAGATGTTAGTGTCGTTTTAGTTTTGTTTTATTTACATGCATGGCCGTTCTAATAGACACTCATTGTTCAGGTTTGGACCTTTCTTGATTAATACAACTCTGTTATATTTTAGCGCTTCTGCTTTAACATTTATTGCAAATATGGAGGGTTGTTGATTATTTCTTCAGGTATATATGTTTCGCAACATTTCAGTCGAGATCGAGTATAGCAGTTTCTCTGTCAATGATTTCAAATATCAAAACCTTTGCACCCCTGTCCGCAAAAAAATTAAAAAATTGCAGAACTATGTTACAAGCAATTCCCGCAGCAACGCGCGGGGTATCATCTAGTTAACTGAAAAGAAATACAGAGAAGCCTATCCGAGCATCACGCTGAAGGATGTTCTGCTGCCGGAGCGAAAAGGGTGTGAGTGAAGAATGCTATGAGAGGCAGCATATATATATATAAACGCACCTCTAGCCCGAAGCAGCGTTAAGGATGGAACATTACCAGCCATGATTGTGTGAAGAGGAGCTGAAGAATGATTGCGCCTTCAAACCTCGGTGGAGCAGTTTCGATCAAATGAAGCGCCGGCCTGAATCGTTCGCGTGTGTCAGCTGGATCGAGCAATCCCCGCATCGCCCGCGGCGGCTGGATCGAGGAGCCATTCCCTCGTGCGATCCCCGCATCTGCCGGGGCGGCAGGATCGAGCCATTCCCTCGGCTGTCCCTCGTCTCGAGACCTCCTATGCGTCGCTCTTTGCGTCCGATTCGCACGCGCCGCACAGGTACAACCCCCCGAATGGGCCGGCCCATCATCGCAACGAAACAGCAAAAAGATCACCTAAAATTATAACGCCGAGCGGGGGGATCGAACCCTGCACCTGAAGCTAGTCTACAGCTGTAGCTAAACAACCAGGCGAGCTAACTACCTCGTTCAGTCATATGTAACGCAGTTACTTTAAAAGATCACCTACTACATATCTAACACCCCCACCTAGAAACCTTAAACATTGGATATGTTCAAAAAATGAAAAAATTCAAAAATTGTTCGCGTTTGCTGAAAATGCTAGCAGAAAAACTAAAAAACTTGAACAAAGTTTTGATAAAATGAACACTTTTTAAAATCCCGAACATTTTTTGAATTTAGCGAACAAAATTTTGTACGCGGACGTTATGTTTGAGAAAAAAAGTGAAGGTCGTATGAAATATGTGAACATTCTTTAAAACTCCCGAACAAAATTTGAAATATGTGAACAAATTTTTGAAATGGGAACATTTTACAAAACTCACGAACAAAAATTTCAAACACGAACATTTTTTGAAAAAATGTGAACAAAATTTGAAAAGGAAGATTTATTGAAACTCACGATTTTTCTTTTGAAAAAACGAACATATTTCTTAATTTGCGAACAAATTTTGCAAAGTTGTGAAATTGTGAAAAAAACATAAAAAAGAAACAGAAATTAAAAAGGGAAAAGAGAAACAAAATTTGAAGATGATAACTTCTTTTGAACTTTGAACAATTTTTTGAAAGCATGAACATTTTTTCAAGTAAAAAAATTGAAAATGAGAACATTTTGTGAAGTTTTGAACAATTTTTTTGAAAGGATGAACAAAATTTGAAAGTGAGAACATTTTGTGAAGTTTTGAACAATTTTTTGAAAGCATGAACAAAATTTGAAAAATGAGAACATTTGTGAAGTTTTGAACAATTGTGAGCAACACAAAAAAAATTGAAAAAAAAAAGAAAATAACTTTGAAAACAGAAAAACAAAAAACGAAAAAAATGAAAAGAAACAGAAAACAGGAAAAAAGAAACATAAAAAACGGAAAAAAAGATAAAAAAGAAAACAAAAAAGAAAAAATAAAATTAAAACGAAAAAGAAAAAGAAACAGTAAAAGAAAAGAAACAAAAAGGGGTAAAGGGGGAAATAGAAAAACGGTTCAGGAACCTTCTAGAAGGTTCCCAAAACCAGAAAAATCGGCTTGGAACCACCTAGAAGATTCCCAAAACAGGATTCGCTTTAACGTTTGAACGGGCCGACCCATCCTAACGCACTCGTCGATCTGCTTGTGCGTCCGGTCGACTACTTGCCGCAAAGAGCGGCAAATAGGAAATTCCCCTCGTCTCTTCGCTCGATTCAGTTCGATCCCCTTGGTCTTTGCCTAATGGGCAGGCACAAAAGGCCCAGTAAACCACAGTAGTCAGATTTTTCTGCTAGAGCAGCTGACTTTTAGGACAGTTGGGCCACGAATTTGAACGTGCGGTGGAGCTCGTAATAAGCATCAGATCCGATGGCCAGAAACGCCTCTATCGCTAAAACGGACGATCAGATTTGCAGAGGACGTGAGAGAGCTGGGATTTGGCTCAGTTATACTGTCCTAAATATCAAAGCCAGGTTGCAATGGGATGTACAATGAAGTGTGCGGCGAGTCGGGAGTCAAGGCACCAGAGATGAAGGTGAAGATGAGCAGATTTAGGTCAGATACTAATGCACTATTCTAAGCTTCTACGATTCTTCGGATTCGAAGAAGTCCCCTCGTCTGTCCCAAGGAATGACTTTAAAAGGGACTTGGTCGGTGGCCGGAGTCCTTCGTCTTGATCTTCTTGGCACAAGCTCAAGACCCCTCCATATTTGGTTGTTGTATGGAACCCCTTAAGGAAATTAGCTGTGGCACACTAAAGGCAATGTTCACCCAGGTATGATCAAACTCGTACCGCACATGTATGGGCAAATATGACCCCAAGCACAACATGAATGCCATGAACAGGTTTTGAAACCGCTTCACTCGACAATCTCTTTCACTAGCTTTACTTGTTGTTACCATTTGTTTTTTTGTGTCGCTTGTGTAGTTTGCTAGCCTGTTGTAAATCATCATATAGGGTGTATCACTTACTTACATTTGCAGAGAACTTATAATTCCACAATTGCCTCTTATATCAGCCAAGAAAAGCTAAAAATTGACAGTCGTCTGTTCACCCCCTCGAGTCAACATTTAGAGTATCTTTGATCCTTTAGGCCTCTTTTTGGTTCTCCGCTTAGTTGGTTCTAAGTTGACTGTCACATTTTCAATTGTACCGGCATCCACTTAGGATCGAACAAGAAAGCATATATGTATAATGCATGAACGAGCACACGCTATAGGCCACACTTCTAGCCCATGCTGCTCCATAGCAAACTCTAGGCTCAGTGCCCTTGGACCGAACGATCACATCACCTATGTCGTGTACCCTCTTGGGGGCATCGTTTAGGCTATGGTTCTACCTGAAGGGACCAGTGGTTGATGGTGAGGCTTGCGCTACAACTATTGCTTCCTTGTTGCGGTGCGTGGTAGTGAGTAGCAGTGATCCATGATTTTTTTAAATGTTAATAAATTTAAAGAATTGTTTAGAATAAAAAAAGTGTGTAAATTTCTAAAAATGTTCGCATTTTTTAAAGTCATGAACTTGAAATATGTTTAGAATTTGAAAAAAAAACCATCATTTTAAACATGTCCATTTTTTTTTAATATTTTCACAGATTTCTGTAAATTTTTGCGAGTTAAAAATGGAACAAAAGATAAGCAAAGACAGGGAGAAAAAGAAACAAAAATAAATGAAATACTGAATAAAACAAAAAGGAAAACACCAAACAAAAATCACGGTAAAAAACAGGAGAATAAAATGGTTACATGGACCAAACCATTACAACGCTACCATGTGATTTGTATGGTTTAAATACAAGGGAATAATGAATGGAAAATTCCCTGCCTTTTGTTATGAGATTGAAGGAAATAACAAATCCACTGGAGCCTGAAATTGAAGGATAGGGGAGGACAGGGCCAGCGGGCTGTGATTCCTTTGACTGAAAGGAAATTTATAGGTTTTTGAAGAATACTAGTAATCGTGTATGTGCAAGTGTACATATTGACTAATGCAAAACACATATGTTGCCCATATTAACTATTAATCACTTTTTAAGCTATATAATAAGTACACATAATTTTCCAGCGAGATAAAATTGTACAGTTCTATCAAGCTTTCAACTTTTGTTCCCTGTTTCTTGACTTAAAGGTTTGTCTCATTACAACATTCCATCAAATACAGTCTTGCAAGAATGGAAACAAAACAAAGAGGCTTATTCCAGTCTCGGTTTGGGGTCATATTTGACTAAATTACAGTCCATGTCTCCCAAATAGAAATAAGACCATGCAATCTCACATCTGATCAATGTCTCATATCAACAAATTAATAGTCGAGCAAAACTTTGTTTGTTACCGCTGAAATCGCGTAGATGCAGAAAACAAGTTGGCCAAACCATTAGCACAAATGAACTTCAAGTTGTCTGGTGAATGGCAGTATGCTACAGCAACCACCTCTCATATTTTCTACAAATTCATAGATAAATTTGATGAAAGCAAGCAAACATGAATGCTCGTGCAAAAACCAGCTAACAAATCTAACAACTCATGACCAACACAAAGGCCGAGATTGCAAAAGGAATAATTCCATCAGAATATTTTCTGTAACATCATATGAGAATCATATATCATAACTCATACAGATAAACACCCTGGTAAACTTTGTGTTGGCTGATCATCAAGATTTACCTATCAACAATTTTCTACAAATTAACCATGTTCTATATAGTAAATGCTAGCTTGAGACTGTGTTCCGCAGCATGACCTTGAATCCGCTGCATCTTTTTTTACAATTTCAATCCTCTGCATCCCAATAATGCAGAGAAGAACAAATTATACACTTAACATGGATCGATGATCTCATACAATAGAGCTTTTAGTTCGTTCTTCATTATGGCAAAGCTTACTTTTCATGTCAAGCTATGCAATGCTACAAAGAAACTTCATTTCACACTAAGTTTCATTCATACATTAGCATAGTGATGCGTGATATTTTTACACTTATTCACCCTTTGTTTAAACCGAGACATTTCATTAAAACTGAGATTCGCTCCGATATTGCTATTAATGATGAATGAATGCAAAGGATACCACAAATCCTCTCTTTGATGTGTTTCCATGGGAAATGGGCTAAAAAGGGAAGAAATCAAGTGTGAGCATGGAAAGAAGTGAAGGAGGATATCATGTCATCTTCATCCATCTTCATGAACCCTAGTGCTACCTCTTGAGCACTGCGTTGGTTTTCCCTTGAAGAGGAAAGGGTGATGCAGCAAAGTAGTGTAAGTATTTCCCTCAGCTTTTGAGAACCAAGGTATCAATCCAGTAGGAGGTTACACACAAATCCTTCGTACCTACACAAACAAACAAGAACCTCGCAACCAACACGATAAAGGGGTTGTCAATCCCTTCACGGCCACTTGCGAAAGTGAGATCTTATAGAGATAATAATAAGATAAATATTTTTGGTATTTTTATGATATAGATTGGAAAGTAAAGATTGCAAAATAAAATAGATCGAAACTTATATGATGGAAAATAGACCCGGGGGCCATAGGTTTCACTAGTGACTTCTCTCAAGATAGCATAAGTATTACGGTGGGTGAACAAATTACTGTCGAGCAATTGGTAGAAATGCACATAGTTATGAGAATATCTAGGAATGATCATGTATATAGGCATCACGTCCGCGACAAGTAGATCAAAATGATTCTGCATCTACTACTATTACTCCACACATCGACCGCTATCCAGCATGCATCTAGAGTATTAAGTTCATAAGAACAAAGTAAGGCATTAGGTAAGATGACATGATGTAGAAGGATAAACTCAAGCAATGATATAAATTCCATCTTTTTATCCTCGATGGCAACAATACAATACATGCCTTGCTACCCCTGCTGTCACTGGGAAAGGACACCGCCATATTGAACCCAAAGCTAAGCAATTCTCCCATTGCAAGAAAGATCAATCTAGTAGGCCAAACCAAACTGATAATTCGAAGAGACTTGCAAAGATAACAAATCATACATAAAAGAATTCAGAGGAGATTCAAATATTTGTCATAGATAATCTTTATCATAAACCCACAATTCATCGGACCTCGACAAACACACCGTAAAAAGAGTTACATCGAATAGATCTCCAAGAAGATCGAGGAGAACTTTGTATTGAGAATCAAAGAGAGAGAAGAAGCCATCTAGCTAATAACTATGGACCCGAAGGTCTGTGGTAAACTACTCACAACTCATCGGAGAGGCTATGACGTTGATGTAGAAGCCCTCCGTGATTGATTCTCCATCCGACGGAGTGCCGAAAAAGGCCCCAAGATGGGATCTCAGGGGTACAGAAGGTTGCGGTGGTGGAAATAAGGTTTCGTGGTACTCCTGGATGTTTTCAGGGTACGTGAATATATATAGGCGAAGGAAGTCGGTCAGGGGAGCCACGAGGGGCCCACCCCCCTAGGGCGCGCCTCCCTGCCTCATGGCTTCCTCGATAGCACTACAAAAAAAGATACATCCTTGACATTTTGGGCCGAACGAATTTTTTCTGTCATGCATATGACACTTCTATGACGATAATTGTGACAAAACCCGGTATCATCATAGATGTGGTGGGCTCCTACTTCCATGACAAAAAATCATGACAGAAAATGGGCTTTTCGTCCTGGGCGGGTCGGAGACGCAGCTACATGACATTCTTTGGGCCGTCCATGACGGAAAAAACCGTGGTAGAAGTGAGGGGGAGGAAAATTTCGGGGAGTTGCCGGTTACGGTGGGGAGGTCGGGGGCTGAGTGATGCGCGTTTCTCTCGACGCTGCTGCGTGTGTGCGAGCATTGGCTCTAGCGAACCCGGCGATTGACCGCAGCTACGCGTTCATGAACCCGGCGATCAATCGATGGTGTTAGCGAAACCGATGGGCGATTCTTCGCTCTCGCCGCTAATCTGAAGCCGATCGATTGGATGAGCAAAGTGAGCATCGCGGTGGGTTTGGATGAGCGATGGCGGTGGCGTTTCCCTGGATGAACAGGAACCCGTGGTGTGGAGGCTGGATGAGCGATGAGCGGTGGAGGGTGGCCGTGGAGGGTGGTTGAACAGGACCCGTGGTGTGGAGGGCTGGATGAGCGATGAGCGGTGGAGGGGTGCCCGTGGAGGGTGGTTGAGCGATGGCAGGTGGAGAAGCGCGGTGGAGGCTGGATGAACAAGAGCCCGTGGAGGCCGGAGGAGGTCGACGCGGAGATGAGCGATATCCGTGTAGTCTGTTTTGCGTACGCCACACCCCTCCCGATGAACAGGACCCCCGTTTCGACCGTAGCGCTCCAACACAAGTCCGTTTCGTCCATTTTGCGGTACGCCACACCCCTCCCGATCAACAGGACCCCTGTTTCGACCGTAGGAGGTCCGTTTCCTCCGTTTTGCGGTACACCACACCCCTCCCGATCAACAGGACCCCTGTTTTGATCGTAGGAGGTCCGTTTCCTCCGTTTTGCGGTACGCCACACCCCTCCCGATCAACAGGACCCCGTTTCGAATGTAGGAGGTCTGTTTCCTCCGTTGTGCGGTATGCCAGGCCTCGTTTCCATCGCCTATTCTGTCCAAGCCCTCCCGATGAACACGACCATGCATTCCGTTCCGACCCAGCCGGTTGGCTCCCCATGAACACGATGCCGACGCCGTTTCTCCGTTCCGACCCAGCCATGTACGTACGCGCGAGTAGGCGTTCGAGACCCTGCCCGTACGTACGTACGTGGCCGTATTTTCTTTCTTGCACCCTCACCGTTGTACGTACGTGTACATGCTACGTGCGCGCCTCTACTACGACACGTGCGCGCCTCTACATCTACGACACGTGCGCGCCTCTACATCGACCAGTATGTATGTACACGTTCGCGACCAGAATGACAACGCTACGTATGCTTCGACAAGGTGGGTCCCGACTGTCAGGCACTTCCTTGCGTGCGAAGATGTAGCTGGTGGGCCCCAGCAGTCAGGGGGGCGAATCGTTTTTTTTGCCCGGACGCATTTCCTTGCGTGCGAAGATGTAGCTGGTGGGTCCCAGCAGTCAGGGGGGTGAATCGTTTTTTTCGCGAAATAAGGTGGCCCGTCCGGTGGGTCCCTACTGTCAGGTGGAGGAATCATTATTTTGCGCGTAATAAGGAGGCACTTCCTTGCGGCGGCCGTGGACCCAGCTGTCAGCCTCTCCACGTACAGTCCACATCCGATGGAAGTCGTTCCTTGACCACTTTGACCACGCCGCGCCGAGAGCACCACGGCGGTGGACGACGGCGAGGCCTAGGAAGGGGACGACTTGGAGCTGGGGAAGATGCAGCAGTGGATGCCCACGCGAAGAGGAGTACGAGGATTCACTGGTTCGGCTGCGGTGTGAGGCTGCTGTCGCCGCAGAATAACAGGGGGTGTGGGTGAGTAGAGGGATGGCCTGGACAGCGGTGGGAGTAGTAGAGGCGGTGAGGCCTCCGCGGCATCATAGCCGCCACGGAGGCGAGGAGCACGCGCACGACCGGGCGCTGGTTTGGTAATTTGGAGTAAGAAGACCAGAGGTTGAAGAAGCACTACGGCCGTTGGATGAACATCGTACGGTAACAGGAGCTAGAATCATTTATATTGACTAAGTTGACAAAGCCCTCCGTCCCTGTTAACTTGGTAGGCCCACAAGTCAGCCTCCCACTATGCTGGGTTCCAGCTGGCAGGGGGAGTGTTCATTTTTGTGTGCGTAATAAGGAGGCACTTCCTTGCGTGTGAAGATAGCTGGTGGGTCCGACATGTCAGCTGGGGGCACGTTTTTTTTTGCGAAATACAGAGGCCCTTCCGGTGGGTCCCAGATGTCAGGTGGAGGAATAATTATTTTGCGCGTAATAAGGAGGCACTTCCTTGCTGCGGCCGTGGACCCAGCTATCAGCCTCTCCACGTACAGTCCACGTCCGATGGAAGCCGTTCCTTGACCATGTTGACCACGCCGCGCCGAGGGCACCAGGGCGGTGGACGATGGCAAGGCCTAGGAAGGGATAGACACGGAGGCAGGGAAGACTCGGCAGTTGTTTCCCACGCAGAGGGGAGTACGACTGTACGAGGGTTTACTGGTTCGTCTGCCCTCGCCGGAGAATAACAACAGGTGTGGCCGTGTGGGTGAGTAGACGGATGGCTAGGCCAGCAATGGGAGTACGGTGGGGCGGTGAGGCCTGCGCGGCAGCACAGCCGGCCGCGGGGAGGAGGGAGCAGGCAGTCTCGCCGGCGCTTGTTTGAGCTGCCGGAGCAGGAAGAGCAGAGATTGAAGAAGCACGACGACCGTTGGATGGACATCGTACGGTCACTGGAGCTAGAATCGTTCATATTGACTAAGTTGACAAAGCCCTCTGTCCCCGTCAACTTAGTAGGCCCACAAGTCGGCCTCCCACCATGGTGGGTCCCAGCTAGCAATGGGAGTATTCATTTTTCTGTGCGTAATAAGGAGGCACTTCCGGTGGGTCTGAGCTGACAGCGGGGGGAACATTTTTTTCGCGAAATACGGTGGTCTGTCCGGTGGGTCCCAGCAGTCAGGGGGAAATGTTTTTTTTCGCGAAATACGGTGGCCCGTCCGGTGGGTCACAACAGTCAGGGAGGAAACGTTTTTTCCGTGAAATACTGGTGGCCCGTCCGGTGGGTCCCTGCTGTCAGGTGGAGGAATAATTATTTTGCTTGGCGTAATAAGGAGGCACTTCCTTGCGGCTGCCGTGGACCCAATTGTCGGCCTCTCCACGTCTGATACTCTTCCGATGGAAGTCGGTCGTTGACCACATTGACCACGCCGCGCCAAGAGCACACTGGCGGTGGGCGATGGCGAGCCTAGGAAGGGGACGATGCGGAGCCGGGGAAGACGCGGCAGTGGATGCCCACGCGGAGAGGAGTACAAGGGTTCACTGGTTCGGCTGTGGTGTGAGGCTGCCGTCACCACAGAATAACAGGGGGAGTGGGTGAGTGGAGGGATGGCCTGGCCAGCGGTGGGAGTAGTATGGGGACGGTGAGGCCTCCGCGGCAGCACAGCCGGCCACGAGAGGCAGGAGCATGCGGCACGACCGGCGCTGCTTTGGGCGGCTGGGGCAAAAAGACCAGAGGTTGAAGAAGCACTACGGCCGTTGGATGGACATCATTGACCACGCCGCGCCGGGAGCACCTGGGCGGTGGACGACGGCGAGGCCTACAAAGGGAACGACAGGGAGCCGATGAAGACACGGCAGTGGCTGCCCACGCGGTGGAGAGTACGAGGGTTGACTGGTTCGGCTGCCGTCGCCGAAAAATAACTGGAGGTGTGGGTGAGTTGAGGGATAGACATGCCAGGGATAACAGGGGGTGTGGTTGACTGGTTCGACATGCCAGTATTTCACTTTTTATTAACTGTCAAATTGTAATTGTTTCACCAGCTCTGCGTCTAAAAAGAAAAATAGAGCTATAAACAAAGGAATATGTCTGTGCAAGTAGACGGCCAATCGGTGTCTTACCTGGAAGTTTCTCAGGTTGGGTGTAGCATATGCCGTGCTCGCTGTCGATGGTTGGTATGAACAAATCGATGAGAGACTGAAATCTCGCGCTGTCAACACTCACTTTGGCCTCAAAGTGCTTGATCAGCTCCTGATCCGTGGGATCTAACTTGACGCCAGTCGGCAGCACCGGCCAATCCTTCTTCGACTTGCATCGGTAATTCTAGTTATATGGTACCCAATGTATGATCAATCGACTGTTTTAAGTAAATGATGAAAGATTTCGACAGAGTAAAAACTCGCGCTTCTTCGACAGTTGTACGAGAGTAATTTCCATGCCGTTTTGCAAGGGCGCTTGTAAAAACTCTAAACTCTATTCTCCTCTTATTTAATGGATGAGGCAAATCTTTTGCCTTCGTTTCGGAAAAAAAGATTTCGACAGATAAGTGTTACTCCAAATCTGAAGTCCGGAATACCCGAACACGCCGCCGGGATTCTTGTGTCACCTCACGCGCAGCATGTTGTCATGTCAATTCAATGTGTGGACTTGATGAATGATTTGACCGACGTATACTAGCACTGCTACTGTACTACTTAATAGTCGTATTTAGTGTCACAATTTATACATAGGTTTAACTAACAAGTACGCACTTGAAGCCTAACTGATATATATGTATATATATGGCTTCTGCACAGCATCTCCATCATCATTATCAGTACATCCTACGCAGGTGAGTTAGGATGCACTTGATCCCAGGAAGGTATCTATCCTTCAAACCAGAGGAGTGCTTCAAACTAACAACAGTACATGATATCCAACAAAAGAGGGTCGTGCTACAGCAGCAGAATACATGGCTCAGTCTAGATATTAGCACGAATCAAGTTGTGCATATTTGCTGTTGGCATGAACCACATCACCGCATGTCGGGTTTGTAAAAGCCATCCATCGCATGGAAGCTTGATGCCTTTCACACACTGAAGATTACCTGGCAACAAGCTGTGTCGACGAATCTCTGGATATGGTGATTCACGAAACCCATGGTATGATGTGTAAACACAGCACCCCTCGCGAATGGAAGTTGCATAGCACATTAAACATCGATGGTGATATGATCGATGATTGGTTGGATGATCGGATAATTGAGCCCGAGGAACAAGGAGTGGTTGCCGAGGCTGTAAACCCGCCTCCAGTTGAATACGCCTGGCCCAACGGAGCTGGGATCTTTCTCGAACACGAAGCAGCTGAAGGAAATATGCCCTAGAGGAAATAATAAAGTTATTATTTATTTCCTTATCTCATGATAAATGTTTATTATTCATGCTAGAATTGTATTAACCGGAAACATAATACATGTGTGAATACATAGACAAACATAGTGTCACTAGTATGCCTCTACTTGACTAGCTCGTTTATCAGAGATGGTTATGTTTCCTAGCCATGGACAAAAGAGTTGTCATTTGATTAACGGGATCACATCATTAGGAGAATGATGTGATTGACTTGACCCATTCCGTTAGCTTAGCACTTGATCGTTTAGTATGTTGCTATTGCTTTCTTCATGACTTATACATGTTCCTGTAACTATAAGATTATGCAACTCCCGTTTGCCTGAGGAACACTTTGGGTGCTACCAAATGTCACAACGTAACTGGGTGATTATAAAGGAGCATTACAGGTGTCTCCAATGGTACATGTTGGGTTGGCGTATTTCAAGATTAGAATTTGTCACTCCGATTGTCGGAGATGTATCTCTGGGCCCTCTCGGTAATGCACATCACATAAGCCTTGCAAGCATTGCAACTAATGTGTTAGTTGTGAGATGATGTATTACGGAACGAGTAAAGAGACTTGCTGGTAACGAGATTGAACTAGGTATTGGATACTGACGATCGAATCTCGGGCAAGTAAACATACCGATGACAAAGGGAACAACGCATGTTGTTATGCGGTCTGACCGATAAAGATCTTCGTAGAATATGTAGGAGCCAATATGGGCATCCAGGTTCCGCTATTGGTTATTGACCGGAGACGTGTCTCGGTCATGTCTACATTGTTCTCGAACCGTAGGGTCCGCACGCTTAAGGTTACGATGACAGTTATTATGAGTTTATGTATTTTGATGTACCGAAGGAGTTTGGAGTCCCGGATGTGATCACGGACATGACGAGGAGTCTCGAAATGGTCGAGACGTAAAGATTGATATATTGGAAGCCTATATTCGGACACCGGAAGTGTTCCGGTGAAGTTTCGGATAAAACCGAAGTACCGGAGGGGTTACCGGAACCCCCCGGGGACTTAATGGGCCATATGGGCCTAGGTGGAAGAGAAGAGAGGAGGCAAAGGGGCTGGCCGGTGCCCCCTCCCCCCTAGTCCGAATAGGACAAGGAGAGGGGGGCGGCGCCCCCCCTTTCCTCTCTCTCCCCCTCTTCCACTCCTAGTCCAACTAGGATTGGGGGGGAGTCCTACTCCCGGTGGGAGTAGGACACCTCCTGGCGCGCCAAGGACCTGGCCGGCCAGCCCCTCCCCTTGTTCCTTTATATACGGGGGCAGGGGGCACCCCATAGACACACAAGTTGATCCTTGAGATCGTTCCTTAGCCGTGTGCGGTGCCCCCTTCCACCAAATTCCACCTCGGTCATATCGTTGCAGTGCTTAGGCGAAGCCCTGCGCCGGCAACACATCAAGATCGTCACCACGCCGTCGTGCTGACGGAACTCTTCCCCGACGCTTTGCTGGATCGGAGCCCGGGGATTGTCATCAAGCTGAACATGTGCTAAGAACTCGGAGGCACCGGAGTAACGGTGCTGGGATCGGTTGGATCGCGAGGAGGACGTACGACTACTTCTTCTACGTTGTGTCAACGCTTCCGCTTCGGTCTACGAGGGTACGTAGACAACACTCTCCCCTCTCGTTGCTATGCATCACCATGATCTTGAGTGTGCGTAGGAATTTTTTTGAAATTACTACGTTCCCCAACAGTGGCATCCGAGCCTAGGTTTTATGGTTTGATGTTTTGCACGAGTAGAACACAAGTGAGTTGTGGGTGATACAAGTCATACTACCTACCGGCATGTCATACTTTGGTTCAGCGGTATTGTTGGACGAGACGATCCGGACCAACCTTACGCGTACGCTTACGCGAGACCGGTTCCCTCGACGTGCTTTGCACACAGATGGCTTGTGGAAACTGTCTCTCCAACTTTAGTTGAACCAAGTGTGGCTACGCCCGGTCCTTGAGAAGGTTAAAACAGAGTCTATTTGACGAAGTATCGTTGTGGTTTTGATGCGTAGGTAAGAACGGTTCTTGCTAAAGCCCGTAGCATCCACGTAAAATTTGCAACAAACAAAGTAGAGGACGTCTAACTTGTTTTTGCAGGGCATGTTGTGATGTGATATGGTCAAGACATGATGCTAAATTTTATTGTATGAGATGATCATGTTTTGTAACCGAGTTATCGGCAACCGGCAGGAGCCATATGGTTGTCGCTTTATTGTATGCAATGCAATCGCCCTGTAAAGCTTTACTTTATCACTAAGCGGTAGCGATAGTCGTAGAAGCATAAGTTTGGCGAGACGACAACGATGCTACGATGGAGATCAAGGTGTCGCGCCGGTGACGACGGTGATCATGACGGTGCTTCGGAGATGGAGATCACAAGCACAAGATGATGATGGCCATATCATATCACTTATATTGATTGCATGTGATGTTTATCTTTTATGCATCTTATCTTGCTTTGATTGACGGTAGCATTATAAGATGATCTCTCACTAATTATCAAGAAGTGTTCTCCCTGAGTATGCACCATTGCGAAAGTTCTTCGTGCTGAGACACCACGTGATGATCGGGTGTGATAGGCTCTACGTTCAAATACAACGGGTGCAAAACAGTTGCACACGCGGAATACTCAGGTTATACTTGACGAGCTATGCATATAAGATATGACCTCGGAACACGGAGACCGAAAGGTCGAGCGTGAATCATATAGTAGATATGATCAACATAGTGATGTTCACCATTGAAACTACTCCATCTCACGTGATGATCGGACATGGTTTAGTTAATTTGGATCACGTGATCACTTAGATGACTAGAGAGATGTTTGTCTAAGTGGGAGTTCTTTAGTAATATGATTAATTGAACTTTAATTTATCATGAACTTAGTCCTGGTAGTATTTTGCAAATTGTGTTATAGATCAATAGCTCGCGTTGTTGCTTTCATATGTTTATTTTGATATGTTCCTAGAGAAAACTGTGTTGAAAGATGTTAGTAGCAATGATGTGGATTGGATCCGTGATCTGAGGTTTATCCTCATTGCTGCACAGAAGAATTATGTCCTTAATGCACCGCTAGGTAAAAGACCTATTGCAGGAGCAGATGCAGACGTTATGAACGTTTGGCTAGCTCAATATGATGACTACTTGATAGTTTTGTGCACCATGCTTAACGGCTTAGAATCGGGACTTCAAAGATGTTTTGAACATCATGGACCATATGAGATGTTCCAGGAATTGAAGTTAATATTTCAAGCAAATACCCGAGTTGAGAGATATGAAGTCTCCAACAAGTTCTATAGCTAAAAGATGGAGGAGAATCGCTCAACTAGTGAGCATGTGCTCAGATTGTCTAGGTACTTCAATCGCTTGAATCAAGTGGGAGTTAATCTTCCAGATAAGATAGTGATTGACAGAATTCTCTAGTCACCATCACTAAGTTACTAGAACTTCGTGATGAACTATAGTATGCAAGGGATGACGAAAATGATTCCCGAGCTCTTCGTGATCAACGAAGGTAGAAATCAAGAAAGAGCATCAAGTGTTGATGATTGACAAGACCACTAGTTTCAAGAGAAGGGCAAAGGGAAAGAAAGGGAACTTCAAGTGGAAAGACAAGCAAGTTGTCACTCCTGCGAAGAAGCCCAAAGCTGGACCATAGCCTGAAACTGAGTGTTTACCTTTGCAAAGGAAATGGTCCTTTGGAAGCGGAAATGCCCTGAATATTTGGTTGATAAGAAGGATGGCAAAGTGAACAAGGGTATATTTGATATACAGATTATTGATGTGTGCCATACTAGTGTTTATAGTAGCCCCTGAGTATTTGATACTTGTTCGGTTGCTAAGATTAGTAACTCGAAACGGGAGTTGCAGAATAAACAGAGACTAGTTAAGGGTGTAGTGACGATGTGTGTTGGAAATAGTTCCAAGATTGATATGATCATCATCGCACACTCCCTATACTTTCGGGATTAGTGTTAAAACTAAATAAGTGTTATTTGGTGTTTGCGTTGAGCATGAATATGATTTGGTCATATTTATTGCAATACGGTTATTCATGTAAGTTAGAGAATAATTGTTGTTCTGTTTTCATGAATAAAACCTTCTATGGTCATACACCCAATGAAAATGGTTTGTTGGATCTCGATCGTGTGATACACACATTCATAATATTGAAGCCAAAAGATGCAAAGTTAATAATTATAGTGCAACTTATTTGTGTACTTGCCGTTTGGGTCATATCGATTGTAAAGCGCATGAAGAAACTCCATAAAGATGGATTTTCGAATCACTTGGTTATGAATCATTTGATGCTTGCGAACCATGCCTTTTGGGCAAGATGACTAAAACTCCGTTCTTGAACAATGGAGCGAGCTCTTGACTTATTGGAAATAATACATACCGATGTATGCGAGACCAATGAGTATGAAGGCTCGTGGCAAGTATCATTATTTTCGACTTTCACAAGATGATTTGAGCAGATATGGGTATATCTACTTGATGAAACATAAGTCTGAAATAGTTGAAAGGTTCAAAGAATTTCAGAGTAAAGTGGAAAATCATCGTAACAAGAAAATAAAGTTTCTGCGATCTGATCGCGGAGACGAATATTTGAGTTACGAGTTTGGTCTTCAATTAAAACAATGTGGAATAGTTTCACAGCTCACGCCACCTGGAACACCACCACGTTATGGTGTGTCCGAATGTCGTAACCGCAGTTTATTGGATATGGTGCGATCTATGATGTCTCTTACTGATTTACCAATATTGTTTTGGGGTTATGCATTAGAGACAACTGCATTCACATTAAAAGGGCACCATCTAAATCCGTTGAGACGACAACATATGAACTGTGGTTTAGCAAGAAACACAAGTTGTCGTTTCTTAAAGTTTGGGGCTGTGATGCTTATGTGAAAAAGTATCATCCTGATAAGCTCGAACCCAAATCGGAGAAGTGCGTCTTCATAGAATACCTAAAGGAAACTGTTCGGTACACCTTCTATCACAGATCCGAAGGCAAGATATTCGTTGCTAAAAATGGATCCTTTCTAGAGAAGGAGTTTCTCTCGAAAGAAGTGAGTGGGAGGAAAGTAGAACTTGATGAGGTAACTGTACCTGTTCCCTTGTTGGAAAGTAGTTCATCACAGAAATCTGTTCCTGTGACAAATACACCAATTAGTGAGGAAGCTAATGATGATGATCATGAAACTTCAGATCAAGTTACTACAAAACCTCGTAGGTCTTCCAGAGTAAGATCCGCACCAGAGTGGTGTAGTAATCATGTTCTGGAAGTCATGTTACTAGACCATGATGAACCTACGAACTATGAGGAAGCGATGATGAGCCCAGATTCATGAAATGGCTCGAGGCCATAAAATCTGAGATATGATCCATGTATGAGAACAAAGTATGGACTTTGATTGACTTGCTCAATGATCAGCAAGCCATGTTAAATAAATGGATCTTCAAGAGGAAGACGGACACTGATAGTAGTATTACTGTCTACAAAGCTCGACTTGTTGCGAAAGGTTTTCAACAAGTTCAAGTTGTTGAATACGATGAGATTTTCTCACTCGTATCGATGCTTAAGTCTGTCTGAATCATGTTAGCAATTGCCACATTTTATGAAATCTGGCAAATGGATGTCAAAACTGCATTCCTTAATGGATTTATTAAAAAAGAGTTGTATATGATGCAACCAGAAGGTTTTGTCAATCCTAAAGATGCTAACAAAATGTGCAAGCTCCAGCGATCCATCTATGGACTGGTGCAAGCATCTCGGAGTTGGAATATACGCTTTGATAAGTTGATCAAAGCATATAGGTTTATCTGAGACTTGCAAAGTGAAGCTGTATTTACTAAAAAGTGAGTGGGAGCACTACAAACATTTCGATAAGTATATGTGAATGACATATTGTAGATCGAAATGATGTAGAATTTTTCTCGCAAAGCATAAAGGAGTGTTTTAAAGGAGTCCTTTAAAAGAAAAGACCTCGAGAAAAGCTACTTACATATTGAGCATCAAGATCTATTGAGATAGATCAAGGCGCTTGATAAGATTTTCAATGAGTACATACCTTGGCAAGATTTTGAAAGAGTTCAAAATGAGCAGTCAAAGAAAGAGTTCTTGCTGTGTTGCAAAGGTATGAAATTGAGTAAGACTCAAATCCCGACCACAAGCAGAGAAAATAGAAAGAGAATGAAAAGTCATTCCCTATGCCTCATCATAGGTTCTATAAAGTATGCTATGCTATGTACTGGACCTATTGTATACCTTGCTCTGAATTTGGCAAGGAGTACAATAGTGATCTAGGAGTAGATCCTTTGGACATTGGTCAAGAATATCCTTAGTAAGGACTAAGGAGATGTTTCTCGATTATGGAGGTGATAAAAGAGTTTGTTGTAAAAGTTACATCAGTGCAAACTTTTACACTGATCCAGATGACTCTAAGTCTCAACCTGGATACATATTGAAAGTGGGAGCAATTAGCTAGAGTAGCTCCGTGCAGAGCATTGTGGACATAAGATATTTGCAAAATACATACGGCTCTGAATGTGACAGACCCGTTAACTAAGCTTCTCTCACGAGCAAAACATGATCACACCTTAATACTCTTTGGGTGTTAGTCACATAGCGATGTGAACTAGATTATAGACTCTAGTAAACCCTTTGGGTGTTGGTCACATGATGATGTGAACTATGGGTGTTAATCATATACAGATATGAATATTGGTGTTAAATCACATGGCGATGTGAACTAGATTATTGACTCTAGTGCAAGTGGGAGACTGAAAGAAATATGCCCTAGAGGCAATAATAAAGTTATTATTTATTTCCTTATCTCATGATAAATGTTTATTATTCATGCTAGAATTGTATTAACCGGAAACATAATACATGTGTGAATACATAGACAAACATAGTGTCACTAGTATGCCTCTACTTGACTAGCTCGTTTATCAGAGATGGTTATGTTTCCTAGCCATGGACAAAAGAGTTTTCATTTGATTAACGGGATCACATCATTAGGAGAATGATGTGATTGACTTGACCCATTCCGTTAGCTTAGCACTTGATCGTTTAGTATGTTGCTATTGCTTTCTTCATGACTTATACATGTTCCTGTAACTATGAGATTATGCAACTCCCGTTTGCCTGAGGAACACTTTGGGTGCTACCAAACGTCACAACGTAACTGGGTGATTATAAAGGAGCATTACAGGTGTCTCCAATGGTACATGTTGGGTTGGCGTATTTCAAGATTAGAATTTGTCACTCCGATTGTCGGAGAGGTATCTCTGGGCCCTCTCAGTAATGCACATCACATAAGCCTTGCAAGCATTGCAACTAATGTGTTAGTTGTGAGATGATGTATTACGGAACGAGTAAAGAGACTTGCCGGTAACGAGATTGAACTAGGTATTGGATACTGACGATCGA
Organism: Aegilops speltoides; assembly: GCA_021437245.1. Lineage (NCBI taxonomy): Eukaryota > Viridiplantae > Streptophyta > Magnoliopsida > Poales > Poaceae > Aegilops > Aegilops speltoides. Next base: position 544,992,527 of record CM038142.1, read on the forward strand.
ATCTCGGGCAAGTAAACATACCGATGACAAAGGGAACAACGTATGTTGTTATGCGGTCTGACCGATAAAGATCTTCGTAGAATATGTAGGAGCCAATATGGGCATCCAGGTTCCGCTATTGGTTATTGACCGGAGACGTGTCTCGGTCATGTCTACATTGTTCTCGAACCGTAGGGTCCGCACGCTTAAGGTTACGATGACAGTTATTATGAGTTTATGTATTTTGATGTACCGAAGGAGTTCGGAGTCCCGGATGTGATCACAGACATGATGAGGAGTCTCGAAATGGTCGAGACGTAAAGATTGATATATTGGAAGCCTATATTCGGACACCGGAAGTGTTCCGGTGAAGTTTCGGATAAAACCGAAGTACCGGAGGGGTTACCGGAACCCCCCGGGGACTTAATGGGCCATATGGGCCTAGGTGGAAGAGAAGAGAGGAGGCAAAGGGGCTGGTCGGCACCCCCTCCCCCCTAGTCCGAATAGGACAAGGAGAGGGGGGTGGCGCCCCCCTTTCCTCTCTCTCCCCCTCTTCCACTCCTAGTCCAACTAGGATTGGGGGGGAGTCCTACTCCCGGTGGGAGTAGGACACCTCCTGGCGCGCCAAGGACCTGGCCGGCCAGCCCCTCCCCTTGTTCCTTTATATACGGGGGCAGGGGGCACCCCATAGACACACAAGTTGATCCTTGAGATCGTTCCTTAGCCGTGTGCGGTGCCCCCTTCCACCAAATTCCACCTCGGTCATATCGTTGCAGTGCTTAGGTGAAGCCCTGCGCCGGTAACACATCAAGATCGTCACCACGCCGTCGTGCTGACGGAACTCTTCCCCGACGCTTTGTTGGATCGGAGCCCGGTGTCACATCCCTAGTTCTGGTATGCTCAAGGCTAGCTAGTCATGTGTGCATCATGTTTAAATTTCATTTAAACTTGAAATGAGGATTTGTGAAACCCTCAGAATCATTTTTAGAAATGACCCAAATAAAAATTGCTCCAAAAAGGTCCAAGAAAATGCTCATGTTGCCCTCTGAAAATATTGGACAGAGATAAAAATCAAACCAATATTTTTAGGAGCTCATAAGTATTTATTCTGGGCATTTGGATTAATCCAGTAATTATTTTGCCTTGGATATATAAATGTTATATATATAATATATGTCCAAAAATTATGTCATTTATTAAGGAGCTCTGGAATAATATAACTAGCTCCTGCAAAAATTGGCATAAGTAAATGAAATGATTTAGTATTTTTATTAAATCAAACAAGTGGCAGAAGAATAGGAAAAGAAATAAACGGGAAAACTTACCCGCGCTTACCTGCGGCCATCAGGCGCCTCAGCTGGCCCAGTGGCGCGGCCCACTGGCCCAACCGCCAACCGTCGTCCTCTGGCGGCGACGAAAGAAGAGAAGACGCACGCGCCTGCTGTGTGCACCCGCGTCTGGCCGGGGCCACGTTCCCCGCCACCTCCTGCTTCCCCTCTCGTCGCCCTGGACGTCCCGAACGTCGCCACGCGCCGCCCGACCTCCTCTCACTCTCCCCAGCCCTCTCCTCTCTTCTCCCTCGCTCTCACGCAAGACGGCGAACGCGCCGATCGCCGCCGTTCGCCGTTACGCTGCCACCGCTTCCCTCGCCCTCCGAGCGCCCGAAGCTCCGCCACGACCCGCTCTACCCCCTCGTCAAGCCACGCAGGCCGGAGCGCCCTGTGGAGCCGCCGACGCCATCGTCTTCCTCCTCGGACGCCGCCGACCGCCGACTCCGATTCGCCGTCTTCAGCGCCTCCTCGAGGCCACCGGACTACTCAGCAACTCCGCGGTGAGCTCCGCCACCGTTTCCCCCTCTCCGCTTAGTCTCTTGCGCGCCGTAGCATCGTTCCCCGCCATGGCCGTAGCACCTCGCCGCCGTCCATGTCGCCGTCGTCGTCTCGGCCCGCCTCCGCCCAAACCGAGCACCCCATAGCGCTTCTGGTGCCACGAGGGTGCCGCAGAGCCCCTCGGGTGGCCTTCCCGTGCCCCGTAGCTAGCCCCGCCATCGAAGCCGAGCTCCGGCCGCCGCCCGAGCTTTGCTCCGGCGAGCTCCGGCCACCCCAGCTCCCCTACTGCTCCACAGATCTTGCGAGCAGGCTACGCCGGTGCTCTCCGCGCCCCCGTGGCAGAACGCGCGACGCCCGGCGTCAGAGGTCGCCGCCGACGACCTCGCCGGCCTGACGGGTGGGCCCCGTCGGCTAGGTGATTAGCTTAGTGCTAATCACCGTTAACTAACCCCCCCTGACACTGACAGTGGGCCCCAGCGCCACTAACCTTTTAATTAGGATTAAACTAACCCTGTTTAAACCCCCCTGTCACTGACGTGTGGACCCCACACGTCAGGTTTGACCTGGTCAGCACCGTTGACCTGCTGACGCAAGCATGACGCAGCGCTGACGCAATTAACTATTTTCTGGAATTAAAATAAATCAGGAAATTCCAGAAAATGATTTAAACTTCAAAAATTCATATCAATTCAACCGTAACTCAGATTGAAATAAGTTATATATGAAAAATTATCAGAAAAATGCAATCTATCCATCTGTACTAGTTTCATGCATGAAAAACCAACTTATACCTGCTGTATAGGTGAAAACATATATATGGCATTTATAAGAGTTTAATTTGGAGTTGCATTTGAACCCTTGGTCCAAATGGACTTCACTCAAGATGAATACTAGTTGCATTAGCTCAAACAGCATCACATCTATATGCCATGATCATGCATCATATTGTTGCATATGCTTGTGTTTTGATTGTTGGCACCATTCCTTCTCGATAGGTCCTGCTCCGGAAAGTGCTCGGGATTACCTGTCTATGAAGCAGTGCCTTCCTTGTTGATCTACCAGGCAAGCAAACCCCCTTGTTCATTCTGATAAAATCCTACCCTCTCGCTCCTGCTCTCAGTTATTGCATTAGGACAACAACGATTCATCTGCTACTTTGTGCTGCGGTAGTTCAACCCATTCCTCTGCATGACCTGTCATTGCCACAGTAAATAGTTGAAACCCACTAGCATGTGTAGGAGTTGATTGAGCCATGTTGTGTTCCTACCATGCTATGCCTGCTATTGCTTAGAGTTGTGTCAGGTCCGATTCATTGGGAATGAATTGGAGTGTTATGAGTTGTTCAGTCTTTGAGAGTTAAGTGTGTGAACACGATTTGGTAAAGGTAGCGGTGAGAGGCCATGTAGGAGTACATGGTGGGTTGTCTCTTTGGAACCGTCCTAAGCACCGAAGTTACGTGTATGTCGTCCAATGATTCGATACTACCACACATTGGGTTCGGTAACTCGACCCTCTCGGCTTATTAACCAACTTGATCTCTGTCCGAGAGTCGCAACTAGTTTCGGTGTTTGTAGGTAGTGTTAGTAGTCTACCAAGTGGCACCCGCCGGTGGGCTTGGGACAGACTAGGCACAAGTGGCACGGTGTACCAAGCGTAGATCCATCCGCGAGGTGGGCTTGGGAACCCTGTTCACATCGTTTGGGGCCGTGGCGACACCCGGCGGATCTCCTTGCGGATAGAACCGAATAGGCGATAAACCTGGGCTAGAGTCTTGTGTGGTTAGTCGGTCGTGGCCGACTCCTCGCCGAGCTTCCGCTTGAAGGTTGCCGAGATACACGCTTTGTACATGGTGGTAAGTGGCGAGCGTGTGTGAAGAAGTACACCCTGCAGGTTAACATGATCTATTGAATAGCCGGGTCGCGGATATGGACTTCTTGGATGCTTACATGGTACATAGACAACTTGAAGTGGATACTATAAAATGCTCAAGACAAGTGTGAGTGCTATGGATGGCCTTCTCGAGGGAGGCGGGATGAATCCATAGTGGTGTATTGAGTGGTGATTAGTGGACTCGTGCAGCGCCATATCACCTCAAGAAGTTCTCGTAGTCGAGAACGGGATAGCCACAGTGTCAAAGCTGGCTTGCTTGCAACTAAACCCCACATTACCTTCTTGATACAAATGCATGTATGATAGGATCGATGTAAGTCTTCTTTGAGTACCTTTGTACTCATGTTGCTTTATTTACGTTTTTGCAGCGGAGACTTGGTCTTACTAGTGTCTCGTGGACTTGACGAGTAGCTTGTACCTCAGCTACGATCTTGATCGGATGTTGTAGATAGTCAGGCTCTTGAGCCTTTTTCATTTGTAGATGTCTGTACCCGGACATGTAATGCTTCCGCTTGTTGCTTGTATGCTCTGTATGTTGGGTCTTGTGACCCTGTTTGCAATAAATGCTATGATGGCTCTTCCGAGCCTTTATCTATATGAGTTGTTAAGTTATCTTTGTGATGCCATGTTGTACAGCACATACTTGCATGTTATGCGACGTGTAATGTGTATTGCTATGTGTGGGATCGACTATCTAGTTGTTTATCTTTAGTAGCCTCTCTTACGGAAATGTCTCCAAGTGTTTCCACCGAGCCCGGTAGCTTGCTACTTGCTCGGAACACTTAGGCTGGCGGCATGTGTCCTTCTTCGTTCTCGTATTCGTCCCTTCGGGAAATGTCACGCGATGAATACCGGAGTCTGTTAGCCGCCACTGCCCGGTTCACCGAGTCTGTTAGCCCGAGCTACAGACTGGATTCACTCATCGATGACCGACATGTTCGATCTTTGGGTCATGGATGCTGTCCTCGTAAGTTTGTGCCACTTTGGGTTTACGACTAGCCATGTCAGCCGGGCTCCTTATCATATGGATGCTAGCGACACTATCATATCGTGTGCCAAAAGGCATAAACGGTCCGGGCAAAGGTGAGGCGACACCGTGGGGATACCGTGCGTGAGGCCGCAAAGTGATATGAGGTGTTACATGCTAGATCGATGTGGCATTGAGTCGGGTCCGACACCGGGATTGTCATCAAGCTGAGCGTGTGCTAAGAACTCGGAGGCACGAATGCGGTCTTTGGGATCGGTTGGATCGCGAGGAGGACGTACGACTACTTCCTCTACGTTGTGTCAACGCTTCCGCTTCGGTCTACGAGGGTACGTAGATAACACTCTCCCCTCTCGTTGCTATGCATCACCATGATCTTGAGTGTGCGTAGGAAATTTTTTGAAATTACTACGTTCCCCAACAGCAGCCATAGCCATCAATGTCACGAACGCCCCATGCATTGTACTGCATGTGGTTTGTGTTGGGGAACGTAGTAATTTCAAAAAAATTCCTACGCACACGCAAGATCATGGTGATGGCATAGCAACGAGAGGGGAGAGTGTATGTCCACGTTCCCTCGTAGACAGTAAGCGGAAGCGTTATCACAACGCGGTTGATGTAGTCGTACGTCTTCACGATCCGACCGATCCAAGCACCGAACGTATGGAGCCTCCGAGTTCAGCACACGTTCAGCTCGATGACGTCCCTCGAACTCCGATCCAGCCGAGTGTCGAGGGAGAGTTCCGTAAGCACGATGGCGTGGTGACGATCTTGATGTTCTACCGGCGCAGGGCTTCGCCTAAGCTTTGCGACGATATGACCGAGGTGGAATATGGTGGAAGGGGGCACCGCACACGGCTAAGGAATGATCCATAGATCAACTTGTGTGTCTATGGGGTGCCCCCCGCCCCCGTATATAAAGGAGACAGGGGGAAGGAGGCCGCCGGCCTAAGGGGGCGCGCCAAGGGGGGGAGTCCTACTCCCACCGGGAGTAGGACTCCCCTTTTCCAAGTTGGAGTAGGAGAGAAGGAGGAAAGAGGGGAGGAGGGGAAGGAAAGGGGGGGCGCCGCCCCCCTTCCCTTGTCCTATTCGGACTAGGAGGGGAGGGGCGCGCGGCCCCCTCCTTGCTCCTTCCTCTTCTCCCTCTTGGCCCATGTAGGCCCATTAACCTCCCGGGGGGTTCCGGTAACCTCCCGGTACTCCGGTAAAATGCCGATTTCACCCGGAACTATTCTGATGTTCAAATATAGGCTTCCAATATATCAATCTTTATGTCTCGATCATTCCGAGACTCCTCGTCATGTGCTTTATCACATCCGGGACTCCGAATAAACTTCGGTACATCAAAACTTATAAACTCATAATAAAACTGTCATCGAAACGTTAAGCGTGCGGACCCTACGGGTTCGAGAATTATGTAGACATGACCTAAAACCATTCTAGGTCAATAACCAATAGCGGGACCTGGATGCCCATATTGGTTCCTACATATTCTACGAAGATCTTTATCGGTCAAACCGCATAACAACATACTTTGTTCCCTTTGTCATCGGTATGTTACTTGCCCGAGACTTGATCGTCGGTATCCAATACCTAGTTCAATCTCGTTACCGGCAAGTCTCTTTACTCGCTCAGAATCGTCATCTCATAACTAACTCATTAGTTACATGCTTGCAAGGCTTAGGTGATGAGTATTACCGAGAGGGCCCAGAGATACCTCCCGACAATCGGAGTGACAAATCCTAATCTCAATTATGCCAACCCAACATGTACCTTCGAAACGCTTTGAGAGCACCTTTATAATCACCCGCCACGTTAGACGTTTGGTAGCACACAAAGTGCTCTTCCGGTAAACGGGAGTTGCATAATCTCATAGTTGCAGGAACTTTGTATAAGTCATGAAGAAAGCAATAGCAGTATACTAAACGATCAAGTGCTAGGCTAACAGAATGGGTCATGTCAATGACATCATTCTTCTAATGATGTGATCTCACTAATCAAATGACAACACATGTCTATGGTTAGGAAACATAACCATCTTTGATTAATGAGCTAGTCAAGTAGAGGCATACTAGTGACTATAGTTTTGTCTATGTATTCACACATGTATCATGTTTCCGGTTAATACAATTCTAGCATGAATAATAAACATTTATCATGATATGAGGAAATAAATAATAACTTTATTATTGCCTCTAGGGCATATTTCCTTGATCTCCCACTTGCACTAGAGTCAATAATCTAAATTACATAGTAATGATTCTAACACCCATGGAGTCTTGGTGCTGATCATGTTTTGCTCGTGAGAGAGGCTTAGTCAACGGTGCGCAACATTCAGATCCGTATGTATCTTGCAAATCTCTATGTCTCCCACTTGGACTTGGTCCCGAATGGAATTGAAGCGTCTCTTGATGTGCTTGGTCCTCTTGTGAAATCTGGATTCCTTTGCCAAGGCAATTGCACCAATATTGTCACAGAAGATCTTCATTGGTCCCGATGCACTAGGTATGACACCTAGATCGGAAATGAACTCCTTCATCGAGACTCCTTCATTTTTGCTTGAAGCAGCTATGTACTCGCTTCACATGTAGATCCCGCCACGACGCTTTGTTTAGAACTGCACCAACTTACAGCTCCACCGTTTAATATAAACACGTATCCGGTTTGCGATTTAGAATCGTCCGGATCGGTGTCAAAGCTTACATCGGCGTAACCATTTACGACTAGCTCTTTGTCACCTCCATATCGAGAAACATATCCTTAGTCCTTTTCGGTATTTGGGATGTTCTTGACCGCTGTCCAGTGATCCACTCCTAGATTACTTTGGTACCTTCCTGCCAAGCTTATTGCTAAGCATACGTAAGGTCTGGTACACAGCATTGCATACATGATAGAGCCTATGGCTGAAGCATAGGGAACATTTTTCATTTTCTCTCTATTTTCTGCTGTGGTCGGGCATTGAGTTTGACTCAACTACACACATTGTAGCACAGGCAAGAATCCTTTCTTTGCCTGATCCATTTTGAACTTTTTCAAAATTTTGTCAAGGTATGTGCTTTATGAAAGTCCTATTAAGCGTCTTGATCTATCTCTATAGATCTTGATGCCCAATATGTAAGCAGCTTCACCGAGGTCTTTCATTGAAAAACTTTTATTCAAGTATCCCTTTATGCTATCCATAAATTCTATATCATTTCCAATTAATAATATGTCATCAACATATAAATCTAGAAATGCTACAGAGCTCCCACTCACTTTCTTGTAAATCTGAGGCTTCTCCAAAAGTGCGTATAAAACCATATGCTTTGATCACACTATCAAAACGTTTATTCCAACTCCGAGATGCTTGCACCAGTCCATAAATGGAACATTGGAGCTTGCATACTTTGTCAGCACCTTTTGGATCAACAAAACCTTCCGGCTGCATCATATACAACTCTTCTTCTAGAAATCCATTCAAGAATGCAGTCTTGACATCCATTTGCCAAATTTCATAATCATGAAATGCAGCAATAGCCAACATGATTCGGACAGACTTAAGCATCGCTACGGGTGAGAAAGTCTCATCGTAGTCAACCCCTTGAACTTGTCGAAAACCTTTCGCAACAAGTCGAGCTTTATAGATAGTAACATTACCATCAGCGTCAGTCTTCTTAAAGATCCATTTATTCTCAATGGCTTGCCGATCATCGGGCAAGTCAACCAAAGTCCATACTTTGTTTTCATACATGGATCCCATCTCAGATTTCATGGCCTCTAGCCATTTTGCGGAATCTGGGCTCATCATCGCTTCCTCATAGTTCGTAGGTTCATCATGGTCAAGTAACATGACTTCGAATAGGATTACCATACCACTCAGTGCGGATCTTACTCGTAGACCTCACGAGGTTCAGCAGAAACTTGATCTGAAGTTTAATGATCAATATCATTAGCTTCCTCACTAATTGGTGTAGTTGTCACGGGAACCGGTTCTCGTGATGAACTACTTTCCAATAAGGGAGTAGATACAGTTATCTCATCAAATTCGACTTTCCTCCCACTCACTTCTTTCGAGAGAAATTCCTTCTCTAGAAAGGATCCATTCTTAGCAACGAATGTCTTGCCTTCGGATCTGTGATAGAAGGTGTACCCAACAGTCTCTTTTGGGTATCCTATGAAGACACATTTCTCCGATTTGGGTTCGAGCTTATCTGGTTGAAGTTTCTTCACATAAGCATCGCAGCCCCAAACTTTAAGAAACGACAACTTTGGTTTCTTGCCAAACCACAGTCATAAGGAGTCGTCTCAACGGATTTTGATGGTGCCCTATTTAACGTGAATGCGGCCGTCTCTAAAGCATAACCCCAAAACGATAGCGGTAAATCGGTAAGAGACATCATAGATCGCACCATATCAAGTAAAGTACGATTACGACGTTCGGACACACCATTTCGTTGTTTTGGTTTCCAGGTGGCGTGAGTTGCGAAACTATTCCGCATTGTTTCAAATGTAAACCAAACTCGTAACTCAAATATTCTCCTCCACGATCAGATCGTAGAAACTTTATTTTCTTGTTACGATGATTTTCTACTTCACTCTGAAATTCTTTGAACTTTTCAAATGTTTCAGACTTGTGCTTCATTAAGTAGATATACCCATATCTGCTCAAATCATCTGTGAAGGTGAGAAAATAACGATATCCGCCACGAGCCTCAACATTCATCGGACCACATACATCTCAGTATGTATGATTTCCAACAAATCTGTTGCTCTCTCCATAGTTCCGAGAACGGTGTTTTAGTCATCTTGCCCATGAGGCACGGTTCGCAAGTACCAAGTGATTCATAATCAAGTGATTCCGAAGTCCATCAAGATGGAGTTTCTTCATGCGTTTTACATCGATATGACCTAAACGGCGATTGCCACAAATAAGTTGCACTATCATTATCAACTCTGCATCTTTTGGCTTCAACATTATGAATATGTGTATCACTATTATCGAGATTCAATAAAATAGACCACTCTTCAAGGGCGCATGACCATAAAAGATATTACTCATATAAATAGAACAACCATTATTCTCTCGATTTAAATGAATAACCGTCTCGCATCAAACAAGATCCAGATATAATGTTCATGCTCAACGCAGCACCAAATAACAATTATTCAGGTCTAAAACTAATCCCGATGGTAGATGTAGAGGTAGCGTGCCGACCGCGATCACATCGACTTTGGAACCGCTTTCCCACGCGCATCGTCACCTCGTCCTTGGCGATGCTCGCTTATTCCGTAGTCCTGTTTGAGTTACAAATATTAGCAATGTAACCATATCAAATACCGGTGCTACTACGAGCTCTAGTTAGGTACACATCAATAACATGTATATCACATATACCTTTCTTCACTTTGCCATCCTTCTTATCCGCCAAATACTTGGGACAGTTCCGCTTCCGGTGACGATCGCTTGCAGAGAAGCACTCGATTTCAGGCTTAGGTCCAGACTTGGGTTTCTTCTCTTGAGCAGCAACTTGCTTGCCGTTCTTTTGAAGTTCCCTTCTTCTTCCCTTTGCCCTTCTTCTTGAAACTAGTGGTCTTGTTGACCATCAACACTTGATGCTCCTTCTTGATTTCTACCTCCATGCTTTCAACATCGCGAAGAGCTCGGGAATAGTCTTGTTCATCCCTTGCATATTATAGTTCATCACGAAGCTCTTGTAGCTTGGTGGCGATGATTGAAGAATTTCGTAAATGACACTATCATCCGGAAAATTAACTCCCGGTTGAATCAAGTGATTGTTATACCCGGACATTACGAGTATATGTTCACCGACGAACTATTCTCCTCCATCTTGCAGCTATAGAACTTATTGGAGACTTCATATCTCTCAATCCGGGCATTTGCTTGAAATATTAACTTCAACTCTGGAACATCTCATATGCTCCATGACGCTCAAAACTTCGTTGAAGACCCGGTTCTAAGCCGTAAAGCATGGCACATCGAACTATAGAGTAGTCATCGACTTTGCTCGCCAGACGCGTTCTTAACGCCGTCGGTTGCATCAACAAGAAGTTGGCACCCAGCGGTGCTTCGGGGCGTAACTCTTTCGTGCAGCAATGAGGATAATCCTCGAGTTACGGACCCGATCGTGTAATTGCTACCATCATCTTTCAACTTTGCTTTCTCAAGGAACGCATTAAAATTCAACGGAACAACAGCATGAGCCATCTATCTACAAACAAACATAGACACGCAAGATACTATCAGGTACTAAGTTCATGATAAATTTAAGTTCAATTAATCATATTACTTAAGAACTCCCACTTAGACAGACATCTCTCTAGTCATCTAAGTGATTACGTGATCCAAATCAACTAAACCATAACCGATCATCACGTGAGATGGAGTAGTTTTCAATGGTGAACATCATTATGTTGATCATATCTACTATATGATTTACGCTCGACCTTTCGGTCTCCGTGTTCCGAGGCCATATCTGCATATGCTAGGCTCGTCAAGTTTAACCTGAGTATTCTGCGTGTGCAAAACTGGCTTGCACCCGTTGTAGATGGACGTAGAGCGTATCACACCCGATCATCACGTGGTGTCTCGGCACGACGAACTTTGGCAACGGTGCATACTCAGGGAGAACACTACTTGATAATTTTAGTGAGAGATCATCTTAAAATGCTACCGTCAATCAAAGCAAGATAAGATGCATGAAGGATAAATATCACATGCAATCAATATAAGTGATATGATATGGCCATCATCATCTTGTGCTTGTGATCTCCATCTCCGAAGCAACATCGTGATCACCATCGTCACCGGCGCGACACCTTGATCTCCATCGTAGCATCGTTGTCGTTCACGCCATCTATTGCTTCTACGACTATCGCTACCGCTTAGTGATAAAGTAAAGCAATTACTGTATGCGTTGCATTTCTTACAATAAAGCGACAACCATATGGCTCTCGCCGATTGCCGATAACTTCGGTAACAAAACATGATCATCTCATACAATAAAATATAGCATCACGTCTTGACCATATCACATCACAACATGCCCTGCAAAAACCAGTTAGATGTCCTCTACTTTGTTCTTGCAAATTTTACGTGGCTGCTACGGGCTTAGCAAGAACCGTTCTTACCTACGCATCAAAACCACAACGATAGTTTGTCAAATAGACTCCGTTTTAACCTTCACAAGGACCGGGCGTAGTCACACTCGGTTCAACTAAAGTGAGAGAGACAGACACCCGCCAGCCACCTTTAAGCACGAGTGCTCGTAACGGTGAAACCAGTCTCGCGTAAGCGTACGCATAATGTCGGTCCGGGCCGCTTCATCTCACAATACCGCTGAACCAAAGTATGACATGCTGGTAGGCAGTATGACTTATATCGTCCACAACTCACTTGTGTTCTACTCGTGCATATAACATCAACGCATAAAACCTGGCTCTGATACCACTGTTGGGGAACGTAGTAATTTCAAAAAATTTCCTACGCACACGCAAGATCATGGTGATGGCATAGCAACGAGAGGGGAGAGTGTATGTCCACGTACCCTCGTAGACCGTAAGAGGAAGTGTTATCACAACGCGGTTGATGTAGTCGTACGTCTTCACGATCCGACCGATCCAAGCACGGAACGTACGGAGCCTCCGAGTTCAGCACACGTTCAGCTCGATGACGTCCCTCGAACTCCGATCCAGCCGAGTGTCGAGGGAGAGTTCTGTCAGCACGACGGCGTGGTCACGATCTTGATGTTCTACCGGCGCAGGGCTTCGCCTAAGCTTTGCGACGATATGACCGAGGTGGAATATGGTGGAAGGGGGCACCGCACACGGCTAAGGAACGATCCGTAGATCAACTTGTGTGTCTATGGGGTGCCCCCCGCCCCCGTATATAAAGGAGCCAGGGGGAAGGAGGCCGCCGGCCTAAGGGGGCGCGCCAAGGGGGGAGTCCTACTCCCACCGAGAGTAGGACTCCCCTTTTCCAAGTTGGAGTAGGAGAGAAGGAGCAAAGAGGGGAGGAGGGGAAGGAAAGGGGGGGCGCCGCCCCCCTTCCCTTGTCCTATTCGGACTAGGAGGGGGAGGGGCGCGCGGCCCCCTCCTTGCTCCTTCCTCTTCTCCCTCTTGGCCCATGTAGGCCCATTAACCTCCCGGGGGGTTCCGGTAACCTCCCGGTACTCCGGTAAAATGCCGATTTCACCCGAAACTATTCCGATGTCCAAATATAGGCTTCCAATATATTAATCTTTATGTCTCGATCATTCTGAGACTCCTCGTCATGTCCTTGATCACATCCGGGACTCCGAACAAACTTCGGTACATCAAAACTTATAAACTCATAATAAAACTGTCATCGAAACGTTAAGCGTGCGGACCCTACGGGTTCGAGAACTATGTAGACATGACCTAAAACCATTCTCAGTCAATAACCAATAGCGGGACCTGGATGCCCATATTGGTTCCTACATATTCTACGAAGATCTTTATCGGTCAAACCGCATAACAACATACTTTGTTCCCTTTGTCATCGGTATGTTACTTGCCCAAGACTTGATCGTCGGTATCCAATACCTAGTTCAATCTCGTTACCGGCAAGTCTCTTTACTCGTTCTATAATACGTCATCTCATAACTAACTCATTAGTTACATGCTTGCAAGGCTTAGGTGATGAGTATTACCAAGAGGGCCCAGAGATACCTCCCCGACAATCGGAGTGACAAATCCTAATCTCGAATTATGCCAACCCAACATGTACCCTCGGAAATGCCTGTAGAGCACCTTTATAATCACCCAGTTACGTTGTGACGTTTGGTAGCACACAAAGTGTTCTTCCGGTAAACGGGAGTTGCATAATCTCATAGTTGCAGGAACTTTGTATAAGTCATGAAGAAAGCAATAGCAGTATACTAAACGATCAAGTGCTAGGCTAACAGAATGGGTCATGTCAATCACATCATTATTCTAATGATGTGATCTCACTAATCAAATGAGAACACATGTCTATGGTTAGGAAACATAACCATCTTTGATTAATGAGCTAGTCAAGTAGAGGCATACTAGTGACTATAGTTTTGTCTATGTATTCACACATGTATCGTGTTTCCGGCTAATACAATTCTAGCATGAATAATAAACATTTATCATGATATGAGGAAATAAATAATAACTTTATTATTGCCTCTAGGGCATATTTCCTTCAGTTTGATGTAATGGTTTGGTCAATTTGGTATGTGCGAATGAGCATCAAATGACCGCCGTCAGCTGAACGAGCGATAAACCAGCACCCATCGGCTGGTATGATTCCAGGTCCTGGAATCATGAAGGCCAGCGCATTTGCGTCTGCTACAACAATTCAAATTGGAGACCAAAAGGACAAAAATAAACAATCATGTTCAGAGTATGTGTGGAATTAAGATTATTATAACAGTGACACATATCATAGACAGAGAATTGCAATGCCGTGGTCATAATCATACCCCAAGTTAAAAAATAAGCCAATGGCTTTCATATTCTAGCAATATGTCATGGTTCAAATATCATGTAACAATGAGAGGAAAACAGCTATGACAACGCCTACTCATATTCTACCATAGCACTTACTACTACTATTCTCATATCAACTCTAAGCAATAACATGCGTTGTTATAAAAATCTTGTAAACGAGAGTAACATATAGCAATCATGATGTTATGCTCATAATATGTATTCTAACAATCATTAGATGCCAATTATTCTCATATCAACTCTAAAAATAACATGTGTGGTCATAAAAATCTAGGAAATGAGAGGAACATATAGCAATGATGTGGTTATAGACATGCTATGCATTCTAAACTTGTAACAAATGAACAGGCAGTCGTATTCATAAGGTAAAGATGAGATGAGCTAGAACAATTACATGACGATAGATTCCACCAGTATAGGCAGCCAATCTGTGCGTCGACCGCGTAAACAATGCCATCGTGCACTATAGCATCAGACAGAAATGTTGCCTCAACAGGATTGATGATGAGCCATAACCATGTATGGCGACCGGATTCCAGATAGACTAATCCCATGTTGAACAAGGCAATGAGCTTGTAATCCATGTAGTCTTCTGATGGTGTGGGAACTTCGCAGATTATAAGTTTCTGCAAACAGAGGTCGAGCCAAAAGCTTGACGCGTCTCGTGCATAGTAGGCAGGAGTGTCCGACGGGCCACGAGGCTCGATGTCGGCGGTATCCAACGATGGAAGGGTGATCTCTCGCTGGGTGTAGATATCCATGAGACGCCACGGACTACCGGTGTGGTGGATGAGGACGATCCAGTTGGCCTTCATGCCCGCTCAGTAGTGGCCGCGCATGAAGGACAGGTGGACGGGTAGTGGTAGCATGTCGAGGGGCACCACGGCAACCTCCGTAGGATCGTCAAGTCGGTGTCTGGGCCACCTGCGAGGACCGGGCATCAGCAAGTAGGGTGTCTTGAAAAGAGCCGGCCGGTTGCAGACGAGTAGAAGGTACAAAGACACCGAGCATGCGGCCAGACGGACGGTGCTGAGTAGGTCCATACGACTACAGATCTGCTCCAAGAGAACATCGGGGAGGGAATTCCAATCGCGGCTCTGCGTGTCAGTCGGTTCTGCCATTGGGGTTTTGGTACCGCGAGCCAGGGAAGTGGATTGGGCGGCGAAGAAGCTTCTCCTTGTGTGGCCGAGAAGTGAGCGGGGATATGGTACGCATGAGCTACCAAGGAAGATGGCGCAAGGCGAAAGCAAAGGAGCGGGGTAAATGGTGTGCGGCCGGCGATGGGGAAGAGAGGAGGAAGAAGAAGAGAGGAGGAAGAAGAGTGGAAGACGGGGAAGAAAGTGCATTAAATCTCAATTCTACTAGTACTACTACCAGGATATAGGCAGCGTCCTCCGGAGTGTAAATATTTACACCGATGACATGTGGGTCTACCACAAGAGGGCCCATATGTCAGTTAATGGAGGACACAGTGCGAGGCGACGGCGAAGCGTGCTCTAGTGGCAAACATGATGGCAGTACTGGGTAAGGCTAATTTAGTAACACCAACACGCTGGTTCAGCTTATTAATTACGTGTCCCATCTGCTGCAGCGTGTATTGTCACTTCACTGCGAAGACTAGTTGAATAGTTCTCTCTGAACGAGATGGGAAATGATGGATCATGAGGATTTCCTTTCTACAGTATCCCTATGCCTCTACGCTCACTTCACTCATTTTGCTCCGTACCTAGTCACTTGTTGAAATCTGTAGAAAGACAAATACTCCGTATTTGGGAACAGAGGGAGGCTTTTACTCCTTACTGGAGTATTTGGGAACAGAGGGAGTATCACCATATGGAGGGAACAGAGGAAGCTTGAAATATGAACATGTCAATGGGAGGGAGTAAGCCCCATGCATGCATGCATGCATGCAACATGCAACACTCACACGTACTCCACATGGACGCACGCAACACTCACGCACCCGTGCGGCACACAGCACACGACGCAACACACACACTCACGCTCAAGTGCTCAACCTGCTCCCTACGTCCGTGAAAGACTGTACATTTAGAGATTTACACATTGACGAGGGTATAATTAACGCCCAAAAGTAGTAGACTTATGTGTGCATGCGACCATTGAGATAAGGAGATTAAATGAAGGCCGTTGCATGCTGTAATTAAGGATAGACATGTAGCCTATACCTACAGCACAAGTTGGTGCATTAGTTAATCAATATCGATTTAGATTAAAGGCTAAATGCATTGGAAGTGTAGATGTACATCATGTACTACTACACTCTTTGTTTTATAGCCGATGTACACTCTTTGTTGGAAGGCTGAGGGAGGACACGTGCATGCACTCACATACACAACCAGGGCGGTTCGGGTGCAAGGGTTGGACTCGTGTGGCGCCTGTGTAAAGTTTTGTTTAACTAATTTCTTTGCTTCGCTAAGCGATGTGTGGGACCCGGAAACCAGGTGACAATTTAACCAGTCAACAAAGTGCCACGTCGACTATGTGGCCGGTCAGTAGGGTGTAATACGGTGCTCTACGATGAGCTAGTGATCGTATAATTGACGCAAAACTATATATAGTGACCGTAAAGAGCGTATTGTTACATACGTTGACCGCCAGTGTATTTTCTCATTTCAAATTAAGCCATATTAATCGGAAAGGACACAGTATGGACTACTACTAGTACTAGTACTGCTTTGATGTGTCCCGTCAACTCGCCGAACGACGAGAAGCTTGCTTACTACGCCTCTCCCTCGCCCACGCGTGCGGTGGTTCGCAGGACGAGGAGAGGGTCTTGACTACAGCGCCCTCTCCCTCTTCCTCTCCCTCGCCCTCGACCTCGCCCTCGCGGTGGACGTGCAGCAGTTCAATCGGTGTCAGATTGCCAGAAGCATATTATATTGTAGTATTATCATTGTTGGACCTTCCGAAAAGGCGAAGAGGCAAGTGCAAGGTTCACACGAGTACGAACTATTGAACCTCCCGAAGAGGCAAAGAGCCAAGCGCAAGGTTTTATAGAAGTTGTCGTCCTAGTAGGAGTGTACTACAACTATAGCGAACGATGCTACTGTATGATGCCGCCACGTCATGTATATCCAAAGCTGTGCCACCTTTTTTTTCTCAAAGAGCGTGTTGGAGCCCGTGCAACAACCACACAAGTTGCACGTACACATAACACATTTACTAGTAATAAATTTTAAAGGACAAATGCCAGTATGCCACACAAGTTCCTCTCCAATTCATGTGATAAATTGGTGCACGACTAGTCTACATATATTCACAGCGCTACCGTTCACAATTACCGTACTCCACTTACACGTTATAGATGGGCTACATGCATGTCCTCCTCCAAGTTCCAGTCCTAGGTGTTCTTCACGGATGGCACGATCCATAGCGGTGGGCATCAGGAATCATTGTTGCAGCTTTCTAGTCCGGTTCCACACGATGGGGACTCATCCAAGCTGAAGCGGCATAAATCAGGGATAGTGTGTCCCAGCATGTCGTTCATTCGGCGGTGCGCAATGAAGACACAACCATGCTTCATGAACGGCAGGCCTTCCGTGTCGTGCACGGAAGGTGGCATCCGCTTCACAATGGGGTAGCTGTCCCCGATGAAAAGCGAGTACTCTCCAAGAGTGTTCCTCGGCACCCAGGTAGCATCACGGGGGTCGAACTCGGCGTCGTTCATCTGGTACACGCGGCATCCTAGATCTGGACACATGGTGACGTACATAGTCAAGGTCCATGCATAATAATGTTGTGCTCAAATATGGCGGTCAGTAATACTGTGCAGCAAATAGTACTACTCCGGTATAGAGGAAGTAAAATAACCGGCTTATTATATATACCCACTCTTGGCTACATGGATGAGATAGTAAGACATGGAAAAACAAAAATGGTGGAAGCTAGTGGGTCCAAGTCTTCAAGGGCCCAGCTAGCTATACGCGTCCTCCAAGGTAAAAAGTACTCCTACTAGTAGTACTAAGTATACTACTTGTACAACAATGAAAGAGAAGGCGAGAGGGTTAAAAAATGGAATACCTGGGTAGATGGTGACGGTCCGATCGTGGTAGATTGTGTGACCATGTTGCACATCAGTGGTACCATGGGTAACGACTGCTAAGATAGTTGATCCCAATATGCCAAAGTCAGCTACAAGGTTCCAGGTTAGACCGAATCGCGGATGCAAATGCACATCCAGGATCGTCGATCTTATTTTGATCGGGGGATGACCGGTCCCTGCAAAATAATGGAGTACCGTTAGGATGCAAATGATGGTTTGTGCATTCCGTTTGTAATCTCCTGTACCGTAGGATGGCAACCAGATGAAACAAGTCCCCTGGCTTGTCACCGCGAAGATGCGACCTAGATGGCGCACGGCGTCTTCGAACGAGTAGGGGTACAAATCTGCTGCCGCCAACATGCGCCAGCCTCTGCCGTTACTGTGTCTTGCATTGATGGCAATCCATATGTCGAACACCGCGATGAGATAGTAATCGTCGTAGCCGCGTCGCTTTGTCGGCGGGTCCGCAATTGCTATCTTCTTCAATCTCATGTAGGCATCATCATATGTATTCAAGCCCAGCCAGTCCGGAAGGCCGATCCCGATGGTGGAGAAGGGGTCTACTAGAACGGCCGCACTGTTGTGGATGTTGTGCAAAATGATGGTGGTATCTGGCCGGAGGTATGCAAGCCAATCTTCGTTGGCACCGACCCAGACCTATATATAAGACGGTGGGCAGCGGAGAAATTACGGGATGGAAATGGAATAACTAAGTACTACATGATCAAACTCCATTACTAACCTGCTCATCGGACAAAATCCGACTACCTCTTAATGTCGGCAACTCTAGCGGAGTCAACGTGCAACCATGGCCAGGGAGCGGTGGACTGTTCGAAGGATTGTCCCATAGAAGAACCTTCTCCTCGAGGACGCATGGAAGACCAACAAGCATGGCCTTTTCCCAAACCTGTTTAAGCAGCGTCTTGAAAAAGTTGGTGCAGGAAGCACTGAGTCTTGCGGCGGTGAGGACGTCGGAGCGGCGTGCGATTTCTACCAGAGGATCGTCGTCCAAGGTCTCCCAGCCCCGACGAGGAGGAGAACCGCCTGGTGAATCCATGGGAGTAGCGACGAACTGCCTTCTCTTCCAACTATAGATCGTTCCTCAGCGAAGGGGTGAGGCTATTATTTACTACTAGTACTAGCATTATGGAACGTTATGGGATTGCATTATACTGTAAATAATAGCACTAGTAAGAAATTTTTGACACTAGGTAGTAGTTTTTGGCGTGGATTAAGAAATTTGGGGTATGTTTTTCCATTTTTTGTACATGCCAACTAGTGTCAAAAAACATCTTACATTATGTGACGGAGGAGTACGTACTCATACTGTAGCAGTACCAGTACTACTTTTCTCAACTACGAGTATTAGTGCGATGTACTGTACTTCTAGTCTAGTATAGTATAGTGCACCAGTTTTGAACTCTTGAATCTCAGGGCCAAGGAGCTACAGTTGGAAGTGGAGGGTACTACTGTTCTCTAGAACCATCACTGTACTATCAATGCAGGTTAAGTACACCTGCGTAGTGGCCTAGTGGGTACTCTCAGTGCTATATTCATCCGCTCCTCTCACGTAGGAGTAGCTGGCCTACTCAGCCGCTCCTCTCACGCACACACTAGCAGCCTGCTTATCAGCGACGGTTACTGCAGTCTGCGGGGCAGAACATTTGAGTTATTTGATACAGCGAGACTAGGCTTTTCGCTTCCATTTATGGAGGTGTAATGGATCTCGTCGAACTTTGTTAGTACTTCCTTCTTTATGAATGAGATGAAGCAAAGCTTTTGCCTCCGTTTAAAAAAAACACGTCAAGAGGAATTTATTTAATAGTAGAGCCGATAATGGAGTGAAGTCCATGCATGCAACGCCACAAGCTACAGGAGTACTAGTAGTACAACACTTTACATACAGAGCCATATTGCACAGTTCCCAATGCCCCGCGAGGCTTTTCCGGCTCCTCGGGCTTTAATTGGGAGGCGCTAGTTTAAATATGCTACTAGCTGATGAGGAAGCTGCAAGCGAGGTGCGGCTAGGGCGAGCACGTGAGACACAGGATGCTGGGAAGGAAAACCCGTTCACGTGGCTAGGCTATCCAGTGCACCCAGATTGTGGGGCCGCACGTCCATTTGACTTCAAAACTCAAACTACCCGTGTAAAATTTTGGCTCGCAGCGAAGTGTAGTAGTACTATTTTTTAAAAAAAGACCGTCGTGCGTTCGGCCGGGATCGAACCCACAAAACGAGGTATACACTCCCGCGACCACTAGTAGTACTCGTTGGAGTACAACGCAACCTAGAATCGCCTTTTGTCGCTAGTAGTACGTACATTGTCCCTTACAAGAAACCCCTAATAATGCAAGAAACCACTAAAATGCCAAGAAACTACTACCACTTGCATACGTGGCAGACTTAAGATAAGACTACCTTATCAACCATTGTACATGCTCTTACCAACCAAAATCCTTGAGTGACCTCCTACCTCCGGCCCGTCCACCTAGTCATCCTCGGCCATGGGACGCAGCTACCGCCATCGGCAGAAGGCGAGGTCAAAACCACCGGTGGTGCGGAGCCCATGTTGCGGCAGCCCGGATGCTAGCTCCGTCTGGCGCTCGCGACCGCTAGCTAGCCAAGATAGCTCCGTCCAGCTGCCTGTATGCAAGGTTTGCTAGCTAGATTGGCATGGCAGCGCGGCGGCTTGCTTTCGGCAAGGCCAGGCAAAGCCAGCCATCCGCTCGGCGAAGGCGGTAGCGGGCGGCTTGCTTGCTCGTGAGTCACGCTCGGGCCAGCCTGCCAACCCGTGCGGAAGTCAGCGCGGCATCCGGCCCGTCCGGCGAAGCGGCGGCCAACTCGCTCATCATCGGCGCCACCGACGAACACGCATCAGTACTATTTGAAGTAATGTTCAGGAAAAATAATGATTTGAGGGGGAATAACATGATAGAAGGTCAAATGTGGGTCCCTCGTGTCAACGGTCAAACAAAATGTGTTGGTTTAAGCTGCCTCGTCAGCACGGACGTGTAGGCCAACCCAGTCATAAATGGGTTTAAACGAACCTAATCGGTAGGAGTACTAGGTAGTAGTTTTTGGTGTGGATTAAGAAATTTTGGGTATGTTTTTGCTATTTTTTGTACAATAGATTCTTCCTAGGGCTGGTTGAAAGTGGTAGTTTTTTGTTAAATACTCTACATATTGTAAGTAGGAGTGAAAGTTAAGCTTTGGAAGCCAATAAGCAAGGCTAGTTACATAGTGCATATGTGTACATGATTGAAAGTAAATATCAACCATGAGTGACTAATATCTTGATGGAAAACTCGAAACTATGGAATACTAGAAAAAAATACATGGTTGGAAATACTAGCAATGTTCATGTCCGTTGCAACGAATCATAATTAGAATAATACTTATTCACAAACTTGGTACAAAACACCCTAATTTTGATATACATATGTCACTAGAGATATATTATGTTTCAATTATAATATATTCCTTGGGCTGTTTTGGTGAGGCCAGGGAGGGATGTGGTTGGTTTTAAGATACTAATTATGGGTTTTTCTGCAAATTGGTAGACAAGTGGGATGTTGGTGAGAAAAGGCAACAACTTACCTCACAATCGTTAGATGTAGATCTAATGGTCAGAAACGACGGATGGCAGACACACCAGCATCACCAACTTAGTCTTGTGTAGGTGTAAGTGCATCTAGTGCCACCCCTAGTTGGTTTTGGAGTATTGGCGACAAAGTTGGTTGAGGGACTAATGCGTTTGTGAGAATTGCAGGATAACACAGGTAGTGTCCCTCATTGATTCGGTTTACCTACCGGAGATGACCCCTAAAAATGTATGAAGACATTGAAGACAATGGTGGTATGAGAAGATATTCATATTGAAGACTATGACATGAGAAGACATTGCGTGAAGACTATGGAGCACGAAGACTGCGTGGATTCGTTGTTTCCTTTTCTTCTTTGTTGAGTCATAGGAACCACCGTACTGTTAAGTGGGGTCCAAGTGAACTAAGTCAGAGTGACTGAAGTGATGCTCAACCCAAATCCTATGTCTTCGAGCGAAGACAATGAGAGCAAATCTTATCCAGAGCTGGATGAGTCAGCTTTGCTTGTAGCCCAAGTAAAGTTGTCGTGTTTGTTTGAAATCTGACCGTTGGAACACGTGTCAGTTCCTTAGTGACCCAGGGTCATTTCGTACATATCAGGTCGGGTTGCCTTGTGGCTATAAATAGCCCACCCCCTACACCATAAATTGGTGGCTGCTCAGAGTTAGTGCACGGCTTTTGTCGTTTGAGAGCAACCCACCTCGAAGCCTTTGAGAGAGAGAAATCCTTGCGAGGACCAAGCCCAAACACCCAGAGCCAAAGAGTGTTAGGCATCATCAAGTCTTTACATCTCGTGTGACCAAGACTTATTACACTTGAGGACTGTGAATCCTCCAGCCGGTTAGGCATCGCATTCTGAGCATCCAAGAGTCATTGTGGAGTGTCGGTGAACGAAGTCTGTGAAGGTTTGGAAGTCTACCTTGAAGACTTACCAGAGTGATTGGGCGAGGACTGTGTGTCCTTAGCTCAAGGGGAATAAGGTGAAGACACGGTCTTCTGAGTTAAATCTCAGCCTCCCTAACCAGACGTACAGTTGCCACAGCAACTGGAACTGGTCCAACAAATCATGTGTCTTCAACAAGTGACTGGTTCTATCCTCTTCCTTCCTTTACTTAAGTTTGTCTTCGTGAAGTCATTGCCTATCTGTGTATCTGTTTGACTTCATTGCTTGACTACTACTGTTGATTGGCTTCATACTATCTTCCATCCTGATCCTTACTACTTAGCTGCTATTAGTCCTGTACTTTCACATCATTGCATACTTGACTATGGTTTGCTTATGGTAGTTTATCTTCCGCTGCATATCAACTAGGTCATTTCTATTGTTTGTCTTCGAGACTTCCAAGTTTTGAAGACTTTCATAAAAATCGCCTATTCACCCCCCCCCCTCTAGTCGATACTAGCACTTTCAGTAGGAGTACTAGCAAGATCCGTGCATTAACGGAACATCAAGATGCATTTTTTTATAAAAACACTTGTTGTGATTGACCCTTGCGGGAGTAATCCCATGTGTAAAAACTAATGATATCTCGAGAAATATGAGATAAGGTGAAGAGGAGTTGGGTGTGGTGGTGGTTGGTGGTCGGACTGAGCCTTGTGGTGGTGGCATGGGGATTGACGACGCCGGCAGCGGCCACTAGGCCAGTTTGTTCCAGAGGCTTCCTTTCTTAATTGCTCAACAATGAGGTTTGTTGGAGATAAGGAGGAACGAGGGAAGGCCTCGTCTGCAAATGTGGAGAGGGGTGCGGGTATCTTTTAGTTTAATTTCCATCCATCAGATATAGATCGGACGGTCTATATTGCAAGATGGCACACGTACCATCAACACCAACTCGGTTTTTTATAAAAGAAGAAATATAAGTATGGAGATACAAACGTGTTATCGATACTTGCTTCCGTAAACTAGCATCTACGTTCTATTCAACGCCTTGGCATGTGGGGCCTTAGCACAATGACTTCTTGACTATGTAAAACAAAGATTTTCCCGTCGCTGACAAGGAGGGGGTGACGGCGGCGCGCTTTTTGGCTTGCTATAGTCCTAGTAGTCATACTAGGTGGTCTAAGCACGTGTAGATTTATTCTTTTTCACGTCTCGTGTTCGCCGTACTGCCATGACTGTTGATGAGTAGACGGTAAGTTATTCATGGGGAAACCCTTGTTAAGCGTGTTTGCGAGAGAGAGAGAGAGAGAGAGTGAGAGAGAGAGAGAGAGATAGTGCGTGTGCGATATGTTAGAGATTGAGGCAATGGTAACAGATTCTTTGTGTCTATGTGTGTGGAGGATAGAGAGAGACATGTACATGGGGCTTTGTGTTGTGTAACGTGGAGACACATATACATAATTAGAGAGTGAGTGTGTGAGATACACATGCGGACATGGGGAGAGATGAGGATCCAGATAAATGGGTGTTTGTGCTTGTCTGTGTGTGTTTGTGCATGCGTTTGTGTGTGACAGGGAGAGAGTGTATGTGGAGTAGAGCGACCACTGATGATGTAAACATAGTATAAGGGGGGGGATGGTGTGACATGTGTAGTAGAGAGATAGCATGGGTGCGGGCGGGGGGAGCAGACTATTTGGAAGAGACATCGAGTGTGTGTGTGGGAGAGGGTGTGAGAGCGAGAGAGAGAGAGAGAGAGAGAGAGAGAGAGAGAGGAAGCGAGGGGGGCAAGAGGGGTTGTTTGTGTCCATAAATGGCGTATAGATAGGGAGACAATGTTGATGTTGTCCGAAATTGGCCTATGAACGGAGACGCAGCGGAAGCGAGTCATCGTGTGTGTGATAGGGACTTCATGAGGGATCTAGAATATATGGTGTAGAGAACAATGTGCGAAATCGAGAACGATTATACATTAGGGAGCTATGCAAAGAGTCACGACATATATGTATACTGGGAAGGAGCTGGGGCGGGTCCGCATGTGGGAGAGATAGAAAGAGGAGAGTGGTGCACAAGGGGACAAAGTGTGCTTGTTTACAGTGGGGGTGGTGTGTGAGGTGAGTGCGCGAGAACCACATAACTAGGGAGATAGACGTTTGGGGGCGACGTTTTGTGTGTATGGGAAATATACACTCTACATAGTGTGTGTGTGCTTGGGTAAGAGAGATAGCGGGAGACCTAGAGAGTGAGGGAAGAGATGTGTGCATGCCCGGGAGACAAAGTGATAGAGACCTATGTTGGGGTCCGGACTTTAATTACAAGAGAGAGGGGTGTTAAGGTGCTCGTGTGTTGGTGTCTGGGGGAGAGAACAACTTCTCTATGTGTGTGTGTGTGTGTGTGTGGTGGTGGTGGGGGGTGACTTCAGATAAAGAGTGAGGTGTCTATATTTGAGAGACTTTAGCTTAATTGAGATATTGTGCACTCATGGTTGATCAGTTTGTTTCACAGTTTGTACTATGAGATAACGATACTTTTGAACATGCGTGATATACCTTGATGTACCAGAATTACAAAACTAAGATTGGAATTTTGGAATTCGACTCCATCATTTGCTTTTGTAATTCATTTAAACGGAGGTACATTTTTTAAGCCGGAATTTCGTGATTTCAAATTCATATATCAAACCTAGAGATATACACATACGGGCATGTTCAAACTTTATAATCATTCACTTTATTCATACACATACACATCTTTTCTTTTGTCATCATATTTAGGATAAACACATTTGGAATTTAATTTGAATTGGACCGTATGATGGTATTTGCTTGTAGTAGCTCAATGATCCATATTTGAATTGAATGGACAATCTAAGTTTCGAGTTGGAGACAATGATTTTCAAAACTTGCACATTTTTTTGTGTGCAAAACAAACAAATTGTCAGCCATGATATCATAGTCGGCCGTACGAGAGCAGAATACTTATAATTTTAGGCGCCAAAAGCTTTCAAACTTCCCGCTCACATCGAAATATCACGCGCCCGAAAGTTTAGCCCTGCGATATTCCTGTTTTACCCCTGCCACATGAACGGAAAAGGGCTGCTTTGGTAACTCCATTGTTTTCCCCTCTTTGCCCCCAACATTCTTCCCCGAGCCCTCCCTTCCCTCCCCGACCCCCAACCACGGCAAGCCGCCGAATCTAGTCCTCCGCCGCAGCGGTGGACCTCACACCCCGCCGGATCTACCTTCCACACCTTGGAACCCCCAACTGCCAACTCACCACTTCACCGGAGCCGCTTCAACGACTGGCTTGTCCACCGCTCCAGATCTCCTTGACCGCCATCATGGTCCACCGCACCGGATCTACTTAACCGGCGCCCTCGTCCACCACAGACTGACTCCCTGGTCCGCCCCTTCGCTGGCCCTTCATACAAGCCCTCGTCCTCGGCAACAGATCCGCCTCACCGAAAGCATCAGATAACGCGCCGCCAAGCCTTCGCCCATCGCACCGACCCGCTCCACGTACGCCATATTCAACTCCACCGGCCCTGCTTTGCCGACGCCGCAGCCTCATTAGGTTATTTCGATTTGTACTCCTTCGGTTTTTCTCTTTATCGTGCAAATGTTCACTTACCACAGATGAGCTTTCTTGTATGTCGACAGGCGCCACAACCGTAGCACCGGAGCCGCTTCAGCGATGGCGACAGCCGGCCCAAACTCAACTGCAACACGAGCACCATCGACGATCCTTAGCTATCAAGTATGACAACGATACCCATACGCCGCCGAGAATCAGGTACTATCATCCAACGGCCGGCGCCTACGTTCACTTTCCTAGCATAAGCACCGCACCTTTGAATTTCTTCAGGGCATCATTCAGTTTTTCATGAGACGCGTTATTCTGCTTGCACCTGTAGGGCCATACTTCTAGCAGTGAACATGTTACACGTGCTAAATTACATACCGGTGCACATATAGTTAATATGCTTTAGTTTTGTTCTGATGCCACCTATTGGTTCCATCAGATTGGTTAATGTTCTCTATGCTTAATTACACATCAGCAAACTAGCATGTGGTTCCGCTGCTTTTTGTTTGTTTTACCCTACATTTTCTGATGCTAGCTATTACATCACTGCTCCGAGCCTCTATTCATTACTTGTTTGTGTGTTCTTGATCTTCCCAAGTTGCATGACTAATTTGATGCTTCTATTAATTATGGAGCTGCCAACCCCATCAAGCAAAATATTTGTTCTTTTGGGGCTGGCACCTCGAACAAGCATAAAAATAGAGGGAAGCTGATATATTGTCGTGTATGCACACATCCTTCTTTCATTAGTTTAGATGAACCATTGATGATCAATTCAGACCAGTGCATGCGATTAAAATTAATTTTACCTAAATAGATGGTGCAGAATAAACTACAACAACTAGATTTGCAACCACGGGATGCTGACGATATTTTCAAAGAACATTGCAACAGCAGCTAGGCTTCACAGCAACATATGGTAAGCCAATATGTTTTAGTACATGTGAAATGTAATGTGAGTGGGCTGCTTTCTTGGCTTGTGCCCTCAACATGTAATCGTATCGAATTACAAATAGTTCAGTTGTCTACTTTGCCGTATTGCTTGATTCGAATGCTTGTTTGTTGTTACGCTATACCGAGTTGGTTAATATGTCGCAGAAGGCTCTTTGTACTATCGTAAAGAAATGCATGCCTATTTCATTTGACTCCTTAACTTTTCCTCTCAACTTCATCACAAGACTGTCTTCGTAGTTTATATGAGGCCACACTGTTAAGTGCTTTCTCAGATTATTTCAACTGCTTAGATGCCTTGGCAACTTAAATATAGCGGTTGTACACTCCCTTTCAACTAGGGATGTCAACTGGGCCCCGTTTAATCCTCATTAAATTCCACTAGTGGTATGATAGTTCAAAAGAGTTTTTGTTTTTTGAGGAAAATGAACTAGGGAGGTAGCAAAAACTAACTAGATGGGACTTGCGGATGTCGTTTATTTGCCACTTACATCCCTAGTTTCATCTTACCATTTTAATTTCTTTTTGGCTGATGCTGCTTCGAACCATTCAAATATAGTTTGCCATGCTCGGCAATAATTCGTCTGTCGTTTACCATGTAAGCTTACTGTCTGGATCATACGATAACTATCTCTTACTTCTGTCCAGCGGAAACCTTTCAGGATGCCGTTCACACTAGGACACAATGTACAACCCCAGAATCTATTTGTGGAAGCAGTGCACCATCCATGTTACCAGATGGTAGCAGTTCAGAGGCACCACCGCCGGAGAGCAGTCTGAGCACAAATATTATAGTGCTTGAGGCTCTACTAGAGGCCGAAAGAGATGGTGTGGCTGCCATGAATGAGGTAATCTTTATCTTGAGGCTGGAATTTATGGAATTAGCGGCACACATTATGCAAGCAACCCAAGAATTGGAGGAAGTAAGAATGTTGCATTTGAAGACGGAGGAGGTCCTGCTGTTTCTGCTATCTGAAGCCCAAGGTAATCCCGGTTCTTCTTTAGATACCAGTTGAAATTGTCATTAGATTATTGTACTTGCATGTTGTGTCATGTCTCTGAATGGATTATGTTGCAAGACCCCTATGTTGTCCGGAATTCCATGTTGTCCATGTGTTGTAATGATCCGAATTTTTTAGGCGAGGTAATCCTCAGTACTTGTATGATTGACATAAGGTGAACTGTTTTTCGTGTGAGCATATTTTATTGGATGAAATAACTGTTTGAATCAGAGTGTATCCAACCTACTGAATTCGAAGATCATGGCATTTCTAAATCATAATCATATATAAAGGTGGAATAAATCTTTGTTGTGGTGTTGAAGAAATAAATAACAAAACGTATAATTATCTGTGGATATTCATAATCGAATACAAATTGGATTTGAATTTAGTTTGCCAGGTCCCAGGGAAAACGTCAATGCTAATTCTCCCAAGTTTTGAACGAAGCGGCTAAACGCCCACTATAATTTGTGGGCTGCCTGAAGCAAGTGTTTGCGAGTTGGAAATTACTGTCTACCCCTGACACTTACATCCTTATCGACCGGATTTACACTGCTGTCGATAGGGGTAGTAGTAACTTCAATCAGACATGACACGACGGCCTCTGAGCCCATTCAGACACGGTGGGCGCCAAACGTGGGCGGCAAAAACATTTGATTCAAGCTCGTCCGAAAGACATGTGTCTCTTCCTCCATTTCCCCATTCATACACGGTGGGCGACAAAACAAACTCTCCTCGTCCGAAATCGATGTAGGCTAATATTTTAAATAGGGGCAGATGTGTAACTTCCATCAGACGTGACACAACCGCCCTACCTGTCAGCCCGTTCATACACTGTGGGCGCCAACCGTGGGCGGCAAAACACCCTCTCCTCGCCCAAAATAGTTACCGGCAAATATTTGGGAAATGCGAGATTGCCGTCCTATCCCCAACCGACGTGATGTATGAAATTTTAAACGGGGGATAAGTTCGTAACTTTCCCCCATTTCAGAGAAGTGCGTCCCAAAGTTTGAGATCCCCCCTCCCCTCCATTTCCCCATTCATACACCGTCGGCAGCACGACAACCTCCGCACTGCGGCCAGCCTCCTCCGTCCGCCATCCCATCCTCCACCTTGCCGGAGCCGCTACCCCTACCTCGTCGTCCACTGCAAGAGATAGACGTCTCTCATCCACGGCGCTGGACCAAGATCCTTTCATCGCCTCCTCTCGCTTCATCGGCACCGTCGTCCACCTTGCCGTTGCCGCTCCTACGACCGCCTCGTCCACGGCAACAAGATATACCCCCGACCCGACCGTTTGTCGTCTAAAGTCTTCTTCCCCGCCGCCGACAGCCATCGCACCCGCAGCACCCTCAACGTATCAGCATAGGCCTACACGGCGTCGCAATAGAGGTGGTACTCTTCCATATGTGCTTAAGTTATTGATCTCACCCGGAAAATAGATCGTAATTTGTTTACTGTACTTTTCTTGTTCGTACCAAATCGTAGTGGCTAGTTGAAAGCAAACATTGGTTGCGAAGTAGCTTTGTCCGGTTTGCACCTTCAGATCCGCCATGGCACGGGCACTATACTCGTAAAGCTTATGGTTTCCCCCCTTTATATTCACTACCATCATCGTAGGTGCGTCGTGTCGTGCTAGCACTGCTCCTCAAGACCTCAACCCAAAGCTTACGTGTTGAAATACGAATCTGATATGATGCTCATATCACTAAAATAGAGAACGTTTATTTGGTCACCTAATGTTCCTATATTCGTTTCGAAAAGCATGTGCGCCACCCACTGTTCCAGCTAGTTTCACTTTCCTGATTTTTCTCTTGATGCTTAGGGTTTTCCCCTTTTATCTACTCTACTATGATCTGCGTAGGTGCTTTCTGTTGTACTGGCATTACTCCACCCTTCAAGCTAAACAACACAACACTCAGAAAAAAAGAATTCGAAAGCTTAGTGTTCAAATATGATTGTGATATGATACTGATATTAGTTAACCGACACATTTAATTGGTTAGTTAAAGGTCCCACTTGAGTTTCCAAATGCATGTCGCGACATACAGAGAGACAACATAATTGCATTTCTTTGTCACTTGTTGACCGTACTTTCTTGTCCATATCAAATCTTAGTTGTTATTTCAAAGCAAACATTGGTTGCTAACTACCCTTTGCGTGGTTTGCAGCTTCAGATCTGCCATCCCACTGCCACGGTCAAAACTTTACTCATCATGCTTATGCTTTCCCCATTTTATGATGACCACAATCAGCCTACGTGGTTCATGTCGTAATAGCACTGCTCCACCCATCGAGCTAAACAAGCTTAGTTGTACAAATTCATATCTGATATTATTGTTGATATTAGTAAAACTGAGAGATGTTTAATTGGTGAGCTAAGTGTTCCTACTTTAGTTTCGAAATGTGTGTGAGCCATATATGGAGAGACCGGAAAGAATAGTATTTCTCTGTGCGCTCTGGTTCATCATGGGTGGCCAACCGACATTGTATTGAAAGACTTGTAATATCTTCAATCTGCTTGCTCTTCTGCTCTTCTTTGAGATGATACTCTTCTCTTGCGGTCGACTAGTCAGGTCGAGTTGTTCTCCCTTAGTATATTTTGAATCTGTCAGGTCAGGTCGACTTGTTCTTCTTTACTATATGTTGAAGCTATCATCTGCGAAGTGTCATCACTTTTGGAGCTCTCATATTTTGAGTAGTAGGCCACATTATATTAATGCACACAACAAATTACAACATGCATGGCATCTTTTAAAAGAATTACAAAGATAGCACAAAGGGGTTTACAGGGAGGCAGTATTGGATTAGAATCACTTCTGCATTACAAAGAAAATCTCACTTTTTTTATGTTTTCATGCATGTCAGATATTGAACATTATCAAAATGAATATGAGAATGGGCGCACGAGAGGAATATTATGAACGATCCACTGGCTAACAAACTTGGCATGGTGGAGGATGGCCTATCTTATTCACCCATCAAGGTGCTTGCTCTAGCTTTGCAAAGTTGTGTTGGTCGCACATATTTTGCATCTGACCTCTTGCATTACTTCTACTTTGTTACACCATCTGCTTAGTTTAAGCATCATATATGATTATATGCCATACCTATCCATTTTCTGTACCTATTCCATGTGTCGTCACACTATGTTTTTCCAGTCAAATGTTGTTCTTTCGTAATAGATGTCCAAAAGGAAGAGGGTGAGTGCAGATCCTCAAGGAGTACAAACTAGGTATTTGGAAAAGGTAGTGATACCTGTTAAATCAGATAGATCAGCATCCACAGAAAACATAGGCCCAACTGTACCACACTTTACCCCCTACTCCAGTGGCAAAACCCCTATTAGAACTGCTGGGAGCCCAGCGTCATGTACTGTCTATGATATCAATTCAAAATTTGAACTCCTAAATTTCTGCTTGTGCCTTACCTTCTCTCTTGTATGAAAACTAATTTCAGATGAATCTCCTTGCTCAAAGGATCATACGATCTCAAAACAATAATGGGCTCTGCATTGCTCTCGTTAGTACCTCTCTCCCTTTTGCCTTGTAACGCTGTACTTAATTAATTGCTATTTGATTATGTATCATCAGTCTGCACCTGAGCTTCATTATCCTCTGTTTCTTCCAATATTATTTGATCTATATTTACTCTTTGCAAAATGTAGAATAATGGCAACGCTTATAAAGAATTTTCTTTGGGGAATTTATTGAATTATCCTTCCATCAACATGGAGAAGGGCTTTGTCCAGCCCGTGTTAACATGTAATGTAAGTTCATCCTTCTCAAGCCTTCAAACTTTGTTCTAGTATAGATTTGGATAGGCATCATTTCCTCCATCGCTGTTTGCTTTGTTGTTTACATCTGATTGATGTTTGCAACAACTACCGAGATCAAATTGTAGTTGTAAAACATGTTCCTTATGCAGAACAGATCCATTTATTTGCTTATATAATTGTGAAACCTGTTACGTGTCTCCTTGTTTCTCTTTCAGAGTCGTATCTCTTACGCCAGGCAGAACTTTAGGGAAGATAGTGAGCCAAACCATCTTGTGGACAGCGAGATGACCCCAAGGTCCTGTCTTGATGAAGACAGTGAGTTGAAGCTACTCACCAGCAGGTGTGAGATAACCTCTGTGCAGTCGCTGCCTCAATCAGTTCGACTTCTTTAGTCTTAACTTAAAGCGGAAAGGCTTGCTTCAGCTCAGCTCCGACTTGAAGTCAAAGATGCAATGAAGATGTCAGAGGACTGCCGTGCGCACCATCAAGCCTTAAATCTAGTGTTGATGCATCTATCGTTGACACAACTGAGGTCTACTTGGCTTCTTCAGCTGTTTGGGGGCCCTTCCTGGCCAGGCCTAGTGCCCTCTGAAGTGCTCTCAGTTTTGTATATTCTTTTGTCGGCGCATTTATTTGCACTGCTGGCAAACTTTGATGCCCAGTGGATGTAATATGTGATAGCCGTGATAGCCTAGCGTAAGTTGCTTGCTTATTTATTTCCTTGTTGTCTTGTTTATTTGTTTGCTTGTAGTCATTGCAGTTCTTTTTCCGCGGTTTGCTAGTGGCTGCAATAACCTATTTTTTAAAACTAGGCTACAATAACCATGGGCTAATATTTACTGTAGTGACATTGGGCCTCCTACGGGCTGTAGAAACAGTGGGCCTTCTACGGGCCATAGAAACAATGGGCCTTCTAAGGGACATAGAAACAATGGGCTTTCTACGGGCCGTATCATCAATGGGCCTTATACGGGCAGTATGATAACATGGGCTAATAACAGGCCGCATTATGGCCGTAAATGGGCTAGAGTTGGAATCGTCCGTTCATGGGCCGACCATAACGGGCCATCGTTAATAGGCCATATTTCATGACACTATGAAAATGGCCCAACGTATTAACGGACCACAAACGGGCCGACTGTAACCAGAGGCTGAATTTGGCCCACAAGTAGAAAATGACAGTAATGGGCCGTAAGTAAACGAATGCTGGAAATGAGCCCAAGAATAAATGGGCTCCAAGAAGGCCGAAAGATAACATGGGCTAGAACCGGCCCAACGAAATAACGGGCCGTTAATGGGTATAAAGTGATACACTGTTCATTATGGGCCAGTTTCACCACGGGCCGTTAATGGGTGTAAAGTGATAGACTGTTCATTACGGGCGAGTTTCACCACGAGCCGTTAATAGGCCAAGAGTTACATAGGGCCTCATATGGGCCGAAAGACGTCATGGGCCATACATGGGCCAGAAGTGAAAATGGGTTGGAATCATATTTGGTGGCCCAGATGACGCTACTGGGCCTAATTCGGATAGGGCGTAACAGGCCTTGGGTTAGCGGGCTGTAAATGGGCTATATGCGAACAGGCCGTTAACAGGCTTTCCATGGGCCGGCCCGCCACATTTTGACCAAGTCAAACGGGCCGGCCTTTTCACAAGAATGGGCCTCTGTTGGGCCGTGCCATGTGTCGACGTATCATAGGCGCCTTCCGTCCAATGAGTGGATGACATATGTCCCAACGATGAGCGGACACGTGTTTCCTCCAACCAATGATGATTTTACACGTGGAAAATCCCCATTGGTCGGGGCTGTTAACGGGTTATCGGATCCAAAACCCGACCAGATAGCTTAACGGCGTTCCGTTACGGTGGATGCCACGTGTCGGTCACCCTTGACGAAAGCACTTCTGTGACGCGCAATTTATCGTCATGGAAGTGGACACTTCTGTGATGATAATTTTGGTAATGTCATGGAACACTTCTATGACAGCACAGGTATGACTATCTTGATTCTGTCATAAATTTGTCATGGATGTACATGCATGGCAAAAAACGCGACCTACTGTGATAAACACGTATCATCACGGAAGTGTTTTTTTTTGTAGTGTTGCTTCTTGATATCCACTCCAAGTCTCCTGGATTGCGTTTGTTCCAAAAATAACTCTCCGAAGGTTTCATTCTGTTTGGACTCCGTTTGATATTCCTTTTCTGCGAAACACTGAAATAGGCAAAAAAACAGCAATTCGGGCTGGGCCTCCGGTTAATAGGTTAGTCCCAAAAATAATATGAAAGTGCTTAGTAAAGCCTATAAACATCCAAAACAGGTAATATAATAGCATAGAACAATCAAAAATTATAGATACGTTGGAGATGTATCAAGCATCCCCAAGCTTAATTCCTGCTCGTCCTCGAGTAGGTAAATGATAAAAACAGAATATATCACCTTGTCAGTTAAGCATACATATGTGAGTATCATTGCACACGCAAAATGAAGCCTATCTACGAATTATAGTGCATATCTATGAAGCATATCAAGTGCATTGCTATGATCGATGCACTGATCAAAGCAGCACACTGCTATGATTAGTGCACAATGTAGCAATGCACTTTGATATGACAGTGCACTAATCATATAGAAACACAATGTAGCAATGCACATTGCTATGATAAACATTGTGCATTACTTTGATCGGTGCATATTCTAGACAACACACATAGTATGGTCCTAGCATCAGTCTATACACATCAGTGCACAATCACGTCAATCCTAGTAACCAGTCTAGACATGCAAACACACTATGATCCTGGCAATCCTAGCAATCAATCTAGGCATGCAATCTTATTGAATCACTTACAAATTCTAATTGATACACGCGGGCCGCATCCTCATGCAGATGTTGGAAGGGTACATCACCATCCTCTCCAACTGACTAGGGAAGAAGGCCCACGAAGTTGCGACGGCGAGCCAGTGCTCATCGTTGCTACCGCAGGCACGACGAGGAGCCAGGGTGAGAAGTGGTACGACTGTCATCGGAGGGAGGGAGGGAGAATGAGATGTAAATGGGGTTTGGGCGGTGAGGGGAGAGGAGTGGTGGATAAGAGTAACTCCAATATGTCGACCCAAATGGACGCGGGTTTTGTCCGTTTGGGTTGGCCGGACGGATGGGCGTTCCGCTTTTTCGTTTGGGTCGGCCGGTGCGCCCAACGCGGCCGACGTAATTTCTGCGCGTCCGCTAAAAAGAGGAAATACTCATAAAGTCAACATAACTATACATTAAAATGGCCGGTCAACCGTCGACCAAAGTACACTTAAACTTAATTAAACATGTTTTTAAACGCCTCCCAGGCGCCCTGCCATCTAGCACACAACCCTAGGCATCACTGTCCTCCTCGACAGAGCCGGTGAGTTTGACGAAGTCTGACGGCGGCCCAGCCCACGGGAAGGCCGTCTGCCACGCCTCCCACACCTGCTCCTTCGCCATTTGTGGCGATGATGGCTCTGCTTCCCGGCGCACATTCCTCCTCCTCCTACTCCCGGCGCTCCTCCTCCTCCACCCGTATGCAGCGGGCACGCCGCTCTTCCTCCTCGCGCTCTGGTTATATTTGGCGCTCCCCAATGGTATGCTCCTTCTCCTCCAGCTAATGCTGCCTCCACTACTCGAGGTACGCCACCTCCTTTACCGGCGGCGTGTCCATGTGGATGGCTGGCGCGCTGACCCACTCGCGGACAACACCAGTCCACTAGTACTTATCAATGATGGTGGAGGGCTCCAACGCGGCCTCCGTGGGCTCCTCCTTGGGTGTGGCCGGTTCTCGGACAGGCAGCGGCAACAACGCTGGGGGGTAGACGTAGTCCCCCGCCGCCGATAGCGCGAGGGCCTTCTCCAAGCCTTCCCAACGCGCGTCCTCCTTGCACTGGCTCTCCTCCAGGGTGCGCTGGAGCCCCGCCTGCAATGCAGCCTGGTAGGCTGCCTCCTCCTCCTCGTCCAGCGCCACCTTCGAGGGCGGTGGCACGGAAAGGGGGTTGAGCTGAATGCCGTTGGGGTGGGTCACATAATGCTCGGTGGCAAACCAAATCTCCCAGTTGGGGGAGTCTGGCATGGGAGAGTTTAACGTACGACCATGGCAACAGTTGGCGGTAGTACCAATGGTACCGCGCGTGATGCATGGGGATGTAGAGCCGGTCCCATGGCCAGCGACCCCTTGTCGCACGTGGCACCAATGCGTAGGCATCCTCTAACGACGGCGGCAGAGGCAGAGGCGGTGCGTCGAATGAGCCGGTGCCGGCATCGAGCTTGCCCTTGCCCTTGTTGAAGAAACCCATGGTGAGCTCGGTAGGGTTTGTTGTCGTCGGCCATGTGGGATGTGGGATGTGGACAGGAGAAGTGGATGAGGCCGCCCACCCCCCACAGTTGCATTAAAAAGGACAAGCATGCCGGAGGCTTCCAGACGCTGCCATGTGGGCTCAAGTTAGGTGGACGCATTGATTTCAATGGTGTGGGGTGGTTGTGCGGCCAACATGTGAACCCAAGGCGGACACCGAACAGACATGCGGCGTGTCCATCTCGTGTCCACGTAAACCAGGTGCAAATATGGGCTAGAAATGCGTCCAGGCGGACAGCGAGAGGACGACATTTGGGTTTGGGTCGATGTGTTAGGCCGGTATTTTTGTCCGTTTGGAAGCAAATAGACATGCGCAGACAATTTGGGCCGCCACATTAGAGTTGCTCTAATGTGTTGGAGATATGCCCTAGAGGCAATCATGTAGGTTGATAGTTGGAGATATGCCCTAGAGGCATTCATGTATGTTGATATTTTCTATGTGTTCATGATTAAAGATAGTCTTTGGACATTATCAATGATGTGTATCAACAAGTACGTGACTTGTTTGTGGGACTATGCATTATATGATGACTGTCTTAAAAGGTCCCTAGTCGAAAGGGTTGTGTGGACGCGCAGCCAACTAGACTAGCATATGATACGGTGGATGACTTGGTCTCACTAGCCATGGAGCATTAGATGCTAACCGGATAATATGGGCTCGGAAGGATCTGGTCGGATTCGACATGGTCGGATCCGAGTCGAGATAAGGTCAGAGTTGGACAGACCCAACTATGAGACGCGACGATATGTCATCTGTGAGTCTCTAGTACAACATACATTCTATGTCTGTACTTAGGATGGCGACAGACATGCTTTGGGCCGACCAAACGCTACTCCATGGATGGGTAGTTACAAAGGTAGGTTTCAGGCTTGTCTAGACCCATGCTGCGATACATGGTCGAGCAAGATGGGATTTACCCCTCCGACCAGGAGAGATATACTCCGGGCCCCTCGTGTGGTCCGATTAAGATAAACATGGTCTTGCGACAAGGATAATGCGATAATCCGGTTTGTGGTCGGCATCACTGGAACGAGAAAGAGGTCGGGCTAGCACAAGGATGACAGACTCGCCTTGAGCCCGACAACATATATCGTGTGGCAAAGGGAATAGAAGTATGACACATTGTACAGGTTCGCCTAACCAGTTTCATCGGACACTTGGAGTCGGCACGCTTTGCTAGGGGCCGTTACCGACTAGTCGAGCGGAAGTGATCTGACTAGCGACCAAGTGAACCAGAACCTAAGGGGTCGCGCACTTAAGGGAAGGAACCTGTGAGGTCGAATCCGACTCCATGAGTCAGGTATGATCCTACTCGGACTCGGATCCAGGTCGAACAGACATTGGGCTTTAGGGTCCGTGCGAGGCCCAAGTGTTGAGCCCGCGACGGATGCCTATATAAAGTGGAGGTGCGGCACACTCATTTGATTGATCGCTTCGGCGCTGCCACTAGATTTTGCATATGTTGCGAATAGCCACCTCCACTCGTCGCCTATTGTGTGATCAGACCTAGCAGTCCGCCGCACGGTGTTCCTCCTGCGCGCGCGGATACCATTAGAGGCAGTGCACTTGCGCTGCTCCGGCAAACTAGTACGCGGAATCCGACGATCAGCTGTTCGAGGGAGATCGGACGAGGAGGAGACGAACCACGCGGACGCGCTGCCCCAACTCTTCTTCCGCTGCATGGCACTGCGCGTCTAGTGGTAACGTTCCGTGATCTATCTTCCGTATCATGTTCTTGGTTGTTCTGCGCGTAGCAATTTTTAATTTGTAGTCGGCGCACCGTATGCACCGTAGATCCCAACATAATGTTGATATGTACCGTCTCGTCTCATCTCCCGCGCTTTCCGGGGCATGTAGTCAAGTGGCACACGTGTCTTGCTTCAGCTCGGCTTTAGAAAAATGACTGATTGGACCGTTCCTCCTCAGCTAAGCTCAGAGCTGCTTTAAAGTTCGAGTTCGTGTTGTTTAATGCAGCTCAATCAATCGAATGGATTGAAATTACATCCCCACATCCTGCACGAAGGGATGCAGCCTACCAAACAGACCATTATATAGCCGTACTTGTCCTGTTTCTCCCCGTCCCCCGTCCCCCAACTCCGTGCGCCGAGTTCAAGTTCGCGCTCCCGCTCGCGCCTTCGCTTGCCCCCTCAATGGAGCTCGTCGGGCTCATGCCGACGCCTTCCTCCGGCA
Organism: Aegilops speltoides; assembly: GCA_021437245.1. NCBI lineage: Eukaryota > Viridiplantae > Streptophyta > Magnoliopsida > Poales > Poaceae > Aegilops > Aegilops speltoides. Next base: position 545,031,131 of record CM038142.1, read on the forward strand.
GGCGCGGCACCTCCTCCTCGCCCTCCTCTGCCTACGGCCCGGGGCGGTCGACGCACGCGGCGGCCGTTCTCCGCCTCAGACCCGCCGCCGACAACGGTGCCCGCACCCTCCCGCTCCTGACGCGCGCTACAGTTCCATCCCGCGCCCACTCGCTCGCGCGGCTGCCTCAGGCGATGGCTTGGCTTCCGGCTAGCCACGCTTTCGCCGGCTCAGCCATGGTTCGGCTGGCATCTCCTTTCCGGCTGGCGGCTGCGGGCGCAAGACTTCTCCCTCTCCGGCGGGTATGAATTCTTGAGCTCGTCGATTCTTGATTGTTCTTGTGTTCTTTCTCAGGCTAGTTTCTTGCTTTCTTGGGTTTCAATAGACTGATTCGGTTCCAAGCAGAGGCGTCCACAGTTCATTGTTTGATTCTTGATCAAACTGACGTGTTCTTGCGTTCTTTCTGAAACTAGTTTCTTGCTTTCTTGGTTTCAATAGACTGATTCGGCTCCAAGCAGAGGCGTTCAGGTTGTGTTCTTGCGTTCTTTCTGAAACTAGTTTCTTGCTTTCTTGGTTTCAATTCACTGGTTCGGTTCCAAGCAGAGGAGGTCAGGTTGTGTTCTTGCGTTCTTTCTCAATCTTCCAATCGATTGATTCAGTTCAAACTTTGAACTTGCAGAGGCAGTCAGGGTTCAGTCGGCATCGGCATCAGGTGCAGACCCGGTGCACGCCGGCGGAGGCTGATGCAGCTGGTGTCACCCGCAAGAAGCAACCTGCGCCAATCTCAAAAAAAGACCTAGTTGCGGCTCTGGTTTTGGTCAAAGTTACAGGGACAATTGGTGCATACATCTGCCAGAAGTTCAACCTGCAGCTGCCGATGCCCGAGGACTGGATCGGCGTGGCCACTACTGTCCTGCTCTACGGCAAGTCTGCATACAAGATTGTCAAAGATGCCAAAGACGTTGCAGAATTGGTGATGTACATCATCAAACTGTTCACGGATGATTCTACAGGACCCCAGCCAGCAACAAGTGACAAGGCATCGACGGGCGATGAGGCAATCCCAGCAACAAGCAAGGAGGCCAAGTGAGGAAGCTGTCAACTGCCAGAAGCTATTGTAGCATGTAGATAGAGAAGAAGATGGGTCTATTTGAGTGAAATCATGTTCATTAGTTGTCAGAGGTTTTCTGATTTTTTTTTGTTCTTTAGCAGCACAGGCTAGATGCTTAATTCAGTTGCATCAAGCAAAACCAACATTAGATTTGGTTCTGTACAAGACAATTAGACAAAGATGAGATACATTACAGGAAACAAGTTCAGGGCTGAATTTTTTGAACTAAGCCTCTTCTTTTTTACCAAAAAGCTCCATTGTATTAGTGAAACCACCAGTCTTGCTACATTCAGCAAATTACATGTAGCCCTTGACAGGGGAAGGAAAACTCATCAATAAAAGCAAAAGCAGTAGTGCTGCATAAGCAACAGCTATTACAGGGCCAGAAAGAACCAAAGACGCACGGCTGGGTAAAGGACCTTCAAGCAACCCTAGTCCGGTGTGCTGCTATCTTCAGGCTTCCATGATTTCCGTCGCATTTTGATCACCACCTTAATCAGGGAGCAGCTGCGATCGTAAACGCCGCCGGCCACAACAAAGTCTGAGACTTGAGACAAAATGTCTAGGCACTCATACTCCACTTTTTTCTGAGCAGGTCCTACTGGAGCAGAAGAAAATTTCAAACTTGTCTTCATCAATCGCTACTAGGATACCACCAGCCACACCGGTGTCAAGTAAAGAATTTCAGGCAAAATTACCAAAACCTATTAAATTGTTAAAGAAGCCAGGACTAAAGTCCATTGTCATTGTTTCAGAAAAGGCCACTAAATCAGGATTGAGTTTTGTAAGTTATGATACACCTCCTGCATGCATCTAACTCTATTGAGGTTATTAAAATCCCGGACATTTCAAACCAGACTAGTCATTTAAGCATTTTTTTATTATATTTGAGGGCAGATGACTTCCCAACCTTGCTTAAGCAGCAATCTTTTGCCGTTGTAGTCTTAAAAAGAATTTGAATTCTCAATTATATTATGCCATGCCTGAAAATATAAAATATAAAACCAGAGAATTGGAACCATCATATCAGGTAAAAACCCAGCATGATTATAGCTTAGGACAAAATATAACTTTGGCAAGATGTGGACAAATCTACTAGAAAATTTGCATGAAAGAGACGCCGTAAAGAGACAATCATAACTTTTGTTGGAGGGAGAGAGGCGATTGGAAGAGCTGAATTTTATTGTTGTTGCTTGAATTCTGCAGTACCATATGATGAGTAGCAAAGAGCCTGAGAGAATACATGTACTTGAAGAGAAATCACAATGAAGGTAAAAGTGTGGATAGAGGGAAACTTTAGCCGAGAACCATACCGCTGGAGGATTTGCTGCAAGAGTAAAAATGGTGAGGCAATTGTATCCAGCCAGTGGTTTTGCCCTCTTCCGCTAAAAAAATCCAGCCAGTGGCATCACGCAATGGTCCTGATTGTGTAAAAATTTCATGTTTTCTGTATTTAACACGGGCGACATTCCCCTGGATGTTGCTTGTGTTATTAGGAAAGACTAGCGCATATGCCCGTGCGTTGCAACGGGAGATATTTATTACGAGAAGCAACGGGAGAGAAATGATGTGTCCTCCGAAAATAGTCTCCGTAGCGGTGGCCGATAGAGCTAGGAGCTGCGATCTTCTTGCGGGTCATGTTTGGCCGACGAGATCTTGATAGTGGTGGGGTTGGTCAGCGTCTCCTATCACGGCGTAACCAAATGTGTTACTAATTGCAGCGCATAAATCAAAGACTCGATGACATGCTGCTAGCTAGTTGAACAAACACGTTCTATTGACCAATCGCAAGCGCGGATATGTAAGAACATAATACATCATCAGACTTGAAACATATTTTAATCTTTTTCAAACCTATCATAAAAAATAAGAATGAATTTGCGTATATTCTTTGAAACATGAACATTTTTTGAAATTTCAAACAGATTTCTGAAAATTCTAAATATTCCCAAAAGACATGAGCAAAATTTTAAATTGGAATATATTTTCTTAAATTCACAAAACAATTCTTAAAATATGAACCTTTTATAATAAACTGAACATTTTTTGAATTAGTGAACAATTTTTTTAAATGGTAACATGTTTTGAACATTCAGAAGTTTTATGAAAAAAAAATTCAATTAAGAAAAGTATTTTAATTTCGTAACCATTTCACAAAAAAAACATTTACAAATTTGAAACATTTTTCTAATGCAAAAAGAAACATTGGAAATTGTGAATAATTGTGGAAAATATAAACATTTTTTGAAAACTCGGGAACTTTTATTTTATTTCGAAAAATTTCAGAACAAAAACAAAGTTCTGAACTTTTATAAAACAATTTTGTTTTTTAGAATTTGGAATATTTATGAAAAACTTGAACCAAAAAATGAAATTCTGAGGTTTTTTGAAAATTTCGAATTTATTACTCCCTCCGTCCAAAAATAAGTGTCTCAACTTAATACTAACTTTAATACAAAATTATACTAAGGTCAAGACACTTATTTTGAGATGGAGGGAGTAGAAAAGAAAAAAACGAAATTAAACTTGGAAGGGTAAAACTTAAAAATAATTAGGAAAGAAAAAGAGAAAGAAAGAGGAAAAAGACAGAATGCATGATAAAACAAAAATGGGCCGGCCAAGTATTGGGCGACGTGTGCGAACCTTTCGGTATTTGGCGCTCTGTGCGGTAAATAGGGTGCTGCCAGCTGTGTGCGCCTTGCAGCACTGGGCCTCAACGCGCGTCCCAGATACGAAATCAGTACAACCCGTTTTTCTTTTTGAACAAACACGTTCTATTGACCAATGGCAAGCGCGGATATTTAAGAACATAATGCAGCATCAGATTTGAAACATATATATTTTTCAAACTTATCATAGAAAATAAGAATGAATTTGCGTATATTCTTTGAAACATGAACATTTTTCGAAATTTCAAACAGTTTTTTGAAAATTCTGAATATTTCCAAAAGACATGAGAATTTTTTTAATTATAATATTTCTTCAAATGCACAAAATAATTCTGAAATCATGAACCTTTTCATAATAACCTGAACAATTTTTGAATTAGTTCACAATTTTTAAAAATTGTAACATGTTCTGTACATTCAGATTTTTTTTAAAAACACTTTATTCCATTAAGAAAATTATTTTAATTTGGTAAACATTTCAAAACAACATTTTAAAAATTGAAACATTTTTAAAAATGCAAAAAGAAACATTGGAAATTGTGAATAGTCGCAGGAAAAATATATATATTCTGAAAAATTGGAAACTTTTTTTATTTTGAACAAATTTCAGATGCAGAAAAGCAAAGTTCTGAATCATTTTAAAACAATTTTTTTAGAATTTGGAATAGTGGTCGAAAACTTGAACCAAAAATTGAAATTCTGAGTTTTTTTTTGAAAATTTGGAATAGTGGCGCGAACAGTGTGTAGTGCTTCCCCTCAGCCCTAAGGTCCTCTTGTTCGTCGCGGTACAAGTATTTGTCATATGGATCATGACTTTCTCCCCCGCAAGCAAGGTTGGGAGTACTCGGGATCCATGACGTGGATGGGATCTTCGTTTAGAGTTAAACAAAGAGAATGTTGTGTTTAGAACTTAGTCGCGTGTGACTTAACAAAGTCTCAATAGTGTGACGTCCGCGTAGTTGTTTTGCTACGAGCGGCATGACTAGATGTTGCAATCGACAACTAAAAATGTTGCAAATTTTTTGCAAGCAACGACAACTGACGCTTCAACCAGTGTGACTAAATGCTACAATCGTCAAAGGCGGATGTTGCGACCGGTGAGACGATGTGCTACGAATGGCGAGGGCACATGTTATGACCGGTGAGTTGACATGCTGCAACCAGCAATGATGGATGCTGCAATCAGTGTGACAAAATGCTGTGAGGTCCATTGAATGGTGCTCAGTCCAGCATGAATCTTCATGCAAAAGTTCAACAATTGAGCAACCAACTAAGACTTGGTTAAATCTCGGTCCACCGAGTTATACGAAGCCTGCAAAGGGAATATAAAAGTTTGTCCATCAAAATGTTAGCACGAAATTGCGCCAGTTTTATTGGTTAGCATGTGATAGAAGCGAACGTGAGGTCGTTGGTTCGATCCCTGTGTGAATAATCATTTTTTAATTCCTATTTCTTTCTCTCTCTATTGACAGATGGCCCCATGCTGATGTGTCACAAGTGGGACACGGGATACGTACGCGACCCGTCCAGGACTGCCACTTCAATCTCCAAGACCATATAGCTGGCGTATTTACATGTACTAGCAAATATGTCCGTGCATTGCAACGGGAGAAAACAGCCCTCACACGTCCTTACCCATTAAGCATGGCTAAAGACCTCACCCCCGTGCCCATATAACATAATAAACATGACTAATACCTCATCTTCAGGTCCACATCCTCCATTTCAATATAACATCAGACCCATGTCTCCACTTGCCGTCTTTGTCGTCCTCGTCGCCGATGGTCACAACACCAGTTGTCACTCACCAAGGTCGGCCAGGTCCAATAACTGGATTGTTGAGCCGCCTTCGTGTCCGACGAAGATCAAGAGCGTTGAAGAAAGTTTTTTTTATTATCTGGCTAATATAGTAGGAAAAATTATTGCACATAATATATGTCCGTGTCATCATGTAAATTGAGTAGTTTGTATCAGATAGACCATGAAACCTTAGCTGGACTCCTCATGTATTTTGACGGGAGTCACTGGGCCGAGTGAGACTGGTCGTACATGAAGACACGACAGAGAAAAAGATTCATTCCATATCCCTAGTTTAATAAATTGAACTAAAACAATGCATCAGGTGGGCATATTTTAAAAACTCGCAAAGTTTTATTAATAGGTATAGATTAAAACAATTTAGCTACAGTACCTCCCAGTTTTTTTTAAAAAAATCTTGATTTAAAAAACTGTTTGACTTTTCAAATTCCTTTTTTTGTGGGAAAGACTTTTCAAATTCAAAGCTCATAAAAAACTTTTTTTAAAATGTTTGCAAATTCAAAAAATAATCACAACAGTACCTCCTAGTTTTAGAACTTGTTTGTGTTTTAAAAAATAGTCAGGTTTCAAAAAATAAACATAAAATTGTTCTTTTTTTAAATGTTTGGGCTTCATTTTTTTTATTACCAACTTTCGCGTTCTAAATATATTCACTTTTTCAAAAAGAATAACGTTTCTTCTCAGTATCTGACGCGACTGTGAGCTTAATTTTATATTTCGCGTTGCTAATTAAACACCAAGTCTTATTTAGTCTAGTGGCTAGCATTTTGAGCGATAAAGCATGAGCAGCTGGGTTCGATCCCTCGTGGTGCAGTATTTTTTTCTTGAATATGTTTTTACTGGCGCGGGCTGTGTGTACGCTAATGGGCCGGCCCATTGCTGCTCTGTGCATCTTATGATATTTTTTTACAGAAACCAATCGGGAGAAGGAGAAAATGCCCGTACGTGGAAACGCCTGACGTACGAAAATTTTCTGGGTCCCACCGTAAAGCAAAAAAAAACTGGAGAAACAATCCTCCCTTTAATATTAGGTAAAGATGAGGATCGTATTGAAGCACTTCGCAACCACGAGGAACATGTTAGACATCGCGTACAACTACGAGGATGAGTCTGCACACTATCGTTTTCTTTCTTTCTGAGGGAAGAAAGAAAGGCGATCTCGCTGCCACCGCCAGAGAGCTTCCTTGCGCCACCATCGTCCGACGGCTCCCCTCTGCCAATGACCTCGGTCGTTGGTGGTGGTGGGGTCATTGGATCCACATGTGTGGATCATTTTAGGCATAATAACTTAGGTTTATGGGTTGTCCATTGTCTTGGCTTCGACTATGGTGCTGGCAGCGCTGAATAAAGAATCTTAAGATCCTTCCCCGACAAGGCCATCCACCCTATGGCTGGGGTTGGTTTTTGAAACCAGTCTATTCAAGTAATAAGGATGGCATGGTGGCAGCGGCATCCTCGTGGTGGACGTGTGTCATCTGTGTCCATTGTTGCGATGAATTTTGCTCCAGCGTCGACATGGAGCTTGAGAGGTAGTCCAGAATCGGATGCAAAATGTGGTTTGCATCGGCAGCATCTGAAAGATGGTGGATCGTGTTCTGGATTTGTGGTTCAGACTAGCCACAGTGCATAGTAACATACACTAGTAACATACGCATATCTCTAGACTATGTTACTACCTTCATAGTGGATAGTAACATAAGTGTGATGTCATGCAAAGCTTCATTTATTAAGTTATAGACTCATAGTGCATTGGGATATGTGATGTTACGGTAACTAGCTAAGTTACTCAAACTACATCTCTCCTCATTAACTCATTGGCACATAAGAGCATGGTTAATAATATAGCCAGCTGCTGGCTATATGATGTTGTCATGTCACACATAGTCAAGCTTATAGCCAACAAGTACAATAGCTAGATATAAATATGTGCTACTTTGTTGATACATGGCCCACCCCACTCTCTCACAAAGTACCTAAGAGCACGTGCTGTAGCCGGCTGTTAACTAGTAGCCCGCTTCTCTTCTCTCTCCTCTTCTCTCTCTTCCAAGTACTCCCTCCGTCCGGGTTTATTAGGCCTCTCAGCATCACAAGCATGTCCCTTTTTATAAGGCCTCGCTTTGGAAAGGTGCATGCATGCAACCATTTCATTGGTTGCATTAAAAGCCATTGTTGTTGGTGCCTTGGCTGGGAAATTAATACACTTCATGCATGCTTTTTCATTGGCTGCATGCATGTGAGAGAGTGCATTGGGAATGAAATGGAAGAATTAATGTTAACAAATTACTATGTGTCTTGGTCTAAGAGAAGTTGTCTTCAGGCCTAATAAACCCGGACGGAGGGAGTAAGCAAGAATACAATATTTAATGTCTTACAACCCGCCTATATCACCTTATTGTACTTGCTCTAAGCAAATTTTCTTAGGCCCTGTTTGGTTCCAAATAAGTCACCAACTTATAAGTCAAAAAGTGAAAAAAATGACTTATTTTGCCAAACAGACCTGACTTATAAGTCACCCCAACTTATAAATCATAAGTTGATCCACACCAACTTAAAACTTATAAGTCACTTCCTTTTGCGTGGGTCCCATCACATGCATGATTTGGATTGGTGTGGGAAGGTGTGTTAGGTGACTTATAAGTCAGGTGACAACCAAACAGGCGTGACTTATAAGTCACTGGTTTTAAGTCACCCACCCGACTTATAAGTCAGGTGACTTATTGGAACCAAACAGGCCCTTAGTTGGACTTGATGTTATTGCTGAAGTTACTCCCACTGTGGCAAGTCTCATGGGAGGCAGCTATGGTTTCCTCTTCTCATGTCTTAGTCGTGCGGGGTGCGATGCCTCCTCTTCTATGTTCTACTTCTTTCACGCACATAGCCTCTGCCCAAGTTGCTACTTTATATTGTCACCGTACACGGTTATCATCCCTGAGGCATTGGAGCTAGCTCACCTGAACGTATCCTTGCACCACCAATATAACATAGACGAGGAGATCGATTCAGATGAAGAAGAGCTCAAACTGTACATCATAAAGGACAAATTTCACCATTCAGTTTACGCAGACGACCATAAGCCTACCTCATGCTTGGTGAGAGATTTTCCAGTTACTCATGTCCATCGACTTATCTAATTTGTGCCAACCTCCTACACACTCATATTATTGTTATTGCCCTATACATACCATGATCCATGTCATCTATGTACATGAACCGGATACCAGCCGATCCTACAGGATGCATCATTATCGCGCGCTACAATTCTTCATGGGAGTGTTCGCTCTTGATAAATATTGAAAGATGGCAAATTGAATGATCTTGATTCTTCGATATCGTGTTCGTTCTATAGCGAAGTACTCCCTCCGTTCGGAATTACTTGTCGTAGAAATGGATGTATCTAGATGTATTTTAGTTCTAGATACATCCATTTTCGAGACAAGTAATTCTGAACGGAGGGAGTAGTACGTATGTCCCATTGCAATATGTGATAAATATTAAAAGATGACTGAGAAGCGATGGCCCTCCTGAGGCCTTAGCCCCATCAAGCTCTAAATTTAGATGGCCCGGTCGGACACACCTAAAAAGAAAGGTGGCCCGATCGGACAGGTGCCCGAGTCCGGTTCGTCCCGCACTCGTTACGGACGGCTCTTTATTAATAGGCCGCCACGACGCCTACCGCCGGGTTTTCTTCCACCATAACAAATCGCCATGGCGTTAAATTCGGCGACAGTGGCTTCCCCCCTCGGCCTCTGCCCCGCAGCCGCAGGCGCCCTCGTCTCGCCCAGTGCCGCACGGAGCCGCCGCTCCAATTCCTACTCCTGCACCCCTCGCCTCCAGTTCACCAAGCGCAACAGATGCAGCGTGCTGAGGCTGTGCAGCGCACGCCCTAGCGCTCCGGCCCTCAACCAGTGGTGGGCGTCCGAGCTCACCCCGGAGGAGCTACCCACGGAGGAGACCGACGGGCCGACGACCGGGCACGGCTGGGAGGAGCTGGTGGCCATATGGAACGCCCTCGTCGCCGAGCCCTTCCGGCCCGTCCTGCTCGCCTTGCGCGAGATCAGGGACCGCGGCCACTTCTTCCGCTGCCGCAGCTACCACGCCGGGGTCGTCGCTGGTATGTATTTATGGACAGGTTTCTCCTTGGTTAATTTGTACAGGTTCTGATGCGAAAGCTTCATTGTATCTTCTTTTTTGTGCCAACCATGAAGCTGCTTTGTTCTGGTCAACGCAATTCGGAATCGGCTTGCTGATTCTACTGACAGCGAGTAGCAATGCAAGATCACTGATATCCAACTATTTGACTCATCTTCTTGTCTCTAATATCCACTGAACAAAAAATCCAGTATTACCTATTGTCCCATCCAATAAAATTCAGCATCATTGAATTTGCACGTACTGAATCTTTGCCCTTCCCAAATAAAATCTGAATATTGCACCGTTGGTTCCTCTTATTCATCGGTTTTCTTCACACTATACTAGTTTGATTTCATATTGATTTAATGTCAATTGAAGAAGTAGCAAACAGCCCACCACAAATTATCCGAGGAAGCATTGCACACAACTCAATTATGTTTTCTAATTATTTTGCAGGCCCGTTGTTGATGATTGCTGGTTTCTGCCAACTCCGTAAATTAGTACCAACCTTGTTCATGGATATAGTTCTTGGATATATATTCTACAAGTTGAGTGTTTTAGCAGCAGAACTGAAAAGAAATGGGAAGGCAAACCATACGTGTGCTCGTATACAGCTCGGTGAGTTTTGGAACTCAAACTATATCGTTTGTATTTATAAAATGGAGAAAACAAATATATCAAAATTTGTACTCTTGACCCTACTAAAAGATTTGTTAGTGCCTTGAGATTGGAACGAAAGAGTAGTCTTCTATAACTCATTTGAAACTTTATGACATGAGCGGTTCCACAGAAACCATTCGGGGAGTGGAAGGCACCTGTCTCTTACAAAGCTCTTCTCTGTTTCTCAAAGTAAATATTATTTTGCGTACTTGATTTTTTCATGTGAAGTACTTGTGTTCCCCCCACACAAAAAATCTTGCTTGTTGTAGATTTCGTCCAACTGAACATAGAAAAAAATATTCTTATTTTAGCAATGCACATGTATATTTCTCTCGTGGTGATTATACACCTTTATGAATAACGGAGAAATTAATATGTGCCTTTTATTTCAAATGCAGTTCTCTTACTTATTTTGTCATTCAAGGATAACAGCGCTTTCCGGGTAAGTCTTTGTTTATTAAAGAGCAAGGGCGCCTAAACTTCAACGCAGTCGTGAACATATTGTTTACTAATGGCTTTCTTTGGTTTATGGTAGGACGTTTACCGCCTCGTCACGGAATTGATTTGGTTAGTATTTTGGTGTAAAACTATTATTGCTATATTGTTCCATACTACACAAATAATCCTCTCTAAATAATTATCTGTTCATCTCAGGCTCATTTGTTTGGAAGTGTACGTGGCTGCAGTAACCTTTGAAATTGTGGACGAGGAGGATCCCAGACACGAAATGCTAGGAATTTATAAGATACTAACAACCAAAGGTGGCCTGATGAGGGTGAAATTCGATAGATGAGTAGTGTTAGTAAAGTTGACATGATTGACAACAACTCTCCTTTTTTTTGCCAGACTCGGTTATATCTTTGTCATGCATTTAATTTTGTTCTAGTGATTAAAACGACAATTATCATGGTCTATAGGTTGCTATGTTATACATCAGCATGATGTGTTCGACAAAATTACCCACATCCGTCATGCTAGTTTTAATTAACAATGTGGAGGACCCAAAAGTCCCGTTGACACAACACTGCAGAAAAGACCCCAAAAGAAATATAAATTACAACCAGGTCCTTCCTTTTTGCAACCCAGACCCCAAAGATGCCACTATAATGCAATATCACCTGCCACAAACAACCACTTCGTCGGAGACACACTGGCCACCGCCTCCAACCAACACCTTACCAACAACGGATACGTTGAAGAAGACACACTCGAAACTTCTATTGAGGCCCTACCAACTTGTAACGCCCCGGACACACCCACTGGTTACTGGCTGTTACTCCTGGCGGGATGTAGACTGACCCCACAGATCAACACTGGTCTTTCATGTGTACTTTGTCCTCATTCGCGCGCACCTGAGACCAACTTACTAGTTGTTCACTCATCCTGAAATTGCTCCAAATTGAGCACACTTAACATTGGAGTTCTTTCTGAATGGGCTCTCGAAAAAATAAATTCCTTGTTGATATGAGTAGTCTATCATCTGGCGCCTGACATTGATGCCATCCTAAACAAACTTTGTCAAAGGGCCCGAGCCTAATTCACAACAGAGGACCCCGAAATCCTGCTCCGCCCGTCTGCACTACATAAAGTAGAAGGAAGACCCAACGGCGGAGAGAGGCTCAGGGGCTATTGATCATATGGCATGTCTACAAAACTCACTTAAAAATAGACCATGGGTGATCAGTAGCAGTAGCCCGGTCTATGCCCTCAGGTCAAACACTGGACTAGGGGTGGATTAACGAATTTCTCGGGTCGTTAAGCTTAACAAGAAGAAAAAACTCTGATCAAAGTTGTTCGTTTGAAGCTCGTGAGCACTCATGATTACTTGTTAACATGCATTACCACCTTTTGCTTCAGTTACGATGTGTCTTTTTGTGAAGGAAGATAATAACCACACGAGGTATGCTAGTTGTTGTCTCCTATGAGCTGGGTTCACTAGTAGAAAAAGGGGCAAATCTGAGACACATTAGTGCCGGTTTGATTTTGAGCCGGCACTAATGTGTCCATTAGTGCCGGTTCCAACGGCTAGCCGGCCGTTCTCATTAGTACCGGTTCGTGGCGAACCTTTAGCACCGGTTCGTGCCACGAACCGGTACTAAAGAGAGTGGTGGCAGGATGTTGTCAGTTTGGGGCCCGTCCAACACCTTTAGTACCGGTTCGTGGCACGAACTGGTACTAAAGGTCGACGTACATAAACCCTTCGTCCACCCGAGCCACTCTGTTCTTCCCCTTTCCCCTCACTTCCTCTGTTCTTCCCCTCTCTTCCTCGAGCTCCTCACAAATTTTGCCCAAAATTTGTCAAGATTTGAAGGCCCCCATCCATTCAAATGATCACAAAGGTTAGCAACTTTGTCCTTTCAACTCTCGTTGCTAGATTAGCTCTTGCAATGCTTTGTATAGTGATTAATTTGGGAGGAATTATAGTTGCTAGTATTTGATTTATATGCAATTTGAGGTCAAAAATAACACTTAGTTTGCATATGTAGGTGTGGTTTACTTAATGCCTTCTAAATCTCCGTCGTAACCACTGTCGATCGCTCGCACTTTAAATCTGTTGCGGCACCACCTTGTGGTGAGGCTCTTGTTCATGAATGTTTTACATTACCAAATTGATGTTTGTGTGATTTGGATATATAGTTACTCGTATAATTATCTTACCCGTACGTTGTTTGTTATACATAGTGCTATGGTTTTGATATCCGTCCCCGTCGGCCCTCGTCCTTGTTATGATTCGGATGTGGTATATTCTCTTTTAAAACTAGTTGTTGCATTTCGTGTTTATGACAAATTATGCCCATCAAGTTGACATAGATATTTTTATCTAGGAGGTATGTGAACCGGAAATTCCAACTGACCCTATTGTCGAGAGGTTAAATTTAGTTGAAAGAGAAAACGAGTATTTGAAAGAAAAATTGAAAAGAATTGAGGGGGAGAAGATGGAATTGGAGTTGCATGTTGCTGATGTCGTCGATGATCACAAGATCAAGATGGAGAAAATAAGGTTGAAGATTAGAAAGATTAGAAAATATGCCATTGATAGTGTGCCTTGATATCATTATGTTATTGGATCAATTGTTACCTTAATTGTGATCTTGATCGCATTTGTTGTTGCATTTAAATTCTTTAGCTAGAGAGTTATTTGTATGTTGCATTTAATTAAGTGTTGTATATGAACTTTATGTATGAACTTGTATTAATTTGGTCTATTCGGTGTTGTGTAATGAAGATGAGCCGACAATGGATGTATGATGACTGATGCTCTCCCGAGTTCATTAATGGCGTGCATACTTTTCTGCTTGCCGCGGAGGTAAACAAGCGGGCGGATGATTTTATGCCTTGTCCATGTGTTGGCTGTAAGAATGGTCACAATTACTCTATGTCAAGAACCATTCACGTCCACCTATTTGAGTCCGGTTTCATGCCCCACTATAATGTTTGGACCAAGCACGGAGAAATAGGGGTTATGATGGAAGACAATGAAGAAGAAGAGGACGACGACGGCTATCCTGGCCATGGGTTCCCTGAATACGATGATACAACAATGGGGGAAAAAGCTGAGCCGGCAATGCGGGAAGAAGCTGAAGAAGAGGCATCAGATGAGCCCGTTGATGATCTAGGTCGGGCCATTGCCGATGCAAAGAGAAACTGCACAAGTGATCTGGAGAGGACAAAGTTGCAGTGCATGTTAGAGGATCACAAGAAATTCTTGTACCCGAATTGCGAAGCTGACAAAAAAAAGTTGGGCACCACACTTGAATTGCTGCAATGGAAGGCAGAGAATGGTGTATCTGACAAGGGATTTGGAAAGTTGCTGATAATGATAAAGAATATGCTTCCAAAGGACAATGAATTGCCCGAGAGTATGTATGAAGCAAAGAAGGTTGTCTGCCCTCTAGGGTTAGAGGTGCAAAAGATACATGCATGCCCTAATGACTGCATCCTCTACCGCGGTGAGTACGAGGATTTGAACGCTTGCCCGGTATGTGGTGCATTGTGTTATAAGATCAGTCGCGATGACCCTGGTGATGTCGAGGCGGCGCCCAGAAGAAGATTCTGCCAAGGTGATGTGGTATGCTCCTATAATACCACGGTTGAAACGTTTGTTCCAAAACAAAGAGCATGCGAAGGCGATGCAGTGGCACGCAGAAGACCGTAAGAAAGACGGAAAGTTGAGAGTACCCGCTGACGGTTCGCAGTGGAGAAAAATCGAGAGAAAGTACTAGAAGGAGTTTGCAGGTGATCGAAGGAACGTATGGTTTGGTCTAATTGCAGATGGCATTAATCCTTTTGGGGAGCAGAGCAGCAACCATAGCACGTGGCCTGTGACTCTATGTTTGTATAACCTTCCTCCTTGGTTGTTCATGAAGCGGAAATTCATTATGATGTCAGTGCTCATCCAAGGCCCTAAGCAACCCGGCAACGACATTGATGTGTACCTAAGGCCATTAGTTGAAGAACTATTACAGCTGTGGAATGGAACAGGTGTATGTGCGTGGGATGAGCACGGACAGAAAGACTTTGACCTAAAGGCGTTGCTGTTCATGACCATCAATGATTGGCCTGCTCTCAGTAACCTTTCAGGACAGACAAATAAGGGATACCGCGGATGCACGCACTGTTTGGATGATACCGACAGTATATATTTGGATAGTTGTAGGAAGAATGTGTAACTGGGACATCGTCGATTTCTTCCGACAAGGCACCCCGTAAGAAAGAAAGGCAAGCATTTCAAAGGTAAGGCAGATCACCGGACGAAGCCTTGCCACCGTACTGGTGCTTATGTACATGATATGGTCAAGGATTTGAAGGTAATCTTTGGAAAGGGTCCTGGCGGACAACCTGTTCCGAAGGACGCTGACGGACGCACCCATGTGGAAGAAGAAATCTATATTTTGGGACCTGCCATATTGGAAAGACCTAGAGGTCCGCTCCGCAATCGATGTGATGCATGTGACGAAGAATCTTTGCGTGACCCTGCTTGGCTTTTTGGGCATGTATGGGAAGACCAAAGATACACCAGAGGCACGGGAGGACCAACAACGTATGCACGGAAAAGACGACATACATCAGGGTCAGGCCAGCTACGCTCTTACCAAAGAAGAGAAGGAAATCTTCTTTGAATGCCTGCTCAGCATGAAGGTACCGTCTGGCTTCTCGTCGAATATAAAGGGAATAATAAATATGGCAGAGAAAAGTTCCGAACCTAAAGTCTCATGAGCGCCACGTGATTATGACGCAACTCCTTCCGGTTGCATTGAGGGGCTTCTACCGAAAACGTTCGATTAGCCATTGTGAAGCTATGTGCATTCCTCAATGCAATCTCTCGAAGGTAATCGATCCAGAAATCATACCAAGGTTCTGAGAATGATTTGGTGCAATGTCTTATCGGTTTGAGTTGGTGTTCCCACCATCCTTCTTCAACATCATGACGCACGCGTCCTAGTTCACCTTCTTGAAGAGATTAACGTTTTGGGTCCTGTATTTCTACACAATATGTTCCCCTTTGAGAGGTTCATGGGAGTATTGAAGAAATATGTTCATAACCGTGCTAGGCCAGAAGGAAGCATCTCGAAGGGCCATGAAAATGAGGAGGTCATTGAGTTTTGTATTGACTTTATTCCTGACCTTAAGCCGGTTGGTGTTCCTGAATCGCGGCATAAGGGCAGACTGGAAGGAAAAGGCATGCTAGGAGGGCATCCAATAATATGTATGGACGGGTATTCATTCACTGAAGCACACTACACAATTCTACAGAATTCCGCTTTGGTGGCTCCGTATATGGAGGAACACAAGAATTTTCTACACTCCAAACACCCGGAGAAGTCTGACGACTAGATTACACGCGAACAAACGAGGACTTTCGCCCGTTGGTTGCAGAAACGTGCCCTAAATGATGGCGATATTCAAAATGACCTGTACTCGCTGTCCCAATTACCATCTTCGAATATAATGACTTTCAAAGGGTACCAAATAAATGGGAATACATTTTACACGATCGCCCAAGATAAGAAGAGCACCAACCAAAACAGTGGTGTCCGCTTTGATGCAACAATCAACATGGGAAAGGAAACATATTATGGTTACATAGAGGACATATGGGAACTTAACTATGGAGGTGATTTGAAGGTCCCTTTGTTTCGGTGCAAATGGGTCAATATGACACGAGGCGGGGTAACGGAAGACCCGCAGTACGGAATGACAACAGTATATCTCAACAATCTTGCGTATGCAGACGAACCATTCGTCCTAGCCAATGATGTGGCGCAGGTTTTTCATATGAAAGACATGTCTACCAGGCCGAGAAAAAGAAAAGATAAGGAAGTGAATGGATCATACGACGAGCCAAAGCGCCACATAGTTCTTTCAGGAAAAAGAAACATCATGGGAGTGGATGACAAGACAGACATGTCAGAAGATTAAGAAAAGTTTGATGAAATTGCTCCATTCACAGTGAATATTGACCCGAGCATCCAGTTAAATGATGAAGATTTTCCATGGCTATGGCGCAAAGGGACACACGTGGAGAAAAAGTTTCACACCCAAAGATCTGGGATGTGATCGGCTTCACTATCATCACTTTCTTCTGTGTTTCACACCCAGGAGATAATCTCTGTAATAGTTAGGGTAGTTATGTGTTTTGGCATTTGAAACGCAAAATTTTTTATGCGCAAACAAATTCTTTTCATGCATTTACTGATTTTTTCCAGCTAAATGACCCTGAAATTGAAAAGCATTTCAAATGAATTCAGAAAAGGTTGAAAGTTGGCATGGTATCATAATTTCATCCAAATAGCATGTGCAAAAAAGTAGAGAGGGTTACGGCAAAAACTGGATGCACTTCGTGTACAAAATGGACAATCTCTTTCGAAGTATCAGGGTTTCCGACGAAAACTCATCTGTTACAAAGGCATTTCATTTTTTAAACAACCTAAGCATTACCAAATTGAATATAATGATAAAACACACTAATATTAAACATAAAAAAACAATCACTGAAAAATCTTTTTTCAAAGTTAAGTTATTCACAAACTAGTGATTCACACAAATGTCAAATAATTCAAAATGTAAACTATTCAAATTTGAAAACTACCGGCACTAACAAAAAGTTTGTAATTTTTTGTACCTAAAGCAAAAATATTCACAAAGAAACTCTAAATACAGCAAAAAACAACTCAAAATAAATAAAACAAAAATAAATAAAGCAAAAAATTAAGAACATAAAAAGCCCGCCCATCGGGCCAAAGCGGCTGCATACGACCGAAACCCAACCTTTTGTTGGGCGGGATGCAGGCCCGCAAAGCTTGATGAGGCCCACAGGCGAAGAGAGCATGTAGGCCCAAGGGCTGCTTAGGAGAGGAGCTCGAGAGAGCTACCGACCTGGGCTTATAAACCGGTCACGGTAGCCCCTCGCCTAGCGAGGTGGGACTCCTCGGCTAGCGAGGTGGGACTAAACTTGCGCACCGCTCGAGTTAATAAGACCCCTTTAGTACCGGGTCGTAGCTCCGGCCCGGTACTAAAGGGGCCTTTAGTACGGTTGTAGCCACCACCCGGTACTAAAGGGGGCGCTTCCACGCCTGGCTGGCAAAACAGACCTTTAGTACCGGTTGGTGGCTCCAACCGTACTAAAGGTCCATCCTATATATACAACAGTTGGAAAAATTCACTTTCCTCTCTGTTTCTTTCCTCCGTCGCGCCGCCGCTTACGATCGACGCTGTCCTGTCGCGACGCCGCCGCGCCCTCGTCGCCGACCCGGCCGTCCCTCCCTCGTCGCCGCCCCGTCGACGCCGCCGCCCGTCCCGTCCCGTCGTCCCGTCGCCGCGCCACGCCGCCCAACCCGTCGCCGCGCCGCTTCATCGTCGCCGCCGCCCGTCGTCGCTGCCCGTCGTCGCTGCCCCGCCCGTCGTCGCTGCCCCGTTGTCGCCACCCTGTCCCGCCGCCCCGTCGTCGCCTCGCCGGTGAGCTCGCCCCGACCGCCATGTACACACACACACACACACACACACACTACACACACACACACACACTACACACACACACATTAGTTTGTTTTTATAAATGTTTCTGTTTTTTAGTTATAGAAATGTTAGAAATTATTCTGTTTTTTAGTTATAGAAATATTAGAAATGTTAGTTATATAAAAATATTCTAAATTTTTTCTGTTCTTTAGTTATAGAAATGTTAGCAATTTTTCTATTTTTTAGTTATATAAATATTAGAATTGTTATAGAAATGTTAGTTATATAATCAGGAAATTTTAGAATTAGTTTTAGTTAGATGAATTAGATTAATGTCAAATTATTAGAATTTGCATATATATAGAATTTTAGTTATCACAATCCAATCATTTAAAAAATGTTACTTTTTGCGGGCATAGTATTTGTTCTCGATGATATGCCCGACCCGCATCCTCGCCGTCGACCCGTTCGCGACGACGTCCTGCTTCAGAGGACCCATGTCCGGGACTGGGCTCCGCCGGGCTGGCACTGGGAGGTGCTACCTGGAGGGGTGCGCCGCTTGGTGTGGAACCCGGCCTCGGGTCCTGTCGTCGACCCTGATGTCCTTTGGTAGCGTTTGCGTGGGCCACATTCGGTGCAAAGGGAGCCGGCGCCGCCGGAGGTGGTGCGTCTCCGTGTCAGGGAGGAGGACGAGCACGTGAGTTAATACAAATTCTGTTTTTGCTTACTAGCTAGCTAGATGTTAATAATTAAGTGTATACTGTTTACGATATATAGTTGATTAATTTTATGCACATGTCCGCTTAATTAAGACATGCAAACGTGTGCGCATGCAGTTTCCACTAGATCTTGTTAGTCATTAAAGTTGACAAAGCAACAGTTGAAGTACTCGACTCGCTACTTAAAAAAGATAAAGACTACACCATCATGAAGGGGATAGTCAACAGGTAATTTCAATCATTATTAACTATATCTCGGCCTATTATTAGTTCTCATTTCCTGATATGAACTATTTAATAACCCCTTTATTGATTTTCTTTGCCGGCGGGCAGGGCTTGGGCAAAGTTCAAGGTGACTCCAGGCAAATGGCCAAAAAAGTTGTTTTGGCATTAACCAAGGGTAAGTAATTAAGTAGTACTAGCTAGCTAGCCATCTCTTTAATTCTTGTTTCAATACCATTAATTAATTATCATGCTTGATTAATCATTATTTGATTCAATCCATTCTCGTAAAGGACCTGAAGCAGGCGCCGGGGAATGATCTGTGTGCATTCTACATTTGCGAGAACATTCGCATGATGGCGTCCGAAAGGAGCAGATCTCAAAGACAGGACTGGGTACGTTGTCATAACTCTATTCACACCATTATCGATATCTTGTAACACAACTAATACACATGCATATTGATCTCCTTCTTAACAGTTCAGAGAGGTGCGGGATAAGCTCCTACCAGCGGACGGCATACTAGCACTTCAAGAGGAAATAGCCGGATTTTTGCTCGACCAGGTCATAGATCCCAAAGGAGAATACTATTACCCGCTACCGCCCCCATGAACCACTTGTCATCGTGCATGCTCGGAAGGCACCAAGGCAACATGTAGGAGAAATTGTATATGTATATACATGTGTATGTGTGAATACTTAATGGTGTTGGCTGTGAGACATTTGATGATATATATTATATATATATGCGGTTCTACATACGAGAAAATCTATTTATATATATGCATAATGTGTACAATTTGTAGTATCATGAAATACCAGCAAACAAAAAAATTAAATTGAAAATAAAGCCAAATTGAAAACACAAAATTAAAGCAAAAATTAAAAAAAAAACACCCAAACATTTAGTACCAGTTGGTGTTACCAACCGGTACTAATTTACTACACGCACCCGGACCTGACTCGTGCCACGTGGTGGCCCTTTAGCGCCGGTTCGTGACGAACCGATACTAAATGGGCGGACCTTTAGTCCCCACTCTTTAGTGCCGGTTTGTGAACCGGCACTAAAGGCCCTCACGAACCGGCACTAAAGGCCAGTTCTGCACTAGTGGTTGGTCAGTTAGACTGAATTGATGTGCCACAAAATGATGCCACTGAACATACAAAATGTGGAGTGTTGTATTAATGAGCTACTCATGAAACTCATTAGATTGCCCATTAAGCTTGTTAAGTTTAATGAGTTGAATGGTTGGCTTTCTTCATTAAGAAGCGAGCTACGAGTATAGAGCACCTCCTGTGTGCGAACAAAGAAAAAGGGCTACCCAACCAGACCCCCCAAATCATGATGATATGTCTGGGCTGTTCGTTAACCTTTAAATCCAATCCATATGGGGGGAGGAAATGAGGATGCCCAGGCAATTTGCCATGTCAGACACGGCCCACATGGGACCACTTTATCTCTTTCTTTACTATTTTTGTCCCATCATCCCCACCAATCATTTGCATGTTTCCGAACAATTTGAGAGGACACGACTGCATGCACAAACAAATGAGGATTCAAAGCGCACACGCCCGTATAGGTCCGTGGACATTTAGAGGGTCAAATTTGGCAAATCCGATTGAGGATGCTCTTATCGAGCCAAGCTACTGAGCATTTCATTAAGCTCGCAAACTACAAGATTTTGGTCGACCCCTACTCTCAACCCATTTGACGGTTTGACCTGATCGAACGTCCAATTGATTTTAGGTGACCCGGTCGGACTCTTGTTCTCTCTACCCCTACGCCTTCTGGATCTTGAATAAGCCACCACGTAGTCAAACACTTATTTGTCTTCAAAACAGGATTTCACCCTGTTTTATATATAAATAAGAAATCGACCAAATGATAACAAGGTATTGAAGAAGCCCTCATGAGCCGATCAAACAAAAGCTGCGACACAACTAGCTGAAAACAATAAAAATGCACAGCCATGCGCTACTAAACGGCTTCAGCAAGCTATCGAGAATAAGCACAAGAGACATGTCGTCGTGCTCGAGAGACACGCAGACTCATTGATGAAGCCCTCAAGAGGGTCATGTTGCAAAGCACCGCAGCTGCCACGTCAGCCCGAGGCAAACTGAGGTTTTTCACACTGAGTTTCAAAATGTAGGAGAAGGATCAAACCTACTCCCCAAGAGGAACGGGGCACCCATGCTATAAGACAGTATCCATGCCAATTATTGTCCACATGACATGCAAAATGACAAGGTTTGATCATCACAGACCTCTTCCGTCAAAATCGTGCTCGCATCGTGGTGAATCAAACATTTTCAAAAGCAAACGACAACCAAACACTTTCCTTTTCTTGTGAGACTTTTTTACCTCACTAATACGCCCACAATAAGACCACTCGACAAATTCCACTTTCTATTGACCAACATTTGTGTTGGATTTTTTTTATGAAAAATGCAAAGAAACACAAATAGTGACGAAATACAATCAAATGAGAAGTATGCAAAACATCTATAATGTGTTGCCTACATCATGGAGAAGTAGTGTACACAACATTGGAATGTTATTCTCAAAAGGTGCTTCAAATAGGTCTTAGATATGAGTTGTTCGAAGAGTAAACGGGAGTCCACATCATCACTTGGCAAGTTCAAATGTGAGATTAAACTTGTGATCAATTGAATAAGACATGATCCTTGATCACTATTGTCCATGTTAAGGATGTCAATTTTATCCATGGACATGGATACCCATAGATATCCGACCCGAATGGATCGGGTCTGGATATGCTTTTGTGCCCATGGGCGGCACCCAAACCCGGTCCTATTGCTCGCAGGTAGGGCATGGATATAATCTTGTACCCATGGGTACACCCAAACCTGACTCGATAATAAGCATTAATGGGCAAAAATCTGCTATCCCTACTCCACAGTCACATGTCCTGTTGCAATTTTACATGTTGTTATGTAAAACATGCAAAAGAAATTGCACAATCCCCGTCGTAACTTTTATTAGTTGACATTCCATCCCCACTAACATACTCCAGTGCCCCATCCCTTATTTCATATCTTCGTTAAATGACTCGTCATCCTCATATTTTAGAAAAATACTAAATGATATTAGGTTGTTAGTGGACATTGATTTACCATCCGTTGATGTTTACAATAAGTGAGGCCTAGCTTGCCACGAGGTGAAGAATGGAAGAGATTATGTTAACATTGTGTTATGTCTTATTTATATGTCTTGAGGGGACCCAATAAATATCCAATGGGTATGGATATCCATCAGGTTTGGACATGGACACCATTTTTCACCCATGGATTTTTTCACTAGCGGCACTTCATGGATATGGATTTGATATGGTTCAACCCGATCCAAACCCGACCCATTTCCTGTTGGAAATATGCCCTAGAGGCAATAATAAATTAGTTATTATCATATTTACCTGTTCATGATAATCGTTTATTATCCATGCTAGAATTGTATTGATCGGAAACTCAAATACATGTGTGGATCCATAGACAACAACGTGTCCCTAGTAAGACTCTACCGGACTAGCTCATTGATCAAAGATGGCTATGAGTTGTCATTTGATAACGGGATCACATCATTAAGAGAATGATGTGATGGACAAGACCCAAAGTATAAACGAAGCATGTGATCATGGTAAGTTTATTGCTATATTTTCTGCATGTCAAGTATATGTTCCTATGACCATGAGATCATGCAACTCACTGACACCGGAGGAGTACCTTGTGTGTATGACTATAAAGGTGCTCTACAGGTATCTCCGAGGGTGTCTGTTGAGCTGGTATGGATCAAGACTGGGATTTGTCACTCCGTATGACGGAGAGGTATCTCAGGGCCCACTCGGTACAACATCATAATAAGCTTGCAAGCAATGTGACTAATGGGTTAGCCACGGGATCTTGTATTACGGAACGAGTAAAGAGACTTGTCGGTAACGAGATTGAACTAGGTATGGAGATACCGACGATTGAATCTCTGGCAAGTAACATACTGATAGACAAAGGGAACTGCATACGAGATTAGCTGAATCCTTGGCATCGAGGTTCGACCGATAAGATCTTCGTAGAATATGTAGGAACCAATATGCGCATCCAGGTCCCGCTATTGGTTATTGACCGTAGAGGTGTCTCGGTCATGTCTGCATAGTTCTCAAACCCGCAGGGTCTACACTCTTAACGTATGGTGACGATATAAGTATAGTTGAGTCATTATGGTGGTTACCGAAGGTTGTTCGAAGTCCCGGATGAGATCCCGGACATGGTGGGGAACTCCGAAATGGTCCGGAGGTGAAGATTGATATATTGAACGAAGGGTATTGGAGTCCGGAATTGTTCCGAGGGTATCGGGTGATGACCAGCATCACCTAAAGGGGTTTCGGGGGGCCCCAACAAGTGTTTGGGGGAGGGAGGGCATGGGCCAAGGGGAGGGGGCAAACCGAAAGGGGTTGTGGCACTCCCCTAGGGCAGCCACCCCCTTTGCCTTGGGGGCCAAGGCTCCCGGGGGGAGGCGCACCAAAACCCATCTAGGGTTTCCCCCTGGTGGCCGCCGGCCCCCCTAGGGAACCCTAGGGCACCCCTCCTCCTCCCTTCCCCCTATATATAGGGGGAGCCCGTCTATATTTTAGAGAGGAGGGGTTTGTCTTTGCTCAATATTATCTCATCTATGTGCAAATCCCATATTGTCATCAATCCACCAAAAAAGGGGAGATTGTAAGGGCATTTGTATCCCTTAAGTGTTTTGGTGATTGATGACAATGCTTTTGCGGACTAATCGTGTGCCTTGAGTTTCTCAGATACTTCATCACTAGGCAAGAGACGATTCGGTGCCCCTCGGAGACTATTGAAGTCGGCGTTGTTCTACGTTTCTCTTTGGTGGATTTGAGTCGTAGGAGAGCCGTACTATTAAGAGGGGGTCCGCGTCGGAAAGGTTTGGGTGGAATCAACACGTACACTTGTCCTACCTTTCCTTGCACTTTGGAGCATCTCTTCGTTATCCTAGTTGTGCCTAAATCTGACGGCTACTGCTGTACTTGCTGTAGTACCGCAAGCACCAGCGGTAGTACCGCTGTGGGTCACGGTAGTACCGCTCCTCTGGAGCCTTAGTACCGTGACTCCCAGGCCTAGTGCCGCTCCGGTACGGTAGTAGGGGCGGATGTAATTTTTTACATCCACGCCCCCACGGTAGTACCGCTCGTCCTGCGCTGTAGTACCGCGGGAGCCACGGTAGTACCGCTCCCCAGGAATCGTAGTACCGTGGCCCTCCTACCTAGTACCGCGGCGTCACAGTAGTAGGAGCGGATGTAATTTTTTACATCGCGCCTCAACGGTAGTACCGCGTCGGATTTTTGCACTGCCTCATTTTCAGCGGAAGTAGGCGCGGATGTAATTTATTTCATCCACGCTCTTCGTAGGCAATGACTTTCCTGCCTTGCGGTAGTACCACAAGGGGGAGCGGTAGTACCGCATAGCGTAATCTTGCACCCAAGTCGAGCAAGTCCCGCCTCTCTTGCTGCCATGCTGAAGTACCGTGGTCCGCCACGGTAGTACCTGTGACCTCGCGGTAGTACCGCGCCCCTAGAGCGGTAGTACCGCGTGTCGCAGGCTGAACATGTGGATAACGGTTGGATATTTCCCATGTCTATAAAAGGGGCGTCTCCTACCTCTAGCTGACTACATCTTCCATCTCTAAGCTCCATTGTTGCTCCAAGCTCCATTTTCGCCCGATCTCTCTCCCTAGCCAATCAAACTTGTTGATTTGCTCGGGATTGGGTGACAAGGCTCCGATCTACACTTTCACCAAGAGAGATTTGATTCCCCCCACTTATCCCTAGCGGATCTTGTTACTCTTGGGTGTTTGAGCACCCTAGACGGTTGAGGTCACCTCGAAGCCATACTCCATTGTGGTGAAGCTTCATGGTGTTGTTGGGAGCCTCCAATTGTTGTGGAGATTGCCCCAACCTTGTTTGTAGAGGTTCGGTCGCCGCCTTCAAGGGCACCAATAGTGGAATCACGGCATCTCGCATTGTGTGAGGGCGTGAGGAGAATACGGTGGCCCTAGTGGCTTCTTGGGGAGCATTGTGCCTCCATACCGCTCTAACAGAGACGTACTTCCCCTTAAAAGGAAGGAACTTCGGTAACACATCCTCGTCTCCACCGGCTCCACTCTTGGTTATCTCGTGCTTTTACTTTTGCAAGCCTACTTGTGTTGTATCCCTTGCTTGCTTATGTTCTAGTTGTTATTGCATCATATAGGTTGCTCACTTAGTTGCACATCTAGACAACCTATTTTGTTGCAAAGTTTAATTTGGTAAAGAAAAGCTTAAAAATTGTTAGTTGCCTATTCACCCCCCCTCTAGTCAAACTTATCGGTCCTTTCACCTTGGCATCGAGGTTCGACCGATAAGATCTTCGTAGAATATGTAGGAACCAATATGCGCATCCAGGTCCCGCTATTGGTTATTGACCGTAGAGGTGTCTCGGTCATGTCTGCATAGTCCTCAAACCCGCAGGGTCTACACTCTTAACGTATGGTGATGATATAAGTATAGTTGAGTCATTATGGTGGTTACCAAAGGTTGTTCGGAGTCCCGGATGAGATCCCGGACATGGTGAGGAACTCCAAAATGGTCCGGAGGTGAAGATTGATATATTGAACGAAGGGTATTGGAGTCCGGAATTGTTCCGAGGGTACCGGGTGATGACCAGCATCACCGAAAGGGGTTTCGGGGCGCCCCAACAAGTGTTTGGGGGGGGAGGGCATGTGCCAAGGGGAGGGGGCAAACCAGCCCACTAAGGGGATGTGTGCCCCCTCACCCTTTCCCACGTGACCAGAAGGAGTGGGGGCACTCCCCTAGGGCAGCCACCCCCTTTGCCTTGGGGGCCAAGGCTCCCGGGGGGGAGGCGCACCAAAACCCATCTAGGGTTTCCCCCTGGTGGCCGTCGGCCCCCCTAGGGAACCCTAGGGCACCCCTCCTCCTCCCTCCCCCCTATATATAGAGGGGTAGAGGGAGGGCAGCCGCACCCATCTATGCCACGGCGCTGCCCTCCCTCTCCCTCGTAGTCCTCTTCCTCTTTGTAGTGCTTAGCGAAGCTCTGCCGAGATTCCACCACCACCGCCGCCACCACGCCATCGTGCTGTTGGAGGACTCGATCTACTACTTCACCATGGCTCGCTGGATCGAGGAGGTGAAGCCGTCATCAAGCCATACGTGTGGTGAATGCGGAAGTGTCGTCGTACGGCACTTGGATCGGTAGTTCGCGGGACGGATCGTGATTGGATCGCGAAGACATTTGACTACATCAATCGCGTTTCTCAACACTTCCTCTTAGCAATCTATAAGGGTATGTAGATGCCATCTCTCCTCTCGTAGATGTCCATCTTCTAGATAGATCTTGGTGAGCGTAGGAATTTTTTTGTTTCCCATGCAATGTTCCTCAACAGTGGCATCAGAGCTAGGTCTATGCGTAGATGACATCACGAGTAGAACACAAAAGAGTTTGTGGGCGTTGATATTCATATTGCTTCCTTCTTTGGTCTTTTCTTGATTCAGCGGTATTGTGGGATGAAGCGGCCCGAACCAACTTTACATGTCCACGTACATGAGACCGGTTCATTGCATAAAGATGGCTGGCGGGTGTCTGTCTCTCCTACCTTAGTTGAACCGGATTCGACAAAGGCGGTCCCTGTAGAAGGTTAAATAGCAACTTGCATATCACCATTGTGGCGTTGCATAGGTAAGAATCGTTCTTACTAGATACCCATAGCGTAAAACATGCAACAACAATTAGAGGACATCTAACTTGTTTATGTTGTGATATGATATGACAAAAGACATGATCTAATTTATTTGATGTATGAGGTGATGAAAAGAGGGCACGTGCACACACATAAGAAGTTGGGCCGCAACTATCCCGACGTGCAGATTATTGAGAAAAAGAGCTCGTTGTTTACGTAACTTTCGAGCATCAATGTCTGATCGCAGAACTCATCATCTGAGCAATGCATCCGAGAGCTAGAAGCAAAGATTGCAACAGGAGTCAAACGCAAAAGTGACAAATGAGTGAAATGACACGTTGGACCAATTTCAAGAATTTGCATGAATGTACGACGAAATTAGAATGTGGAGCACGTTCAATTTATTTCATCTCATCAAACTAAAAATTAGTTACTACTACAACCGCTGTGACGCACGGCATAAAACAGAACGTATGCACAGCTATTACGAAACAGAGCTTATAGCCGTAGCCGCCCCCGTCCCTTCCGCCCCCCCTCCCCTCCTCCCCGACTCCGTGCGCGCGGCCAGCGACTCAATATCCGCCTCCCTCTCCCCCGGCTGCGCCCTCCAATGGAGGTTCTAAAGATCGCCCCGTTGCTTTCCACTGCGTATGCGGGCTCGCGCCGCACCTCCTCCTCAGCGGACGCCCCGGGGCGGGCGGCGCACCTACGGCCCGTTCTCCGCGTCGGACCGGCCGCGGACACCGGTCCCGCAGGAGCGGACCTGGCGTGTCCTCGCCGACTCGCGGTGTCCGCCGCGCGTACCCGCTCCCTCTCGCCTCTTCCAGCTCTACCTCGCCCGATGGCGTGGGAGTACGCGGCGGCCGCGCGCCTCCCTGCTTCGGCCGCGTATGGCGGTGGCCTCCGCGCTTTCGCCGGCTTCCCCGAGCGTGGCCTCGCGCCTCTCTGCCGACCGGTGGTGGCCGCCACTCCTACCGGCTTGCTCGCGCGCGTGCCCGTGCTTCTTGGTCCGATGGCCCCGGAGCACTCCTCGGCGGCGGATGCGCGCGGCGGCTTGAGGCTTCCCCCGGGTACGTTCTTGGTTTCTTGCAAGCTCCTGTTCTTGAATTCTTGGTGGATTTTGGGGTTTGAGTCTTGGTTTCTTGCAAGTTCCTGTTCTTGAATTCTTGGTGAATTTTGGGGGTGGGGTCGATTCTTCGATTTCAGCATTGGTCGGTTGACTGATTCGGTTCGAAACGCGCGCAGGGGCGATTGCTGATCAGGTGCACGCAGCCGGCGGAGGGCGATGTTGGTGTCAGTGTCACCGAGCAGGAGGCTCGTGTAGCAAAGTTACAGAAACTTGTAGCCAGCTTAAACTGGAAGATTCGCTTGGCTGCTGCTTTGGGGTGCATGGTGCTCGCTGGAAGAGTTGTCATCCTTGTCTTCGAGAATTTGGAGCTGACGGTGCCAAAGAAGCTGGCTAGGGCAGCTGCAATTGGCTTCCTCGTCCTCAAGACACTTCACAGTACGATCAAGGACACCAAGGAATTCTCGGAGCTGGTTCTCTATTTCATCAAGCTCTACATGGAGGATGTCAAGAAAAAAGGAACCTGAGTACGGGAGCTACAAGCTGTCAAGTGTGCATAAGTGAGGAAAATGTCTGCCTGTCAGAGATCATTAGTTCTGTAGATAGATAACCCACATAACAGATTTGTCACTTGTGTTTTTTCCTTTTGAGAACAATAGGTTGTAAGAAAGATAGATATTTCTGCAAAAGGAATGTAGATACTCTCTGATCATGTCTAGTCCTGCAAAGTATTTGTTGGCTGTCGCAATTTGTCATGTTGCTTGCCAAACAGGATGTGTGTATATCAATGAACTAATGGAAGAATAGATAATTTGTGATGAGCAATTTAGCAGCTCTTTCTCAAAGGCACTGAGCCCAACTGTTTCTTTGCTAGATACAAACCATTGAGCACCACTAAAATGTATGGAATAGTGCAATAGATCCAGAAGGGCATGTGCTCATGTAAATTGATTATAATTAGCACATACAAGCACTGTACATAGACATACTTCACCATAGATTTGACCACAATTACAGACAATGGAAGGCAGGGGACAGTTTCAGCTGAATTTGAAACCAATTATAACTGAATTTCAGCATCAAGGTGGAAGACAGGGGACATGTTCTAGCTTGGGGCCTTTTCCTTTACTCCCTGAATCTGTAATCGAAATCATCTGCCTGCACCTCAGATTGGCACCCTTGTGCCCTGAACTTTGGTTCAAATGTTGTTTTTTCAGCCGAGAGAAACGAGGGGTAAGCGGCCGCCACTGGTTGAGGCGCCTGCGTCACCGTACCATGAATCAGGGCCTGCCGGTGAGGGCTACGCCATTGACAGCAGTTAGACCACCGGCCACCAGCTCCCAAAGCCACCTCGCCGTCCTCTCTGTCCCATGGCTGAAACGCCTAGCCACCAGCACTACCTGCGGCTCCCCTCCCCTTGTCTCTTCCTGGCCATCACCCACGTCATCCTTTTCTGCCCCTCCGTCG
This sequence comes from Aegilops speltoides, assembly GCA_021437245.1. Taxonomy (NCBI): domain Eukaryota; kingdom Viridiplantae; phylum Streptophyta; class Magnoliopsida; order Poales; family Poaceae; genus Aegilops; species Aegilops speltoides. The sequence continues at coordinate 545,060,682 of CM038142.1, forward strand.
GCCCGCCACCTGACACGTTCTTGTCCACCACCGCTTTGGGCGGGCTGGCCGCAGTCGCCGGAGAAGAGCACGCCGGGTGTGGCTGCCGCTGGAGGAAGAGGTGGAAGGGGAGAAACGAGGAGGGCGCTGCCGCAAATGGAGACGGGGAAGAGCGGAAGCACGGTGGAGATTGGGGGAGGGTAGTGCGCTCGAGGCATGAGCCGCCGCCCGCCGCTTTCACCAGAGCTTCTCACTTGCTAGAGAAGTCAGAGTTATAAGTTCTCCGAGTTTGCCCTCTATCAGCCGCTAGATCCATCACCAACGCACCAGATCTTTTGCTAGAGTTGGCACTACAAAACTGCTGCTACCGTACGAAGTGCACAATGTAAGTGTAGGATTCTTTATCAATCTGGACCTTTTATTTTCAACCTAACGCAGGATATAGGCTAAGAGCATCTCCAATAGATGATGCAAATTTGGAGTTGTAAAATTTACGTCACCAAAAAGTGCATTTTACATTTTCAAAAAAGAGGCAACTCCATCAGATGATGTATCCAATCCTGAGAAAGTAGAAGTAGACGCCCTGCTCGACATTCTTCAAGGTTTTGGTCAGGCATCCGGGCTACAAATTAATCCTGCAAAATCGACTGTCACTCCAATCCGCTGCGAAGACATGAACCTCTCAGATATCCTGGGAAATTTTGGTGGGACAATAGTGGGGTTCCCCTTAAGATATCTAGGCCTCCCACTAACTGTTTCAAGACTGCGCCTAGTCCACATTCAGTACATCCTTGATAGGATTAGAGCTTGCGGGATGGAAGGGCAAGCTAATGACCATTGCGGGCAGAAGGGTTTTGGTGCGCAGCGTGCTCACGGCGCTGCCCACCTTCCCTCTGTCCGTGCTCCGGGCGCCAAGGAAATTTCTTCTGAGATTGACAAAGTTCAAGAAGATTCTGTGGGCTCAAGAAGATGAACTCAGCGATGGAAAATGCAAAGACGCATGGCTGTAGTGGCCTCTCCTATTGAAAATGGAGGGTTGGGAATTTTGGACTGAGCCGTTTGATGAAAGCATCTGGCCCGGTGGCTTTGGCTGTCCTGGACCGGTGTGGACAGACCGTGGATGGGCATGCAGCTGCCATGCGATGAGGGAGATCGAGCCTGTTCGGTGCTTCCACCTCCATCACGCTGGCAATGGCGAGAAGGCCTCTTCAGCACTTGCCCATGGACAGGCTCGGGCAACCTCAAGACAGCCTTTCCCGCTCTTTTCAAGCACTCAAGAAGAAAAAATCGTACGGTCAAGCAAGCATTGACAAACGACACATGGATACAAGACCTTGCTCATGGTGACACTCAACATCTCTGGACAGAAACAATCAGGTTGCATAGGTGGATACAAGCTGCTGATATTCGCCTCCAACACCATGTCAACGACACCTTCACATGGAAGCATGAAGCATCAGGAACATACACCACTAGTTCTGCTTACAAGGCACAATTTCAAGGCCTCATCAAATCTGAAAGTGCAACTAATCCCCGGGTGGTTTTGGTAATTAATAACAACATATATATCATTGAACTAATAGTTACTTGAGAATCATTTCAGAAAGTTCAGTGATATGGGTATGGCAAGGATCAAGAAGTGGACCCTCAAAATGTTAAGGCAAGCATTGGCAAAAGCTCAAGACTCCATTTTTGGTTTAGTGATCCAAGATCACATTGAGTCCATAGGAAAGCCAATACTATTAAAAGGGATGAGGTTATGTTGATGATCTGGTTGCTCAAAGTGCTTAGTGATACATCTCCTAAACTATCAAGCAACTTTCACCGCCATATACACTCATAAGTAATCTCAGTCCCACCGATATTCCAAACTCACCACACCGAGATGAACCACCTCAGCCATAAAGCCAAACCCTAGAAATCTCGGATTTTCCGATTCTGAACTCGGTCTCACCGAAACTTGAGTTGCCAAGCTTCTGTAACCTTCTGTCATCAAATCGGTGTCACCGAGATGATGAAGTCGGTCCCACCGAGATTGGCAAGCTCTTGTCTTTGCACGAATCGGACTAACCGAGATTGTATTTTCGGTCCCACCAAAAATCCCAACGTTCACATGATTTGAACTTTCGGTCTCACCGAGTTGTCAACTTCGGTCCCACCGAGATTGGTCAAATGTGTGTAACGGTTGGATTTTGTGTGGAGGCTATAAATACCCCTCCACCCCTCTTCATTCGTGGAGAGAGCCATCGAAAGAACTACCACTCCTACCTTACATTTTGAGAAGAGAACTACCTACCCTTGTGTTGAGATCAAGTTGCTTCACTCCCACCATATGAAGCTTGATCTCTAGCCTTCCCAAGTTGCTTTCCACTCAATCCTTTCTTCCACCACAGCCAAATCAGTGAGGAGAGTTGAGTGTTGGGGAGATTATCATTTGAAGCACCACTACTAGGGAAAAGGCTATACACAGAATCTTAGTAGCAGCGAGGGTTAAAAACCCTCGCTACTGCTACTTACTAGCAGCAGAGGTTTTAAACCTCGCTACTACTAAGTTGATAGCAGCAGCTGGGTTTGTAACCTCGCTACTACTAAGCGGTCTCTACCGTGCCCCGGGATATGCCATAGTAGTAGCGAGGGTTTTAACCTCGCCATCGCTAAGTTGATAGCGATGAGCGGGTTTTAACCTCGCTACTACTAACCCGCCATCGCTATCAACTTAGTAGTAGCGTGGGTTAAAACCAGCCATCGCTAAACGTCTCATCATAGTAGTAGCTGGGTATGGCCTATTTGTCAAAGTCTACCCCCCCCCCCCCTCGGGACCGCCTTTTCAGTTTTAAAAAAAATAAAAGAAAATGATAAAAATGTCAAAAAATAAAAGTAAATAAGTTTCCCATGTGATATGTGGTCTAGTTGTTGGGAAAATTTACAAATATGAATTTCGACTTCATTTGCAAAATCTCTCTGAAAATTTGTAAAATGGCCATAACTTTTGCATACGAACTCGGATGAAAAAGTTTTTTATATGAAAAAGCATCTACTCGAAAAGTTACATCCGAGGCTTTTAAGAACTCGAGGAACCCCGTTAAACATTTTTAAAATCCTCAAAAGCCTAACAGAAAAAAAGTTACGGGGCTTTTAAGATCTGGAGGCAAAAAAATTGAAAAAAAAAATCAGTTTTTTTTAATTTTTTTAAATTCTGGTCAAACTATGGTCAAACTAATTATTCAAGAATATTAGTGTTACTAAATAATTATTTTAGTTTTTTTGAATTTTGGTCAAATCTGGTCAAACTATGGTCAAACTGTGGTCAAATCTGGTCAAACTATGGTCAAACTATGGTCAAACTAATTATTCAAGAAATATTAGTGTTACTAATTTTTTAGAGAACAATAGTTTCAAACTCAAACAGTGTAATGTGTGACTTCATGCTCAAGCTAAATTCCTGAGGTTAATAGGATTGACATCTTACTATTGTCAGGAAAACAACAAGTGCAGAATTGGAAACGAGGGAGAATAGAACCCGCAAGTTAAGCGTGCTCAGGCTGGAGTAGTGAGAGGATGGGTGACCGTCCGGGAAGTTAGATGATTTGGAATGATGAGGGGTGATAAAATTGAGCAGCGATGAGGGAGGGGTGATTAGAGATTTGAGGTTAAAATAATTCAGAAATTTGAAAATTAGGGAAAAAAATTCAAAAAAAAAATTTCGAAAAAATTCAAAAAAAATTCCCGCGCTACAGATTAGTAGTAGCGCGGGTTTCTACCCACGCTACTGCTATAAGTTAGCTGTAGCGCCTTATTAGTAGCGCGGGTACCCGCGCTACTAATAGGCCCAAAACCCGCGCTGCTGCTAGCCTTTTCCCTAGTAGTGCACAAGAGCAAGGAGTTCATCATCATCAACACCATCTTTTACCTTTTGGAGGGTGGTGCCTCCTAGATTGGTTAGGTGTCGCTTGGGAGCCTCCGTCGAGATGTGGAGTTGAACCAAGAAGTTTGTAAGGGCAAGGAGATCGCCTACTGTGAAGATCTACCCCGAGTAAGGCTAGCCCCGTGGGCGTGAGGCCATGATGGAATAGACAAGGTTGCTTCTTCGTGGACCCTTCATGGGTGGAGCCCTCCGTGGACTCTCGCAGCCGTTACCCTCCGTGGGTTGAAGTCTCCATCAACGTGGAAGTACGATAGCACCACCTATCGGAACCACGAGAAAAATCACCGCGTCTCCAAAATTGCGTTTGCTCTTCTCCACCTCTCTTTACTACATGTGCAATTTACTTTCCGCTGCCTATACTCTAGAATTGCATGTGTAGGGTGATGCTTGACTTGATCACAATTGTGAATCTGCCAAAAACTGCTCTTTGTCAAAAGGCTGAATTTTTATATTGTCAAGTAGTCTAATCACCCCCCCTCTAGACATACTTTCGATCCTACAAGTGGTATCAGAGCTTTGGTCTCCATTGTATTGGTTTCCATTGCATTGGACTCCATAAGCTTGGTTTCACAACCTAGGAGAGTATGGCGTCTAGTGAGGGTAATTTTCGTAGAGGTCGTTACTTTGATGGTACAAATTTTGCTAGTTGGAAGCATAAAATGAAAATGCATATTCTTGGCCATAACCCAGCCGCATGGGGCATTATTTGTGTTGGTATGCAAGGTGAATTCTTCGAGGAAGGAAAAGTTCCGGATCGCGAAGCTACAACGGAAGAATTGCGGATGTTGCAAAACGATGCTCAAGCTTGTGACATTCTCTTCAATGCCTTGTGTCCCGAGGAGTTCAACAAACTCAGCCGTCTTGAGAATGCAAAAGAGATTTGGGATACTTTGGTTGAAATGCACGAAGGTACCGAGTTCGTGAAGGAATCAAAGCTAGATGTTCTTCAAGGTCAACTTGACAAGTTCAAGATGAAGGAAGGTGAAGGAGTCGCTGAAATGTACTCTAGGCTTGCTCTCATTACAAATGAGATTGCCGGCTTAGGAAGCGAAGAAATGACCGACCGATTCATCATCAAGAAGATTCTCAGAGCTTTGGATGGAAAGTATGACACCGTGTGCACTTTGATCCAAATGATGCCAAACTACAAGAATCTCAAGCCAACCGAAGTCATTGGAAGAATTGTTGCTCATGAGATGACACTTAATGATAAGGAAGAGCTTCACAACAAGTCAAGTGGTGCTTACAAAGCTACAAGTGATGCTCCCACAACCTCAAGTGACAAGTTGGTTTCCAATGAAGAGATAAGCCTAATGGTCAAAAATTTCAACAAATTCTACAAGAGTAGAGGCAAAGAGAGAAGCTCAAAGTCTAGATCATATGATGAAAAGAGATCTTCTAGTCGTGATCGAAACTGCTACAATTGTGGAAGACCCGGACACTACTCAAATGAGTGTACGGCTCCCCACAAGAGAAGAGAAGAATCTCCAAGAAGAAGAAGCTCAAGAGATGAGTCACCTCGGAAAGAGAGAAGGAGTAGAGATGATCATTATGAACGAAGACCCTCTCGGAGAAGCAAGGATTCGGAGAGGAAAGACAAGTCATCAAGGAGCTACACAAGAAGAGAACATCAAGCTCATGTAGGTGAATGGGTCTCTGGCTCCGACTCCGACAATCAATCCGAAAGAAGCTATCACTCCAACTCCGACTACAGTCAAGATGAAGGTGTTGCCGGTCTTGCTCTCTATCCTCCAACTCCAACTCCTACGACTTATTTGATTCACCAAATGAGGGAATTGGAAGATGCTTCATGGCTAAAGGCCCCAAGGTATCACACCCTGAATTCATTGACTTTGATAGTGATGAGGATGACTTGCTTGGTGAAGATGAGCTCTTGCATGGTAAATCTAGTGAGCCTAGTAATGATGAACATGCTAGTAGTCTTTATAGTCAAGAAGAGTCGAATGACAATGCTATGAAGGAGATTGAGCGTCTAACTAAAGAACTAAACACTCTTAAGTTAGCTCATGAAACAACTCAAGAAGATCATAGAGAGCTCCTAAGATCTCATGAGAAGCTACGCTTCGAGAAGCTCACTCTAGAGCAAGAACATGAGTTTCTAAAAGCAATCAATGACGATCTTCGAAAGAAGAGTTCTTCATATCTTGCCAAACGACTTCTCTTGTCTAATTTCTTGCCACCCATTAAGATTAAGCATGACAAGCATAAGAAAAATTATTTCTCTAGTAGTAACAATAACCATGCCAAATCCAATGTTGTTGCTTCTAGTAGTTCTCTTGATTCCACTAACAATGTTTCAAGCCAAGTTACACTTGAGCAAGAAAATAGTTTATTGAAAGGGATTATAGAGAAAGGTGTCTACAAGAGCCTTGCCGGAAGCAAGAACTTTGAGGAAATTGTTCGCAAGCAAGGAAGGCACCGGAAGAATCAAGGAATTGGTTTTGAGCGAAAGTTCAACGCCGAGGGTGTTGAATGGGAAGAAGGTCAATATCCTACTCCACAGTTTGTTCTTCAAAAGGAGAAGTATGATCCTACTTCTTCCAATGTGGAACAAGCACAAGATGACCTTCCACCACAAGACCACAAGCTAAAAGGCAAGGACAAGCTTCAAGAGGAGATTGATGCATTTGTTGAAGCACCTCAAGCCATGGTCAAGTGGGTTCCCAAGGAAACGTCAAGTTCTACTTCGTCAAGCTCAACTATAACCCCAAGGATTCCCATCAAGATGATGTGGATCCCAAGAAGAAGAACTAGAGAGTTCTTGAGGGTGACTCCGCCAACATACTTCACTCACATTCATTTTGGCAAAAACTTGTGCAATCAACTTCCACATTGTGCACTAGTTCATGGAGTCACAAACCCTCTTGTTGGTAAGTCAAGGGACAAGGTAATCATTGCTTTCATGGACATCATCTATTGTGAACTTCAATCTATGTCCATGGATATCCTTGTTTGTTCCTTGTGGGACTAACCCATGTAGGTATTGAAAGTGCCCGAATCCAAAGGATTGCTCCCAACTCTTGATGATCTTCATCAACATTGAGCGTCCACATCTTCAACATCTACATGAAGTCTTCTCGACAACCCAAGGTTAGTTTGACCCTTTAAAAGGGTTCTCACATCTAGGGGAGCTTTGCTCTAAAAAATTGAGCTAAAGCATCTTCAAATGATGTGAACACATCAATGCTTTATGTAAAAGTGGTAATCCCACTTGTGCTTAAACGATGAGTATGACCTATGATCAAATGTTCTCATTTGACTCCTAAGTCAATATACTCATATAAAGATGACCTAGTCATCGACAAATTGTGTGATAGTAGCTAGAGTTTTGATTGTGCATGTTTGACACATATTTCATTTGCTATCTTATTGTGTGAGCATGTTGGATGCATGATTTTATCCATTCAAGGACATCCATTTGTTGTTTTGGTCGTTTTGATTTTTCGACCAAATGGATGGACAAGAATGCCTAAGTACCTCCCTAGCTATCTATGCTTTCTTGTCTCAAATTCTATTCATGCTTACATCACAAATTTTGAACAAGTCATTTACGGACCCTCCGAGTGAGGAGCACTCGGAGCCACCGATCCGTCAAAGGCTAACTTCCAAAACCTTCTATTTGATTTCGGTCAGACCAACTCACTCAAACTCGGTCGAACCGAAAGCATTTAGACTGAACTAGGTTTTCACCTCGGTGAAACCGAGTTGTGATTTTCGGCGTGATCGAAGTGCATAATCGCCCAAATAGATTATCCATCTCGGTGCCACCGAGTTTTACAACTCGGTCCCACCGACAGCAAAGGGGTATATATACTCCGAGGGCCGCGCGCGTTGATTTCTTCTTCAAACGCTTCGCCCCCACACCCCTTGCTGACGTCGCCTTGGTCTCCGGATCGTCGCCGTCGTCGCCTGTGCGCCCTCGCCTCAGGTCTCCATCGCCATCAACGGACATCTTCTCCGCGTCGTTGCCGCCGTAGAGAAACTCCACCAAGTTAGGGTGAAGTTCGATCCCACTCGTGCTCCCATCTCCGATTCAATGCACGTTTGGTTTGCCTAGAATCTTGCCACGATCGAAATCTTCCTGTACACCAGATTAGTTCGTTTGGACTAGATTCGAGTAAAAGTTTTAGGGTTAGGTTTCCGCCAAACACATCTCGGTGAGACCGATTTTACATTTTCGGTATGACCGATTTGGCCTATGGCCATTGATCCTGCACCCTTCGGTCCAACCGAGTTGTGCAAATCGGTGTGACCGAAATGAGGATTCTGTGAAACCCTAGTGTTTTTGGCGGGATCGAAACCCACTTCGTCCAACCGAAAGTGGTGTGAAAGCTTTGTTTAAACACTTGGATTCACGAATTTTAAACTCGGTCGACGAAATGTCTTCGTGAAAACCTAATGCTAGAATTTGAACTCATTTTTTTTGTAAAATCTTCTGCAGTTTGTGATGACTCTTCTACTCGCCTACACCTTATCTATTCACGGGTTGTCGGCCATGTCGATGCCGGTGGATGTCGAGAATAGGTCGAGACACCCATTGCAGATATTCGAGGCGAGGCACTAGTCCCGATCCCAGCAGCTCATCGATGATGGTGAGAGGAGTACACCAAGTGGTTTGCCTCCTGCAGCCACCGTGGCTAGAAAGAAGAGGAACTCAGATGATGAAGACTCAGATTTTGTTGTTGAGGAAGAGGTCACCTCAAAGCCCAAGAGGAAAGTTGTTGCCAAAGAGCCACAAGGTCAGCAAACTAAGAAGGGCACCAGAAAAGTCAAGCAGTCAACTGTAGCCAAGAAACTGAATTTGGGAGAGGCAGATGCAAGCAAAGTGAAGAAAACTTCCAAGAGGAAGAGCTTATGCGTGAGATGCAGGATGACTTAGTCCAGGATGCTTATCAACAGATCTCCGGTTCCTCTACAGACCCGATCAGCTGCTATTCCAATGGATCGACACGGGACTACAGCTTCAAAGACCTCCACAGTTCCATCGGTTGCTACAGCTCCAGCTCCAAAGTGACCACTCCTCCAAAGCCTGAGACATCGGTGAAGTCTTCGCCGATCTTTGTCATATCCACTCCGACATCAACCCCACGACAGGAGCCCGCCCAGAGTCCCCGGTGGACGCTTAGCTCTATGCCTTTTCGAACTTTTTGGTAACTTGTTGCCAAAGGGGGAGAAATTGTATAGATCATAGGACTTCGAGAGAGAGAGAGTGCTGTTGTCGCTTTTGCTCTTTCATTCATTTGCGGTTTCTTTGAGATACTTTTGGTTTTCGAGACATTCAGTGTGTTTGATACTACGTTCCATTCCTATGTGTGCTTAATGAGTGCTTGGTCGTACTATGCTTTAATGTGTGCTTAATGCTTATCATATGCTATTCCTATCTTGTATGACCATTTACTCATGTCTTGGTGATTGGGTGCATGCTGTTCATTCTTACCATTTTGTGCGCTCCACCAAGATGTATGTGACATGGAAGAGTGACCCATGATCCTAATCGATTGTGCATTTGCATTCAAACGCAAATCTTAAATAATGCACAAATTTAGGGGGAGCTCTTGCTTATCACATACTTCTCAAAGCGACGATATTATTCATTGATTATATCCTTTGTCGAAGCTTTGATCTATATGTTGTCATCAATTACCAAAAAGGGGGAGATTGAAAGTGCAACTAATCCCCGGGTGGTTTTGGTAATTAATAACAACATATATATCATTGAACTAATAGTTACTTGAGAATCATTTGAAAGTTCATTGATATGGGTATGGCAAGGATGAAGAAGTGGACCCTCAAAATGTTAAGGCAAGCATTGGCAAAAGCTCAAGACTCCATTTTGGTTTAGTGATCCAAGATCACATTGAGTCCATAGGAAAGCCAATACTATTAAAAGGGGATGAGGTTACGTTGATGATCTGGTTGCTCAAAGTGCTTAGTGATACATCTCCTAAACTATCGGCAACTTTCACCGCCATATACACTCATAAGTAATCTCGGTCCCACCGATATTCCAAACTCACCACACCGAGACGAACCACCTCAGCCATAAAGCCAAACCCTAGAAATCTCGGATTTTCCGATTCGAACTTCGGTCTCACGAAACTTGAGTTGCCAAGCTTCAGAACCTTCGTCATCAAATCGGTGTCACCGAGATGATGAAGTCGGTCCCACCGAGATTGGCAAGCTCTTGTCTTTGCACGAATCGGACTAACCGAGATTGTATTTTCGATCCCACGAAAATCCCAACGTTCACATGATTTGAACTTTCGGTCTCACCGAGTTGTCAACTTCGGTCCCACCGAGATTGGTCAAATGTGTGTAACGGTTGGATTTTGTGTGGAGGCTATAAATACCCTCCACCCCTCTTCATTCGTGGAGAGAGCCATCGAAAGAACTACCACTCCTACCTTACATTTTCGAGAAGAGAACTACCTACCCTTGTGTTGAGATCAAGTTGCTCCACTCCCACCATATGAAGCTTGATCTCTAGCCTTCCCAAGTTGCTTTCCACTCAATCCTTTCTTCCACCACAGCCAAATCAGTGAGGAGAGTTGAGTGTTGGGGAGATTATCATTTGAAGCACAAGAGCAAGGAGTTCATCATCATCAACACCATCTTTTACCTTTTGGAGGGTGGTGCCTCCTAGATTGGTTAGGTGTCGCTTGGGAGCCTCCGTCGAGATGTGGAGTTGAACCAAGAAGTTTGTAAGGGCAAGGAGATCGCCTACTTCGTGAAGATCTACCCCGAGTAAGGCTAGCCCCCCGTGGGCGTAGGCCATGATGGAATAGACAAGGTTGCTTCTTCGTGGACCCTTCATGGGTGGAGCCCTCCGTGGACTCTCGCAGCCGTTACCCTCCGTGGGTTGAAGTCTCCATCAACGTGGAAGTACGATAGCACCACCTATCGGAACCACGAGAAAAATCACCGCGTCTCCAAAATTGCGTTTGCTCTTCTCCACCTCTCTTTACTACATGTGCAATTTACTTTCCGCTGCCTATACTCTAGAATTGCATGTGTAGGGTGATGCTTGACTTGATCACAATTGTGAATCTGCCAAAAACTGCTCTTTGTCAAAAGGCTGAATTTTTACATTGTCAAGTAGTCTAATCACCCCCCCCTCTAGACATACTTTCGATCCTACAAAATCTGACTTCAAGAACTTGATTTGGAGCACTTGGGCACCTGCTAAGATGAAAATCTTCACATGGTTACTTCTCAATAACAGGTTATGGTGCAATGACCGTCTACAGCGGAGAGGCTGGCCGAATGAATATTTCTGCCAGCTTTGCGTCCGGAGTTTGGAGTCCTCCATGCACTTGTTCTGGCAATGCCCACTGTCACTACAAGTCTAGACGAATGCGGCGAGCAGAGGTGGCTGCAGCTCTCTCCACCCTCTCAAATGGCAAAACAAGGATAAGCCGACGACCATCGTTGCTACCATGATCAATGCAGCACAGCCAGAGTACAAGAAGGCCATCAAAACAAAAATCATCCTCATCCTCTCCGAGATTTGGAAGGCTAGAAACGAGAGCACTTTCAGAGGAAAGGTGCCAACGCATGCTACCATCACAGCGGGCATCCAACGAACACTTGAATTTTGGCGACAAGCGGGAGCAGCATTTTTGGAGCACCCATTCTGGGACCCTCCCTGAGAGAGATTAGTTGTAGAAATTTTCATACCTCTTTTAAATTTCTTCTTCTTTATCTCCTTTGATCCTCGGATCAGAACCTGCACTTGATGTTTCATCACCTGCTCCCTGCTTTTGATCAATACAAGCCAGCCATCTGCTGGATCTTTCAAAAAAAATCACATGATGTATATTTGGTGATGAAAATCCAACTCCAACAGATGATGTCAATTTGAAGATGTAAAACGGCCGGAGCTGGCGTGGCGGAGGCGCATGGAGGAGACGGAACTGGCGGGGCAGGGCCACAGCAACGGCAGCCTAGCCAACCTCCATCTCGAAGCGCGGGCAGCAGGACATCGCGTCAGCCACGACTAGCGGCAGATTCGGGAAACGGCAGAACCCTGCGAGCCGAGCTTGGGCCATAGCACCATGGCGGCCAGCCTCGAGCAGCAGCGGTAGCGGCGGCCCTCCTCGACGCGCCCTCGAGCAGCTGCATGCCCGAGCTGGCTGGATTCAGGTGGTGGGGATGGTCGGTGGTGAACTGGAATGGGTAGGGGAGGCGTCGGAGCTGGCCGGGGCGGCGGAGCAGTGCCCGAGCTGGCCGGAATCAGTCGGTAGCGGAGGCGGCGGAAAGGGGATTTGGCAGTTGGGAACTTTCACGGTGGCGGTTGGGTTAGCGCGCGGCTGACCGTTTTGCATCTGAATTTACATCTCATGTGGTTGGTGATGTAAATTTGCATCGCGAAGTGTTGTATTTTATATTTCCTGAAAGTGGAGATGTAATTTTTGCATCTACATCATCTGTTGGAGGTGGGTTTTGGGGCCTCAAAGATGTATAAGTTAGTTATTTTTGCATCTACATCATCTATTGAAGATGCTATAAGTCAATTGTAACGTTGCCTCTCCTAGTCAGACAATCCACGCAACATGTCAATGGGTACCCGCTAATCCACTTAGGGCATGTCCAACGCCGGCCCCAAAATGAACATTGTGCTTGTCCGTTGTCCGCATGGATAATGATACGACCATTCAACCTTGCTCCCTAAATGTTCGTCTCTGTATTTTAAGTCGACGAGCCCAAAATAATAGCATATCAGATCTTCGGTGAGAGAAAATATTTTTAAGTGCGACAACAGTTCTAATTTAAATTATAAAATCCAACTAAGTTTTCAAATAAAATAGTTCAAACTTAAATTTAACTCACACATATGTTCTAGTAGCCCGTTTAACCGCCCACATATGATCAATCGTGTCTTCCTTGAGCTGCTCATGAATTGTTCGATGCCGAATTTGTTGATACATTTCAACAAACTCGTAAAACATGATTGGATTCTAATGTGGAAATTGGATAGGATCACCAATGTTCTCCAATTCTAGACCTCCAACATCTTCACCCTCATCCTCCACGACCATGTTGTGCATGATCACACAACATGTCATCATCTCCCATAAAGTCTATAATTGGCATTGTTTAGCAGGCCCGCGAACAACTGCGAAACCAGGCTTGGAGCACAACATATGCCCTCACCACATCCTTTCAAACTCGTTTTTGTTTTTGGGCAAAGTGAGCTCTGACCAACTTGCTCAGAGATGGTCTCGGCGAAAATAGCTCACGGAGAATAGATATCGTCAACTAGCTAGTATCCCATGTTGTACTGATACCCGTTGATAGTATAGTTGAAGGAAATATGCCCTAGAGGCAATAATAAAGTTATTATTTATTTCCTCATATCATGATAAATGTTTATTATTCATGCTAGAATTGTATTAACCGGAAACATAATACATGTGTGAATATATAGACAAACAGAGTGTCACTAGTATGCCTCTACTTGACTAGCTTGTTAATCAAAGATGGTTATGTTTCCTAACCATGAACAAGGAGTTGTTATTTGATTAACAAGGTCACATCATTAGTTGAATGATCTGATTGACATGACCCATTCCGTTAGCTTAGCACACGATCGTTTAGTATGTTGCTATTGCTTCCTTCATGACTTATACATGTTCCTATGACTATGAGATTATGCAACTCCCGTTTACCGGAGGAACACTTTGTGTGCTACCAAACGTCACAACGAATCGGGTGATTATAAAGGTGCTCTACAGGTGTCTCCGAAGGTACTTGTTGAGTTGGCGTATTTCGAGATTAGGATTTGTCACTCCGAATGTCGGAGAGGTATCTCTGGGCCCTCTCGGTAATGCACATCACTTAAGCCTTGCAAGCATTTCAACTAATGAGTTAGTTGTGAGATGATGTATTACGGAACGAGAAAAGAGACTTGCCGGTAACGAGATTGAACTAGGTATTGGATACCGACGATCGAATCTCGGGCAAGTAACATACCGGTGACAAAGGGAACAACGTATGTTGTTGTGCGGTTTGACCGATAAAGATCTTCGTAGAATATGTAGGAACCAATATGGGCATCCAGGTCCCGCTATTGGTTATTGACCGGAGACATGTCTCGGTCATGTCTACATTATTCTCGAACCGTAGGGTCCGCACGCTTAAGGTTTCGATGACAGTTATATTATGAGTTTATGTATTTTGATGTACCGAAGGTTGTTCGAAGTCCCGGATATGATCACGGACATGACGAGGAGTCTCGAAATGGTCGAGACATAAAGATTGATATATTGGACGGATATATTTGGACACCGGAAAGGTTCCGGAGAAGTTTGGAGCTCCGGGAGGTTACCGGAACCCCCCGGGAGGTATATGGGCCTTATTGGGCCCATGTAGGAGGAAGGGAGAAGGAACAAAGGGAGGGGGGCGCGCCCCCCCCAAGCCCAATCCGAATTGGGGAGGGGGGCCGGCCACCCCTTTCCTTTCTCCTTCCCCCTCTTCCTATTCCTACTACTAGTACTACTTCCTAATACTAGTACTCCTTCCTTCCCCCTCCAAATAAGATAAGGAAAAGAGAGGGAAACCTACTTGGAGTAGGTTTCCCCCTCCCTATGGCACGCCCCCCTTGAGGCCGGCCACCTCCTCCCTCCGTCCTTTATATACGGGGGTAGGGGGGCACCCTAGGACACACAAGTTGATCATCGATCGTTCCTTAGCCGTGTGCGGTGCCCCCCTCCACGATATTACACCTCGATCATATTGTAGCGGTGCTTAGGCGAAGCCCTACAACAGGAGAACATCAAGATTGTCACCACACCGTCGTCTTGTGGAACTCCCCTCGAGCCTCTCTGGATTGGAGATCGAGGTGCGCCATCGAGCTGTCACGCGTGTCAAGAACTTCGGAGGTGCGGAGTAATGGTGCTTGGATCGGTTGGACCGGGAGGACGTCGACTACTTCCTCTACGTTGTGTCAACGCTTCGCTTCGGGTCTCACGAGGGTACGTAGGCAACACTCTCCCCTCTCGTTGCTATGCATCACCATGATCTTGCGTGTGCGTAGGAAATTTTTTGAAATTACTACGTTCCCCATTAGTGGCTTCCGAGCCAGGTTTTATGGTTTGATGTTATATGCACGAGTAGAACACAAGTGAGTTGTGGGCGATATAAGTCATACTGCTTACCAGCATGTCATACTTTGGTTCGGCGGTATTGTTAGATGAAGCGGCCCGGACCGATATTACGCGTACGCTTACGCGAGACTGGTTCTACCGCCGTGCTTTGCACACAGGTGGCTAGCGGGTGTCAGTTTCTCCAACTTTAGTTGAACCGAGTGTGGCTACGCCCGGCCCTTGCGAAGGTTAAAACAGCACCAACTTGACAAACTATCGTTGTGGTTTTGATGCGTAGGTGAGATTGGTTCTTGCTTAAGCCCATAGCAGCCACGTAAAACTTGCAACAACAAAGTAGAGGACGTCTAACTTGTTTTTGCAGGGCATGTTGTGATGTGATATGGTCAAGACGTGATAAGATATAAGTTGTTGTATGAGATGATCATGTTTTGTTGAAGTTATCGGCAATCGGCGAAGCCCTATGGATGTCTCTTTGTTGCATAAGATGCAAGTGCCAAATAATTGCTTTACTTTATCGCTATACGATAGCAATAGTTGCAAGAGCAATAGTTGGTGAGACAACCATGTGATGACACATTGATATAGATCAAGATGATGAAGATCATGGTGTCGTGCCGGTGACGATGGAGATCATGACGATGCTTTGGAGATGGAGATCAAAGGCGCAAGATGATCATGGCCATATCATGTCACATATTTTGATTGCATATGATGTTTATCTATTATACATCTTATTCTTGCTTTGATTGACGGTAGCATTTTAAGATGATCTCTCACTAATTATCAAGAAGTGTTCTCCCTGAGTATGCACCGTTGCCAAAGTTCGTCGTGCCCAGACACCACGTGATGATCGGGTGTGATAAGCTCTACGTCCATCTACAACGGGTGCAAGCCAGTTTTGCACACGCAGAATACTCAGGTTAAACTTGACGAGCCTAGCATATGCAGATATGGCCTCGGAACACGGAGACCGAAAGGTTGAGCGTGAATCATATAGTAGATATGATCAACATAATGATGTTCACCATTGAAAACTACTCCATCTCACGTGATGATCGGTTATGGTTTAGTTGATTTGGATCACGTGATCACTTAGATGACTAGAGAGATGTCTGTCTAAGTGGGAGTTCTTAAGTAATATGATTAATTGAACTTAAATTTATCATGAACTTAGTCCTGGTAGTATTTTGCAAATTATGTTGTAGATCAATAGCTCGTGTTGTTGCTTTCATATGTTTATTTTGATATGTTCCTAGAGAAAATTGTGTTGAAAGATGTTAGTAGCAACGATGCGGATTGGATCCGTGATCTGAGGTTTATCCTCATTGCTGCCTGTAAGAATTTTGTCCTTAATGCACCGCTAGGTGATGACTGTTGCAGGAGCGGATCGCACGTTATGAACGTTTGACTAGCTCAATATGATGACTACTTGATAGTTTAGTGCACCATGCTTAACGGCTTAGAATCGGGACTTCAAAGACGTTTTGAACGTCATGGACCATATGAGATGTTCCAGAGTTGAAGTTAATATTTCAAGCAAATACCGAGTTGAGAGATATGAAGTCTCCAACAAGTTCTATAGCTAAAAGATGGAGGAGAATCGCTCAACTAGTGAGCATGTGCTCGATGGTGCAGGTACTACAATTGCTTGAATCAAGTGGGAGTTAATCTTCCGATAAGATAGTGATTGATGAGTTCTCTAGTCACCATCACCAAGTTAGTAGAACTTCATGATGAACTATAGTATGCAAGGGATGACGAAAATAATTCCCGAGCTCTTCGTGATGTTGAAATCGACGAAGGTAGAAATCAAGAAAGAGCATCAAGTGTTGATGGTTGACAAGATCACTAGTTTCAAGAAAAGGGCAAAGGGAAAGAAAGGGGAACTTCAAGTAGATTGACAAGCAAGTTTTCACTCCCACGAAGAAGCCCAAAGCTGAACCAAAGCCTGAAACTGAGTGCTTACACTGCAAAGGAAATGGTCACTGGAAGCGGAACTGCCCTAAATATTTGGTGGATAAGAAGGATGGCAAAGTGAAAAAGGGTATATTTGATATACATGTGTTTGATGTGTGCTTTACTAGTGTTTATAGCAACCCCTCGGTATTTGGTACTGGTTCAGTTGCTAAGAGTAGTAACTCGAAACGGGAGTTGCAGAATAAACAGAAACTAGTTAAGGGTGAAGTGACGATGTGTGTTGAAAGTAGTTTCAAGATTGATATGATCATCATCGCACACTCCCTAGACTTTCGAGATTAGTGTTGAACCTAAATAAATGTTATTTGGTGTTTGCGTTGAGCATGAATATGATTTGATCGTGTTTATTGCAATACGGATATTCATTTAAGTAAAGAGAATAAACTGTTGTTCTGTTTACATGAATAAAACCTTATATGGTTACACACCCAATGAAAATGGTTCATTGGATCTCGATCGTAGTGATACACATATTCATAATATTGAAACCAAAAAGATGCAAAGTTAATAATGATAGTGCAACTTATTTGTGGCACTGTCGTTTAAGTCATATTGGTGTAAAGCGCATGAAGAAACTCCATGTTGATAGGATTTTGGAATCACTTGATTATGAATCACTTGATGCTTGCAAACCATGCCTCATGGGCAAGATGACTAAGACTCCGTTCTCCGGAACAATGGAGCGAGCAACAGATTTGTTGGAAATCATACATACTGATGTATGTGGTCCAATGAATATTAAGGCTCGCGACAAGTATCATTATTTTCTGACCTTCACAATTGATTTGAAGCAGATATGAGTATATCTACTTGATGAAACATAAGTCTGAAACATTTGAAAATTTCAAAGAATTTCAGAGTGAGGTGGAAAATCATCGTGACAAGAAGATAAGGTTTCTACGATCTGATCGCGGAGACAAATATTTGAGTTACGAGTTTGGTCTTCAATTAAAACAATGTGGATAGTTTCACAAATTCATGCCACCTGGAACACCATATCATAATGGTGTGTCCGAACGTCATAACCGTACTTTATTGGATATAGTACAATCTATGATGTTTCTTACCGATTTACCAATATCGTTTTGGGATCATGCATTAGAGACAACTGCATTCACGTTAAATAGGGCACCATCTAAATCCGTTGAGACGACACTATATGAACTGTGGTTTAGCAAGAAACCAAAGTTGTCGTTTCTTAAAGTTTGGGCCTGCGATGCTTATGTGAAAAAGTTTCATCCTGATAAGCTCAAACCCAAATCGGAGAAGTGCGTCTTCATAGAATACCCAAAGGAGACTGTTGGGTACACCTTCTATCACAGATCCGATGGCAAGACATTCGTTGCTAAAAATGGATCCTTTCTAGAGAAGGAGTTTCTCTCGAAAGAAGTGAGTGGGAGGAAAGTAGAACTTGATGAGGTAATTGTACCTTCTCCCTTATTGGAAAGTAGTTCATCACAGAAATCTGTTCCTGTGACTACTACACCAATTAGTGAGGAAGCTAATGATGATGATCATGTAACTTCATATCAAGTTACTACCGAATCTCGTAGGTAAACCAGAGTGAGATCTGCACCAGAGTGGTACGGTAATCTTGTTCTGGAAGTCATGTAACTAGACCATGATGAACCTACGAACTATGAGGAAGCGATGATGAGCCCAGATTCCACGAAATGGCTTGAGGCCATGAAATCTGAGATGAAATCCATGTATGAGAACAAAGTGTGGACTTTGGTGGAGTTGCCCGATGATCGGCAAGCCATAGAAAATAAATGGATCTTCAAGAGGAAGACGGACGACGATAGTAGTGTTACTATCTACAAAGCTAGACTTGTCGAAAAAGGTTTTGACAAAGTTCAAGATGTTGAATACAATGAGATTTTCTCACTCGTGTCGATGCTTAAAAGTCTGTCCGAATCATGTTAGCAATTGCCGCATTTTATGAAATCGGCAAATGGATAAACAAAACTGCATTCCTTAATGGAGTTATTAAAGAAGAGTTGTATGTGATGCAACCAAGAGGTTTTGTCGATCCTAAAGGTGTTAACAAAATGTGCATCTATGGACTGGTGCAAGCATCTCGGAGTTGGAATATACGCTTTGATAAGTTGATCAAAGCATATAGTTTATACAGACTTGCAGTGAAGCCTGTATTTACTAGAAAGTGAGTGGGAGCACTACAGCATTTCTGATAAGTGTATGTGAATGACATATTGTTGATCGGAAATAATGTAGAATTATTCTGCAAAGCATAAAGGAGTGCTTAAAAAGGAGTTTTTCAAAGAAAGACCTCGGTGAAGCTGCTTACATATTGAGCATTAAGATCTATAGAGATAGATCAAGACGCTTGATAAGTTTTTTTCAATGAGTACATACCTTGACAAGATTTTGAAGTAGTTCAAAATGGAACAGTCAAAGAAAGAGTTCTTGCCTGTGTTACAAAGGTGTGAAATTGAGTAAGACTCAAAACCCGACCACGGCAGAAGATAGAAAGAGAATGAAAGTCATTCCCTATGCCTTGGCCATAGGTTCTATAAAGTATGCCATCTGTGTACCGGATCTATTGTATACCCTGCACCGAGTTTGGCAAGGAGTACAATAGTGATCTAGGAGTAGATCACTGGACAGCGGTCAAAATTATCCTTAGTGGAATAAGGATATGTTTCTCGATTATGGAAGTGACAAAAGGTTCGTCGTAAAGGGTTACGTCGATAAAAGTTTTGGCACTGATCCAGATGATTCTCAGTCTTAATCTGGATACATATTGAAAGTGGGAGCAATTAGCTAGAGTAGCTCCGTGCTGAGCTTTGTAGACATAGAATATTTGCAAAATACATACGGCTCTGAATGTGACAGACCCGTTGACTAAACTTCTCTCACGAGCAAAACATGATCATACCTTTGTACTCTTTGGGTGTTAATCACATAGCGATGTGAACTAGATTACTGAATCTAGTAAACCCTTTGGGTGTTGGTCACATGGCGATGTGAACTATGGGTGTTAATCACATGATGATGTGAACTATCGATGTTAATCACATGGTGATGTGATCTAGATTATTGACTCTAGTGCAAGTGGGAGACTAAAGGAAATATGCCCTAGAGGCAATAATAAAGTTATTATTTATTTCCTCATATCATGATAAATGTTTATTATTCATGCTAGAATTGTATTAACCGGAAACATAATACATGTGTGAATATATAGACAAACAGAGTGTCACTAGTATGCCTCTACTTGACTAGCTTGTTAATCAAAGATGGTTATGTTTCCTAACCATGAACAAGAAGTTGTTATTTGATTAACAAGGTCACATCATTAGTTGAATGATCTGATTGACATGACCCATTCGTTAGCTTAGCACACGATCGCTTAGTATGTTGCTATTGCTTCCTTCATGACTTATACATGTTCCTATGACTATGAGATTATGCAACTCCGTTTACGGAGGAACACTTTGTGTGCTACCAAACGTCACAACGAATCGGGTGATTATAAAGGTGCTCTCTGGTGTCTCCGAAGGTACTTGTTGAGTTGGCATATTTCGAGATTAGGATTTGTCACTCCGAATGTCGGAGAGGTATCTCTGGGCCCTCTCGGTAATGCACATCACTTAAGCCTTGCAAGCATTTCAACTAATGAGTTAGTTGTGAGATGATGTATTACGGAACGAGAAAAGAGACTTGCCGGTAACGAGATTGAACTAGGTATTGGATACCGACGATCGAATCTCGGGCAAGTAACATACCGATGACAAAGGAACAACGATGTTGTTGTGCGGTTTGACCGATAAAGATCTTCGTAGAATACGTAGGAACCAATATGGGCATCCGGTCCCGCTTATCGGTTATTGATGGAGACATGTCTCGGTCATGTCTACATTATTCTCGAACCGTAGGGTCCGCACGCTTAAGGTTTTGATGATGTTATATTATGAGTTTATGTATTTTGATGTACGAAGGTTGTTCGAGTCCGGATATGATCACGGACATGACGAGGAGTCTCAAATGGTCGATACATAAAGATTGATATATTGGACGGATATATTTGGACACCGGAAAGGTTCCGGAGAAGTTTGGAGCTCCGGGAGGTTACCGGACCCCCCTGGGAGGTATATGGGCCTTATTGGGCCCATGTAGGAGGAAGGGAGAAGGAACAAAGGGAGGGGGGCG
Source organism: Aegilops speltoides (assembly GCA_021437245.1). Classification (NCBI taxonomy): domain Eukaryota; kingdom Viridiplantae; phylum Streptophyta; class Magnoliopsida; order Poales; family Poaceae; genus Aegilops; species Aegilops speltoides. The sequence goes on from CM038142.1 coordinate 545,081,862, forward strand.
CGCCCCCCCAAGCCCAATCCGAATTGGGGAGGGGGGGCGGCCCCCCCTTTCCTTTCTCCTTCCCCCTCTTCCTATTCCTACTACTAGTACTACTTCCTAATACTAGTACTCCTTCCTTCCCTCCAAATAAGATAAGGAAGAGAGGAAACCTACTTGGAGTAGGTTTCCCCCCTATGGCGCGCCCCTTGAGGCCGCCACCTCCTCCCTCCCTCCTTTATATACGGGGTAGGGGCACCCTAGGACACACAAGTTGATCATTGATCGTTCCTTAGCCGTGTCGGTGCCCCTCCACGATATTACACCTCGATCATATTGTAGTGGTGCTTAGGCGAAGCCCCGCAACAGAGAACATCAAGATCGCCACCACGCCGTCGTCTTGACGGAACTCCCCTGAGCCTCTCTTGGATTGGAGATCGAGGTGCGCCATCGAGCTGACGTGTGTCAAGAACTCGGAGGTGCCGGAGTAATGGTGCTTGGATCGGTTGGATGGGAGGACGACGACTACTTCCTCTCGTTGTGTCAACGCTTCGCTTCGGTCTACGAGGGTACGTAGGCAACACTCTCCCCTCTCGTTGCTATGCATCACCATGATCTTGCGTGTGCGTAGGAATTTTTTTGAAATTACTACGTTCCCCATCAATAGTTGCAAGGAGGTGGTTGTCCTTCGGTCAACTTAGCAAACAATGGACCGCTGCAGTACATTGACGTCATTGTGAGACCCGGGCATGCCAAAGAAAGCGTGCCAACTTCAGAGGTCCTGTGATGTAACTGTTTTAAGAATTATGGTGGGCTTCTTAACATGACCCTGATATTGCCCTTGTAGATTTCTTGGGCAGTCCTTCCATCTCCCGTGCATATCTCACGTAAATGGTCATTTAAGAGGTAATTTCAGATGGAAAATCACTCCTTTTTCTGCAGATTGCAGAATAACTGTTATCACTTATAGAATCTTGGATAACCATACGCACATTACATTGTTGTCACTAATACGATTCTGGAGTAATACGATTCTGGAAGTTGCAGGAATAAAGAAATGTAGAATTGATGGCAATGGATAGAGTATGATGCGGGTACAATAATCCCATACCCATACTCATGTTTCTGGGCACAAAACTGTACTCATACCTTACCCATCCATTATGTTGATCAAAACAACATTGAAGGGTGATTGACGTAATTGCTAATTCCATGTGTGATGAATGCTCTGGCTACTGAGAGATAAAGATGATCGGGTAACACATGTGAACCACCAGTAAGATAATCGGGCAGGATATGAGTATATCCATGGGCACAAAATCATATCCGTGTCCTACCCATGACTAATTGCGTAGTGTTTGGGCATTGCCTGTGGGCATGAAAATGTGCTCATACCCTACCCATGTGGGTAGTGGGTAAAATTGTCATCCTTAATTGCGGAGTCATGCCATCATTAATCCAAGTACGACTGAGTACCAAAGGAATTTCTAAATAAAATCCTCCAAATTCCTTAAAACAGTTCCCTGAATCAAACTGTGATATATGGATTAACATTGAGGGTGCATAAACTCAACAAATCTCAGCTCAAAAAAGAAACGCAACAAATCTCACTAAAGTGGCCAGCAAACATGCGTGTCTGTATCTTCCATAAACCACGAACTAATTCTGCTTTTCGCCCGGGATATCTTAAGCAGAACGTGCAGATCGACCAAGCGAAAGTAGCGTTCGGAAATGCACCCAACCAAATCAAACATCTGGATCATGGAAATAAAAAGGGCAATAACCTGTGTCACCACAAGTGTATGAGCATCTTTCATATTTTTTCTTATAAATGAAGGGAATTTCGATCCATGAAGGTGTCTCTTCAAGTTTTTTTTTTTTTTTTTGGGCAAGTGCCTCTTCAAAAGGTGACTCTAGGGCAGTACGAAGTCGACGCATTAGCTATAAATAAAGAGAGTTTTTTTTCAATTTCAATATAAATACTAGTTCTACTTCACCATTCTCTACCTGAATTTCACTTATGCAATGAAATGGATTCTGAAGTACTGATGTTTCTTCGAACGGATCTCATTGTAGGTTGCAATGGAAACCCTTCTGTGTATATTTCATATTTCAGAACATCTCTCAGGAGCAACATACATTGTCATGTGATACCAGAAAATGCTATTGCCGCTATCATACAACTAGCTTATCCGTATATAATGGTTGGTAAACTACCACCCCGTATAATATGGTTGGTAAACTACCACCCGATGGTTCCCATACAATGTACCGATGGTCGCTGGGTTAATTCTCCGGATCATTAGTTACTATGGCAACTGTCAAAAGAAGTTGGAAAAGGCTGTCTTGCCAAATCGCACCTTCTTCCATCTGCTCTTGAACAGGTACGGATGGAGACCCAGTACGTGCTCAGGCATGAAGTCATGCCGTGTTAATATGCCAACAACAGGCGCCCTCTGCATTCACAGACAATAAACGGTCCAAACTTAATCATTTGTAACCATTTGAACAAAATATATACTGTTTCAAGTACCGAGTTCTTATGCATGCTGTATAAAAGATAATTATACAAGTACTCCCTCCGTCCGGAAATACTTGTCGTAGAAATGAATACAAATGGATGTATCTAGAACTAAAATACATCTAGATACATCCATTCCTCGGACAAGTATTTCCGGACGGAGGGAGTAGTAAAGGGATAGGTACATGCATTCTCGACCTGTATGACTAATCATCATGGTTACTCTTAGTATTAATCAAGATTATAAACAACTTGCAAGCAAAACACATGACGGTTGCAACATATGAGCTAGGCAGATACACTCAGAGATAAGCATGAGAACAGAATAAGAATGAAATACAAAGAAGATTCAAGAAATAACCCTTCACAAATTTGAGAAAATTCAGACGTAAACAGAGACGCTCACCTTGGAAGTTTTTGGAAGAACCAAAAGGTGTCTTAATCCAACTTCACGAAAAAGTATAAGAGCTTTAGCCAAGGACATGGTCTCAACCACAGTGTAAGGGGATGTGTTTGTGAAAGGATGCAAGTCTACAAACATTTCCAGTTCTTCTGCAGTCAATTCAATGTCCTCAATTCTGTCATGCTTTCCTGAACCACGTTTAGCAAAATCGTCAGGTGAGAAATGCTTTGAAGCATCTGATGCTGAAGCTGTGGAACTACTGATGAACTCTTTCTTCCTCAATAGAACAAGCAGGTGCGACCGAAGAACTAGACCGTATAACAGAGGAGTGTCTGAAAATGGTGGCTCATCAACGACAGGGAAACCATTATGACCGGTTGCCTTCAAGGTATCCACAATACGGCCAACCTTCTCTATGCCATTGAATGTCTGTAGAGGGCCAGTTACAACATCACTAACTGACAGTTGTCGCATGTAGGGTTCAGCATGCCCTTCAAGAAAAGGAAAGCCCTTCAATTTAACAAGCAGATCATAGACATTTGCATTAAAAGCATCTGCCACTGTCTTTGATATGATAAGGACCAGCATAACCAGAGGAAGCATCAGCAGATTATTTGTCAGTTCTAGGATGACAACACAAACTGAGACAGTCATTCTCATCGATCCACCTAGAAGGGCAGCAGAACCAAGAACCGCAAAAAGACCATGATCCAAAGTTGATTGCGACCCAATCAGCATGCCAACCAGACGACCGTAAGCTGCACCAGTTAAAATAACAGGTACGAAAAGGCCAGATGGTAAGGCGAGGCCATAGCTGAAAATGCCCAGAAAATATGATGCAATAAAGAACACAAGGATCGAGGTGATATGGAACTCATGGTCAGTGCCGTTACTGTAGAGGTTTCTAATGGTGTCGTCGTTGGTGTTAAAGAACAGGCTAGCCAAGTCATTGTAGTTATGCATTGGACACTGGAACTTCTTGAAATTTCCAGATCTCCCTATTGATGGACAAGCTTCTCTTGAGTCAGCTGGGCATGGTTTGCAAGCTGCAAGCCATGGCAAGCCAAAGAGGCAACATGAAGTACAGACGGAGACTGTTGCAGCCAATAGTAGTCTGTAAGTTCGACCTTTCCTGAGAGTAAATTGAACAGATCGGAAATGAAGTTAAGCTGGGGCAAATGTTTTCACTTCGAATGGAGAAACAAGTCTAGTTGACAACTGCAATTAAGTATCTACAAAAAATAGCAGTAAGTGTGCATTACCATTGTTATGGACAGTTTTGAACTTTTAATTAACCGATTCTCAAAATTGATAGGAGATAATATTTCAGGGAAGTGATGTATTCAGGACTACTAAAACTTTACCAAATAGAATGCCGGCAGTTAAGAATTATGGAAGTAAAGACCAGTAACATTAAGCCAATATCAGTACATACTCGTTGATAACATTGTAGAGACGGAGAACCTTGTCGAGGAAGAAGTTGTACAAGCTCCCCAGTACTCCTCCAAAAACTGCTAGAGTGATTACCGGAGGTAAATCAATCACATGATAGTTGACATAGCCCGAAGTCACATCAAACATTATAAGACCGCCTTTCCCGAACAAGCCACACCGGCCTCTTTTACAGATGTCTATTAATGCCCTAAGGACAACGGCAACAACTGCTGTTGTGAAGAAAGCTCGCCAGAGTAGGGCACTCCTCCATCTGCAAAGACAACAAAAAGGATGGTCCAGAAGTATTTTATTCATTGCAAAATTTTGTATAGAGGTGCCATGTTGCAGAAGCCCTTGCATAAATACTTTCATTTCAAAGGATATGCTTAAAGGACAAATATATTGCACCCTACTACCCTTCACTGCATCAATGATAATTTCTAGCAAGAATGGTCGGATAGGTAGAGTGATGGTTCAAGATTTCAGATAATCACAATAAGATAATCAGATAACCCCAACTTAAGGAGAAAAATGTGAGAATAAGGAGAAACTCGTTTTGATATCACGTGACACATGGTAAAAAGCATCATTTTTTTTAATGGGATTGCGTAAGTCAAAAGTTTTGCCACTAGGTGGAGCAATCTTCTCCTCACTTACAAACATATAAACTTTAAAGCCAGCAAGTTGCTAACTTGAGGCATGTATTGGAGCATCGAGTGTGCCACCTTAATTAAGCATAAACCTACAGAAAACTATATGTAGGCAAAACAAATTCCTGCATTTCTCAAATGTGGAGGACATGTTCTTCTCTCAATGAATAAATAATGAAATTAAGACAATTAATCGAGGAAAGTACCAATATGTGGAATCATGGAGAAGTTTTTACCGTGAAGACACTGTTTCCAGAGCAAAAAGAACTCCAGCGACTGGAGCCCTGAAAGCACCAGCAATACCAGCACCAGCACCACAAGTGACAAGGTCCCTCCGATCCCTATCATTCTTGAAGTGCCTTAGCCATTTACATGTCATGCGATATTTACGCGAGCCACCTTGCCCAAGTATTGATGCAATGCATGCACCTGTGTGTACCAGAGGACCAGCTTTCCCTACATGCAGTGATGATGATACTGCAGCAATGCATCCCACAACCTGTTCAGAAACCAGAAGATATTTGAAATTCAGGCATATTCATAAAACAGGAACGAGCAGAGGCAATTTGGTCTGCACAAAAAGATGACGGGAAAGTGTAGTGACCATAATGGCATTGCAACAGCACATTTCTTCCCTACATCTTTTATGTATACGAACTGTTGTATGGGTAACAAAATACCATAGCATATTTCTGTTGACATAATTTCCTGCCCCATACAGATCTGATCAAGTCCAACACTCCCACTTGCGAAAATCATCGCTCACGTGATGTGTTGAATAAAAGCAGAATAATCATAAAGAAGCATAACTACTGCAGATCCCACTACAATGTCTGACAAGTAGATTAGAAGTATCTCTGCTACAATACTAATCCCAAATGACAGGCCAAGAAACCAATCAAGCTGTCCATTGCTTTAAGTTAAGCCAAGTGTGAGCTAGTAGTGAGTGCCAAGTGCCAGCCATCATGAATGCAAGGGCACATCATCATACTACCAATAATTCATGCCATGAAACAACAGGGGTGAAAGCAACAGGAATTTACTACTCTACCTTCACCACCAGAGTCTTGAAACAGAAAATGTTGGGTGCATCGACGCCGTTCAAGTAGGCCTTCACCTCCGGGATGCCAGAGCCGGCGGCCGCGGGTGCCACGTACACCGTCAGCACCGTGGCGAACATGGTGAGCAGGAAATTCGAAAACAGGAAGACCAGAAACGCCGATTCAAACCTGACGGGGTCAATCAATTTTGAGTCAACACTGAAAGTCAAGTCTGATATTCACAGTAAATCGCAGTCAGTTCGGTTGAACAGAGAGGCTCCGGCGTCCAGTGTTGCTGGTTACCTGCGCGCGAACATGCGGTTGGAGGTGACGACGAACTTGGCGCCGGCGACGTTCTCGACGCCGAGGTTGGCGACGAAGGCGGCGGCTGCGGTGAGCGCGCCGACGAGGAAGCAGAGCGCCCACTTGAGCGCGAAGTAGCGCAGGATGTGGCCCCGCCCCTGCGCCCGCCAGTCCTGCTTGAACACGTCGTTCTCGATCAGCCTGCAAGCAGCCCAGCCCCGCACCGACGGAGTCAACGGCTGACGCTGATTGGAACCAGGCCGGCGGAATTGCCGGAGAGATTTGGGGGGAGGAGGGGGGCGCGCGCTTACTCGTAGTCGAGGCTCTCGATGGGGCAGAAGTCGGTGCCGACGAGCGCGACCTGGGAGGTGGCGTTGGACTGCAGCTGGCCGCCGAGGAGGAACCGCCGCCGGTTCCGCCGCTGCTCCTCGTCGCCGGAGCCGTCCTCGCCCGGCCCCGCCCCCGCCCCCGCCGCCGCGCCGTCCTGGAAGAAGAAGGAGGAGCTGTAGGAGATGAGAGGGGCCTCAATGTCAGCCTCCGGATCCGCCGCGCCGGCCCCTGCCCCGGCGCCCGTCTGTTCCCTCGGAGCCATCGCCGCCGATCCGCTCCGCTCCGCTCGATAGCCGCCGCGACACACGCGACGCACGAGGAGCAGGGGAGTGGTGCTCGCTCGGCTCTGCTATCGGCGAGTCCAAGTGCCGACGACACAGATTCCCCGGGCCGGGACAGCGAGGCTCCTATTAACCGCTGGGACGCTGCCGGGTGGGGCCATGGGACGGGCGGGCCCCACATGGACGTGACAGTGGTTGGGCACGCTTGCACGTTCGGGAAGTTGAGTTCAAAAACGGTTGGCTGGTTGGGGGCTCGGGGGAAATACTCGATGGCATCACGCTGCTACGGGGAGAAATTTAGGACGAAACGCTTGCGGACAAGGGATTCAAGGTCGATTGGATCTGATTCCCGTGGGCGATGTGTCCGGTGTAGCTGTATACTATGATACTTTGTGTGGATGTGTCTTGTGTCGTGTGCGAGAGTTGTGTTTGATTCATGGGATGATTCCTTCCTGGAGTGCAATTTTGTAATTAGTCTTTGTCTTAACTGTTGATGTGTTCCTGTAAAAAAAAAAGGTGTTGATGTGCTACGTCGACAAATATAGTGTGTTTTTCCGTGAGAAACTAGTTCTGCTGGTGCTGGATCTTCGGGTACGGTGTCGTTTTCGCATGTGCAATCCTAACTAGAACTCGCAGTTATTGCTTGAAGGGGATTTTACGTTAGTTAATTTATTTTTATTTTTTGTGAGGTTTTCACAGGTAGACGCGTGTTCAGATGCTAAAAGTACACGTGTACACGTTCAAGTTGTTTAGAGCCTGCTCAGCAACCATCCACTCCTCTAAATTCTCAACTCCACTCCTCAATTCCCAACTCCCAGCTCCATTAGCAAATTTTAGAATTTGGTAACATGTTCGGCAGCGACTCCAACTCCTCACCTGTATTTTCTACTGAAGGAACTCCAGGGGCAATCTCGTACAGTGAGTACGAGCAGAGCTGTGGGTGGAGGGCTCCTGAACAGGCCCTTAGTATAATGGAGGTTTTCATGAAAAAAGATCGATTTTCTAATTTACAACATTATTTTATTATAGAAAGCATTCAATGATATTCATACATCACCCTGGTGCTCGTACGAGGTAAAATAGTTTGTAACAACTAATTGTTCGCAATTCAACACGCAATTTCAGTGTAGGGACATTAATGACGTTTTAGAACACAACTTATACATCAATCTTAGATTGCAGCAGCTGCAAATAACTGAACAAGTGATTCTACACATAGCTGATTCTGGTCGGCAGTTTTCCATAATCTAATCTTGCGAAATCAGCTGGCCCTAGTTTTGAAGTGGGGGTGTTTATTGCTAATTCTATACTAGAATGCTTATTATGGACAGACCTACAAGTTTTAATAGGAGTCAAAGTTAATATTTATAGTGCTTCTAATTCTGAAGATAATTATGATTTCAGTTAGTTCATGTTTTGGGTTGTAAAGATTACCCATTTTGATCGATCGTGATTTTTAACATAACTAAAAGAGTCAGCAATCTAAATAAAGTTAGGAAGTGTTCTAAATGGCCGTACCTCTTAAATTCAATCATTGAACATTGTGGCATGATAGAAATTGGCTTTGGCTGGGATAAGTTTTTATTATACTAACAACCAAGTCAATACCTTTTTCAAAAACATGATAGGATCTTGGTAACTACTCCCTCTGTAAAGAAATATAAGAGCATTTAGATCATTACTTTAGTGATCTAAACGTTTTTATATTTTTCTTTACGGAGGGAGTACTTCTTTGGAAGTACGTTTTCCTTTAGCTCCTGCCAAGACCCTAGTCGAGGTGTCTCTAACCATGTTGTTCTCTTATTAGATGAGGGTGATATTCATCTAGTGATTCAAACTAAATCCTTTTGTTTTGAGTTGTGTTGTACCCCAGAGTTGATCCGAGAGATCAGATCTAGCCCATATTGTTTCTAAATTTTGGTTGTAAAAAGTGATATTCATCTAGTGATTCAAACTAAATCCTTTTCGTTTTGAGTTGTGTTGAACCCCAGAGTTGATCCGAGAGATCAGATCTAGCCCATATTGTTTCTAAAATTTGGCTGTAAAAAGTGATATTCATCTAGTGATTCAAACTAAATCCTTTTCGTTTTGAGTTGTGTTGAACCCCAGAGTTGATCCGAGAGATCAGATCTAGCCCATATTGTTTCTAAAATTTGGCTTTACAAAGAAGTAAAAGATTATTTTAAATACTTGGCATAATTGTTTTTCTAATACCTTAGAGTTTTAAGGGGTGGAGTCACAATATAGAAGAAGAATATAAAAGGTCTAAACATGTTATATTTGAAATGTTTTACCGTCACTTCGAGTAGAATTTTCTTCTGAGTGTTGTTGCTACTATTTCATGGACTTCGTGGATGCATATCAAGCTTTCAAAATATTTGTCCCGAGGATCCAACTAATGTGATACTCTTTGTTTGGTACTTTTTGAACTCCTAGGCAACTTTGTCGAAAGGCGCTCTACATCTGGGGTCAAATAGGTTGGCTCAGGTGGCACTCTATGATCTTATCAATTTGAGCCTCGGCGATGTGGTCAAAGACCAAAAAACCATGCTTATATTGTCTTGTGTTTCTTCCTGTGTAATGGTAGTAGAGTTCATTCCGGTACAAAGTTTTCCTAGATCGTGTTTGTAATCTTAGTATTGCGGATTAACTAGCTTATAAACAGAACTTTATTCACTAAAAACTTCAGATCAAACCTAATGGATGTGCAACAAAGGTTTAGGCTTCTGTTTTTTTTAGGGAAAGGTTTAGGCTTCTGTTAGAAGTTTGCATCTGTTATGGCCCTGTTGCGATGATTAGGGAGTATTTGCCTGCATTTTGCCACGGTTTGTTCATTGTTCATTCTTTTTCTGCTGTAGCTGACCGCTATGGTTTCATAAAGAATCTAAGCGGCCTTGTTTGGCTCATTTTGTTATGCTTTCTGTAAGGCTGAAGTTTGTAGTGCCGAAGGTGTTTCTATTAATACAAATAGGAGGAACCCCCTCTTGCAAAATTGACGCATCAAATCGACAAAAAAATAAAAAATTCAAACACGGATACTTCGTTTCCTAAGAGATGCAGGGGGTGGGTGGTGTGGTGTTTGAAACCACCCACTTTCACCTTTTCTCAAAGTAAATTATAGAATTGCTAAAAAAAAAGTATAGAACAAAAAAGATGAAGAACCCGTGCCGCCAAAAACTCAAAAAACTAACAAAGCAAGCAGCACCGTGATCAGGAAAATACGTGCATGCTAAAAACGCTGAGAGAGGTAAACACATCGACTTCTTCGACCAATGTACATCACGAAGATCGGCAACAGGGCGAGTGATTCTTACCCGGGGAACGTCGACGCATATATGCTCGTCGGCCACGGCCGGAACGGCAGGAGCGGCGTCGTCGGGCAAGGCGGCCTCGGCAGGTAGGTCGCCGGCTGGTCCTACCGCCGTCGACATGGACGCAGGTGCACTGCATGAGAGAAACGCAAGGAAATGCTCTGTCACCGCCAAGTTCAGAAACCAGAAGAACCAGAGCAGCACTGTCCCAAGTTATTGGAGATGGAGGTTGAAGGAGAGGAGCATACGTATCACCAGGGAGGACACACACACGTCCGTACTATGGAGCTCAGGCGTTGAAACCAGCTGCCCCCTCGTCACGGCCGGATTTGTACCCCGGCGTAGCAACTAAACGGATGGGACAAAGGGGCATCCATCGGACAGTGACACTCTCGACAGCTGACGGGAACGGAGCGGAGAAGCTGTAACGCAATTTACGCAAGCCAACAACCGCGGCATCAGGGCGAGGGAACGGAGCCAGCCTCGGCGACATCGCTATTCTCTGGGCCGATCGAGCGCCAATGGAACGCACGTACGGCAAATGGAGAGGCTGTCGTGCCGGCCTCTTGGAGCTTCTCTTTTTTTGGGAATGCCACGAGCTTTGCTGACGGCGACGTTTGACGCGGGTGCTGCAAATGTCGGGAAGCAGCCGGCGGCAGCGGGGGGCGTTGGAATGGACAGCCCCGGCGGCGCGAGGGCAGCCGGCCGCGTGGCGCGAGAGCAGCCAACCGTGGCTGGGCCAGGGCAATCGTCGGCGGCGACGTGGGACGGTGGGAGCAAACGTCGGCGGCGCGAGGATACCGGGCAGCTTAGTTGTGAGGGCGTCTAGAGCTGCAGCGGCGAGAGGGCATCAAGCAGTGGCAGTTGGCGGCCGCGGTGGAGCAATCAGCGGCGGCGTGAGGAAACTGAGGATATCCAGCAGCCCATCTGCGAGGGCATCAACAGGCGCAGGCCGGTAGTGAAAAATAGCCCGGTAGGCCGGTATCCATGGATGAGGATTTGTGGCCCTCCGGTGCCACACGCCTCTGTATGAATATAGTATTAAAAAATATCAGGAAATTTTAAAAATTTCTAGAATTTTAGGATATTAAACCTGGATGCCTATTGTACATCCATGTTTAATTCCATGAAAAATGGGTGCCCATAGTAATCTTGATAAAAAGAGCTAAAAAAATTATGTATAGAAAAAACTATTTGGATGGATCGTATCATAGACCGTATTTTCTTTGTCATAGATACCGCGGGCACCCCACGGAAAAGGGTGCCCGCGGTATCATAATTTTTGAAATTCCTTAATTTTTTTAATGCTATATTCATATAGGGGTGTGTGTGGCACCTGAGAGCTCCAATGCATTTCCCAATATCCATACTAAATCACACATAATTTTAGAACGAAAACATAATTCTCACTTCTTCTTTTGAAACAGAGGCCTTATATTAATGGAAATGTTAAAAACCCAGCGTCAGATTTTTAAGCATGACAAATCTGTCGTTCGAGATGGCAAATTATGTTATCATGATCATAGTAATTTTCTTCAACAAATATGGCAAATCCTGGCAAAAAATTATATTTTTGACCTAGTGTTCATATGCACATCACCATAGGCTGTTAGCGTAATCTAGGTACGCCCCTCGTTATCAGACATAGACACGAACTGACACAATCCAAAAGATTGGTTGCTGGAACTGAGTGTATCTCAGATTGTTAGGTTTCTTGTGGTGGAACCAATCCATCAGGATTAAAGTCCTAGACTTGACACTAGTGATCGCATTTTTTGGATTTATTTCAGACACTCTAGCAATGTTCATTCAGTGAGAGGAGACGTTTTCATGGACTATAATGACATTTGTGATGAATTCATCAATGTCAAGATGTAGTGTTGACTCAGTATTTCATGGTGATAAAGTAAAGGAATTACATGGTGTTTGCATTTCATACAATAAAGAGACAATCATAAGGCTCCTGCCGGTTGCCAGTGAGTTTTACAAAACATGATCATCTCTAACGTATATCACATCATGTCTTGACCATATCACATCACAACATGCCCTGCAAAAACAAGTTAGACGTCCTCTACTTTGTAGTTGCAAGTTATACGTGGTGGCTATGGACTTCTAGCAAGATCCGTTCTTACCTATGCATCAAAACCACAATGGTGATTTATCAAGTTTGTTGTTTTAACCTTCAATAAGGACCGGCTACGGTCAAATTCGATTCAACTAAATTTGGGGAAACAGACACCTGCCAGCCACCTTTATGCAAAACTAGTTGCATGTCTGTCGGTGGAACCGGTCTCATGAACGTGGTCATGTAAGGTTGGTCCGGGCCACTTCATCCAACAATACCACCGAATCAAAATAAGACTTTGGTGGTAAGCAGTATGATGATCACCACCCACAACTCTTTGTGTTCTAATCGTGCATATCATCTACGCATAGACCTGTCTCAGATGCCGCTGTTTGGAAACGTAGCATGCAATTTCAAAAAAATTCCTATGATCATGCAAGATCTATCTAGGAGAAGTATAGCAACGAGAGGGGGAGAGTGTGTATATGTACCCTCGTAGACAGAAAGCGGAAGCGTTTGACAATGCGGTTGATGTAGTCGAACTTCTTCTTGTCCCGACCGATCAAGCACCGAACATACGACATCTACGAGTTCTGCACACATTCAGCTCGATGACGTCCCTCAAACTCTTGATCCAGCAAAGTGTCGAGGAAGTAGATGAGTTTCGTCAGCACGACGACATGGTGACGGTGATGGTGATGTGATCCGCGCAAGGCTTCGCCTAAGCACTACGAGAAATATGACCGAGGGTGTAATCTGTGGAGGGAGGCGCCACACACGGCCAATAGACGTTCGTCTGTCTTCTAGGCGCCTCCCCGTCATATATATAGATGGGAGGAAGAGGGAGCAGCCAGGGGGGCACCCCAAGTAGGAGGAATCCTACTTGGGGGCCTCCTCCAATTCACCCCCTCTTCCTTATTAACCGGAGGGGAAAGGGAAGAGAGAGGGGGGAGGAAGGGGGAGGCCGAATCCTCCCCTTTCCTTCTCCCTTCCCCTCTTTCCTTCTCCACCTATTTTGGCCTATATGGGAGTGCATCAGCCCCTTGTGGGCTGGTCTGTTCCTGTCTTGGCCCATAAGGCCCATATCTTTGCTGGGGGGGGGTGCCCGGAACCCCTTCCAGTGACTCGATATGTACCCAATACCCTCCGGAACACTTCTGGTGTCCAAATACTATCGTCCTATATATGAATCTTTACCTCTCGACCATTTCAAGACTCATCGTCATGTACGTGATCTCATCCAGGACTCCGAACAACATTCGGTCGCCAAATCACATAACTCATATAATACAAAATCGTCATCGAATGTTAAGCGTGCGGACCCTATGGGTTCGAGAACTATGTAGACATGAATGAGACACCTCTCCGGTCAGTAACCAATAGCGGAACCTGGATGCTCATATTGGATCCTACATATTCTACGAAGATCTTTATCGGTCGAACCGTAATGACAACATACGTTATTCTCTTTGTCATCGGTATGTTACTTGCCCGAGATTCGATTGTCGGTATCTTCATACCTAGTTCAATCTCGTTACCGGCAAGTCTCTTTACTAGTTCTGTAATACATCATCCCGTAACTAACTCATTAGTCACATTGCTTGCAAGGCTTCTTATGATGTGCATTACCAAGAGGGCCCAGAGATACCTCTCTGATACTCGGGGTGACAAATCCTAATCTCAATCTATGCCAACCCAACAAACACCTTCAGAGATACGTGTAGAGCATCTTTATAACCACCCAGTTATGTTGTGACGTTTGATAGCACACAAGGTATTCCACCAGTATCCGGGAGTTGCATAATCTCATAGTCAAAGGAATATGTATATGACATGAATAAAGCAATAGCAATAAAACTGAACGATCAATATGCTAAGCTAACGGATGGGTCTTGTCCATCACATCATTCTCCTAATGATGTGTGATCCCGTTCATCAAATGAAAACACATTTCTTTGGTTAGGAAACTTAACCATCTTTGATTAACGAGTCAGTCTAGTAGAGGCTTACTAGGGACATGGTGTTTTGTCTATGTGTCCACACATGTATCAAGGTTTCCAGTTAATAAAATTCTATCATGAATAGTAAACATTTATCATGATATAAGGAAATATAAAATAACAGCTTTATTATTGCCTCTAGGGCATATTTCCTTCAGTTCGTAGGGGTACGATGAGTAAATGCATGTGTTTGTGCGCACCAGTATTGTACTGTGTTAAAAAAATTGGTTGCTCGTCTTAAGTTTTGAGGTGGGTTATCCAGGTTATGTTATCTCTAGTGACGGGTTGAATTATTTGTTTCTGAATGTGGCAGCTCATTAGTGCTATGTGTTGCTTGATTAGTCATTTGATACACACAAATATTTGTTGGAGGAGGCTGTCTGTCCTATCCTTGAGCATCCGGACAGGGGGGTCCTATATCCTCTTCACCTGCACCCTTAGCCGAGAGGTTTTGGGTCACAGTTGGTGCTTGGCGGACGACATCTCAGATGCATTCGCGTGAGACTCTGCACAATTAGAAATTATAGGACGTGTTTGGTTGCTCACATCGATTTTGTTTCCCCTTGCACGAGTGCCCCAGTAGAGCCTGACTTAGTTAATACAACCTTCGAACCATGTTTCGTATTTTATTTAGTCGCCCACAAAGCCTAGGCTACATGAGAATAAACACACAAGCACGTCGTTTTGGTTGCTAGTTTGTGCTTACCAGATGTAACATGCAGCCATTTGGTTAAGTGCAAGACATGCGGTGTGGTAACCTCTTCTACGAGTGGCGAGTTTATCAACACACATAGTCATAGGAATAATATAGTGACGACAGCAGTGAAGAACAAAGATTAAACCACATCGAACAAGCATATGCATAATATTGGCACAATACAGTCATACACATTAACCAGATTCATACGAAGTTCAATACACGCACACCAAAGGAGATAGATTAGAAATCCCTCACTCATCGACCATGGAAAGGGCTTGATTGTGATCATCACACTTGATCGTCACCTCTGCACAGGAACAGTCAAAGATGGTGACCCTAGAAGCATCTTGGGTCAGGACCTTTAAGCTATGGCAAAGCAGGAGCACCATTACTCCATGGCAAACCTTCCGTTGACATTATGGAGCCTGGCCTACCAGCTGCATCTAGTGTTCGTCTTCAGAATGTTATACAGTGGGATGGTGCCCACATGCTACCGAAGGTATCGAGGCGATTGGAAGTAAATCAAAACCAGATGCTTAGAGCACCTTGCAGAAGTGGGTTGGAGATACTTCCGCATGGAAGTGGCCAACCTTCATCGACCTCTCCCGGCGTATCTTGGAGTCATTGACTTCTCTTGCATCCTCGGCGACGCGAGGGTAGCCGGCCACGTGGCACGGGAGCAGCCAACCATAGTGGGCTAGGGCAATCATCGACGGAGACGTGGGATAGTGGAAAAAAATGGCGGCAACATGAGGACATCTAGCAACCCATTTGTGAGCGCATCTAGAGTTGCAACGACGCGAGGGCATCAAGGAGCGACAAGTAATGGCCACGGTGGAGCAGTCGGCGATGGGGCGAGGATATTCTTTTATAAGAATAGGGAGGGCTCCCCAGTTCCATTAACTCGAATGAAACCGATACATTGTAGCAGTTCAACAGCTCCCAAAATAGGTAGCAAAACAAACGCCCATCGGCTTACAGTCTTCGGCAGAATCTTAAAGAGTACTACGATAGAACCAATCGCAAGTGCATTTTTAGAAGCTAGTTTTATGAAGGTAACCACATCAGATTTTTTGTGAAGAGACTGCCACATTGCCGAAAGTGAATGCCTCGTCTTCAGGGAAGGGGCAACTGATGGCTGCGGAGACTAGCTACCTTCAAGCACTGACACCGGGCTTGACACTGTATCAGTCTCAAGCATTTTCATCCCAGGGGTCTCGCACGTTCCACCGATCTTGAACTTGTCCCATGTTCCAGGAAGGGCATCATAGCTTAGCCACTTGTCAACCGAAGTGGCCTTTCTCAGGTGACCCACCAGAAAGAGGACAAAAGTCTCGAACTAAGTTTTCTCGCTGTCACTAGAGAGAATAATCCAATTCCCGACCGTGGTCTGAATATTCCCAATCACCTATTTTACATTCATCCATGTAGTGTTATTAAATATCATGGAGTTTCTAAATTTCCATAAACACCACATGGAGGTAGCACAAGCAACATTAAGTGCATAATTCTTTTTGTTAGATGTCCAAAATCTAGAAAGAGATAAATAATGGGCCCCTAAGGAGGTGCCAAAGTGTTCACTAACCAAACCACAAATGTACTTGGCTACCACACATTCAAAGAATAGGTGATGGATAGATTCATGAGAAGAACAAAAGACACAATCAAGCGGTTTAATGATGTGTCTTTTCCTAAGATTATCTCTTGTCTTAATCTTGTTATCTGAGATGAGCCAAGTGAAAATGTGGATCTTAGGTGACACCAGTAACTTCCAAACAGCAGGAATAAAGACTGGTTGTACCCCACTGAAATTGATCAGATGATATAATTAACTACTAGAGTATTTCCCTTTGCTCAAGTTGCCAAATCCGAGAATCAATATTGTCAACAAGAGTAATTGACTTAACAATCTCTACTAGCTGATACCATGATCCATCATTTTGTCATTAAATACTCTCCTGAAAGTGAGTTTGACATGTTCACCATCCCACACCTCACTTATGGTTTTGGAGCTCTCATTGCATATAGAATATAGAGACCAAAACTTCACAGTCGGGAAGGTGATGTGCCGAACCAAGTGTCTTCCCAGAATCTAACTTGTTTACCATTTACCACCAGCCATCTATAGCCAAATTTAATTGCCTAAACAACACTCATCACTCCCTTCAAGAATCTAGTGGCATTGAGAGTAGAGTTGTTAAAAATGTTAGGCATGTGGGTACTATACTTCAAATCTACTATACTCTTCCATATTTCGCCTTCCCCTTGGGTTTATCTCTGCAACAAAGTCCCTAGCAAACGTTGGTTTAGTTCCTAGAGGTTGGGAATTCCAAGGCCCCCAATTTTTTTCTTCATGCAGACCAACCTCCAATTTGCTAGGTGAAGTTTTCTGTGGCCCTCAAAGTCTTTCCACAAACAATGAGCCATTTGAGTACTGATCATCTAAATGCCCCATTTTGGGAATTTAAAAAGGTATAAGGTAGATTGGAATGCTTGCCACGCAAGCTTGGATGAGAATCAATCTCCCTTCATAGGAAAGCAATTCCCCCCTCCACCCTGCTATCCTTTTAATAATCTTATCAATGAGATGCTGAATATCCTCCCCCCTAAGCTTATCATAGTGCAAGGGAATGCCCAGGTATTTTATTGGGAATCCCCCCTTTGCAACCTAGTGCTTCCATGAATTCTAAGTGTTCCTCGTTAGTCATGTTTATGGGGATCAACTCACTCGATCTTGCTATAGTTGATCCTCATTCCACACACTTGTTCAAAACAGGAAAGGTCCATTTTTAGATTTAAAGCTTTATCTAGGTCTTTCTGCAAGAATAAAATAGTGTTATTAGCATATTGAAAACACATAAGCCCTCCGGGGCAGGATTGTGACAAAGGCCACTGATTAAATTTCTAGAGGCAGCCTTAGCTAACATCCTAGCAAGTACATCCACTACTAAATTAAGGAGAAGGGGAGATAGGGGGTCCCTTCCTAAGCCCTTTGCTGGTAATGAAGAAACCACTCTCGCATCCATTGATTTTGACACCAACAGAGCCCCTTCTAACTATTGATTGGATCCAAGATGGCCGCTTATATCCAAAACCTCTTTTTGTAACAATTAGGTAAGGGAATCTAAATGGACAAAATCAAGTGCTTTTTCATAGTCCAATTTTAGGATAGCCCTTGCTCATTGCAAGAATGGTTTGACTGCAATACCTCATGTGCAGTTACTACACTCTCAAGTATAAACATGCCTTTCAGGAAAGCATATTGGGTACTTGTAATCAGCCTTTGAAGTATGATGTTGATCCTGTTGGCAAGTACTTTGGTAAAGATCTTAAAACTAGAGTTTAACAGACTAATTGGCCTAAATTTCTTCATAGAGGTGGCATCACCTTCCTTAGGGATTAGGGTTACTAAAGCAAAGTTGAGTCTATAAATGTCTAATTCTCCTCTATGAAAGTCTTCAAACATTCTAATCAAAACAATTTTAATCAGGTCCCAAAAGTGCTGGTAAAATAAAACAGAATCCCATCTTGTCCTAGAGCACCATTAGCATAGGAATCAAAAACTGCCTTCCTAATTTCCTCTTCTAAAAAAGGAGCCTGGAGGAATCATTTATAGCATCAGACACTTTTTCCTCCTCGAAGAAGAAATCAACATTAAGAGTACACCCATTTCTACTTTTAGCTTTAAAGAGGTTTTTTTTTGTAGAAATCTCCAGCTACTTTAAGAAGGGCTACAGTTTGAGTGACTGATCCATCAGGCCATCTAGGGTGTGTATGAAGGTTATTTGCCTCCGGTTAGCTACCTCATGAAAGTATGTAGTATATGCCCCCTTCCTTAATATCTCTATCCCTTGACTTTTATTCAGTTTTCACTTCCTCCCTTTAGCCGGTGATTTTACATCTCTAAATGGATTTCTCTCAACCTAACTCTCTGATTTAATATCTGATCAATTATATTCATCCATGAGACATTTTTTGAGTTTTCTCAGGTCAACCTTAGTGTTGGCACTCCGACCCTTAGTGGTCTTCCTCAACTTCCTAATTTTCTCCTGCCAAACCTCAATGGGGGTTTTGCCAGAGACAGGGGCATTCCAAATTTTCTCTACTAAGGCTTTGAAATCCTCCTAGAGGAGCCGCCATTTTCAAACCCAACATCATCGTTTCTTCGGGCTGCCATGTGGTTGTAGGAGATATTGCTCAAGGCACAGGTGGACAACATGCAACTATTATGAAAGAAATAAGAGCCAGGGTGGATGGTTTGAACTCTTGTAATTTCATTTATAAAAGTAGAAACTCGTATGTAGATGCAGATAGTCTAGCTAAGTGTTCCTTGAATCTAGCACCTGGTAGACATGTTTGGTTGTTACAACCTTATGATTTTGTAAATATTCCCTGGGACATCGTTATTTAATAAAGGAGTATAGTTTTCCCCTACAAAACTTAAATTTAAAAAATTTCATTGCTCATTAAAAAATATTTAATTAAAATTTTACGCCTATTGTTTTTTTTTATAAAAACATCACATTTAAAAAATGTTCATCCATGGAGCAATATGTTTATGACATTTTTAGAAAAAAAATTCATACCAAGGAAACATTTGTATGCGTTATTCTGGAAAAATGTTTTGTACGATTCAAACATATTTGTGACATCTAAAAGAATTATAATAACACCTAAAAATATCCAAACATTTCTAAAATGTTCATGATATTTACTAAAAATGTTAAATATGTGTTAAAAAAATGTTCATCATGTGTTTAGAAATGTCCTTAACACTTGGAAAATAATCGCACATTTCAAAGAAAATGTTCATGAAAACAATGATTTTTTTATTTGTGTTTAAAGAATATCCACCGTGTATTATGAAAATGTTCAATGTCCATTTGACAAATGTTCAACATGTATTCACAAAATGTTAAACATATATCTGGGAAAATTGAAACATGTATCTTGAAAATGTCCAACCTGTATATGATTTTTTTTATGTGTGTTCAAAAAAGTCGACATTTATTAGAAAAAAATAAAAATGAAATAATGAATAGAAAAGAGGAAAACCGGAAAAGAGAAGTGCATGGAGCGGCATGAATCCTATATCTCGCCCTTGGCAGGATAGATGGAGCGTGGAGCGTGGCTATGTCTCGCTTCTAGCAAGATGCACACTCGTCTCTCCTTAAGGGAAGCCTCTGGTGTGCCAGTTCAATAGTTATTTCCTTCTTTGTTTCGTTCCTTCATTTATTTATTTCGTTTTCTTTTTGTACTTGTGTTTATATTTTGAACTGTTATATTTTTTTAAACAAAATTACTTTCTTTAATGTGAAAAGAAGAATTCCCATGCACTTTAAAAAAATGTTCAGGATATGGATAACTTTATTCACACAAAAATAAAGAGGAGTTCATACCATTCAAAAATGCTCGCAAGGTTAAGAATTTCCATGATTTTTTTTAAAAATGGTCATGAAATGTAAACAATTTTTCATGTGGTTTAAGAAAAATGTTGGTACCATTCAAAAAATTGTTCACGTGTTTAAAAATATGTCAATGACATTTTAAAAATATTGATACAATGTAAAAAAAATGTTTATGCCATTTTTGAAAAGTGTTTGGTAGCATTCAAAAACACTTCATGAAATTAGAAAAATGTTTATAACACATAGGAAATGGTCACAAATTTTGAAATAATGCTCATGAAGTTTATGAAAAATATTCAAAGTGTGTTTGGGAAATGTTCACTGAGTAAAACTATTCATTGTGCATTTGAAAAATATCAACATGTATTTGGAAAATGTTGATAATATATTTTAGAGATATTCAAACTTTATATGAAAAATGTTCAAAATATATTTTTTAAATATCCATTTGAAAATGGGGGAAAAGGTAAAAAATGAAAATGGAGAGACTAAAAAAGTGAACAAGCAAATTTAAAAATAAATTGAAAACCAATTAAAATAATAGGAAAAACAAATAAAAAATTTAGCTTGAACCTGCCTAAAACCGATGGAAGGTTGCCAAAACGGCTCCTGGGAAGCTTCCGAAAATAAAAGGAACACACTTTATTGCGTCAGCCTACTAGTGGTTGTACCAAAGGCGAGAGGAGCGCACATCTCGCGATAAGCGAGACATAGCTCTCACAATGGAGTGCTCGCCTATAGGGGGCTAGCATGACTGGGCCCGCCCGACAATCGGTGACGGAACTTTCTACCATAGAGCCCAAACAAGTTCTGGGAACTTTCCACCGTGATTTAGGAAAGGTGTCGTCTGGTTTACTCAAAAAAAAAAAAGGGTGTCGTCTGATTTTTCGTTTCTATTCCTTTTCATGCGATTTTACCAGATTTATCACTTTTCATTTTTTATTGTTTTTTATTTTTTATTTTTCTTATTTGTTTTCTTCACCTTTTTTGCTTCTTCTAGTTAGCTCGATTTCTATTTTCTACTCATGTTCGCTTTTACTTTAAAATTCCATTTGTTTTGTAAAAAAATAGTAATATTTTTTATATAATGTGAACATTTTTATAATATCCTGAATCGTTTTATAAATGTAAGGAATTTTTTTCAAATGACGTGAAAATTTAATTGAAATGCACTAACAATTTTTTAAGCCCTGCAAAGCAATTTCATAATTTGAAAAGTGTTCATGAAATAAAAGGGAAAAGAAAATATTTAAAGAAAATAAGTTTTCATATACCTCTAAAATATTTCCTTGCATTTTACTAAAAGGATTTGAGAAAAATGAAATAAATATATGGAAAGATGCAGTTGCACATGTGTTGCATGTGTCTACCGGTGAGCGCTCTGGGCGAGCTGCGGTAATGTTGGAACAATCCCACACGGTGTACACTGCAAGCAAGCACTCCATCCTTCTCACTATGGGTGAGAGATAGGTGTGCCCATGCAGCGCGCCTGGTGGCACTAATGGTGGAGATTTAGCTCATGCAGCAGGAAGGCCTAGACAGGGGTTCCGGTCGACCGATCGGTCAACTACAGACGCTCCTTAAAAAACCTACTTAGTGGCAGAACGAGGCACTCAAAGTTTGCTAAGAAAATCGACAGTGGAGACGGTCCATTGGATAAGGGGACTGTACCTGCCATGGTGGTGCATTCTAGCGGCAACAACAAATTAAAGAAACAAACTACTACTTCCGTACCAAAATATAAGAAGTTTTGGGAGGCTAAAGGAATTGATTATCCATCAGAGAACAAAATGTGGGCAAAAATAGCATCAAAGGGTTCAGCCAAGTCAGGAGTAGGTAGCACCACACAAAGACGAAGGTTTTTGGGTTGGATTTTACTTGGTGCACATGGTTTCTACTGAGTGTATTTGGACATTGTGGAAGGACAATAGGAGTGCTGCAGTGTGTGAATTTCCACCAACGGTGATGAAGATTGTGGAGTTGACACTGGTACCGCGAAACAGACTAGACAAAGTTGATGTGCTAGATATGGGTTTGTAAGAGCGGTTGGTCTCGGCACACGACATGGGGGTGACCAGATCGGTCCGTTGTCGCACCCCGCACGGGGGTAACCAGACCGGTCCGTATTATGTTAATTTAATACATGTTGAGGAGCGTTTACAGTCAAGAGTTGAGGATGTAGGCATTTATGTTGAACCTTATTAACAAATCTCAGTGTCGTATTGCTGTATTGCATTTAATCGTACGAATTTCTCACACACCATTTATTTGCCAAAGTGCTAAAAATTGTTTCACACCACTATGTTGAAAAGGAGACACTATCGAACAAGAATCTGCCAAAGTGCTAGGTTGTTTGACGGCACCATGTAGAAAAGTAGACATTATTGAACAAGAATAACGAGTTTATTTAATAAAAAGGGAAGGCATCGATTCTCTCTTCTTTTCAGAAATGATCTGATGTGAATGGGAGAGCATCAATAGTTGGCGATGATACACGAATCATTTGTAATCAAGACATGCAAAAACATGCAACTTGCCTACGATCAACGCAGCACAATGGTTGTGGCACACGAAACAGTGAACAGATCACATTATGGTGCAAGCACCCGCTTGATCCTCCTCGCAGATAACCCGGTAGCCGCCGTATCCGCCGCAGTACGGCGCGCGTGCGCCGCCGTAGCAACCGGCTGGCGGCGGCAGCGCCACGGCGGCGGTGTAGCCGTACGTCCTGCCGCAGTCTGAGCACCTGCAACTTCCGTAGTACCCCTGGTAGCATGAGGCGCAGCACGTGCAGCGGCACGGGCCCACAGGTCGCGCCGGCAGCGAGGGGATCTCAACCATCGGCGGCCCGTTCCACGACGGCATCTCTCCCATCGGGTGCCTCCTCTCCCTAGGGTTCTTGTGGCAATCCGCCCCTGATTCTGGCACGAAATGGACCTGCATCTCCTTTGGCTTCTCAAGCTCGGCCGGTCTCTCTTGCGGCCTCTCCTCCTCCCTGACCGCCTGCATGGTCGCTGACATCTCTCTGTCCGGAGGGGGCTGCTGATGGTGGTATTCCGGTGGCTGCTCAGCGGGCGGCTGAGGGTGGTAGGCCGGTTGCTGCTCGGTGGGCTGCTGAGGGTGGTATTCCGGTGGCTGCTCAGTGGGCGGCTGCTGGTGGTATGCCGGTGGCTGCTCGGTGGGCGGCTGAGGGTAGTATGCCTGTGGCTGCTCGGTGGGCGGCTGAGGATGATATGCTTGTGGCTGCTCAGCCGGCGGGGGCGGTGACTCCTTCCCCTTCCCCTTTGATTTTGATTTCTTTTTGCGACTGTTGCTCGGCGGTGGCCCGGCCATCTCTTCCGGCTTGCCGTCGCCCATGATTTGGACGCCCTTGATCACCTTGCCTCCTTTGCATCTGATCCTGCATGATAGCTTGTGTGGATCGAACGGCCCGTCGATGATGACTGCGTTATTGTTGGTGTCGAAGGAGATCGTCCTAATCCTCTCTTGATCTGTACAAGTCATTTTCTTGTAATTAAGTTATATTAGCAAGTAAGAAATTTGTGCTGGTGATTGGTATGGCAAGCTCATGTGGAGAGTTTCTTTGTGACTGAGATGCATGAACGAACATATAGTACTAGTAGTGCAGTACAGTCAGATGTTCTACGCACCTTGAAGGCTGCAAAGAATCTTGCGGATCTTTTTGTAGCACTGGTGGCAATCAAGGTCGACCCTTAAGATTATAGTGGAGATCTGTGTTGACAGAAGCATCAGTGAAGTAAATAGTTACTAATGAAGCCTCAAAATCAGTGCATACTTTACAATTTCAGAGACGCTGAGCTTTTGTTCTTGGTTATCTTATGAATGAATGCTCACAATAGTTCTTTGGGACACAAAAACTGTAATTCCTCCACTACATGATCAATAATAAGGGCATCTTTGGAACTCAGGTTTCTAGAAACTTATGAATAGGTAAAAATGCATGGTTGAGATGTCATGACCTCTTTGGTCCATGGGAAAAAAATTACTAGCATTTGGTCCTACAGAAATGCTAGTAATTTCTGTAGGCGAATATGAAGTGACAGAAGATGCCTGGAAGGCACAAACACAAATTTCCATGAGGTCTAACCACTATTTTTCACTAGGTGGGGTTTAACCTGTTCTTAGAAATCCTATGAAATTGTGGTGTAAGAAAACAATCCATAGAAATTGATTGCCTTGCTTCTTTTATCCAACTGACCCTAAAAACAAATTTCCAACGAGCAGAAATCATGCAAAAATCTTATGATAAACTCTGAGGTTTTTGTTACCAAGTGAATAACTAAGTCAGAAAATGGGAAGCAACATGCATATGGACACATGGGTTTCGAATTACAAGAAGTGAGGCATAGATAGAAACTTGTATCTCCTACTTTCTTTTTCTCCATAGAAAAAGAAACTTCGTTTTTCTCCATTGAACGAATCACTCACAAAGAGATAAACCCTAGAACGGATCGGATGCAAGAGAGAGAGAGAGAGAGAGAGAGAGAGAGAGAGAGAGAGAGAGAGAGAGAGAGAGAGAGAGATCACCTGATCTGTCATGCTGTTTCTGTGAGTTAGTGACCTAGTTGGTTTGTCGCAGAGAGAGAGAGAGGCGCAGGGGGAGAGAGAGAGAGAGAGAGAGAGAGAGGTGCAGGGGAAGAGGGGGGCGGGAGAGAGATATGTATGCAACTGGAGAGAGAGAGAGAGAGAGAGAGAGAGAGAGAGAGAGAGCGTCTCGTGTGGTTGATATGACATGACACCGTGACACCTGGTCGTCTGGTTGAAGGCAGAAGCTTCGGATGATTTATGGAGCCGAATCTTTTGAAAACTCAGAGATGAAAAATGCAGCTGGCTACACCAAGTCATCAACACAGTTACATCCTTCTAGCTACTTCTCTTTCGGGAAAAGGTAGAAGACCGATGCTGGCGAATGTCGCCACCTACTAATTAAGTACGAAGTGAGGCCATGGAATCTGGTTCTTGCCATTAAAGAAGCTTTTAGTCCTCATGCCATTGATGTGGGCTTGGCACAACTTGGAAAAGAAACAAGAGCTTGTTGCTTACGGAAGATAACAAAGGAATCCTCGAGCAGGGAAGTCGCGCTGGGAACTACACGTACATGTCCGCGAATCAAATTGAGTTATATTCTTTGAATAGCGAGAAAACGGAACATGTATGATCACTGTGAAGTATCAGGAGATGACGTGGAAATTCACAATTCTCGCCCAGGCCAGAAACTTCATAAAAAAAAGTAACACCTCCCAGGTATCTTCTAAATAAATCGCTAAGCTACACTTAAAAGGGCAGCACCTTTTTTTCTAGAAAAACTTCCAATCTATTCCTTAACTGTCCAGGTAGCACAAAGAATAGCAGAAACAAAAAATATATCCAAATCCTTATACTACCTAGCGATGACTATAAGTACTGGAGCAAGCCGAAGACGCGCCGCCGTCATTGCCCCTCCCTCATCGGAGCCGGACAAAACTTCTTGTAGTAGACAGTCAGAAAGCCGCAGTGCTAAGACCCCATAGGACCAAAGCACTAGAACAATAACCACCGTCGATAAAGAAAAGCGTAGATTAGAAGGATCCAACCTATAGACACACGTAGACAGACATTCACGTGGATCCACCGAAGACAAAGCCGACCGAATCTCATGGGATCCACCGGAGACAAATCTCCACACGCCCTCCAACGATATGATGCTAGAAACACCACCGAAATAGGGGCTAGGCGAGGAGGACCTCATTCCATCTACAGAGAGCTGCCGGCACCTGGCATCTCTGAGCAGGACACAAATTCTAACAAAACATAAAAAAGGGAGCCCTTTCGCCAGCAGGGGTGGGCTCCACCGTACCCCATGGCCCTAAGACCACATGAGACGAGGTAGACTGACGACAAAATGAAAAGCATGTCATTTTTTGCTACCTACACATGTATGTCACTTTAGTTCACCTATAGAGTTCACGGACAAATGAAAAATTACAATTCTCTTTCAGTGTATCTATAAAGATCCCCTGTATCAAGTGTGAAATTTTGGAATGTACTTGTTACATGACATGTCCAACATGTGAGATTGTTCTAGTACGTTCTCAAAACATCTCATGTCCTAGCTGCATAGAAGGAGCTCACGCAAGCCCCTAGGGGGATAGATTGGCAGGAAAAGACCATTGCTCGTCCCCGACCGCCACTCATAAGGAAGACAATCAAAGAAACACCCCATGCTTCAAATTTGTCATACAGCGGTTACCATACGTGCATGCTACGGGACTTGCAAACCTCAACACAAGTGTCTCTAAAATCCAACAACCACCCACTAGCATGAATCTAATATCACCATCTTTATATCGCAAAACTATCGCAAGGAATCAAACATATCATATTCAGCGATCTACAAGTTTATGTAGGATTTTATGACTAACCATGTGAATGACCAATTCCTGTCATCCCTCTAAATAGATATAAGTGAAGCAAGAGAGTTTAATTATTTCTATAAAAGATATGCTCACGCTCTAACAAATATAAGTGAAGCAAAAGAGCATTCTATAAATGGCGGTTTTCTATGTAAAGAGAAACAGGCAATCCAAACTTCAAATGATATAAGTGAAGCACATGAAGCATTCTATAAAGCCACACTCAAAAGATTTAAGTGAAGTGCAATGAGCATTCTATAAATCAACCAAGGACTATCTCATACCAGCATGGTGCATAAAAGAAAAGTGAAAACTAAATGCAAAAGACGCTCCAAGACTTGCACATATCGCATGAACAAAACGTATACGAAAACATACCGATACTTGTTGAAGAAAGAGGGGATGACTTCCGGGGCATCCCCAAGCTTAGACGCTTGAGTCTCCTTGAATATTTACTTGGGGTTCCTCGGGCATCCCCAAGATTGAGCTCTTGCCTATCTTCCTTTTCCTCATATCGAGACATCCTCGATTAGACACTTCATCCACACAAAACTTCAACAGAAAACTCGGCAAGATCCGTTAGTATAATAAAGCAAATCACCACTCTAAGTACTGTTGCAAACCAATTCATATTTTGTTTTTGCATTGTGTCTACTGTAATATAACTTTTTTCATGGCTTAAATCCACTGATATAAATTGATAGATTCATCAAAACAAGTAAACTATGCATAAAAACAGAATCTGTCAAAAACAGAACAGTCTGTAGCAATCTGAACATTCACCATACTTCTGGTACCCCAAAAATTCTACCAAAATTAGGAAAAATAAACAAGTTGTATAGCAAGACATTGCAATAAATAATCAGAACCAATTGACGTTCCAGTTAAAAATGTAAAATCGCGCACTACAGCCAAAGTTTCTATCCTACACCGCACATTCCAACAAGCATTGTAAACATCCTAAAGGCAAACCTTGGCACATTATTTTTATAATACAATGGAATTGTAAAAGGGGATAATTATTTTTGATGAAAAGTTTCTGTAATTAAGATTCACAAAGTTTCCGTGAGCATGAACAAAGTTCAAGGAGCTCTCCCACTTCAACAATGCTTGTCTCTCTCACTTTCACTTTCCTTTTTGAAAAGGTTTTAGGTTCTCCTCTTTATTTTGTTTTGTTTTTAGACTATATAAAAGCACTCAATAGAAATAAATGACTCTCTAAAACTTCCGGGTTGTCTCCCTGGCAGCGCTTTCTTTAAAGCCATTAAGCTAGTCATATAGTGCTCAAGTAATGAATCCACCCGGATCCCAAGGTATATCAAAGCCAATTTTAATTAACAATGATTTGTAATTTAATAGTGAGCACAAAGTAGCATATATCATGCAACAACGAAGTCTAACTCTCTTCCTATGCATCGGCATGCCATAAAAGAACAATTCATGCACACCAAGTAAAGGCCAATGCATAGTACAAGCAGTTTCTTGCAATTCTATCGTGTTGGAAACATAAAGAGGTTATATCGATATTTATTGCATTATGGGCTGTTATTACACATTATGTCACAATACTTATTCCTTTTCTCTCTTATTTTGCAAGGTTCACATGAAGAGGGAGAATGCCGGCAGTTGGAATTCTGGGCTGGAAAAGGAGCAAATATTAGAGACCTATTCCGCACAACTCCAAAAGTCCTGAAACTCCACGAAATTCAGTTTTGGAATATATTCAAAATATTGGGCGAAGAAAGCACCAGAGGGGGCCATCCACTGTCCACAAGGGTGGAGGGCGCGCCCTACCCCCTTGGGCGCGCCCCCCAGCCTCGTGGCCCACCTGGAAGCCCCAGATGCCCATCTTCTGGTATAAGGTGTATTTTGCCCTGGAAAAATAATAATAAGGAAGCTTTCAGGATGAAGCGCCACCGTCTCGAGGCGGAACCTTCGCAGAACCAATCTAGGGCTCCGGCGGAGCCGTTCTGCCGGGGAAACATCCCTCCGGGAGGGAAATCATCACCATCGATCCTCTCATCGGGAGGGGGTCAATCTCCATCAACATCTTCACCAGAACCATCTCCTCTCAAACCCTAGTTCATCTCTTGTATGCTATCTTTGTCTCAAAACCTCAGATTGGTACCTGTGGGTTGCTAGTTGTGTTGATTACTCTTTGTAGTTGATGCTAGTTGGTTTATTCGATGGAAGATTATATGTTCAGATACTTTATGCACATTAATACCCCTCCGATTATGAACATGAATATGATTTGTGAGTAGTTATGTTTGTTCCTGAGGACATGGGAGAAGTCTTATTATAAGTAGTCATATGTGAATTTGGTATTTGTTCGATATTTTGATGAGATGTATGTTGTATTTCCTCTAGTGGTGTTATGTGAACGTCGACTACATGACACTTCACCATTGTTTGGGCCTAGGGGAAGGCACTGGGAAGTAATAAGTAGATGATGGGTTGCTAGAGTGATAGAAGCTTAAACCCTAGTTTATGTGTTGCTTTGTAAGGGGCTGATTTGGATCCATATGTTTCACGCTATGGTTAGGTTTACCTTAATTCTTCTTTCATATTTGCGGATGCTTGCGAGGGTGGTTAATCATAGGTGGTATGCTTGTCCAAGGAAGGGCAGTGCCCAAGCACCGGTCCACCCACATATCAAATTATCAAAGTAACGAACACGAATCATATGAGCATGATGAAATCTAGCTTGACGATAATTTCCATTTGTCCTCGGGAGCACTTTCCTTTATATAAGAGTTTGTCCAGGCTTGTCTTTTGCTACAAAAAAGGATTGGGCCACCTTGCTGCACCTTGTTTACTTTTGTCTACATAGTTCTCGAACCCATAGGGTCCGCATGCTTAACGTTCGATGACGATTTGTATTATGAGTTACGTGTTTTGGTGACCGAAATTTGTTCGGAGTCCCGAATGAGATCACAGACATGACTAGGAGTCTCGAAATGGTTGAGAGGTAAAGATTCATATATTGGATGGTTATATTCTGACATCAGAATGGTTTCGAGTGATTCGGATATTTTTTCGGAGTATCGAGGGGTTACCGGACCCTCCCAGGGAAGTGTTGGGCCAACATGGGCCTAAGGGAGAGAGAGGGAAGCCCGCGGGGGGTGGCTGCATGATACGTCCATTTTGCATCATGCTTTTATATCGATATTTATTGCAATATGGGTTGTTACTACACATTATGTCACAATACTTATGCCTGTTCTCTCTTATTTTACAAGGTTTACATGAATAGGGAGAATGCCGGCAGCTGGAATTCTGGGCTGGAAAAGGAGCAAATATTAGAGACCTATTCTGCACAATTCCAAAAGTCCCAAAACTCCATGAAAGTCAGTTTTGGAATATATTAAAAATATTGGGCGAAGAAAGCACCAAAGGGGGGCCACCCACTGTCCACGAGGGTGGTGAAGGAAATATGCCCTAGAGGCAATAATAAAGTTATTATTTATTTCCTCATATCATGATAAATGTTTATTATTCATGCTAGAATTGTATTAACCGGAAACATGATACATGTGTGAATACATAGACAAAACTATAGTCACTAGTATGCCTCTACTTGACTAGCTCATTAATCAAAGATGGTTATGTTTCATGACCATAGACATGTGTTGTCATTTGATTAGTGGGATCACATCATTAGAAGAATGATGTGATTGACATGACCTATTCTGTTAGCCTAGCACTTGATCGTTTAGTATACTGCTATTGCTTTCTTCATGACTTATACAAAGTTCCGCAACTATGAGATTGTGCAACTCCGTGTACCGGAAGAACACTTTGTGTGCTACCAAACGTCACAACGAATCGGGTGATTATAAAGGTGCTCTATAGGTGTTTCTGAAGGTTCATGTTGAGTTGGCATAATTCGAGAATAGAATTTGTCACTCCGATTGTCGGAGAGGTATCTCTGGCCCTCTCGGTAATACTCATCACCTAAGCCTTGCAAGCATGTAACTAATGAGTTAGTTATGAGATGACGTATTCTGAGCGAGTAAAGAGACTTGCGGTAACGAGATTGAACTAGGTATTGGATACCGACGATCAAATCTCGGGCAAGTAACATACCGATGACAAAGGGAACAAAGTATGTTGTTATGCGGTTTGACCGATAAAGATCTTCGTAGAATATGTAGGAACCAATATGGGCATCCAGGTCCCGCTATTGGCTAATGACCTAGAATGGTTTTAGGTCATGACTACATAGTTCTCGAACCCGTAGGGTCCGCACGCTTAAGGTTTCGATGACAGTTATATTATGAGTTTATGAGTTTTGATGTACCGAAGGAGTTCGGAGTCCCGGATGAGATCGCGGACATGACGAGGAGTCTCGAAATGGTCGATACGTAAAGATCGATATATTGGACGACTATATTCGGAGTTCGGAAAGGTTCCGAGTCATTCGGGTATTTATCGGAGTACCGGAGAGTTACGGAATTCGCCGGGAGAAGTATTGGGCCTTATTGGGCCTGCGGAAAGAGAGAGGGCTGCCTAGGGCAGGCTGCGCGCCCCAAGGCCTAGTCCGAATGGACTAGGGGAGGCCGCACCCCTCCTTCCTTCCTTCTCTCTTCCCTTCCTAGTCTCCTACTCCTACTACATGGAAGGTTCCCTAGTTGGACTAGGAAAGGGGAATCCTACTCCCGGTGGGAGTAGGACTCCCCTATGGCGCCTCCTCCTAGGGCCGGCCTCCTCCTCCCTCCCTCCTTTATATACGAGGCAGGGGCACCCCATAGAAACACAAGTTGATCTATGGATCGTTCCTTAGCCGTGCGGTGCCCCTCCACCATATTCCACCTCGGTCATATCGTCGCGGAGTTTAGGCGAAGCCTGCGCCGATAGAACATCATCATCGTCACCACGCCGTCGTCTTGTGGAACTCATCTCCGGAGCTCAGCTGGATCGGAGGCCGGAGATTGTCATCGAGCTGAACGTGTGCAGAACTCGGAGGTGCCGTACGTTCGGTGCTTGGATCGGTCGGATCATGAAGACGTACGACTACATCAACCGCGTTGTCATAACGCTTCCGCTTACGGTCTACGAGGGTACGTAGACAACACTCTCCCCTCTCGTTGCTATGCATCACCATGATCTTGCGTGTGCGTAGGAAATTTTTGAAATTACTACGTTCCCCAACAGTGGCATCCGAGCCAGGTTTTATGCATTGATGTTATATGCACGAGTAGAACACAAGTGAGTTGTGGACGATACAAGTCATACTGCCTACCAGCATGTCATACTTTGGTTCAGCGGTATTGTTGGATGAAGCGGCCCGGGCCGACATTACGCGTACGCTTACGCGAGACTGGTTTTACCGCTGTGCTTTGCACACAGGTGACTAGCGGGTGTCTGTTTCTCCAACTTTAGTTGAACCGAGTGTGGCTACGCCCGGTCCTTGTGAAGGTTAAAACAGAGTCTATTTGACAAACTATCGTTGTGGTTTTGATGCGTTGGTAAGAACGGTTCTTGCTAAGCCCATAGCAGCCACGTAAAATTTGCAACAACAAAGTAGAGGACGTCTAACTTGTTTTTGCAGGGCATGTTGTGATGTGATATGGTCAAGACATGATGCTATATTTTATTGTATGAGATGATCATGTTTTGTAACCGAAGTTATCGGCAACTGGCAGGAGCCATATGGTTGTCGCTTTATTGTATGAAATGCAAACGCCCTGTAATTGCTTTACATTATCACTAAGCGGTAGCGATAGTCGTAGAAGCAATAGATGGCGTAAACGACAACGATGCTACGATGGAGATCAAGGTATCGCGCCGGTGACAATGGTGATCACGACGGTGCTTCGAAGATGGAGATCACAAGCACAAGATGATGATGGCCATATCATATCACTTATATTGATTGCATGTGATGTTTATCCTTTATGCATCTTATCTTGCTTTGATTGACGGTAGCATTTTAAGATGATCTCTCACTAAAATTATCAAGAAGTGTTCTCCCGAGTATGCACCGTTGCCAAAGTTCGTCGTGCGAGACACCACGTGATGATCGGGTGTGATAAGCTCACGTCCATCTACAACGGGTGCAAGCCAGTTTTGCACACGCGAATACTCAGTTATACTTGACGAGTCTAGCATATGCAGATATGGCCTCGAACACGGAGACCGAAAGGTCGGCGTGAATCATATAGTAGATATGATCAACATAGTGATGTTCACCATTGAAAACTACTCCATTGCACGTGATGATCGGTCATGGTTTAGTTGATTTGGATCACGTAATCACTTAGATGACTAGAGAGATGTCTGTCTAAGTGGGAGTTCTTAAGTAATATGATTAATTGAACTTTAATTTATCATGAACTTAGTCCTAGTAGTATTTTGCAAATTATGTTGTAAGATCAATAGCTTGCGTTGTTGCTTTCATATGTTTATTTTGATATGTTCCTAGAGAAAATTGTGTTGAAAAATGTTAGTAGCAATGATGCGGATTTGATCCATGATCTGAGGTTTATCCTCATTGCTGCCTGTAAGAATTATGTCCTTGATGCACCGCTAGGTGACAGACCTATTGCAGGAGCAGATCACGAGCGTTATGAACGTTTGGCTAGCTCAATATGATGACTACTTGATAGTTTAGTGCACCATGCTTAACGGCTTAGAATCGGGACTTCAAAGACGTTTTGAACATCATGGACCATATAAGATGTTCCAGAGTTGAAGTTAATATTTCAAGCAAATACCGAGTTGAGAGATATGAAGTCTCCAACAAGTTCTATAGCTAAATGATGGAGGAGAATCGCTCAACTAGTGAGCATGTGCTCAGATTGTGCAGGTACTTCATTCGCTTGAATCAAGTGGGAGTTAATCTTCCAGATAAGATAGTGATTGATGAATTCTCTAGTCACCATCACTAAGTTACTAGAACTTCGTGATGAACTATAGTATGCAAGGGATGACGAAAACGATTCCCGAGCTCTTCGTGATGTTGAAATCGACGAAGGTAGAAATCAAGAAAAGACCATCAAGTATTGATGATTGACAAAACCACTAGTTTCAAGAGAAGGGCAAAGGGAAAGAAAGGGAACTTCAAGTGGAAAGACAAGCAAGTTGTCACTCCTACGAAGAAGCCCAAAGCTAGACCATAGCCTCAAACCGAGTGCTTATAATCGCAAAGGAAATGGTCTTTGGAAGCGGAAATGCCCTGAATATTTGGTGGGTAAGAAGGATGGCAAAGTGAACAAGGGTATATTTGATATACTGATTATTGATGTGTGCCTTACTAGTGTTTATAGTAGCCCCGAGTATTTGATACTTGTTCGGTTGCTAAGATTAGTAACTCAAACAGAGTTCTGAGAATAAACAGAGACTAGTTGAAGGGAAAGTGACGATGAGTGTTGGAAGTAGTTCCAAGATTGATATGATCATCATCGCACACTCCCTATATTTTCGGGATTAGTGTTAAACCTAAATAAATGTTATTTGGCGTTTGCGTTGAGCATGAATATGATTTGATCATGTTTATTGCAATACGGTTATTCATTTAAAATCAAAGAATAATTGTTGTTCTATTTACATGAATAAAACCTTCAATGGTCATACACCCAATGAAAATAGTTTGTTGGATCTCGATCGTAGTGATACACATATTCATAATATTGAGGCCAAAAGATGCAAAGTTAATAATGATAGTGCAACTTATTTGTGGCACTGCCGTTTGGGTCATGTCGGTGTAAAGCGCATGAAGAAACTCCATAAAGATGGATTTTCGGAATCACTTGGTTATGAATCATTTGATGCTTGCGAACCGCGCCTTTTAGGCAAGATGACTAAAACTCCGTTCTCCGGAACAATGGAACGAGCTACTGACTTATTGAAAATAATACATACTGATGTATGCAGACCAATGAGTATGAAGGCTCGTGGCAAATATCGTTATTTTCTGACCTTCACAGAAGATTTGAGCAGATATTGGTATATCTACTTGATGAAACATAAGTATGAAATAGTTGAAAGGTTCAAAGAATTTCAGAGTGAAGTAGAAAATCATCGTAACAAGAAAATAAAGTTTCTGCGATCTGATCGTGGAGGAGAATATTTGAGTTATGAGTTTGGCCTTCATATAAAACAAATGTGGAATAGTTTCACAGTTCACGCCACCTGGAACACTACAACATTATGGTGTGTCCGAACGTCGTAACCGCACTTTATTGGATATGGTGCGATCTATGATGTCTCTTACTAATTTACCAATATTGTTTTGGGGTTATGCATTAGAGACAGCTGCATTCACATTAAAAGGGCACCATCTAAATCCGTTGAGACGACAACATATGAACTGTGGTTTAGCAAGAAACCCAAGTTGTCATTTCTTAAAGTTTGGGGCTGCAGTTCTTATGTGAAAAAGTTTCATCCTGATAAGCTCGATCCCAAATCGGAGAAGTGTGTCTTCATAGAATACCCAAAGGAAATAGTTGGGTACACCTTCTATCACAGATCCGAAGGCAAGATATTCGTTGCTAAAAATGGATCCTTTCTAGAGAAGGAGTTTCTCTCGAAAGAAGTGAGTGGGAGGAAAGTAGAACTTGATGAGGTAATCTGCACCTGCTCCCTTATTGGAAAGTAGTTCATCACGAAATCAGTTCTGTGACAAATACACCAATTAGTGAGGAAGCTAATGATATTGATCATGAAACTTCAGATCAAGTTACTACAGAACCTCGTGAGGTCTTCGAGTAAGATCCGCACTGAGTGGTGTAGTAATCATGTTCGGAAGTCATGTTACTAGACCATGATGAACCTACGAACTATGAGGAAGCGATGATGAGCCCAGATTCGCGAAATGGCTCGAGGCCATAAAATCTGAGATATGATCCATGTATGAGAACAAAGTATGGACTTTGATTGACTTGCTCGATGATCAGCAAGCCATGTTAAATAAATGGATCTTCAAGAGGAAGACGGACACTGATAGTAGTATTACTATCTACCAAGCTCGACTTGTTGCGAAAGGTTTTCAGCAAGTTCAAGGTGTTGAATACGATGAGATTTTCTCACTCGTATCGATGCTTAAGTCTATCTGAATCATGTTAGCAATTGCCGCATTTTATGAAATCTGGCAAAAGGATAAACAAAACTACATTCTTTAATGGATTTAAAGAAGAGTTGTATATGATGCAACCAGATGTTTTTGTAAATCCTAAAGGTGCTAACAAAATGTGCAAGCTCCAGCGATCCATCTATGGACTGGTGCAAGCATATCAAAGTTGGAATATACGCTTTGATAAGTTGATCGAAGCATACAGTTTTGTACAGACTTACGGTGAAGCCTGTATTTACAAGAAAGTGAGTGGGAGCACTACAACATTTCTGATAAGTATATGTGAGTGACATATTATTGATCAGAAATGATGTAGAATTTTTCTGCAAAGCATAAAGGAGTGTTTTAAAGGAGTTCTTTAAAAGGAAAAAGACCTCAGTAAAAGCTACTTACATGTTGAGCATCAAGATCTATTGAGATAGATCAAGACGCTTGATAAGATTTTCAATGAGTACATACCTTGGCAAGATTTTGAAATAAGTTCAAAATGGAACAGTCAAAGAAAGAGTTCTTACCTGTGTTGTAAAGGTATGAAATTGAGTAAGACTCAAATCCCGACCACAGCAGAAAATAGAAAGAGAATGAAAAATCATTCCCTATGCCTCAGTCATAGGTTCTATAAAGTATGCTATGCTATGTACCATACCTATTGTATACTTTGCTCTGAATTTGGCAAGGGAGTACAATAGTGATCTAGGAGTAGATCACTGGACATTGGTCAAGAATATCCTTAGTAAGAACTAAGGAGATGTTTCTCGATTATGGAGGTGATAAAAGAGTTTGTTGTAAAAGTTACATCAGTGCAAACTTTTACACTGATCCAGATGACTCTAAGTCTCAACCTGGATACATATTGAAAGTGGGAGCAATTAGCTAGAGTAGCTCCGTGCAGAGCATTGTGGACATAAAATATTTGCAAAATACATACGGATCTGAATGTGACAGACCCATTGACTAAGCTTCTCTCACGAGCAAAACATTATCACACCTTAGTACACTTTGGGTGTTAATCACATAGCGATGTGAACTAGATTATTGACTCTAGTAAACCCTTTGGATGTTGGTCACATGATGATGTGAACTATGGGTATTAATCATATACAGATATGAATATTGGTGTTAAATCACATGGCGATGTGAACTAGATTATTGACTCTAGTGCAAGTGGGAGACTGAAGGAAATATGCCCTAGAGGCAATAATAAAGTTATTATTTATTTCCTCATATCATGATAAATGTTTATTATTCATGCTAGAATTTTATTAACCGGAAACATGATACATGTGTGAATACATAGACAAAACTATAGTCACTAGTATGCCTCTACTTGACTAGCTCATTAATCAAAGATGGTTATGTTTCCTGACCATAGACATGTGTTGTCATTTGATTAGTGGGATCACATCATTAGAAGAATGATGTGATTGACATGACCCATTCTGTTAGCCTAGCACTTGATCGTTTAGTATCTGCTATTGCTTTCTTCATGACTTATACAAAGTTCCTGCAACTATGAGATTGTGCAACTCCGTGTACGGAAGAACACTTTGTGTGCTACCAAACATCACAACGAATCGGGTGATTATAAAGGTGCTCTCAGGTGTTTACGAAGGTTCATGTTGAGTTGGCATAATTCGAGATTAGGATTTGTCACTCCGATTGTCGGAGAGGTATCTCTGGCCCTCTCGGTAATACTCATCACCTAAGCCTTGCAAGCATGTAACTAATGAGTTAGTTATGAGATGACGTATTACAGAACGAGTAAAGGAGACTTGCGGTAACGAGATTGAACTAGGTATTGGATACCGACGATCAAATCTCGGGCAAGTAACATACCGATGACAAAGGGAACAAAGTATGTTGTTATGCGGTTTGACCGATAAAGATCTTCGTAGAATATGTAGGAAACAATATGGGCATCCAGGTCCCGCTATTGGCTAATGACCTAGAATGGTTTTAGGTCATGACTACATAGTTCTCAAACCCGTAGGGTCCGTGACGCTTAAGGTTTGATGGCGATGCTTATATTATGAGTGTATGAGTTTTGATGTAACGAAGGAGTTCGGAGTCCCGGATGAGATCGTGGACATGACGAGGAGTCTCGAAATGGTTGAGACGTAAAGATCAATATATTGGACGACTATATTCGGAGTTCGGAAAGGTTCGAGTCATTCGGTATTTATCGAGTACGGAGAGTTACGCGAATTCGCCGGGAGAAGTATTGGGCCTTATTGGGCCTGCGGAAAGAGAGAGGGCTGCCTAGGGCAGGCTGCGCCCCAAGGCCTAGTCCGAATTGGACTAGGGGGAGGGGCCGCACCCCCTCCTTCCTCCCCTTCTCTCTTCCCCTTCCTAGTCTCCTACTCCTACTACATGGAAGGTTCCCTAGTTGGACTAGGAAAGGGGGAATCCTACTCCCGGTGGGAGTAGGACTCCCCTATGGCGCGCCTCCTCCTAGGGCCGGCCTCCTCCTCCCTCCCTCCTTTATATACGGGGGTAGGGGGCACCCCATAGAAACACAAGTTGATCTACGGATCGTTCCTTAGCCGTGTGCGGTGCCCCCCTCCACCATATTCCACCTCGGTCATATCATCGCGGAGTTTAGGAGAAGCCCTGCGCCGGTAGAACATCATCATCGTCACCACGCCGTCGTGCTGACGGAACTCATCTCCGGAGCTCAGCTGGATCGGAGGCCGGAGATCGTCATCGAGCTGAACGTGTGCAGAACTCGGAGGTGCCGTACGTTCGGTGCTTGGATCGGTCGGATCGTGAAGACGTACGACTACATCAACCGCGTTGTCATTACGCTTCCACTTACGGTCTACGAGGGTACGTAGACAACACTCTCCCCTCTCGTTGCTATGCATCACCATGATCTTGCGTGTGCGTAGGAAATTTTTGAAATTACTACGTTCCCCAACAGGTGGAGGGCTCGCCCTACCCCCCTAGGCGTGCCCCTGCCTCGTGGGCCACCTGGTAGCCTCCGATGCCCATCTTCTGGTATATGGTGTCTTTTGCCTTGGAAAAATCATAAGGAAGCTTTCGGGACGAAGCGCCGCCGTCTCGAGGCGAAACCTTGGCGGAACCAATCTAGGGCTCCGGTGGAGCTGTTCTCCCGGGGAAACATCCCTCCGGGAGGGGGAAATCATCACCATTGTCATCACCATCGATCCTCTCAACGAGAGGGGTTCAATCTCTATCAACATATTCACCAGCACCATCTCCTCCCAAACCCTAGTCCATCTCTTGTATCCGATCTTTGTCTCAAAACCTTAGATTGGTACCTGTGGGTTGCTAGTAGTGTTGATTATTCCTTGTAGTTGAAGCTAGTTGGTTTATTCGGTGGAAGATCATATGTTCAGGTCGTTTATGCATATTAATATCCCTATGATTATGAACATGAATATGATTGTGAGTAGTTACGTTTGTTCCAGAGGACATGGGAGAAGTCCTGGTATAAGTAGTCATGTGAATTTGGTATTCGTTCGATATTTTGTTGAGATGTATGTTGTCTTTCCTCTAGTGGTGTATGTGAACGTCGAATACATGACACTTCACCATGATTTGGGCCTAGGGGAAGGCATTGGGAAGTAATAAGTAGATGATGGGTTGCTAGAGTGACAGAAGCTTAAACCCTAGTTCATGTGTTGCTTCGTAAGGGGCTGATTTGGATCCATATGTTTCATGCTATGGTTAGGTTTATCTTAATTCTTCTTTCGTAGTTGTGGATGCTTGCGAGAGGGGTTAATCATAAGTGGGATTCTTGTCCAAGGAAGGGCAGTACCCAAGCACTGGTCCACCCACATATCATATTATCAAAGTAACGAACGCGAATCATATGAGCATGATGAAAACTAGCTTGACGATAATTCCCGTGTGTCCTCGGGAGCGCTTTGCTAGATATAAGAGTTTGTCCGGGTTTGCCCTTTGCTGCAAAAAGGATTGGGCCACCTTGCTGCACCTTTTTTTTACTTTTGTTACTTGTTACGCGTTACGAATTACCTTATCACAAAACTATCTGTTACCAATAATTTCAATGCTTGCAGAGAATACCTTACTGAAAACTGCTTGTCATTTCCTTCTGCTCCTTGTTGGGTTTGACACTCTTGTTATCAAAAGGGCTACGATAGATCCCCTATACTTGTGGGTCATCAGTTGTCTCAGTAACAATTAACTCATTTGCACATTGAACTTTTGAGAAGATATGTCATAATTAATGTGTTTCTTAAGTTTTTCAAAATATGTATGTGGTGATTTTCTAAGTTGCTAGAAACCCATTTTTTTTCCTATAATTGTAAGTGACTTTGTTTTAAATATTATAAGATGAACGGAAATGTTCTTACTTGAAGTGGGTTTATCATGAGTGGCAACAGCCTTTGAAGTTGTGTCTAGCAAAGCTTTGGAGCAGGTTTGAGGAAGAGAATAGAGATAGGCTTAGAGGAAATGTTGTCAACGCTGAAGAATATTTCAAGATACAGGAAAAAAGAGGAAGAGGAAGAATGAGCTCATATTTTTCAAATCAGACTTTGTTGAGATGGTGTTTGAGAAGGAGGAGATACTTTCCGG
Organism: Aegilops speltoides; assembly: GCA_021437245.1. Classification (NCBI taxonomy): domain Eukaryota; kingdom Viridiplantae; phylum Streptophyta; class Magnoliopsida; order Poales; family Poaceae; genus Aegilops; species Aegilops speltoides. Next base: position 545,122,339 of record CM038142.1, read on the forward strand.
CTGGGCACTGCAAAACATGCTCTTAAAGAATTTGGCTGATCATGCACGCATCCATCGGCATACATCATCCGATTAGGGAAATTAATGAATATATTGTTCTAATATTATGCTCAACATACTTTGTACTTATGAAGGTGAACTAGCTATATGGTGTACTGTGATGTTGTTATGTGCTATTGTACAGTGGTGTTGAAATATAGGGATTTCTATTTTTGTGCCCCTGGTTCCTTAGCACTACTCAGTTTTGCCCCGCCTCCTTAACATGCCTCACTTTTCCTCTCCCGTCTTCACCCCAGCCTCACAAATGCCCAAATGGAGCCTTTCCGTTGGGTCAAACTAGTTTTGACCGTTACCTGGGTGGGTTCCAGACGAGTGGGCCTTGGATGACAGCTCGACGAGTGGGCCCACCTGGACACCTTGGCGCTTCTCAGTGTGGGCTTTAAGTAATTGGGTCGGCCTGATCTCTATGGGTTTTAAGTGCAAATAGTGTGAAATACATTTTTGAATTTCCGATCAACTTAAGAAATTCATAAAATATTAATTTTCAATCCAGGCAGTTGATTCAAGTTTCAAAATAAATCTAATATTTAGTCCTATTTATGGCAAAGGCGTTGAATGCTTTGGATATCCATTTCTGACCCAGGCTCATCTGCACCCGGTCAATAAAAATTCACAAAATACAAAAAAATCTAATGTTTTTTTTGCATGGTAGATAATTTGATGCATGAGGTGCGCTCTAATTTCTAATCATTTGAACATATGAGTAGCTCAGCAAAAAAGACAAAATAATTCAAAGCAGTACACGAACAGTAAACTTTTTTATAGAACCCAAATTTGTCTTTTTTTGTTGAGAGCTACTCAGATGTCCAAATGATATGAAATTTGGAGCGAACCTCACGCACCAAATTATCTACATGCAAAAAACATTTGGATTTTTTTCAACTTTTCTAGAATTTGTTTTGAATTTTTCTTCAGTGTGGGTGCAGATGAGTTTGGGCACCGAATCGCCGCTCTCTAAATCTTTCAAATATTTTGTGGATACTACATAAAATCCTACTTGAGTATCAGAAAATGGTTTTTCCCAATTGTTTGGACCAAATTAAAACACACTTGTAGTACAATTTTGAATTATTTTCTTCAAATGTCATGAAATTCATATAATTAATGGAATATAGCTAAAAAGCTCAAAAATTCAAAATCTTTTGGCAATATGGTCTACTTTGTGTGAAAATTGGATAAACGAATTTTTATACAACAAAATGTCCTAGTTTATCATTTTTCCTGGAAAGTAGTACACATAAAAGGACTCCATGCAAAAGGACTACATTTTTTGAATTTGTTTTCATTTCCATTCACTTTTTGCAAAATGGGGTCCACATTATCAGCATGGCTATTCATAGAAATGGGTTGAATCATTCAACTTTTTTTTGTGAACACTGCATATAATCCTAGCTAAGTACCTTAAATGATTTTCCCACACTTTGTAACCAAACTATAACACACTTGTAGTTCAATTTTGAATTACTTTTGGAAAATGTCCAGATTTTGCCTAGGCAAGATATGCCCTATTTGCAAGATGGAACACCCATTGATATGGTCTTCAATCCCTTAGGAGTACCCTCCTGAATGAATGTGGGACAAATATTTGAAAGCTCACTCGGATTAGCGGGGAATCTGCTAAAGAAACATTATAGAATAGCACCCTTTGATGAGAGATATGAGCAAGAGGCTTCAAGAAAACTTGTGTTTTCAGAATTATATGAAGCCAATAAAGAAACAAAACATCCATGGATATTTGAACCCGAGTACCCAGGAAAAAGCAGAATATTTGATGGAAGAACAGGCGACCCCTTTGAGTTTAATTAATGGAATATAGCAAAAAAGCTCAAAAACTCAAAATCTTTTTGCAGTAGGCCTCCAATATGGTCCATTTCATGTGAAAATTGCTAGCTATGCTGGTGTGGTTCTGCAAACTACTCGATGAGCTACACATGTCGTTCTGTCATCTTATCGTACTCCAAAACTTTGCCTAGCTATCTTAATTAAGTGCTACACATAATTATCATGGATGTATTTTGATCAATGTTACCTGTTTCCTTATTCTAGCATGCGAACCTAGCTCTAAATATATTTGATCTTAAAAGATGATGCCACGACACAATTTTTCTGCTATCGTGACAGTGTTTTTCAGATGCTTTCAAACTAAGTAATGGGATGCAAAGATATGCAACGCCTCCAAGGTTTCTACATATTTACGTTATGCGGAGAAGTCCCAACTCCATAGGTACATATGATATTGCCGTCATGCAATTTTATACAATGCCAGAGATATCCAAAATATTGCTGATGTGGCCACCAACGCCACCACTATTTCTTAACAATGGCACAATATTGGTGGCATCGGGCGTCCACACCAGTAAAGCCCTTTTTGGTACGCCGTAGCTAGGCTTTTCTGCACTAGTGAATATCTCCATCGATGTATAAACTCTATGGGATGGTATGATCCAACTTGATGATATCAAGGGGCCTTTTTGACAAGGTAAGTAAGTACCAATAGTATGCTTTTGAGTTATATATTGACGAGGCTCCACCAATGGTCCATTGATTTTGTCTTGTTACTATGTTTTAGTGCCGGCTTTCGTTGTGGTCATCGAAATCCATCAAGTGAGATTTGCATGAACCTTTTTAAAAATGTCATGAACATATTTTAAAACGGGTGAACATTTTTAAATTTCATGACTTCTTAACATTTTATAAACCTATGAATATTTTTAAGTGTTTTGACCATTTTTAAACCATTACATGTTGTTTTATATATGCCATAAACATTTTTAAAATTTGGGCGAACAAAGTTTGGCATGTCATGAACAGTTTAAAAAATATCATGATTTTTTTAAACGTGTGAACATTTCAATGGTGCAAAAAAAATCTAATATGTCACCAACATTTTTTTGAATGGTTCAAATAATTTTTTAAATGTCAGGAATATTTTCATAAATGTATAAACATTCTATGAAAAATGTGTGAATATTTCTTTAAACCACGTGAACAATTTAGTAAATACACATCTAAAATTTTCAGTGATTTATTTATTGAAATACATATATTTTAATCAAATGTCTAAAAATATAGAAAAAGAAAAGAAAAATGGGAGGAAAATAGAAATAACGCTTTGTTAGGCTAGCAAGGCCTCTTTTTTATCTCATCCCTTGAGCACTCTAGCCCATAGAAAACCCTCAGAACCAGCCCAAGTACAAGCCAAAACCCCTTTGCTTAAAAGAAAAGGAAGGCCCCGCCTTTCATTTGGAGCAAACTCTAATTAGGAGGGGGACAAACCCCTTGTTTTCCTCCCACCCTTCTGCCACATGTCTCCTCCACTACACATCGGGATCCACGCGCCGTCAACCGCCTGTCACCATTCCTCCACCCACACCAGCCACAACCACTTAGATCTGGCCGGCAGGAGCTAATCCAACTCCTAGATCACGCCTGCTCGCCCAACCGACCAGCTATGTTAGGGCCCAGAACAGCCCGATCTTAGCCCTTAGAGCGAGTCTTGGGCCCACCGCCCCAAGCCGCGTCACCGCTCGAGATCCTCCTCGCCCCGATGTTGTATCACATCGCCGTCTTTCCACCTTGTCAAAGCGCCGCCAAAGATTGTTCGTGATTCCTACAGCATCGTATTCCCTCTTTATCCCCTCCCGTTCATTATGCATCTCTCTCTACCTCAAATATCTCTGTCTGAAAACTCAGGCGCTTCCTCTGCCCTAGCTCGTGCGCAAGAGTTCTCACGTTGTGCTACCTCCCGAGCCGTTGACCCACGTGATATTTGGAAGTGCTGCCACCGTATAACATCGCATGTTCACCGCCAGATACCCTTGATCCTTCCTACCTATTTCTCGAGTTCCATAGTTCTTCCTCTCTCCTCCTTGATCCGTCCATCAAAGTACAATTTTTAGAAGATACTCTTCTGGCGCATGTTACTATGGTTATCCTTTTTAGAGTGTGTAATTTGGTTAAATCCACTGCCGTTATTATAAGTATGTTCATTGCAATATGAATACATCAGTTATTATAGAATGTTCAGTATTTAGCATCTATGTAATAGAATAGATAACAAGCACCATGGAACACACTAGTAACAATTCTTGGATTGGACACATGGATTAGTTTGTAAAGGTTATACTTTTGCACACCAGTATTCCACAATGGATGTTGAATGTTATAAATCTTTATTTCCAAATGGTTGATATTTTTAGTTTAATATGCACGAAAGCATGGAATTTTGTTGCATACACAAGTGTGTCACCTTAGTGCGTCCGTTGATTTCAGGGTCAAATAGAAAGGAAAATTCTCTTTTAGTGTGTCTGTATAGATCCCCTCTATCAATTGTGAAATTTAGAATGTACAAGTGACATGACATGTCCCACATGTGAGATTGTTTTAAGGCACTCTCGGAACATATCTCAAGTCCTGGCTGCATAGAAGGAGCTCTTTCCCCTATGGGAGAAAATACATGTCCCTCTAGAACATACTTTTTTTGTGCCTTGGATCCTACTTTTCCAAAAAAATAAGCTTCTCATTTTTCTATTTTTAAATCATTCTGCATATCATTTTTTTGCACGTAGTACACATTTGTGTTTTATCTACATTGTAGTTCAACCTGTCTTTCTTTCAGCCACGACAACTACCACTTTGTGTGTCTCAAGCTTATATTCTTGAAGTGCATGTGATTTAGTAGGATTGACAATAGATGCAATTTCATTATTGGGATTATGTTCCTTTTTCAAAATGAATGATGAGCAATTGAGGTACTATGTAGGTAAACTTATGAAGTATAAAAAATTTCATTGCTTGCAAGAGGAAGCTTCGACAAATCCTGAAACAACAAACCAGAATGTTTGGTAGTAGGTTTCACAATCAGAGTACGTTATTGAGAATCAACATGTTCCTAAATGACTTAACCCGTTTTCAAGGATAGTTGTTATCCAAGACAAATAATAGGGCATGTCATGTTTCTAAATAAAATGCTACCATAATTCCATAACATGCGCATGTGTAACAGAAACGAATAGATCGAATGCAAAATAGGATTAAGATTTTCTAGAATGTTCATTATTTAGCATCTATTTAGGAACATTGTTGTATAAGCAGGAAGGGAGATCCTTAACTAGGACTATTTAACATCCACTATTCATCGGCCTAATAAGGTTTAAATGGAAGGTGTTGCTATGAAAAGGATGTCCAAGTGGGATACACAAGAAATTTCTCCTGATATTGTTGAGATCAGTGAAGATGAGTCTCCTCCTATGAATACAGATGATCATCGCAAATATGGAGACTTGCTCCCTAATCACACTAATGATAATGGAAATCAACTTGGTGAATCTTCAAACCTAAAATCTGATGCATTCATGCACGAAGGCGGTACTAAGCATGAGCAGGAACATACTGATATGTTAAATAAAGATACCAAGGAAAGGCATTGTAAAGCGTAATCTCTGATAGGTCGCATGCTCCTAGAAGGCTGAACAGGTACATAATAATGATGACGTAAGTTAGCTTTGGAAAAGTCAACTGGTAACCAAGGTATGAGCAAAAGTGCTAATGACAAAAGACGTGGTGACAGATGCGGCACAACTCTTGGTCATGGTCATACTCTAGGATATCATCTGGTCTAGATGCATGGAGGCAGCACACTCGTAGTCCATCTTCAAGAGGTATAAGGAACATGTCATGTATGTATGGTTGCACCACTAGTTACTGCCCTTTTCTTGGTGTTAAAGACATGTAGCAATTAATTTCATTTTTATGAGGAAAGTGATCAGTTTTTTAACCATGCATGTATTGGCACTTTGATTATGTGTTCCATTTGTACTCCCTCTGTAAAGAAATATAAGAGCATCTAGAGATCTAAACGCTCTTATATTTCTTTGCAAAGGGAGTATATTGTTTCAGAAGTAACTTTTTGAGCTATTATTGGAATCTAATATAGAATTAATGGTTATGATGCACAAGTAAATCAAGCTAGGACCTACACTTCTTCATTAAGTTTACATGTTGATCATCTCTATTTGTACACAAGCACCATATCAACTTCTTTGCATTAAAAATTAGAAGAAAGAACTATGATGTTGTTTTATTATATATATTCTACTGCCGGTGAACATGTAAAATTCATTTTGATTTGTTAGATGATTTGTTAATTTAAGAGATCTTCTTAACTTCTAGATTAATTGAAACTTAAATTGGATGTGATGATAGTAGTACCAAGGAAATAAGTAATATATAAGAGTTAAACAGTGGCTCCTTTTGGCAGTTGAAAGGTTGATTAGAGTAATGTGGCCATATGTTACCTTTATGTGATGCCTAGTGAAAAAGTGATATATCTATAACAACTATTAGATTCTAGGGCAATGTTGTACAAGATTGTAAAATAACACATGCTATTTCTAGTGGACTAACACCCCATTTCAAATGACGATATGAAGTCAGTTATTGGATGAATATCTCCATCGGTCTATACAATCCTATGGGATGGCATGGTCCAACTTGATGATATCAATGTGTCCATGCAGGCATTTTTGAAAAGCTAATTAAGTACCATTATTATGATTTTGAGTTTTATATTGATGCGGTCCCACCAATGGTGCATTAACCTTTTCTTGTTCTTGTGTTTGGCGGTGGGCTTTAATAGTGGTCCGAGAAAGCCATAAAGTGATATTTTCATGATTTTTTTAAATGTCATGAACATATTTAAAAATGGGTGAACATTTTTTAAATTTCATGATCTTTTTACATTTTATAAACATGTGAATATTTTGTAAGTGTTTTGAACATTTTTTAAATGGTTAGAAACAATTTCATATATGCCATAACATTTAAAATTTGCGTGAACAAAGTTTTGCATGGCACGAACATTTTAAAAAATATCATGATTTTTTTGAATGTGTGGACATTTCTGTTGAATGATGCAATTTTTAAATGTCACCTACATTTTTATTGTAGTTCAAATAATTTGTTAAATGTCATGCACATTTTTATAAAGGTGTGAACATTTAATTGATACTTAAAGTTTTCACGAAGGTTTTATTATTGATACTTAAATTGGATGTAACCATAGTTGTACCAAAGAGATAAGGAATATATAAGAGTTAAACAGATCTGGCGCCTTTTGACAGTCGTAAGATTATATTACCTTCATGTGATGCCTATTGAAAAAGTGTAATATTATCTATAACAACTATTAGATTCTAGGGCATGATGTACACATGCTATTTCCAGTGGACTAACATCCCATTTCTGATAACAATATGGACTCAGTTATTGGACGAATATCTACATTGGTCTATAGGAGTCTATGGGAAATTGATCATATCAAGGTGTTTGTGCTGGCCTTTTTGCAAGGTAAGTACCAATATTGTGATTTCGAGTTATATATTGGCACGCCCCACAAATGATCCATTGACTTTTGTCTAGTTCCTATATTTAAGGGGTTTTGGTTCATGCCCTAACAGGCAGCCAGCTGGCCAGGCATCAATCTTAGCCTCATGCCTACTATATCGGACGCCTAAGATTGTTGCCTGAGTTAGGCAACTTTTTTAGGGAGGCAACCAAATTGCCCCTTGGGGGCGGACTTTAGTTGCGGTCTTTGAAAGCCTAAAGTGAGATTTTCATGAACATTTTTTAAATTGGCATCGACATATTTTTAAACAGGAGAACAATTTTTAAATTCATGATTTTTTTTTTACATTTAAAGAACATTTTACAAACATGTGAATATTTTGTAAGTGTTTTGAATTTTTTTAAATGGTTACAAAAAGTTTTATATAGGCCATAAAATATATTAGAAATTGCGAACAAGGTTTTGCATGGCACGATGTATTAAAAAATATCATTAATTGTTGTGAACATTTATATTGAGTGGTACACATATTTTTTTTAAATGTCATGACCATTTTTGTTGAATGGTTCAAACATTTTAAATGTCTTGAACACTTTTATAAATGTATGAAAATTTAATTAAAACTGTGTGAACATTTCTTTAAGCTACGTGAACAATTTTACAAACTAGATGATACCCCGCACGTTGTTGCGGGGATTGGTTGTAATATATTTTGATGAAATTTAAAAAACTAAAAAAATATTGTATTTGATTATTATATAACTAGTAGGATGACCCGCATATTTGCATGGGTAGATTTTCTCTTGTTTTAGTATCTATATTATGATTGAGATGTTGGTATGAGGTGGAGATGTAAGTTCCATGAAAACAGTGGGTGGTCGAGGCGTGATGTAGGCGGGTCCTATCTGGGCCTAGATGGGTCTAGGCGGGCCGCGACCTAGTAACGTCCTGTAGCTCATCCCTACCCCCGAGCTCAAATCAAATCAAACGGGAAATTAGATATTCGGCGGCATGCAAATCTACTTACCGGCCGACGGCGTCCAGCAGGAACTCAAGCCCGGCCTCCTCCATCATTAGCTGCCGCCGGCGACTCTCGCCGCTACTGCGGGAGACTGAAGGAGGCCTGTCACGATCCAGCGGCGTAGGGTTACTGAAGGGGGTCTGTTTGGGCTGTGTTTAAGTTTTCAATTTTTTAATCGGGTTATTCATGCTGCACACAAACCCGATTTTTGGTTACCCAAAACATTTCAGGAAATCTGTAATGTCCTGTACACAGTTCATGTTCCTAGCTCAAACAAAAGGTAACTACCTGGATCACGGATCAGGATTGGTGCCGTTCGTGCGGCCTGCAAACGCTACAAATTGGGCCCATGTACCCGGACTGTTATGTAGAGTATATCTCAATTCTTTAATTACCAGTTTGCCTGCCAGAACATATTGGTGAGATCCCAAGACTTTTCTGGACCGTGGCGATTTCAGGTGCAGCTGAGCCCGGGCACCGAATCGCCGCGTCTATTGCTTCCTGCTTATATTGTACCTTTTTGTTGTATTGTAAATTTTCACATTTGGAATATATTTCTGAACTAGAATGTTGTGAGCCATGATTGAGCTATTTATGTCATTCTTTTGCTGAATATTGTGTGACACTTAGATTAGGTAGATTTTTTTTTGGAGTGTGCATACCCACCATTTTATTCCTGGCTCTGCCACCAGTGTGAACTAGAAACTCTGTCTAAAATCACAGCTGAAGAATAGATGTAGCAGGCTCTCAGTATCATTTTTTAGTACAAACACATAGAGCATCATCCACATGGAAGTTCTTTCTACTCATAGGTCTCTAGTACTTAATCTTTCCTGAATCATCAATAACTAGAAGTAGAATGCTTGCTTTGACCAGCAACATGATTTCCATATCCATCTGCATTGGGATAGTAGGCAGTGGATATTGAGCCTGCCCACAGCTCGAGAGGAACGTTGTTTATGCACTGTCATAGGGAAAGTTCAATAAATTCTAGGCACAAACTAACCATATACATGTAGTTAACCTTGTTGGGCATATTTTATGTTTTAGAATTTGGATGCAAAAATTCCTATGTTGATGAATCACTGCTTTTTTTCTATTTGCTTGCTGAATCCCCACTGAACCTAGATTGGCCCTCCCCCCCCCCACCCACCCAAACCTCTCATGTGACCTTCACCCTTGGAAGCCGCCGCCACCCGCCCCACAATCTTGCCGGCCTGCGCCTGTCCCACCTAGACCCTCTCCCTTGGCCGGCGCCGCCGCCCCAAAATCCTGCAGACCCGCGTCGCCCCACAATCCTTCCGGCCTGCGACCCTCTCCCTTGGCCGGCGTTGCCGCCCTACAATCCTTCTGGCCTGCGACCCTCTCCCTTGGCCGCCACCGCCGCCCCACAATCTTGCCGGCCCGCGCCGCCCCACAATCCTTCCGGCCTGCGACCCTCTCCCTTGGTCGCTGCTGCCGCACCACAATCATGCCGGCCATGAAGCGAAAACCTTGGGGTTAATGCATCTTCATTTTTGAAATTGAAATACAAAAGCCTCGAACTTTTCCTACTCTTAAACTAAACTTCAATTGTTTGCATCGCAGTTCCTTTTCATTGGTTGGCGGTCTAGTGTGACACTCCAAAAAAAATTTTGGTTTTGTTTTCAGAAAGAGCCTTGCCTGGTTTGAAGAAGGTCATTTAAACACTTTTTAAAAACCCTCTTCTAAGTCTTCCCTCTAAAAACTCTTTCTTGGATTGAGTTTTCTTCTAAAAAGAAAACCTTTTGGTTTTGGGATTTTATTTGGTTTTGATCCATTTTTGTTTTGCCATGCCACTTATGGTAAAACTCCCCTCAAAACCCCTCCTTCCACTTGGATACAACCCAAACATTCTGTCCAAACTAATAAAATCCATTTTTGGATTTTATTCCAATTATTTTCTCTTTCCAAATAATTCTGCCTTTTCTTTTGAGCCTAAGTGATTTGCAAAGCAAGTACCCAAAGGCTTTTGATTTTTGACCTCAACTCAAAACCCATGTATAGTCCTTTGTACCCACAACCCAGAACCATCTTGATCCACTCTTCTTCTTTTCAAAAATTTCAAATTTCACTCACTGCAAGTTTGGACCAGATTTGCCAAATTTGGTGAAATTCATATCTACACTTCTCCAAAAATTCCACCAAAATTCAGGCAACCTCTAGTTGCAATGAGAGACCACTCCACCAAAAATCAGCTCAAGGAAAAATCCCTAGAGGCCAGAATCATTCTGTCGAACACCTTGCATGCACTGTTTTGTTCATATTCAGTTAAATTCAGATTTGCAGTGTCGTTCTCCGTCAGTAAGTTCAGTCACATGTCCACAGTGCCCTTGGCACGTTGCTCGCCGCCTGGCCTGCTTGTCCGGAGCTCCACACGTGCACTTGGCGCCATCCTTGTGTCGGTGGCACCCTGGCCCGCCTGCGCCGGCGTGTCTTGCGGTGGCCGAACCACCGTAGCGGCCGACAGGAAGCAGAACGGCGGCTCAACGCCGTTCGGCGCCGCCCAAGCCTCCTGATAGCTCCGCGTGGCCATCTCCTTGCCAGCGCACGCATGCGGCACCGTCGCCGTGGCGCGGCACGCACAGAGCATGCTCCCTGCCGCCGACGGGCCCGCGCCGCCCCGTTCCATCGAGCCCAGCCTAAGCTTCGAGTCCCGGCTCGTTTTAACGCCTGAACGGAATCCGTGAACCCCATGACGGTGCTCAGCTTCTAAAACTCCCCGACCAATGCCCTGCACCACCGTAAGCTTCGCCGGAGAACCCCGTTCTCAGCCACCGCCTCGGACCACCTATAAAAAGGGCTCCCGAGCTCGCCCTCGAGCACACACCTCTCTCAAGGCCACCAAGACCTCACAGCCACGGGAGGACCTCGATGAGGTCTCCTCCCCCAACTTCGGCCGCCCCATTCCGCCTCGGCCTCCACCTTGATTCACTCCGGTGAGGCCGTCTCCGGTGCCCAAACCCCGTCAGCTACCCCCTCTAGCTACCAGAGATCTAACCCCCTCCTCAATTTGCCCTCCGCAACACTCTCCGACGAGGTCCACGACCACCCGAACCGCCGTCCGCCGGAGCAAGGGCTGCCGTCGACACAGTGCTCGCCGGCGACCACTTCCACCTCCCACAGACGCGGAAGGACATGCTGATCACGAAGGTACCGTCTGATCACTCCACCTCACCGTGGATCGCCGCCGGCGACCACCACACCTCTCGGGCGCCGTTGCGCCCTGTTTCTCTCTTTGGATTTTCAAACCCGACAGGTGGAGCCCACCCGTCAGCCTCTCAGTTCTTTCTAAACGAACCGTTTTCTGAAGGCGTCTTCTGCCAAAGTACGTCTCCCCTCTGGTCCGGCGTATTTTCAATTGAATCGTTTTCTGTTTTAATAAGTGAGCCCCTGGAAACTTTCTGTTTCATTACAGATGGGCCCTTGGGTTAAAACCCTTATAACTTTTTATCAGAAAGGAATTTTTGAGTGATTCTTTTTCTGTCCTCTTCAAATTTTTGTCTAGTTTTTTATCATATTTATTTGAAAAATATTTGGATCAACTTTCTGTTCCCCACGGTATTTACGATAACGCGTGTATTTTGTGTACCATAGATACCGAAGGTGGTGACGGAGACGCGAACTTCGCCGAACTAGGCCCCGACTACTCCGAGCCAGGCAATTATGTTTAACTCTTGATATGATGAGTGTCTTGGCATGTTTGCATTGAATAGTTTCATGTCATGTTCATAAGCATCCCGATAAATTTTGTTTCACGAAAAGCTGAGACAAGTGAGTTTCGGGAATCCATGAGTTCATGGAAATGAGGTTGCATGGCCACGTGGTGGCATGAAGATGGTTAAGATGGTAGTGTTGTAGCATGCCAGTCTTATGCCAGTATGTTTTTGACTCCGGTATCAACTCCCGTTCATTTCTCTTTCCGTACTGCCACATGTTTCCCGCAAGGGATATGGCTTAGTAGGATGTAAACCACTTCCCTGGTACACACCAAATGGAGAGGCCGGGATGAAGGTTCCATGGCCCTGGATTAAAGCCTTTCATCCGGTCAAGGGGCATGGGTGTTTCCGGTTGGGACCGAGAGGGGGGCACCCCTTAGAGCGCGCGTATATAAATTTGATCCCATGCTATTCGAGATTGTGATCTCCCCGTCTCAAAGTTTTTCTTGAACGCTGTCTAGGGTGGTTCCTGGCAATGTGAAGTGGGATGGGTGTGTACTGGTTAAGTTGTGTTTCTTCCAAAATACCATAAACGGAACTAGTCCCTCGTGACTACGGAAATCCATTGGCTGTGGGTATTTTAGTACAAACTTTGCAGAGTCAACTCCCCATTACAACATCCTATCCATGACCTAGTTCCGTGTCCTTTTTATCTTGTAAATTGTCAGTCTTGGTGACAAAAACCCTGGTAAGCTAAAGGAGTGTTAAGTTCGGTTAATGTTTATTCTTGTGATGGACTAACCCGTTAACCATCTTGTGTGGAACATTTTTTCTGTGTATATTAACCCTCACACGTTATGACAATGAACTATAAGCCCTTTCTGTGACGTCGCTCAGACGTCCGACTGCGGCATTGTTATTATTTATTTTGCTATAAGCCCTTTCTGTGACGTCGCTCAGACGTCCGACTGCGGTATTGTTATTATTTATTTTGCTATAAGCCCTTTATGTGACGTCGCTCAGACGTCCGACTGCGGCATTGTTATTATTTATTTTGCTATAAGCCCTTTCTGTGACGTCGCTCAGACGTCCGACTGCGCCATTGTTATTATTTAATTTTTGCTATAAGCCCTTTCTGTGACGTCGCTCAGACGCCCGACTGTGGCATTTCTTTTAAATCCCTTTATGTGGTGTCGCTAAGACGCCCGACTGTGGCATTTCTTTTAAAGCCCTTTATGTGGTGTCGCTAAGACGCTCGACTGTGGAATTTCTTTTAAAGCCCTTTATGTGGTGTCGCTAAGACGCCCGACTGTGGCATTTCTTTTAAAGCCCTTTATGTGGTGTCGCTAAGACGCCCGACTGTGGCATTTCTTTCAAAGCCCTTTATGTGATGTCGCTAAGACGCCCGACTGTGGCATTTCTTTTAAAGCCCTTTATGTGGTGTCGCCTAGACGCCCGACTGCGGCGTGCTTTATTTATTTATCTTCCTTTCGAGGCATCGCTTCAGACACCCGATTGGGTTTACAGTTATTTCGTTGGGTTTTCGAGCGGACTACCGCCGACTCCCTTTTTACCTGTCTTGTTTTTACGAATTAAATGTGCCATTGTTAAAATACTCATGACGCATTCATGCATGCATTTGTTATATCTTTTGTCCAAACTGTCTTGCGAGTACTTTCAAAGTACTCACCTGGCTTGTTGATTTGGCCAGATGCTGACGAAGGCGATCTCATGGATGAGGAGTTCGATAGCGAGTCCAACGCTTAGAGGAGTCCCAGTTAGTCTCGTGCGACCCTGGTTTTGGTCACTGTTTATAACCGCTTCCGCTACCTAAATAAAATTCATCGAGCCTCACCTTGACGCTCGATGAGCCGCTAGTGTAGTAGTATTGCTACCCACTCCACTGTGTTACTCCACCAACCACTTTTATCTCGAGTCAGTAGTATTGCCACCCCACCATTGTGCCATATCCGCCATATGTATAATTATTGGCATGCTTGTAATAATTGTTGAGCGACTTCAGTTCAACCCCTGTAATATATTAATGCTACTGGCTTATTGTATCAAAGTTTTGTCTACCAGTGAGGAGGATTTTCCTCACACTGGACATCAAAAGATCGGTCTCTCAATAAATATTTTTATTGAAAAACCGGTCGTCACAAGCTTGGTACCAGAGCCAGGCTGACTGTAGGAAGCCACTAGGTGCGATCGCTAATCGGATATTAGCAAAAATAGAGCTATTTGTTATTTTTGCAAATGTAGTCATTTTCTGACAGTCAGCATAAATTTATGATCTGACCACTCAGAATTTTTGCCTACTTTTGTAGATGGCCGACAACAACTGCGAGTCTCAGATGTTCGCCAACGAGCCCGATGAGTTCGTCAAGCTTCTCACCTTCATCGTCCAGGTGGCGATGGGGCCGTCCATGCGCCTAGTCTTCTCACTCTATCAGCACAAGGTCAACGACGGTCTGACCATGCACCAGGCTGCGATGCAATTCAAGGGAGGGCGTGTTGAGTTACGTCGCTTCCGGTACTTGGGGAGAGCCATGCCTACAGAGAAGCATGCTATGCAGATGGCAGCCCGTGCGGCGATAGCTCGTCTCAGGGAAGACCATCATTCGATGAAGACTCGTAGTTACCGCTACCTTCCATGCCACGTGCCATACGCCTGTCACTACTCATACTCTTGCCCCAGAGGAGAGCGAGATGAGGCTTTTGAGATGCTCGTCGGGTATCTCCGGGCTCTGGAGGCAGCCTTCGACAGCCTGGTGGACGACCTCGTGGCTGCCCGCATGGACTCAGTCCATGGCTGTGCCGCCAACAGGAGGGAGCTCCTGCACACCGCACCACCACTGACGTTCGTCTCATCCTCAGCATCTTATGCACCGGCCACTCGCACCATTCCTCGTCGCCTGCCTTCCATCGAGGAATTCAACCAAGCCATTGCACCCACTCCAGTTCGCTCTGCGCCACCCACTGCGCCCTCACCTGCACGTGTTGCTCCATATAGGGCACCCGTTACATCTACTCAGCGCAGCGCTACACGTCTGGAGCCTATTAGCGAGGAGGAGGTTGAGTCCCCACCCTCACTGCATCTCACCCTCGGCAGGGCAAAGGAGGTCTTCACCATTTCCTCCGACTAAGTGCGTTTAGTCGCCATGCGATGTACCGACTTGTATGATATGTACATAGGTTGTGAGTAGTAGCCTGTTTGCGCATCATGTAGGAGCTAGAGAAGTGCACTAGCCTAAATAACATGTCAGGAATATGTACGCATATCCTGAGTGATGTATTGTATAATTACCGCCTGCGTGTAAGATATGTATGAGCAGTCCTTCTCCGTGCGCAAACGATGTCTATTTCAAAAAAAAATCTTGGAGTGTCCTTTTTGGTTTTGTTTGTCCTTGTGCATTTATTTTTGCGACTCAGTTTCTTTTCTTATGAGTTTTGCAAAATGTATCCCCAGAGTGAAAAATGTCTCGTCCTTGGACGCGCTCCATGCCAACTCCACCAGAGGAAAATTATGATGCACAACCCAGCAACAATTTCACACAGGGACAGTCGAGCCAATAGGGCAGTGAATCAGCACTTTCACAAATGTGCCGCCTTTATGAGCAGAGTCAGCAACAGCATCAGGAATTAATGAATCAGGTCATCAATATGGGAAATCGCCACGGACAATTTCAGCAGCAATCCAAGTTGTCTGAGCTACAGAAGACGCGTCCCCAAACATTTTCTCATACTGACAAACCTCTTGAGGCCGAGGACTGGCTTCGAGACATGGAGAGAAAATTAATTATTGCCAAGTGTTCAAACCTTGAAAAAGTGCTATATGCACCACACTATCTGACGGGAGCAGTTGCATCATGGTGGGAGAATTTCCTGCACATGCACCCCAACGAGAATAATATAACTTGGGACGAATTCAAGGAAGGTTTTCGTGGGGCGCATATTCCTAAAAGTCTT
The DNA here is from genome assembly GCA_021437245.1 of Aegilops speltoides. NCBI lineage: Eukaryota > Viridiplantae > Streptophyta > Magnoliopsida > Poales > Poaceae > Aegilops > Aegilops speltoides. The sequence goes on from CM038142.1 coordinate 545,138,411, forward strand.
ATGAAAATCAAGAAGAGAGAATTCGATGATCTCAAGCAAAGGACCATGACAGTGTTAGAATACAACGGACAATTTACACTGTTATCTCGCTACGCCAATGAGGAGCGTATGACTGAAAGTAAGAAGATGGAGAAATTCCTGGACGGCCTGGCGCCTGCACTTAAATGCCAACTGGTCGTACACACTTTTCCAGATTTCAAGACGCTAGTGGATATGGCCATTACCTTGGAAAATGAGAGGCGCAGCCTGGAAGATTTCTGCAAGCGAAAAAGGGACCAGAAAAATCAGGCTCGCAATCCCCGAAGCAAGGCGGATTTTCAGAAAGGTGGTACACACAAAACCCCGACAAATGTCTCACGACCAGTCTAGAATTTCCATGCCACAGACAAAGAGTTCACATATCGTCCAGGCGTGACCTGCTACGCTTGTGGAGAAGAAGGGCACTATGCCAAACAGTGCCCCAAGCCAAGGAACTCGATCCCGAAGCCAAACAACGCTGGCAATAATTCAGCGCCCAAGCGCAACAATTTCAACCCCAACAACAATCACCGGAAGGGTCACTTGAACCACGTGACCAGAGAGGAAGCATGAATGCCCGGATATCGTACTCGCACGCTTCACGTCAACACAATACCTGCCATGGTTTTGTTTGATTCGAGCTTCTCACTCATTCATTTCAAAAGTTTTGCTTTGCAAAATAATTTTTCGATTCTTCCTTGAAAATCAATGATCGTCAAGTCCCCTCGATTAAGCAAGTCACCCGAGTTACCGCCAAGGTGTCATGATTGAGTTTGAAGGATTGAAATTTCACGCCAACCTTATTGTATTGGAGAATAAATGGCTGGACGTCATCTTAGGGATGGATTGGTTAACCACCAACAAAGGTTTTATTGACTGCTTCAACAGGACCGTAATCCTCACCCATCACCACGGGAAGACAATAAAAGTTTCGGCCAAAGAGAGGAAAATATCCCGGCAACCGAGATTGAATAAGGTGGATATTTTTGAATTAAGCAAGGTTCCGGTGGTATGTGAATTTCCAGACGTATTTCCTGAAGAGCTGCCAGGTATGCCACCAGACCGAGAAATGGAATTCAGCATTGAGCTAGCACCAGGAACCGCTCCCATATACAAGAAACCATACAGAATGGCACCATCCGAATTAGTAGAATTGAAGAAGCAAATAAAGGAATTATTGGACAAAGGGTATATACGAGCCAGCTCCTCACCTTGGGGTTCACCAATATTATTTGCCAAAAAGAAGGATGGCACACTGAGATTGTGTATCGATTATCGAGCACTTAACATGGTCACAATCAAGAACAAGTATCCAATGCCATGAATAAATGATTTATTTGATCAGCTTGCTCAGGCCAAGGTATTCTCAAAAATTGACTTGAGGTCAGGATACCATCAATTAAAAGTACGGACAGAAGATATTCCCAAGACAACCTTCACCTCCAGATATGGACTATATGAGTTCACGGTAATGCCATTTGGGCTAATGAACGCCCCCGCATATTTTGTTCACGTCATGAACAAAGTATTTACAAAATACATGGACAAGTTTGTTGTGGTATTCATCGACGACATTCTGATATACTCCAAGACACCCGAAGAGCATGCTGAACACCTCCGAATTGTGCTAGGAGAACTCAGGAAGCATCAGTTATACGCGAAATTCAGCAAATGTGAATTTTGGCTAAGGCAAGTAGGTTTTCTGGGCCATGTATTAACCCAAGAAGGTATTGCCGTAGACCCAGAAAAAGTCAAGGCCGTACTCGGCTGGAAAACACCAGCTAGCGTAACTGACGTACGAAGTTTTCTAGGAATGGCAGGGTACTACCGAAGATTTATTGAAGGATTTTCCACGATAGCAAAGCCAATGACACAACTTCTCAAGAAGGACAAGAAGTTTGAATGGACGGAAGCTTGTGAGAAAAGTTTCCAAGAACTAAAGAGGAAACTGACGACAGCACCAGTATTAACTGTGCCAGACATACACAAGAATTTTGAGGTATATTGTGACGCATCTCGAAAGGGCCTCGGGTGCGTATTAATGCAGGAAGGCAAGGTTGTCGCATATGTTTCCAGACAACTTCGCAAGCATGAGGAAAATTATCCTACTCATGACCTAGAGTTAGCAGCAGTTATCCATGCACTCAAGGAATGGAGACACTTCTTACTTGGAAATCGTTGTGAAATATACACGGACCATAAGAGCCTCAAGTATATTTTCACCCAACTAGAACTCAATTTACGGCAACGACGCTAGTTGGAATTGATAAAGGATTATGATGTTGGAATCCACTATCACCCAGGCAAAGCAAATGTTGTACCAGATGCTCTAAGTCGGAACCCCAGTCCAAACAACGACAGCATGACAAACTTGAGGCCTGAGTTTCGGCAGGAATTTTCTAAGCTCAACCTAATGATGGTCACCGAAGGCAGTGTGTCAAACTTAGAGATACAACCTACCCTGATAGAAAAAATTAAAGAGGCTCAGCGTGATCACCCCAGCATTGAAGGCATAAAACGGAAGATGAAATTGGGTAAGGCCCCAGAATTCATTGTCGATGAGCAAGGAATATTGTGGTGCGAGAATAGACTTTGCGTACCAAATATTCATGACCTTAAACAGCAGATCCTGGCTGAAGGCCACACCGCCACGTATTCAATTCACCCTGGAGGAACAAAAATGTACAAAGACCTTCAGGAAACATTTTGGTGGCATGGTATAAAGAGGGACATAGCCACGTTTATTGCGTGTTGTGACTCATGTCAGCGCATAAAGGCCGAGCACCAGAAACCGACCGGACTATTGCAACCGAATAAGATACCCGAGTGGAAATGGGACGAGATCGGAATGGATTTCATTGTTGGGCTACCTAGGTCGCGACATGGGCATGATGCCATATGGGTCATCACGGATAGATTGACTAAAGTAGCGCACTTCATTCCCGTAAAAACAACTCACACCACTCAGAAGCTCGCCAGGCTTTATCTTTCCCGTATCGTCTGCCTACATGGAGTTCAAGACCATAATATCGATGAGGCACACATTTCGTCTCCAGATTTTGGGATCACCCGCAATAGGCCCAGGAACCCAACTAGCTTTCAAGACCGCATACCATCCATGTAACCGATGGACAAACCGAGCGCCAGAATCAAATTTTGGAAGACATGCTGAGAGCATGTGTCCTTACTTATGGAGCCAGTTGGGAGGAAAGCCTACCATACGCCGAGTTTGCATACAACAACAGTTACCAGGCCAGCCTGCAAATGGCACCCTTTGAAGCCTTGTACGGGCGGAGATGCCGTACCCTGCTAAATTGGTCAGAGACCGATGACAGCCGTATCTTCGGCCCAGACATGCTCAAAGAAGCCGAGGAAAAGGTCAAGCTAATCAGGGACCGACGTAAGACAGCTCAGAGCCGACAGAAAGTTATTACGATCAGAAACATCGTGGAGTCAATTTTGAACCCGGTGAGTTTGTGTACCTGCGAGTATCTCCTATGAGGGGACTGCAACGGTTTAAGATTAAGGGGAAGTTAGCACCAAGATTCATTGGACCATTCTGCATAGTGGCACGAAGAGGCACGGTAGCCTACCAGTTAGACTTGCCCGAAGAATTGTCTGACATCCACGACGTGTTCCACGTCTCCCAATTAAGGAAGTGCGTGAGAAACCCAGAGAAGCAAGTATCCCATGAGAACATCAACGTACAACCAGACCTCACCTATCGGGAACACCCAGTGAAAATATTGGAAGAATCTGAAAGGAGAACCAGACAGAAAACCATCAAATTTTTTAGAGTTCAGTGGAGCAATCACACCGAGAGTGAAGCCACTTGGGAAAGAGAGGATTTTCTTCGGACAGAGCACCCACACCTGTTTAAGGATCAGCTGAAATCTCGGGGACGAGATTTTTCCTAAGGGGGTAGGTGCTGTGACACTCCAAAAAAAATTTTGGTTTTGTTTTCAGAAAGGGCCTTGCCTTGTTTGAAGAAGGTCATTTAAACCCTTTTAAAAAACCCTCTTCTAAGTCTGCCCTCTAAAAACTCTTTCTTGGATTGAGTTTTCTTCTAAAAAGAAAACCTTTTGGTTTTGGGATTTTATTTGGTTTTGATCCATTTTTGTTTTGCCATGCCACTTATGGTAAAACTCCCCTCAAAACCCCTGCTTCCACTTGGATACAACCCAAACATTCTGTCCAAACTAATAAAATCCATTTTTGGATTTTATTCCAATTATTTTCTCTTTCCAAATAATTCTGCCTTTTCTTTTGAGCCTAAGTGATTTGCAAAGCAAGTACCCAAAGGCTTTTGATTTTTGACCTCAACTCAAAACCCATGTATAGTCCTTTGTACCCACAACCCAGAACCATCTTGATCCACTCTTCTTCTTTTCAAAAATTTCAAATTTCACTCACTGCAAGTTTGGACCAGATTTGCCAAATTTGGTGAAATTCATATCTACACTTCTCCAAAAATTCCACCAAAATTCAGGCAACCTCTAGTTGCAATGAGAGACCACTCCACCAAAAATCAGCTCAAGGAAAAATCCCTAGAGGCCAGAATCATTCTGTCGAACACCTTGCATGCACTGTTTTGTTCATATTCAGTTAAATTCAGATTTGCAGTGTCGTTCTCCGTCAGTAAGTTCAGTCACATGTCCACAGTGCCCTTGGCACGTTGCTTGCCGCCTGGCCTGCTTGTCCGGAGCTCCACACGCGCACTTGGCGCCATCCTGGCATCGGTGGCACCCTGGCCCGCCTGCGCCGGCGTGTTGCGGCGGCCGAACCACCGTAGCGGCCGACAGGAAGCAGAACGGCGGCTCAACGCCGTTCGGCGCCGCCCAAGCCTCCTGATAGCTCCGCGTGGCCATCTCCTTGCCAGCGCACGCATGCAGCACCGTCGCCGTGGCGCGGCACGCACAGAGCGTGCTCCATGCCGCCGACGGGCCCGCGCCGCCCCGTTCCGTCGAGCCCAGCCTAAGCTTCGAGTCCCGGCTCGTTTTAACGCCTGAATGGAACCCGTGAACCCCATGACGGTGCTCAGCTTCTAAAACTCCCCGAACAATGCCCTGCACCACCGTAAGCTTCGCCGGAGAACCCTGTTCTCGGCCACCGCCTCAGACCACCTATAAAAAGGGCTCCCGAGCTTGCCCTCGAGCACACACCCTCTCTGCGCCTCACCAGCACCCCGCCAGGCCACCAGGAGGACCTCGATGAGGTCTCCTCCCCCAACTCCGGCCGCCCCGTTCCGCCTCGGCCTCCACCTTGATTCACTCCGGTGAGGCCGTCTCCGGTGCCCAAACCCCGTCAGCTACCCCCTCTAGCTACCAGAGATCTAACCCCCTCCTCAATTTGCCCTCCGCAACACTCTCCGACGAGGTCCACGACCACCCGAACCGCCGTCCGCCGGAGCAAGGGCCGCCGTCGACACAGTGCTTGCCGGCGACCACTTCCACCTCCCACAGACGCGGAAGGACGTGCTGATCACAAAGGTACCGTCCGATCACTCTACCTCGCCGTGGATCACCGCCGGAGACCACCGCACCTCTCCGGCGTTGTCGCGCCCTGTTTCGCTCTTTGGATTTTCAAACCCGACAGGTGGAGCCCACCCGTCAGCCTCTCAGTTCTTTCTAAACGAACCGTTTTCTAAAGGTGTCTTCTGCCAAAGTACGTCTCCCCTCTGGGCCGGCGTATTTTCAATCGAATCGTTTTCTGTTTTTATAAGTGAGCCCCTGGAAACTTTCTGTTTCATTACAGATGGGCCCTTGGGTTAAAACCCTTATAACTTTTTATCAGAAAGGAATTTTCGAGTGATTCTTTTCTGTCCTCTTCAAATTTTTGTCTAGTTTTTTATCATATTTATTTGAAAAATATCTGGATCAACTTTCTGTTCCCCACGGTATTTACGATAGCGCGTGTATTTTGTGTACCATAGATACCGAAGGTGGTGACGGAGACGCGAACTTTGCTGAACTAGGCCCCGACTACTCCGAGCCAGGCAAGCATGTTTGAACTCTTGATATGATGAGTGTCTTGGCATGTTTGCATTGAATAGTTTCATGTCATGTTCATAAGCATCCCGATAAATTTTGTTTCGTGAAAAGCTGAGACAAGTGAGTTTCGGGAATCCATGAGTTCATGGAAATGAGGTTCCATGGCCACGTGGTGGCATGAAGATGGTTAAGATGGTAGTGTTGTAGCATGCCAGTCTAATGCCAGTATGTTTTTGACTCCGGTATCAACTCCCGTTCATTTCTCTTTCCGTACTGCCACATGTTTCCCGCAAGGGATATGGCTTAGTAAGATGTAAACCACTTCCCTGGTACACACCAAATGGAGAGGCCGGGATGAAGGTTCCATGGCCTTGGATTAAAGCCTTTCATCCGGTCAGGGGGCATGGGTGTTTCCGGTTGGGACCGAGAGGTGAACACCCCTTAGAGCGCGCGTATATAAATTTGATCCCATGCTATTCGAGATTGTGATCTCCCCGTCTCAAAGTTTTTCTTGAACGCTGTCTAGGGTGGTTCCTGGCAACGTGAAGTGGGATGGGTGTGTACTGGTTAAGTTGTGTTTCTTCCGAAATACCATAAACGGAACTAGTCCCTCGTGACTAAGGAAATCCGTTGGCTGTGGGTATTTTAGTACAAACTCTGCAGAGTCAACTCCCCATTACAACATCCTATCCATGACCCAGTTCCGTGTCCTTTTTATCTTGTAAATTGCCAGTCTTGGTGACAAAAACCCTGGTAAGCTAAAGGAGTGTTAAGTTCGGTTAATGTTTATTCTTGTGATGGACTAACCCATTAACCATCTTGTGTGGAATATTTTTTCTGTTTATATTAACCCTCACACGTTATGACAATGAACTATAAGCCCTTTCTGTGACGTCGCTCAGACGTCCGACTGCGGCATTGTTATTATTTATTTTGCTATAAGCCCTTTCTGTGACGTCGCTCAGACGTCCGACTGCGGCATTGTTATTATTTATTTTGCTATAAGCCCTTTATGTGACGTCGCTCAGACGTCCGACTGCGGCATTGTTATTATTTATTTTGCTATAAGCCCTTTCTGTGACGTCGCTCAGACGTCCGACTGCGGCATTGCTATTATTTAATTTTTGCTATAAGCCCTTTCTGTGACGTCGCTCAGATGCCCAACTGTGGCATTTCTTTTAAAGCCCTTTGTGTGGTGTCGCTAAGACGGCTGACTGTGGCATTTCTTTTAAAGCCCTTTATGTGGTGTCGCTAAGACGCCCGACTGTGGCATTTTTTTAAGGCCCTTTATGTGGTGTCGCTAAGACGGCCGACTGTGGCATTTCTTTTAAAGCCCTTTATGTGGTGTCGCTAAGACGCCCGACTGTGGCATTTCTTTCAAAGCCCTTTATGTGGTGTCGCTAAGACGCCCGACTGTGGCATTTCTTTTAAAGCCCTTTATGTGGTGTCGCCTAGACGCCCGACTGCGGCGTGCTTTATTTATTTATCTTCCTTTCGAGGCGTCGCTTCAGACACCCGATTGGGTTTACAGTTATTTCGTTGGGTTTTCGAGCGGACTACCGCCGACTCCCTTTTTACATGTCTTGTTTTTACGAATTAAATGTGCCATTGTTAAAATACTCATGACGCATTCATGCATGCATTTGTTATATCTTTTGTCCGAACTGTCTTGCGAGTACTTTCAAAGTACTCACCTGGCTTGTTGATTTGGCCAGATGCTGACGAAGGCGATCTCATGGATGAGGAGTTCGATAGCGAGTCCGACGCTTAGAGGAGTCCCAGTCAGTCTCGTGCGACCCTGGTTTTGGTCACTGTTTATAACCGCTTCCGCTACCTAAATAAAATTCATCGAGCCTCACCTCGACGCTCGATGAGCCGCCAGTGTAGTAGTATTGCTACCCACTCCACTGTGTTACTCCACCAACCACTTTTATCTCGAGTCAGTAGTATTGCCACCCCACCATTGTGCCATATCCGTCATATGTATAATTATTGGCGTGCTTGTAATAATTGTTGAGCGACTTCAGTTCAACCCCTGTAATATATTAATGCTACTGGCTTATTGTATCAAAGTTTTGTCTACCGGTGAGGAGGATTTTCCTCACACTGGACATCAAAAGATCGGTCTCTCAATAAATATTTTTATTGAAAAACCAGTCGTGACATCTAGTAACTTCTACTTTGACATCATGGGAAATGGTACTCCTTTTCAAATCCTATGCCCCAATTGCCATCATTTTTTTGATCTTATTTTTGTTAATGGCTTCTAAATAGTCTTTCTTTTCTGATTTCATTTTATATCTACAGTTGCAACCTTTTATTTGTGATGATTTTCCTAATTCAAATACATATTTATTTCCATATTTGAAAAACTTGGCCAAACTATACCTTCCTGATTATACATTAAGACTAAATAAAATTCTGGACCTTATTTAGCAATGGCCAAAGGGGGGGAGGTCGCCACGGACCATCAACCATCACTTGTAGGTCTCAAATATGTTCATACACTGAGCACACACATAGTACCTTAGTTGCTCATCATTTAGATCAAAGCCGCCTAGGCACCTACATGTTGTTTCAACATATGCATGTGATTTGGTAGGATTAACAACAGATGCAATTTCATTATTGGGATTATGTTCCTTTTTCAAAATGAATGATGAGCAATTAAGGTACCACATAGGTAAACTTATGAAGTATGAAAAATTTCATTGCTTGCAAGAGGAAGCTTCGACAAATGCTAAAACAACAAACCAGAATGTTTGGTAGTAGGTTTCACAATCAGAGTACATTATTGAGAATCAACATGTTCCTAAATGACTTAACCTCATTTCCAGGACATGATGTACACATGCTATTTCCAGTAGACTAACATCCCATTTCTGATAACAATATGGACTTAGTTATTGGATGAATATCTACATTGTTCTATAAGAGTCTATGGGATGGTATGATCCAAATTGATCATATCAAGGTGTTTTTGCTGGCCTTTTTGCAAGGTAAGTACCAATATTATGATTTCGAGTTATATATTGGCGCGGCCCTACCAATGATCCATTGACTTTTGCCTAGCTCCTGTGTTTAAGGGGTTTTTGGTTCATGCCCTGACAGGCAGCCAGCTGGCCAGGCATCAATTTTAGCCTCATGCCTACTATATTCACTGCCTGAGATCGTTGCCGGAGTCAGGCAGCTTTTTTAGGGAGGCAACCAAACTGCCCCTTGGGGGCGGACTTTAGTTGTGGTCTTTGAAAGCCTAAAGTGAGATTTTCATGAACATTTTTTAAATTGGCATGGACATATTTTTAAACGGGAGAACAATTTTTAAATTCATGATTTTTTTACATTTAAAGAACATTTTATAAACATGTGAATATTTTGTAAGTGTAGTGAACAGTTTTTTAAATGGTTACTAAAAGTTTTATATAGGTTATAAAATATTTTAGAAATTGCACGAACAAGGTTTTGCATGACACGATGTATTAAAAAATATCATTAATTGTTGCGAACATTTATATTGAGTGGTACACATATTTTTTTAAATGTCATGACCATTTTTGTTGAATGGTTCAAATATTTTGATAAATGTCTTGAACACATTTATAAATGTATGAACATTTAATTAACATTTCTTTAAGCTACGTGAACAATTTTATAAACCAGATGATACCCCGCACGTTGTTGCGGGGATTGGTTGTAATATATTTTGATGAAATTTAAAAAACTAATAACATATTCTATTTGATTAGTGTATAACTAGTAGGATGACCCGCATATTTGCATGGGAAGATTTTCTCTTGTTTTAGTATCTATATTATGATTGAGGTGTTGGTATGAGGTGGACATGTAAGTTCCATGAAAACAGTGGATGGTCGCGACGTGATGCAGGCGGCAAACATACCCAACGAGACCCCATTGAAGTCAGTCATTCCAACCCCAATCACGATTGAATCCCCAAGCAGCTCATCCCTACCCCCGAGCTCAAATCAAATCAAGCAGGAAATGAGATATTCTGCGGCATGCAAATCTACTTACCTCTGTTGCAGGAGACTGAAGGAGGCCTGAAGGAGGCATCCAGCAGGAACTCAAGCCCGACCTCCTCCATCATTAGCTGCCACCTGCGACCCTCGCCGCTGCTGCGGGAGACTGAAGGAGGCCTGGCTCGATCCAGCGGCGTAGGGTTACTGAAGGGGGTCTGTTTGGGCTGTGTTTAAGTTTTCATTTTTTTAATCAGGTTATTCATGCTGCACACAAACCCGATTTTTGGTTACCCAAAACATCTCAGGAAATCTGTAACATCCTGTACACAGTTCATGTTCCTAGCTAAAACAAAAAGGTAACTACCTGGATCACGGATCAGGATTGGCGCCGTTCGTGCGGCCTGCAAACGCTACAAATTGGGCCCACGTACGCGGACTGTTATGTAGAGTATATCTCAATTCTTTAATTACCAGTTTGCCTGCCAGAACATATTGGTCAGATCCCAAGACTTTTCTAGACCGTGGGGATTTCAGGTGCAGCTGAGCCCAGGCACCGAATCGCCGCGTCCATTGCTTCGTGCTTATATTGTACCTTTTTGTTGTATTGTAAAGTTGCACATTTGGCATATATTTCCTGAACTAGAATGTTGCGAGCCTTGATTGAACTATTTATGTCATTCTTTTGCCAAATATTGTGTGACACTTAGATTAGGTAGATTTTATTTGGAGTGTGCACACCCTCCATTTTATTCCCAGCTGTGCCACCATTGTGAACTAGAAACTCTATCTAAAATCACAGCTGAAGAATAGATGTAGCAGGCTCTCAGTATCATTTTTTAGTACAAACACATAAAGCATCATCCACATGAAAGTTCTTTCTACTCATAGGTCTCTAGTACTTAATCTTTCCTGAATCATCAATAACTAGAAGTGGAATGTTTGATTTGACCAGCAACATGATTTCCATATCCATCTGCAACATGGTAGGTAGTGGATATTGAGGCTGCCCACAGCTCGAGAGGAACGTTGTTTATGCACTGTCATAGGGAAAGTTCAATAAATTCTAGTTACAAACTAACCATATACATGTAGTTAACCTTGTTGGGCATATTTTATCTTTTAGAGTTGGGATGCAAAAATTCCTATGTTGATGAATCACTGTTCATTTTCTATTTGCTTGCTGAATCCCCACTGAAACCTAGATCGGCCAGTCCCTCCCCCCACCCACCCACCCAAACCTCTCATGTGACCTTCTCCCTTGGACGACGCTGCCGCCCGCCGCACAATCTTGGCGGCCCGCGCCTGTCCCCCCCAACCCTCTCCCTCGGCCGCCGCCGCCCCAGAATCTCGTCGACCCGCGTCGCCCCACAATCCTTCCGGCCTGCGACCCTCTCCCTTGGCCGGCGGCGCCGCCCCACAATCCTTTCGACTTGTGACCCTCTCCCTTGGCCGTCGCCGCCGCCCCCACAATCTTGCCGGCCCGCGCCTCACCACAATCCTTCCGGCCTGCGACCCTCTCCCTTGGCCATTGCCGCCGCCCCACAATCCTGCCGGCCTGCGTCGGCGAAAACCTTAGGGTTAATGCACCTTCATTTTGGAAATTGAAATACACAAGCCTCGAATTTTTCCTACTCTTAAACTAAACTTCAATTGTTTGCATCGCAGTTCCTTCTCATTGGTTGGTGGTCTAGTAACTTCTACTTCGACATCATGGGCAATGGTACTCCTTTCAACTCCTATGCCCCAATTCCCATCATTTTTTTGATCTTATTTTTGTTGATGGCTTCTAAATAGTCTTTCTTTTCTGATATCATTTTATATCTACAATTGCAACCTTTTATTTGTGATGATTTTCTTAATTCAGATACATATTTCTTTTCATATTTGAAAAACTTGGCCAAACAATACCTTCCAAATTATACATTAAGACTAAATAAAATTATGGACATTATTTAGCAGTGGCCAAAAGGGGGGGTCTCCACTGCCCATCAACCATCACTTTTAGGTCTCAAATATGTTCATACACTTAGCACACGCATAGTACCTTAGTTGCTCATCATTTAGATCAAAGCCGCATAGGCACCTACATTGTTTCAACGTATGCATGTGATTTAGTAGGATTAACAACAGATGCAATTTCATTATTGGGATTATGTTCCTTTTTCAAAATGAATGATGAGCAATTAAGGTACCACGTAGGTAAACTTATGAAGTAAAAAAAATTTCATTGCTTGCAAGAGGAAGCTTCGACAAATGCTAAAACAACAAACCAGAATGTTTGGTAGTAGGTTTCACAATCAGAGTACGTTATCGATAATCAACATGTTCCTAAGTGACTTAACCTCATTTCCACGACATGATGTACACATGCTATTTCCAATAGACTAACATCCCATTTGTGATAACAATATGGACTCAGTTATTGGACGAATATCTACATTGGTCTATAGGAGTCTATGGGATGGTATGATCCACATTGATCATAACGAGGTGTTTGTGCTGGCCTTTTTGCAAGGTAAGTACCAATATTATGATTTCGAGTTATATATTCGCGTGGCCCCACCAATGATCCATTGACTTTTGCCTAGTTCCTGTGTTTAAGGGGTTTTTGGTTCATGCCCTGACAGGCAGCCAGCTGGCCAGGCATCAATTTTAGCCTCATGCCTACTATATTCAATGCGTGAGATCGTTGCCCGAGTCAGGCAGATTTTTTAGGGAGGCAACCAAATTGCCCCTTCGGGGCGGACTTTAGTTGTGGTCTTTGAAAGCCTAAAGTGAGATTTTCATGAATATTTTTTAAATTGGCATGGAGATATTTTTAAATGGGAGAACAATTTTTAAATTCGTGAATTTTTTTAAGAACATTTTCTAAACATGTGAATATTTTGTAAGCGTATTGTACAGTTTTTTAAATGGTTAGAAAAAGTTTTATATAGGCCATAAAATATTTTAGAAATTGCACGAACAAGGTTTTGCATGGCACGATGTATTAAAAAAATATCATTAATTGTTGCGAACATTTATATTGAGTGGTACACATATTTTGTTAAATGTCATGACCATTTTTGTTGAATGGTTCAAATATTTTGATAAATGTCTTGAACACTTTTATAAATGTATGAACATTTAATTAACATTTCTTTAAGCTCCGTGTACAATTTTATGAACTAGATGATACCCACAAGTTGTTATGGGATTGGTTGTAATATATTTTGATGAAATTTAAAAAATTAAAAATATATTCTATTTGATTATTATATAACTAGTAGGATGACCCGCATATTTGCATGGGTAGATTGTCTCTTGTTTTAGTATCTATTTTATGATTGAGATGTTGGTATGAGGTGGACATGTAAGTTCCATGAAAACAGTGGATGGTCGCGGCGTGATGCAGGCGGGCCCGATCTGGGCCTAGATGTGTCTAGGCGGGCTGCACCTACACATTCAGAGGCATCGATGCCTTCACACTACCCCTGAATAGCTCGACCTGATTGCAACAACTCAAGCAGCACCATATCTGGGTAGTCCAAGCTGTCGTGAACTCTTCCCGAGGGAAACTGCGGCAAACATCCCGACGAGACGCCATTGAAGTCAGTCATTCCATCCCCAATCACGTTGAATCCCCAAGCAGCTCATCCCTACCCCCGAGCTCAAATCAAATCAAACAAGAAATTAGATATTCTGCGGCATGCAAATCTACTTACCTCTGTTGCGGGAGACTGAAGGAGGCCTGAAGGAGGCATCCAGCAGGAACTCAAGCCCGGCCTCCTCCATCGTTAGCTGCCGCCGGCGACCCTCGCCGTTGCTGCGGGAGACTGAAGGAGGCCTGGCTCGATCCAGCATCGTAGGGTTACTAAATGGGGTCTGTTTGGGATGTGTTTAAGTTTTCATTTTTTTTAATCAGGTTATTCATGCTGCACACAAACCCGATTTTTGGTTACCCAAAACATCTCAGGAAATCTGTAACGTCCTGTATACAGTTCATGTTCCTAGCTCAGACAAAAAGGTAACTACCTGTATAACGGATCAGGATTGGCGCCGTTCGTGCGGCCTGCAAACGCTACAAATTGGGCCCACGTACGCGGACTGTTATGTAGAGTATATCTCAATTCTATAATTACCAGTTTGCCTGCCAGAACATATTGGTCAGATCCCAAGACTTTTCTGGACCGTGCCGATTTTAGGTGCAGCTGAGCCCGGGCACCGAATCGCCGCGTCCATTGCTTCCTGCTTATATTGTACCTTTTTGTTGTATTGTAAATTTGCACATTTGGAATATATTTCCTGAACTAGAATGTTGTGAGCCTTGATTGAACTATTTATGTCATTCTTTTGCCGAATATTGTGTGACACTTAGATTAGGTAGATTTTATTTGGAATGTGCACACCCTCCATTTTATTCCTAGCTGTGCCACCAGTCTGAACTAGAAACTCTATCTAAAATCACAGCTGAAGAATAGATGTAGCAGGCTCTCAGTATCATTTTTTAGTACAAACACATAAAGCATCATCCACATGAAAGTTCTTTCTACTCATAGGTCTCTAGTACTTAATCTTTCCTGAATCATCAATAACTAGAAGTGGAATGTTTGATTTGACCAGCAATATGATTTCCATATCCATCTGCATGGGGATGGTAGGCAGTGGATATTGAGGCTGCCCACAGCTCGAGAGGAACGTTGTTATGCACTGTCATACGGAAAGTTCAATAAATTCTAGTTACAAACTAACCATATACATGTAGTTAACCTTGTTGGGCATATTTTATCTTTTAGAGTTGGGATGCAGAAATTCCTATGTTGATGAATCACTGTTCTTTTTCTATTTGCTTGCTGAATCCCCACTGAAACCTAGATCGGCCAGTCCCTCCCCCCACCCACCCACCCAAACCTCTCATGTGACCTTCTCCTTGACGACGCTGCGCCCGCCAGACAATCTTGGCGGCCGCGCTGTCCTCTAACCCTCTCCTCCTCGCCGCCTTTGAGAATCTCGTCGACCCGCGTCGCCCCACAATCCTTCCGGCCTGCGACCCTCTCCCTTGGCCGGCGGCGCCGCCCCACAATCCTTTCGACTTGTGACCCTCTCCCTTGGCCGTCGCCGCCGCCCCCACAATCTTGCCGGCCCGCGCCTCACCACAATCCTCCTGCGACCCTCTCCCTTGGCCATTGCCGCCGCCCCACAATCCTGCCGGCCTGCGTCGGCGAAAACCTTAGGGTTAATGCACCTTCATTTTGGAAATTGAAATACACAAGCCTCGAATTTTTCCTACTCTTAAACTAAACTTCAATTGTTTGCATCGCAGTTCCTTCTCATTGGTTGGTGGTCTAGTAACTTCTACTTCGACATCATGGGCAATGGTACTCCTTTCAACTCCTATGCCCCAATTCCCATCATTTTTTTGATCTTATTTTTGTTGATGGCTTCTAAATAGTCTTTCTTTTCTGATATCATTTTATATCTACAATTGCAACCTTTTATTTGTGATGATTTTCTTAATTCAGATACATATTTCTTTTCATATTTGAAAAACTTGGCCAAACAATACCTTCCAAATTATACATTAAGACTAAATAAAATTATGGACATTATTTAGCAGTGGCCAAAAGGGGGGGTCTCCACTGCCCATCAACCATCACTTTTAGGTCTCAAATATGTTCATACACTTAGCACACGCATAGTACCTTAGTTGCTCATCATTTAGATCAAAGCCGCATAGGCACCTACATTGTTTCAACGTATGCATGTGATTTAGTAGGATTAACAACAGATGCAATTTCATTATTGGGATTATGTTCCTTTTTCAAAATGAATGATGAGCAATTAAGGTACCACGTAGGTAAACTTATGAAGTAAAAAAAATTTCATTGCTTGCAAGAGGAAGCTTCGACAAATGCTAAAACAACAAACCAGAATGTTTGGTAGTAGGTTTCACAATCAGAGTACGTTATCGATAATCAACATGTTCCTAAGTGACTTAACCTCATTTCCACGACATGATGTACACATGCTATTTCCAATAGACTAACATCCCATTTGTGATAACAATATGGACTCAGTTATTGGACGAATATCTACATTGGTCTATAGGAGTCTATGGGATGGTATGATCCACATTGATCATAACGAGGTGTTTGTGCTGGCCTTTTTGCAAGGTAAGTACCAATATTATGATTTCGAGTTATATATTCGCGTGGCCCCACCAATGATCCATTGACTTTTGCCTAGTTCCTGTGTTTAAGGGGTTTTTGGTTCATGCCCTGACAGGCAGCCAGCTGGCCAGGCATCAATTTTAGCCTCATGCCTACTATATTCAATGCGTGAGATCGTTGCCCGAGTCAGGCAGATTTTTTAGGGAGGCAACCAAATTGCCCCTTCGAGGCGGACTTTAGTTGTGGTCTTTGAAAGCCTAAAGTGAGATTTTCATGAATATTTTTTAAATTGGCATGGAGATATTTTTAAATGGGAGAACAATTTTTAAATTCGTGAATTTTTTTAAGAACATTTTCTAAACATGTGAATATTTTGTAAGCGTATTGTACAGTTTTTTAAATGGTTAGAAAAAGTTTTATATAGGCCATAAAATATTTTAGAAATTGCACGAACAAGGTTTTGCATGGCACGATGTATTAAAAAAATATCATTAATTGTTGCGAACATTTATATTGAGTGGTACACATATTTTGTTAAATGTCATGACCATTTTTGTTGAATGGTTCAAATATTTTGATAAATGTCTTGAACACTTTTATAAATGTATGAACATTTAATTAACATTTCTTTAAGCTCCGTGTACAATTTTATGAACTAGATGATACCCCACAAGTTGTTGCGGGGATTGGTTGTAATATATTTTGATGAAATTTAAAAAATTAAAAATATATTCTATTTGATTATTATATAACTAGTAGGATGACCCGCATATTTGCATGGGTAGATTGTCTCTTGTTTTAGTATCTATTTTATGATTGAGATGTTGGTATGAGGTGGACATGTAAGTTCCATGAAAACAGTGGATGGTCGCGGCGTGATGCAGGCGGGCCCGATCTGGGCCTAGATGTGTCTAGGCGGGCTGCGACCTACACATTCAGAGGCATCAGTACCTTCACACTACCCCCTGAATAGCTCGACCTGATTGCAACAACTCAAGCAGCACCATATCTGGGTAGTCCAAGCTGTCGGCGAACTCTTCCCTGAGGGGAAACCTGCGGCAAACATCCCCGACGAGACGCCATTGAAGTCAGTCATTCCATCCCCAATCACGTTGAATCCCCAAGCAGCTCATCCCTACCCCCGAGCTCAAATCAAATCAAACAAGAAATTAGATATTCTGCGGCATGCAAATCTACTTACCTCTGTTGCGGGAGACTGAAGGAGGCCTGAAGGAGGCATCCAGCAGGAACTCAAGCCCGGCCTCCTCCATCGTTAGCTGCCGCCGGCGACCCTCGCCGTTGCTGCGGGAGACTGAAGGAGGCCTGGCTCGATCCAGCATCGTAGGGTTACTAAATGGGGTCTGTTTGGGATGTGTTTAAGTTTTCATTTTTTTTAATCAGGTTATTCATGCTGCACACAAACCCGATTTTTGGTTACCCAAAACATCTCAGGAAATCTGTAACGTCCTGTATACAGTTCATGTTCCTAGCTCAGACAAAAAGGTAACTACCTGTATAACGGATCAGGATTGGCGCCGTTCGTGCGGCCTGCAAACGCTACAAATTGGGCCCACGTACGCGGACTGTTATGTAGAGTATATCTCAATTCTATAATTACCAGTTTGCCTGCCAGAACATATTGGTCAGATCCCAAGACTTTTCGGACCGTGCGATTTTAGGTGCAGCTGAGCCCGGCACCCAATCGCGCGTCCATTGCTTCCTGCTTATATTGTACCTTTTGTTGTATTGTAAATTTGCACATTTGGAATATATTTCCTGAACTAGAATGTTGTGAGCCTTGATTGAACTATTTATGTCATTCTTTTGCCGAATATTGTGTGACACTTAGATTAGGTAGATTTTATTTGGAATGTGCACACCCTCCATTTTATTCCTAGCTGTGCCACCAGTCTGAACTAGAAACTCTATCTAAAATCACAGCTGAAGAATAGATGTAGCAGGCTCTCAGTATCATTTTTTAGTACAAACACATAAAGCATCATCCACATGAAAGTTCTTTCTACTCATAGGTCTCTAGTACTTAATCTTTCCTGAATCATCAATAACTAGAAGTGGAATGTTTGATTTGACCAGCAATATGATTTCCATATCCATCTGCATGGGGATGGTAGGCAGTGGATATTGAGGCTGCCCACAGCTCGAGAGGAACGTTGTTATGCACTGTCATACGGAAAGTTCAATAAATTCTAGTTACAAACTAACCATATACATGTAGTTAACCTTGTTGGGCATATTTTATCTTTTAGAGTTGGGATGCAGAAATTCCTATGTTGATGAATCACTGTTCTTTTTCTATTTGCTTGTGAATCCCCATCAAACCTAGATCGCCAGTCCTCCCCCACCCACCCACCCAAACCTCTCTGTGACCTTCTCCTTGACGACGCCGCCACCACAAGACAATCTTATGCAGCGCCTGTCCCCTACACTCTCCTCGCCGCCGCCTCCCCATAATCCCGTCGACCCGCGTCGCCCCACAATCCTTCCGCTCATGAACCTCTCCCTTGGCGTGGCGCGCCCACAATCCTTTCGACTTGTGACCCTCTCCCTTGGCCGTCGCCGCCGCCCCCACAATCTTGCCGGCCCGCGCCTCACCACAATCCTCCTGCGACCCTCTCCCTTGGCCATTGCCGCCGCCCCACAATCCTGCCGGCCCGCGTCGGCGAAAACCTTAGGGTTAATGCACCTTCATTTTGGAAATTGAAATACACAAGCCTCGAATTTTTCCTACTCTTAAACTAAACTTCAATTGTTTGCATCTCAGTTCCTTCTCATTGGTTGGTGGTCTAGTAACTTCTACTTCGACATCATGGGCAATGGTACTCCTTTCAACTCCTATGCCCAAATTCCCGTCATTTTTTTGATCTTATTTTTGTTGATGGCTTCTAAATAGTCTTTCTTTTCTGATATCATTTTATATCTACAATTGCAACCTTTTATTTGTGATGATTTTCCTAATTTAGATACATATTTCTTTTCATATTTGAAAAACTTGACCAAACAATACCTTCCAAATTATACGTTAAGACTAAATAAAATTATGGACATTATTTAGCAGTGGCCAAAAGGGGGGGTCTCCACTGCCCATCAACCATCACTTTTAGGTCTCAAATATGTTCATACACTTAGCACACGCATAGTACCTTAGTTGCTCATCATTTAGATCAAAGCCGCATAGGCACCTACATTGTTTCAACGTATGCATGTGATTTAGTAGGATTAACAACAGATGCAATTTCATTATTGGGATTATGTTCCTTTTTCAAAATGAATGATGAGCAATTAAGGTACCACGTAGGTAAACTTATCAAGTACAAAAAATTTCATTGCTTGCAAGAGGAAGCTTCGACAAATGCTAAAACAACAAACCAGAATGTTTGGTAGTAGGTTTCACAATCAGAGTACGTTATCGATAATCAACATGTTCCTAAGTGACTTAACCTCATTTCCACGACATGATGTACACATGCTATTTCCAATAGACTAACATCCCATTTGTGATAACAATATGGACTCAGTTATTGGACGAATATCTACATTGGTCTATAGGAGTCTATGGGATGGTATGATCCACATTGATCATAACGAGGTGTTTGTGCTGGCCTTTTTGCAAGGTAAGTACCAATATTATGATTTCGAGTTATATATTCGCGTGGCCCCACCAATGATCCATTGACTTTTGCCTAGTTCCTGTGTTTAAGGGGTTTTTGGTTCATGCCCTGACAGGCAGCCAGCTGGCCAGGCATCAATTTTAGCCTCATGCCTACTATATTCAATGCGTGAGATCGTTGCCCGAGTCAGGCAGAATTTTTAGGGAGGCAACCAAATTGCCCCTTGGGGGCGGACTTTATTTGCGGTCTCTAAAAGCCTAAAGTGAGATTTTCATGAACATTTTTTAAATTGGCATGGAGATATTTTTAAACGGGAGAACAATTTTTAAATTCGTGAATTTTTTTAAGAACATTTTCTAAACATGTGAATATTTTGTAAGTGTTTTGAACAGTTTTTTAAATGGTTACAAAAAGTTTTATACAGGCCATAAAATATTTTAGAAATTGCACGAACAAGGTTTTGCATGGCACGATGTATTAAAAAATATCATTAATTGTTGCGAACATTTATATTGAGTGGTACACATATTTTGTTAAATGTCATGACCATTTTTGTTGAATGGTTCAAATATTTTGATAAATGTCTTGAACACTTTTATAAATGTATGAACATTTAATTAACATTTCTTTAAGCTACGTGTACAATTTTATGAACTAGATGATACCCCACAAGTTGTTGCGGGGATTGGTTGTAATATATTTTGATGAAATTTAAAAAATTAAAAAAAATATTCTATTTGATTATTATATAACTAGTAGGAGGACCCGCATATTTGCATGGGTAGATTGTATCTTGTTTTAGTATCTATTTTATGATTGAGATGTTGGTATGAGGTGAACATGTAAGTTCCATGAAAACAGTGGATGGTCGCGGCGTGATGCAGGCGGGCCCGATCTGGGCCTAGATGTGTCTAGGCGGGCCGCGACCTACACATTCAGAGGCATCAGTACCTTCACAATGCCCCCTGAATAGCTCGACCTGATTGCAACAACTCAAGCAGCACCATATCTGGTAGTCCAAGCTGTCGGCGAACTCTTCCCGAGGGAAACTCGTGCAAACATCCCCGACGAGACGCCATTGAAGTCGGTCATTCCATCCCCAATCACGTTGAATCCCCAAGCAGCTCATCCCTAACCCCGAGCTCAAATCAAATCAAACAGAAATTAGATATTCTCATGCATGCAAATCTACTTACCTCTCATGGAGATCAAGGAGGCTCAAGGAGGCATCCAGCAGTAACTCAAGCCCGGCCTCCTCCATCATTAGCTGCCGCCGGCGACCCTCGCCGCTGCTGCAGGAGACTGAAGGAGGCCTGGCTCGATCCAGCGGCGTAGGGTTACTGAAGGGGGTCTGTTTGGGCTGTGTTTAAGTTTTCATATTTTTTAATCAGGTTATTCATGCTGCACACAAACCCGATTTTTGGTTACCCAAAACATCTCAGGAAATCTTTAACTTTCTGTATACAGTTCATGTTCCTAGCTCAGACAAAAAGGTAACTACCTGGATCACGGATCACGATTGGCGCCGTTCGTGCGGCCTGCAAACGCTACAAATTGGGCCCACGTACGCGGACTGTCATGTAGAGTATATCTCAATTCTTTAATTACCAGTTTGCCTGCCAGAACATATTGGTCAGATCCCAAGACTTTTCTGGATCGTGGCGATTTCAGGTGCAGCTGAGCCCGGGCACCGAATCGCCACGTCCATTGCTTCCTGCTTATATTGTACCTTTTTGTTGTATTGTAAATTTGCACATTTGGAATATATTTCCTGAACTAGAATGTTGTGAGCCTTGACTGAACTATTTATGTCATTCTTTTTCCGAATATTGTGTGACACTTAGATTAGGTAGATTTTATTTGGAGTGTGCACACCCTCCATTTTATTCCTAGCTGTGCCACCAGTCTGAACTAGAAACTCTATCTAAAATCACAGCTGAAGAATAGATGTAGCAGGCTCTCAGTATCATTTTTTAGTACAAACACATAAAGCATCATCCACATGAAAGTTCTTTCTACTCATAGGTCTCTAGTACTTAATCTTTCCTGAATCATCAATAATTAGAAGTGGAATGTTTGATTTGACCAGCAACATGATTTCCATATCCATCTGAACTACTCGAGAGGAACGTTGTTTATGCACTGTCATAGGGAAAGTTCAATAAATTCTAGTTACAAACTAACCATATACATGTAGTTAACCTTGTTGGGCATATTTTATCTTTTAGAGTTGGGATGCAAAAATTCCTATGTTGATGAGTCACTGTTCTTTTTCTATTTGCTTGCTGAATCCCCACTGAAACCTAGATCGGCCAGTCCCTCCCCCCACCCACCCACCCAAACCTCTCCTGTGACCTTCTCCTTGGGACGCCGCCGCCAAGACAATCTTGGCGGCCCGCGCCTGTCCCCCCCAACCCTCTCCCGCGGCCGCCGCCGCCCCAGAATCCCGTCGACCCGCGTCGCCCCACAATCCTTCCAGCCTGTGACCCTCTCCCTTGGCCGGCGGCGCCGCCCCACAATCCTTTCGACTTGTGACCCTCTCCCTTGGCCGTTGCCGCCACCCCACAATCTTGCCGGCCCGCGCCTCACCACAATCCTTCCGGCCTGCGACCCTCTCCCTTGGCCATTGCCGCCGCCCCACAATCCTGCCGCCCCACGTCGGCAAAAACCTTAGGGTTAATGCAACTTCATTTTGGAAATTGAAATACACAAGCCTCGAATTTTTCCTACTCTTAAACTAAACTTTAATTGTTTGCATCGTAGTTCCTTGTCATTGGTTGGTGGTCTAGTAACTTCTACTTCAACATCATGGGCAATGGTACTCCTTTCAACTCCTATGCCCAAATTCCCGTCATTTTTTTGATCTTATTTTTGTTGATGGCTTCTAAATAGTCTTTATTTTCTGATATCATTTTATATCTACAATTGCAACCTTTTATTTGTGATGATTTTCCTAATTTAGATACATATTTCTTTTCATATTTGAAAAACTTGGCCAAACAATACCTTCCAAATTATACGTTAAGACTAAATAAAATTATGGACATTATTTAGCAGTGGCCAAAAGGGGGGGTCTCCACTGCCCATCAACCATCACTTTTAGGTCTCAAATATGTTCATACACTTAGCACACGCATAGTACCTTAGTTGCTCATCATTTAGATCAAAGCCGCATAGGCACCTACATTGTTTCAACATATGCATGTGATTTAGTAGGATTAACAACATATGCAATTTCATTATTGGGATTATGTTCCTTTTTCAAAATGAATGATGAGCAATTAAGGTACCACGTAGGTAAACTTATGAAGTAAAAAAAATTTCATTGCTTGCAAGAGGAAGCTTCGACAAATGCTAAAACAACAAACCAGAATGTTTGGTAGTAGGTTTCACAATCAGAGTACGTTATCGAGAATCAACATGTTCCTAAGTGACTTAACCTCATTTCCACGACATGATGTACACATGCTATTTCCAGTAGACTAACATCCCATTTGTGATAACAATATGGACTCAGTTATTGGACGAATATCTACATTGGTCTATAGGAGTCTATGGGATGGTATGATCCACATTGATCATATCAAGGTGTTTGTGCTGGCCTTTTTGCAAGGTAAGTACCAATATTATGATTTCGAGTTATATGTTCGCGCGGCCCCACCAATGATCCATTGACTTTTGCCTAGTTCCTGTGTTTAAGGGGTTTTTGGTTCATGCCCTGACAGGCAGCCAGCTGGCCAGGCATCAAGTTTAGCCTCATGCCTACTATATTCAATGCGTGAGATCGTTGCCCGAGTCAGGCAGATTTTTTAGGGAGGCAACCAAATTGCCCCTTGGGGGCGGACTTTAGTTGCGGTCTTTGAAAGCCTAAAGTGAGATTTTCATGAACATTTTTTAAATTGGCATGGACATATTTTTAAACGGGAGAACAATTTTTAAATTCATGAATCTTTTTAAGAACATTTTCTAAACATGTGAATATTTTGTAAGTGTTTTGAACAGTATTTTAAATGGTTACAAAAAGTTTTATATAGGCCATAAAATATTTTAGAAATTGCACGAACAAGGTTTTGCATGGCACGATGTATTAAAAAAATATCATTAATTGTTGCGAACATTTATATTGAGTGGTACACATATTTTGTTAAATGTCATGACCATTTTTGTTGAATGGTTCAAATATTTTGATAAATGTCTTGAACACTTTTATAAATTTATGAACATTTAATAAACATTTCTTTAAGCTACGTGAACAATTTTGTGAACTAGATGATACCCCACAAGTTGTTGCGGGGATTGGTTGTAATATATTTTGATGAAATTAAAAAATTAAAAAAATATTCTATTTGATTATTATATAACTAGTAGGATGACCCGCATATTTGCATGGGTAGATTGTCTCTTGTTTTAGTATCTATATTATGATTGAGATGTTGGTATGAGGTGGACATGTAAGTTCCATGAAAACAGTGGGTGGTCGCGGCATGATGCGGGCAGGCCCGATCTGGGCCTAGATGGGTGTCACATCCCTAGAATACCTGAGTGAAATAGTTGCAACTGCACTCATGCATCATGTTTAAATTTCATGAAACTTGAAATGGGGATTGTCGAAACCCCAGCAGCAAATGGAATTCAACCAGGTTCAAACTTAAATCTTTTCAATGATCCCAAACTGCCTTTAGAAATGTTCATCATTTTTGAATTGGTCCAGCACTTCTGACAAAAATGATGCACATATTTTTAGGCCATTCTGGATTTTTGAATTAATTCATATTGTATTTGCATTTGGGCATTTAAAAACTATAAAATATTTTAAATGCTCAAATAATCATAAACTTAAATGTTCGACGGTGAGCACAGCATGCGTGCCACGCAGCTGCCCGCCGCCTCGCCGCTCCCCTCGTCAAGCTGTCGATGTGGGACGAACCCTGTCTCTCTCCCCGACCTCGCAGACACTCGCCCTCCCCTCTGGCTCCTCTTCCTCGCCCTCCCCGACGTCGCCCAAGACGTCACCATCGCCGCCGCTCGCCGCAGCCGCGTCCAACGCCATCCCCGCGCCCTCTCACCGTGTCCGGACGGTTCGTCGTTGTCGACTACATCGACTAGCCAAGCCTCACGACACCGGAGCCCCCGCAACATCCCCGCCGCCGTCGTCTTCAACCTCGGGCCGCCCCAGATCGCCGTCGCCGTTCCGACCGCACCGAGCCTTCCTCGAGCACGCTGACCATCCCTGCGGCTTCTCTGTGAGCTGCTGAACCTCCTCGTGCTTTCTGTTTTGCCCCTAGAATACCGTAGACGCCGCGTCTCTTGTACCCGAACGCGCCGCCGCCTGACCACGTCGCCGGTGCTACCCCGGTGACCATATTTCACGGGCTTGTGCCCGTCACACTCCTCGCGCCGCGTAGAGGCTGTAGGTGCTAGAGCCACACCGCCTAGGCCACTACAGCCACGTGCACGATCTGGCCCGAGCTTCGGCCTCCGCCATACTCGTCGCCGACGATGCTCCGGCCACTTCTCGGCCAAGCCATCACCATAGCTGGATGCGAGCGAGCTCCAGCTGCCCGTAGCTGCTCTCCGCATAGCAATGGAGCCTCGCGGCAAATCCGACATGATGCCGCTGGCGTCGGCCTTGCCGGCGGCTAAACGCCGGCAGGCTTTGACCCGCTGACCGGCGGGTTTGACCGTTGAGTTGACTGGGTGGGCCCAAGTTGACTCCCCTGAGTCAATGACAAGTGGGCCCCCCTGCTAACTAACCAGACTAGTTTAACTAAAATTAGTTAGTTTAATTAATTGTCGACACGGGACCCTTTGGTCGGTTTGACTGGGACGCCCGGTTGACCTCTCGACGTCACCTCGATGCAAAGTCTTGATTTAATAAACCCTTTTTCGATTTTAAATAAATCTAAACGATTTATTTATTTTAAAAATAGCTAAAACTTCTAAAAATCATAGTAATTCAACCGTGACTCCAAATCAAAGAAATTATATATGAAAAATTATCAGAAAAATTCAAGGAATCCATCTGTACCATTTTCATGCATGTTTGAATAATGTTTGTCCTCTGTTTTGGACAAAACAAATAAAGGGCATTTAAATAATCATATATGGAGTTGGAATTTGAATCATGTATTCAAACCAACTTCATTTAAATCATAGCTAGGTGCATTAGCTCAAATCACAGC
This sequence comes from Aegilops speltoides, assembly GCA_021437245.1. Lineage (NCBI taxonomy): Eukaryota > Viridiplantae > Streptophyta > Magnoliopsida > Poales > Poaceae > Aegilops > Aegilops speltoides. Next base: position 545,164,356 of record CM038142.1, read on the forward strand.
ATATTGCCATGTCATGATCATGCATCATATTGTGGCATTGCATTGATTGTGTTCTTTGTCAGTTGTCGGTGTTTGTCCCCTCTCGATAGACGTGGTTCCGACGACGAGTTCGATGACACCGATGAAGAACTATATTATCTTCAGAAGTGCCAGGCAAGCAAAACCCCCTTGTTCATTCCGATACAATCCTACTCTCTCGCCCTGCTCTCTTTTACTGCATTAGGACAACAACGATTCATCTGTTACTTGCTGCGATAGCTGAACCCCTTTATCCTCTGCATGACCTGTCATTACCACAGTAAATAGATGAAACCCACTAGCATGAGTAGGAGTTGTTTGAGCCCTGATGTGCCTACTCATTCATGCTTGTTTGTCATGCCTGCTATTGCTTAGAGTTGAGTCAGGTCTGATTCATCGGGGATGAATCAGAGGTGTGTGAACACGTCCTATTGTGAGCGAGCTAAGTGTGTGAACACAATTTGATAAAGGTATCGGTGAGAGGCCATGTAGGAGTACATGGTGGGTTGTCTCATTGAAGCCGTCCTCAGGAACTGAGTTCTGTGTTTGTGATCCATGATTCAGCTACTACCATACATGGGGCCCTGAAATATGACCCCGCTCGACTTCTTATTCACCCTAGTCCTCTGTCCAGGAGTTGGAAGTAGTTTCTGGTGTTTGTAGCCTACTAGAGGCCGTGGACAGCGCTGACCGTGGGGTGGGCTGTGATGCGGTAGGTACGTGGCCGGGTACACCGGGCACCCGTTATGTGTCTCGGAACCCTGTTCACATCGTTCGGGGCCGTATGTGGAAACCTCGGCCGGACTCCCTGCGGATGGAACCTGAATAGGCAATAAACCTGGACTAGAGACTTGAGTGTTTAGGTAGGTCGTGGTCTACACCCACGTCGGCTTTCGCTTGAAGTCTGCTGAGCACATGTCGTGTGCACACGCTAAGTGGTGGAAACATGTATGAAGAAGTACACCCCTGCAGGGTTAATATGATCTATTCGAATAGTCGTGTCCATGGTAAAGGACTTCTGGGTTGCCTATAACAGTTCATAGACAAGTGAAAGTGGATACTCTAAAATACGCAAGATAAGTGTGAGTGCTATGGATGGCGTTCTCGTAGGGAGACGGGAGCGGATCCACAGTGGTGTATTGATATGGTGAATATGTGGACTCGTAGCGCCACCTCAAAAGAGTTACTTGCGATCGTAGTTTAGGATAGCCACCGAGTCAAAGCTGGCTTGCTGCTGTTAAACTCCACCATCCCCTTTGTTGATAATGATGCATATGTAGCTAGTTCTGGTGTAAGTCTTGCTGGGTACATTTGTACTCACGTTTGCCTATTTTATGTTTTTGCAGAGAGACTTTGGTCTCGTTAGTAGTTCCGCGTGGACTTCGACATTTAGCTTGATACCTCAGCTATGATCTTGTGCCCTCGGCAGGATCTGGTAGATAGTCAGGCTTTCAAGCCTTTTTCATTTGTAGATTTTGTACTCAGACATGTTAAGCTTCCACATGTGCTTTGATTTGTATGCTCTGAATGTTGGGTCATGAGACCTATGTTTGTAATATCTCGCTCCTCGGAGCCTATTGAATAAAATACTTGAGTCATAGAGTCATGTTGTGATGCCATGTTGTATTTGCACATATCGAGCATATTGTGTGTATGTTATTGAAATGCTTGGTATGTGTGGGATCTGACTAACTAGTTGTTTATCCTTAGTAGCCTCTCTTACCGGGAAATGTTTCCTAGTGCTTCCACTGAGCCATGGTAGCTTGCTACTGCTCCGGAACACTTAGGCTGGCTGGCATGTGTCCTTCTTTGTTCCTGTGTCTGTCCCTTCGGGGAAATGTCACGCGATGAATACCGGAGTCCTGTTAGCCTGCTACAGCCTGGCTTATCGGAGCCTGCTAGCCTAGTGCTATAGCCCGGACTCACTCGCTGATGACCGACACGTTCGATGCTGGGTCATGGATGCCTGTCCCTATAAGTCTGTGCCACTTTGGGTTTACGACTAGCCATGTCAGCCCGGGCTCCTTATCATATGGATGCTAGCGACACTATCATATACGTCTGCCAAAAGGCGCAAACGGTCCCGGGCAAAGGTAAGGCGACACCCGTGGGAATACCGTGCGTGAGGCCGCAAAGTGATATGAGGTGTTACAGGCTAGATCGATGTGACATTGAGTCGGGGTCCTGACAGCGTTGGTATCAGAGCTTGACTGCCTGTAGGATTACCAAGCCAAACCGGTCGAAGTTGTGTCTAGAAATGCTTTAGTTATGTAAGGGAATTGATTGTGGAAAGGAACGTAAGGCTCTTTTTACTCCTTTACCTTATGCCCTTCTGATCTGAGTCATCCTCTTCTCTTCTACGAGGATTAAGAACTAGGCCTTCTCATCTATCTATCAGGATCACGTGTTACTAATCCGTAGACTCATAGGACTGTTGGATTTAAGCTTCATTTCAGTTCCTACTACTTCCGTATGTTAACTGTTGATCTCGAACCCTTGATATTGTGCCTCTGAGTGGTTATGCCACCATTTTTGTAGCATGTCTCAAATCTTTTGAGCATTTACAGCCGTTATGCTGTCCGAGTCATCCCAAGTTTCTAAATAGTCTGATGCATTTGCAAATCCTTTCTTTCTGTTCCCGATGTCCTTTATGGTCAGAATAAGCACACTAACTGGTGCGTTGAGGTAATTTATTGCCTTGACATATATGTTGGAGCTATTATTATGACCCTAGGTGTTTTAGGGAGTCACCTAGTAATCTAGCAATGTTTAGTGTTCCCAGTGTGAAGATTCTGGCCATCATTCTCGAAAGCATCTCGTGATGCTACTTAGGAGTAGGTATTCTATTCCTGGGTTCTTGAACCCGAGATTCACCCTACTTACTTCATGTTGATAGTGTTTGCTCGTTCCTTTAGGTTATTAGTAACCTTTGCATTAGTCCTCGAGGTCTATGGTATTTCCTTCTTCCAAATACGATGAACCGCTTATGGCAGAAGTTCCTCGCTGAACCGAAGGATCACAATCAGAGTACTCTTGAGGAGTTCTCCATTCATAATTGTGAATCTGCCAGTTCTACCATTTCCGCATGGGTTATCCGGAAGAAACGTTGAGCTTCGCTCGACATACTAATCCATGCATCCACAACTCAGAAAAAACATATGTTCCTTTGAGTTGTCCCTCTTTAGTTGTATTCTGACCCTCATCTACCAATTGATAGTCAAGAGTATGCGAGCATTCGTTTATCGATGCCTATTACTCTTGTGGTCTGTGAAGCCATTCTATCCGGAATGACTAGGAGAAACAAACTCCAGTACCTCATCCATATCTCGGATTGGGTCAAAGCAATTGTACTTCGCAGATCAAAATGCCAATCCAGCTTTTGTTATGTTCTACCCTGAAGTATTACCCACTTTACGTCAGGAATGTCATGAGAATTGCACCTTCTCTTACGAATTCTTGACATAGTGATACTTCTCGCCATCATTACTCATTCCTCGGTTCCCGTGTTATTGTAACCGGAATGCCGACAAGTGAATCGTGATGTGTGAAATCGATACTCCTAGCAACTCCGTTGCTTGGTAGTTAAATGGACAATATTCTCATTCTTAGCGTGTTGGTTATTGAATTATCATCCTCAGATTGATCGTGCTACCTAGTCCTTATTTCTGGTGCACTCTTCAATCAATAGTTAGGATTATTTAGTCCCTTGCATATTTGATCATATTGTCTTGCACTGGAAAGCAAGATTGTTCTCGAGCTTAGTAAAATACTGATGGTTCGTGATTTTCCGAATATCTTCTCGGAAGTATCACCAGGTTGTCACCTGACCGCTATGTTGAGTTCATGATCAAGTTGGTTTCTTATAAACCATCCCCTTCTCCAAGAATCTGTGTTGGATACCCCTGAGCTAGTTGGTTAAGCTAAACAACAACTTGGAGAGTTGGAAGATAAAAGCTCACCTGACTTAGTTCATCTCCAAGGGATATCCTTGTGTGTGTTTGCTGAAGAAAGGTAATATCTTCATTAATTGATCCTCGTGATCAGTTGTTGGACTTATTGTCTTGCCAAAACTTTGATTTGAGTATGGGCTATCCTCAAATCAAGTCAGAACCAACTAGCAACCTTCATTCAGGTGCTTCCTCTAGTTCATGAAAGAAGTGGCTTCCTCTAGTTCATGTGCATTTGAAGCAAGTTGCCGCCGTGAATTCGAGAAAGTTCATTTTTGCTTCCTCAGGTACCATCCCAAGTCAGTCATGCATGTGCGAAGTATGCTATGGTTTGACAGGCTCGCAACCTTCATTCCATATGTATCCCTAGCACACGAAGCCACTAACTGATTTATTCAAGGAGAAGAAGTTCCTTCTTAAGAGTATGCCTTATGCAAGGACTTCTTTATCCTTGATGATGGTTCCCCACCTGAACTCGGTAGTGTTTTATTATAAGCCTACTACGTGGTCATGCTTGTCTTGGACAGCGTGTTCGCGGGTTTGTAGCAGAACCAGCTCATGTTTTGGAGCTTGCTATCGTAGTTCATTTCCCGAGAATCTCGCAACGTCATCTCATCGATTTGTGTTGCAAACTTTTATTTCTCTTTCTAGACCTGATGAGTCTGGAATGTCCAAACACCAACCAGATCTGAATCTCAGGCAGATGTGATGGTTGGATCATTCCCAACATTTGCATTTTGTTTCCAGCTTGCACCTCAGTAACTACTGTTTAGGATCATCTTCAAAAGTGGTCCTACCATGGGTCCCATCCATTTCCGACGCTAAGAAAAATCATCCATTGCGTTGTCTTCAACAAGGTAGTACACATCATCCATTCTAGTCCGAGTATGTAATTCTTTCGAATTCCTTCAATGATCGATTGTGATTGCCTTAGGCTGGTATAAAGAGTCTCAATGATCTCTATATCAAAAGTAATCCTTTTTGGCACTTAAGGGAATATTTCTGCGGGTCACCTTCCTTAAGATGTCTCGTTATGGTATCATGGCAACTCAACTCCTCGCTACGTGGACAACCATTCACCACCTTCTTAAGTGTGGAATTGTGTCTACGTAGTGAACCTTCGTCATCTGTTACACTCCATCCCTGTCGGTGTCAAAACCGGCGGATCTCGTGTAGGGGGTCCCGAACTGTGCGTCTAGGTGGATGGTAACATGAGACAAGGGACACGATGTTTTACCCAGGTTCGGGCCCTCTCGATGGAGGTAAAACCCTACGTCCTGCTTGATTAATATTGATGATATGGGTAGTACAAGAGTGGATCTACCACGAGATCAAGGAGGCTAAACCCTAGAAGCTAGCATATGGTATGATTGTTGTAATGTATGTTGTCCTACGGACTAAAGCCCTCTGGTTTATATAGACACCGGAGGAGGCTACGGTTACACAGAGTCGGTTACAATGGTAGGAGATCTACATATCCGTATTGCCAAGCTTGCCTTCCACGCCAAGGAAAGTCCCATCCGGACATGAGACGGTGTCTTCAATCTTATATCTTCGTAGTCTTGGAGTCCGGCGGATAATGATAGTCCGGCTGTCCGGGCACCCCCTAGTCCAGGACTCCCTCAGTAGCCCCTGAACTAGGCTTCAATGACGATAAGTCCGGCGCGCATAATGTTCGGCATTGCAAGGCGGGTTCCTCCCTTGAATAACCCAGAGAAGATCATGAACACCAGGATAGTGTCCGCTCGCAAAATAAATTCCACATTCCACCGTAGAGAGAATAAAATATACACTAGCTCAATCTGGCCGACGTGCTATGTGGCGTGACATCACACCGCTACCAAGCCTTTGTTTGAATCGTTTTTACTATACCACCTCAAAGACGTTTAGCTAAGCGGTTTCTTGGCACGCCTTGTCGAGCGTAGATCGTGTTCCCCTTATTCCGGGATTCTCATCAATACGTGTGTGGGTAACCCAACCGCGCCATTGATGGTGGTGCTTGGGAGATAAGCGAGTTTTACCAGGCCGGTGGGGGGCGAATAGTTTTCGTCCGCCTATATATAAGGGATAAGGATTCACCTTCTCACCTACGCCTTCTTCCTCCTTTGCTTATCCATCTCCCCGCACTCAAGCTCCAACGCCCAAGCCCGCGCATCTCGCCTCGACCTTCTCCGAATATGTCCGGAGTGGGAGGCAAATGGTTGGCCTCCACCACTAAGGAGGAGGACATCACCAAGCTGCGCAGCGCCGGATACCTTTCCAGCGATATCGCGCATCGGCTGCCCGACGAGGGGCAACTCATCCCTACCCCTGGGCCTCATGAGAGGGTCGTCTTCCTCCCCCACTTCCTCCGCGGACTGGGCTTTCCGCTCCATCCATTCGTCCGGGGGCTCATGTTTTACTACGGCCTGGATTTCCACGATCCGCGCCAACTTCATCCTCAACATATCGGCGTTTATCGTCGGTGTGCGAGGCCTTCCTCTGCATCCGCCCCACTTCGCTGTGGCTCAAGACCTTCAACATCAAGTCAAGGTTGTGAAGGGCACGCAAGCGGAATGCGGAGGCGCCATGTTGGGCAAATTGCCCAATGTCCTTTGGCTCGAAGGGGCCTTTGTGGACTCCGTCAAGGGGTGGCAATCGGGGTGGTTCTACATCACCGAGTCGCGCAAACCCACATGGGCGGCGGCACCGAGTTTAGATCTGCATCCCCACAGCTCACCTCACGGAAAGAGAAGGGCTTGCGGTGGGGCAATCCGGTGGAGGTGACGGACTCGAGCCTGCATCAAGAAGATGGTGAGTAATAAGCTCAGGCTTGTCGACGTGGTCCAAGTCATGCTCATCCGGCGGATTCTCCCATGCCAAGAACGGGCATTCAATTTGTGGGAGTTCAATCTGGAACAGCACCAGCGCTAAGCGGGCTCTTCGATACAACGCACGAAGGCGCTGGAGGGTGCTGTTCAAGGCGCTGGTTCCCGATCCGCGACGGAAGATCGCGGATTCAGCTCTGAGATCCAACCGACGAGGTAAGTGATTCAACCCCATCACGGGACACGTATGATAATTAAATTAACTCTTAGTGAGGTTTCATTCTGCCTCTTCCTTTGACAGGAATGGATGGAGAAGGCAAAGCTGCTTATCAGCCCGGCTCCCATGCCAGAAGACCTAGTGGACGCCCGCCATCAGGCTGCTGGTTCCGCACCGCACGTGGTGCGGAGAAGAAGGCCAAGAAGGTGGCGCGGGACTCGAAAGAGTTCCGCAATCAAAGCGTCGATGACGACGCGGACTCCTCCCCAAGACGAGGAGGAGGAGTATTCTCTCCGGAGGAGGAGAGAAGAAGAGGAAGGCTTCCCAATCGGGAGGCCAAAGGGTCCAAGAGGGGGAACTATCCCCGGATAGTTTCGCCAACACCAGCGTTGGCGAGGATGAGTGGCCTCAAGGGCCAAAGCGTCCGCAAGATCGTAAGTATCCGGATCATTTATATGCCGCATCTTTTATGTCACGTAGTATCCTTCTAACGCTGCATTCTGCCCGTAGTCTGGCCGATGACGATCTCCCCGTCTCATCGAGCGGGTCATTGGCCTCGTCGGATGTGAATTCCATCCCGACTGCCTCTACCCCACGCGCCGACGAGGACGCCGAGGTGGGATCCCAGAGAGGGACCCATCAGGAGGAGGCTCCGGAGGCGCCGTCAGGCAGCCTCCCGGACTTTGTGCCGGACTCTACATCGGAACCCGCAGTGGTTCCAGAGTCCGGCAAGCGGCCCCTTCGAAAGAAGGGAAAGACCGTGACGCCGGCGGCCTCCGTCCAACCGGAGGCGCCGGATAACTTGTTGGAGGCGCTTAAAGGCGCTTCGATCGAGGAAGAACACCGCACTATCATGAGTGCGGTGATTCAAAAGGTTCAGCTCGACAAAAGCGGGCTGACCGAAGCCTGCAGCAGCCTTTTAACAGGCTTTGAGGTAAGAAGTTAAAATCATGTAATGTAATACCGCATAGACAGAGCCCGATGCTCGGTTTGGTGTTGAAAGAAAAGCGGACCGAGAATCTAACAAGATATGCGCAGGTTGCTAAAAATATGTTAATATGGGTTTGCAGGCTGCGCTGCTGGCCTCTCGCCGCATTCACGGCGGAGGTCGATGTCTTGAAGCAGGATCTCGGCGGTCCGAGCGAGAGCTCGCCATCTTGAAGAAGCAGCTCGAGGACAAAGAAGGTGAGTAACACCACTTTGAATAGGTACCTTATGTAAAAGGATTTTGGTTGCAATAAAATTTAACAAGGATAATATGTGTATTGCGGGGGCCACTAACGAGGTGGCAGCCTCGAAGGATCTTTGTGTCCATGTCGAACGCATAATGCGGCCATGAACAGGCTGAGCGAGAAAAGCAAGAGGCACGGGTGGCGGAAGTTCGGCAAGAGCTCCGTGCTCTCTGGAAAAGCATGAGAGTTTGAGCGTGACTCAAGACTCGAGAGTCGAGCTTGCCTTGGCTCTCGAAAGTGCCAAGTCCGCCAAGGCCGAGGCCCATAAGGCCCTTCAGAGGTTGAAGATATAAAGAAAATAGCGGCGGGTAAGGCATTTTCATGCGAGCAAGCATGTTAATGTAAATTACCCGATACTTACCCGCATTCGAGCTCTCGAGGCGTTGCAGATCTGCGCGCAGAGGCGTCCGATGCCGCCGCATTCTATCGTGGCGAGGAGGGGAGCTCGACGGAGAAGGTCTTCTGGTCTCAGTACGCTGAGGTCGGCCATCCGGTGCCCCCAAGCAACCAGCTGAAGCAGCTGGTCGAACTCCAAGGTAGCCGAGGAGGCCATGAAGGGCCTCATAGTCCGGTGTGGCTGGACAGGCCATGCCTGGGAGCTACTTTGGCCTCGGCGGCGGCTGGTGGATGCATACCCCGGTGGAGGTCATCAGCGCCCGCCTGTATTGAAGGCGCTCGTCGTGCCCTTGCCCGCACAAAGGTGCACTGGGGCAAGTTGGATGCGGAGAAGCTTCTCACGGATCCACCGCCACCGGGCAGGGAGTATCGTACGCCGGAGAAGTATTATAAAATTGTCCTGAAGGGAGCCTGCGATATTGCAGATGAGTGCTCTCGAAATGTAATCTTTGAGTGAACTCGCTATGTATTTATCCTGTGCGCTGAAAACTTCGTTCATATGCGCCATGAGCAACACTTGTTTAATTTAAAATATTACCTTCTGTGCGGCCGTTTGTAAAATCTGAGAGATGGCAAGTCGTTGGCTTTAGCCCCAAGCCGCGAAATCTTTGGGGTGTTCGGATAAACTTGAGCACTCTTGTTCCCATTGTTGGGTCCATCGAGGAGGCGCTCAACACAACGAACAAGGCAACCGGACTTATAATGCTTGAACACACTCACTTAGCCATCGAATTCTATAATTTTAAATTTCGGCGAAGCCCCTGGTATTCGGAAGACCGAATCCAGGGCGCTATCCACGCCTTCTTCGGACATTGTCCAGAACTTCGCTCGAAGCGGCGTGAGTCTTTAAGGACCCGAAAAAAACCTCTCGAACAGCGACCAGCCTCTCGCCTTATCATGCCAGTCAGTTTTAGCTTTCTCCACTGAGGCACTCGCCCGGCTCAACCGGGGCAATTCGCAGTGGTTCTCCCAGTGCCACCTTAGCCGATAGAACGGAACGTAAGGCACCAAAACATGGGAGCCGGGCAAACCCAACTATTGACCCAAGACATGATTCGGAGCCGATTCATATAATGCTATAAGTTCGGGGTGCCGCACTTGTGAAAGCGTTCGGACTTTATCACACCATAATTTGGGGAGCAGAAGCCCCTGGCGTATTCGGCCGTATCAAAATATACGGGTGCAAGATGTCATGTAATGAACATGTATATAAAAGATAATGCAATTGCAATGAAAAAGGTGCTGCATTATTTATGAAAGAAAGTCTGCTAGTGGAGCGGATCGATACAAATAGTCTTGATAAGCAAGGGATTTGGACTAAGTAAACATGTCCCTCCGAGGATGAGCTGCAGACTTGGTGTATATAATCGAATTTAATGCTCGTAATTGAGACCACCTGAGTGTTCGTCGCGGCCTTCTTTAGTCCCTGACTGTTGCATCATGAGTTCGGCAGGTTCGCCGCCGGACAGGGCTTCTGGTTAACAGAGTCCTGTGTACATAAGAGAAGAAAAATAATAAAGATAAAATAAAGGGGGGCACACTTGCGAGCCCCCGGTGTGGTCGAACCGCACTCTGGGACCGTTGCGATCGTGCCCCCTCCCCTGTGCCCATGGTATCTTCAAAGCATAATGATGTACGCGGAGTGTTATTCTTGCGATCATCCGCGGGCGAGGGTTGGGGCCGCATTGCTACGCGTGCTCTGATCGCGCCAGGTGGTCTTGGTTGACATTGCTATGGGCGCTTTCTCAGTATCCGCCTTTTAACCGCGGACTCGAGAATTGCCTTAGGAGGCTGTTCAGACCGCCGCCGAGAGCATTGATGTTCCTCCGTTTGGAGCGAGCGTTCCGTATTCCCATTGACCGTGATGACTCCACGAGGGCCTCGCATCTTGAGCTTTAGGTATGCATAATGCGGCACGCGTTGAATTTTGCAAACGCGGTTCGTCCGAAAGCGAGCATGATAGCCGCTGCGAAATGGGACTATGTCGAAGATTAACTCTTCGCCCGGAAATTATCCGGGATCCGAAGACCACTTTCGGTGTGGTGAGCTCGCATAGATTGGCTTCCACTCGGTATGACACCCTTAAAGGTTGTCTTTGTAGGTTAAATCCTTGATGGGTCTATGCCCATTTTACGCACTGTATATAGCAGGTTCAGGCTACTGCCGCCGTCCATCAGGACTCTCGTGAGGTGAAATCCATCGATGATTGGGTCTAAAACCAATGCGGCGAATCCGCCATGGCGTATGCTGGTCGGATGGTCTCTACGATCGAAAGTGATCGGACAAGAGGACCATGGATTGAACTTTGGGGCGACTGGCTCCATTGCATAGACGTCCCTTATTGCGTGTTTCCTCTCCCTCTTGGGTATGTGGGTCACGATATCATATTCACCGTCTGCATTTGTGGGGAAAACCTTCGTCCTCTGTTGTTCGGGCGGTCGGGTCTCTTCCTCGTCGTCGCTGTTTAGCCCTTGTCATTGTTTTCGCAATTAACTTGCGGCCTGCTTGAACACCCAGCAATCTCTATTGGTGTGGTTAGCTGGTTTTTCAGAGGTGCCATGTATCCGCATAAGCGGTCGAGTATTCGGTCCAGTTGGACGGACCCGGAGTGGTTCTTTTGAATGGCTTCTTCCCACGACGGGTTTAGAGCCTCGAATCCGCATTGACTCCGTATCCTCCTTATCGTCGCTGTTAATGCGGCGCTTGTTTTTGTTTCGACGTGACCTGCCGTTGTTGTCCTTGGTATCCGGACTGCCAGAATTTTTGCGGAGGTTGTTGCTACGGGCTAGCCAGCTGTCCTCTCCCGCGCAAAATCGGGTCATTAACGATGTGAGGGCTGCCATGGATTTTGGCTTTTCCTGCCCCAGGTGCCGGGCTAGCCATTCGTCCCGGATGTTATGTTTGAAGGCTGCGAGGGCCTCTGCATCCGGACAGTCGACGATTTGGTTTTTCTTTGTTAAGAACCGTGTCCAGAATTGTCTGGCCGATTCGTCTGGCTGCTGAATGATGTGGCTTAGGTCATCGGCGTCTGGTGGTCGCTTTATACGTGCCTCGGAAGTCGCCATGGAATGCGGCTTCGTGTCTTCCCAGACCCAATTGACTCTGCGGGCAAGCTGTTTAGCCAATGCCGAGCTGGTCCTTTAAGCTTGAGTGGGAGATACTTGATGGCATGGAGATCATCGCCGCGGGCCATATGGATGTGGAGAAGATAGTCTTCGATCCAAACCACGGGGGTCTTTTGTGCCATCGTAAGATTCGATGTTTACGGGTTTAAACCCTTCGGGGATCTGATGATCCATTACTTCGTCAGTGAAGCATAGAGGGTGTGCGGCGCCTCTGTATTGAGCGATATCGCGACGCAGCTCAAGAGAGCGCTGTCTGCTGTGTTCGGCCCGGCCGGGGTTATTGTATCCGGTGCAACGGTATTCGTCATGGGTCGTAGGGCGCCCACGTGATCCGTAGATGGATCTGGATTGCCTTGCCTTGTCCTCCAATATGTCTCGCAAGTCCGGCGCGTTCCCTCTTGGCTTCGTACTTTTGGAGCGATGCCGGGTACGGTCTTGGTGGGGCTGGATGCCTCTCTGTCACGACCACGGGTGGTCGGTCAGCCATATCGTCTTGTTGGTGATGGGGGTATGTATGCTTCCTCCTCTAATCGGGGAGCAGCTTGTGTCTTGGGTAACTTTTGAGGGCGTTCGAGTTTATACTCTTGACGCGAGGACCTCGGTCCATCAATCGGCCAAGAGGTCCCGATCAGCTTGGAGCTGTTGCTGCTTTTCTTTAGGCTGTTTGTGTGGCGATAAGCCTGCGCTTGAAGCGCTCTTGTTCGACGGGATCCTCGGCACGACAAATTCATCATCGTTGAGGCTTGCCTCGTCTTCGAGGGAGGCATATAGTTATGATCCTCAACCTCTTAAATCGCCGCCTCTCATGAGGGCTTGCTTCTACATCCTCTGCGCTGAGTCTTGCTTTGGGGGATTGTCTTCGCACTCTCCGGAGTATTATTATCTCCGTGCCGGAATCTCCATTCTTGCTGTGGCGGGATTTAGAGCGGCGCCACGACGCCGGCGTTTGGGCTGCTTCTTTAGAGAGTCGCCTCGCCGCTTCTTCCCCATCCCGTCTTTTGGGGTGTCCACCATATATATGTCGTATGATGAGGTGGTCTTCCGAGGCTCTGTAGGCGCTGGTTCTGTTTCGTCTCGGCATCGCCGTCCATAGCGTCGATGTCGCCGGAGTCGTAGTCTAGCATGTCGGTTAGATAAATCGACAATGGCTACAAAGTGGGTGGTGGGTGGGCTCTGAATTTCTTCGTCGTCTGTATTTCAACCATCCTCGCCATAGTCCGCCAGGACTCTCCTGATAACGAGAGATGCTTTAGTGAATTCAGGATATCGCCAAAAGGCGAGTATTGAAAGATGTCCGCGGCGATGAATTCCATAACCGGCGCCCAATCCGGATTGATTGGTAGGGGTGCGGGAGGTTCGGAGTTCGGCAAGGAGTCCGGCACCTCGGAATCACGAGTTTCGCAGGGGACAAGATCAGTGTTCGGCTCCATCGCCATGGATGTTGAAGCCCCCAGGGCGACGTCTATCCACGGCCCTCGATCTGGGCGATCGGCTCCGGGCTAATAGCCGAAGCGGATCCATCTGCGGCCACCAAGGCACTATTCGGTGGCAGAGCTAGATCATGCCCATCGCCACAAGGCGGGCGGCGCTTGGGCGTGGCTCGAGTCCGTCAAGATCAAGTCTCCGCGACATCGGCCGTGAAGTTTAAGCTTCGAATCGACTCGACGGCCGGGCGTAGCTTCGATCTGCTCCAGATGGCCAAGTGAATTTGCCCGCGATCGCGGCCGCCAAATCTGAAGATCTGTCCGGGAGAAAAGTCTCACCCGACAGCGTTGTTGGTTGAAGATGCCATCAAACCTATCGGTGGCGACACGAGGAACTCTCAATGAAAGCACCAATGTCGGTGTCAAAACCGCGGATCTCGGGTAGGGGTCCCGAACGTGCGTCTAGGCAGATGGTAACAGGAGACAAGGGACACGATGTTTTACCTGTGTTTGGGCCCTCTCGATGGAGGTAAAACCCCACGCCCCGCTTGATTAATATTGATGATATGGGTAGTACAAGAGTGGATCTACCACGAGATCAAGGAGGCTAAACCCTAGAAGCTAGCCTATGGTATGATTGTTGTAATGTATGTTGTCCCACGGACTAAAGCCCTCCGGTTTATATAGACACCGGAGGAGGCTAGGGTTACAGTAGTCGGTTACAATGGTAGGAGATCTACATATCCAGATTGCCAAGCTTGCCTTCCACGCCAAGGAAAGTCCCATCCGGACACGGGACGGTGTCTTCAATCTTGTATCTTCGTAGTCTTGGAGTCCGGCGGATAATGATAGTCCGGCTGTCCGGACACCCCCTAGTCCAGGACTCCCTCAATCCCTCTGGATGTATGTCCATGTCTCAACTCGAGAAATGTTCAATGTCTCATTCCGCGAGTTGATCGTCGGTTGTTCGATCTTCGAGAAGATCGGTCCTTCTAGAGTTTTCCCTTTCCTCTCGTTGTCCTGCTAGTTGGAGTTCTCAGAGCATGACATCGAGACAAAGATCGTGATCGAATCAATGTTCTTATGAAGTGCAACTTGGATCGTGAAGACCGTGTTAGCTTGTGCCCCCTCTGTCTTCTTACCTCACGTCTTGAATCTCGGGACGAGATTCTTGATTAGTAGGGGTGAGTTGTCACAGCCCTAGAATACTTGAGTGAAATAGTTGCAACTGCACTCATGCATCATGTTTAAATTTCATGAAACTTGAAATGGGGATTGTCGAAACCCCAGAACAAATGGAATTCAACGAGGTTCAAACTTAAATCTTTTCAATGATCCCAAATTGTTTTAGAAATGTTCATCATTTTGAATTCGCCCAGCACCTCGACAAAAATGATGCACATATTTTTAGGCCATTCTGGATTTCTGAATTAATTCATATTTTATTTGCATTTGGGCATTTAAAAACTATAAAATATTTTAAATACTCAAATAATCATAAACTTAAATGTTTGCTGTTGGATATTTTCCAAACAGTGGGCTTGAGCAAGTTTCATGATTTTTGGGATAACATTAGTATTTTTAATAAAGCCCTAAAGATTACAGAGAAATAGAAAACAAAAACAATTAAAAGAGAGAGAGTGAACTACCTGGGCCAACTTACCTGGCCTTCCAGCCCACCTGGTGGCCCACCTGCCGGCCCAGCCCAGCCACCGCTCCAGTGAGCTGCTTGGCTTGGCCAGGCAGGCAAGCAGCTGCTCGACGGTGAGCACAGCATGCGTGCCACGCAGCTGCCCGCCGCCTCGCCGCTCCCCTCGTCAAGCTGTCGACGTGGGACGAACCCTCTCTCTCCCCGACCTCGCAGACACTCGCCCTCCCCTCTGGCTCCTCTCCCTCGCCCTTCCCGACATCGCCCGAGACGTCACCGTCGCCGCCGCTCGCCGCAGCCGCGTCCAACGCCGTCCCCGCGCCCTCTCACTGTGTCCGGATGGTTCGTCGTCGTCGACTACGTCGACTAGCCAAGCCTCACGACGCCGGAGCCCCTGCATCATCCCCGCCGCCGTTGTCTTCAACTTCGGGCTGCCACAGATCACCGTCGTTGTTTCGACTGCACCGAGCCTTCCTCGAGCACGCTGACCATCCCTGCGGCTTCTCTGTGAACTGCTGAACCTCCCCGTGCTTTCTGTTTCGCCCCTAGAATACCGTAGACGCCACGTCTCTTGTGCCCGAACGCGCCGCCGCCTGACCACTTCGAGGGCACTGCTCCGGTGACCATTTGGTCACGGGCTTGTGCCCGTCACACTCCTCGCGCCGCGTAAAGGCTGTATGTGCTAGCGCCACACCGCCTAGGCCACTGCAGCCACGCGCACGAGCTGGCCCGAGCTTCGGCCTCCGCCAAACTCGTCGCCGACGATGCTCCAGCCACTTCCCGGCCAAGCCATGACCACAGCTGGATGCGGGCGAGCACCAGCTGCCCGTAGCTGCTCTCCGCGTAGCAAATGGAGCCCTGTGGGCAAATCCCGCAGCACGCCGCCGCGTCTGGCCTCGCCGGCGGCTAAACGCCGGCAGGCTTTGAACCGCTGACCGGCGGGTTTGACCGTTGACGTTGATTGGGTGGGCCCAAGTTGACTCCCCTGAGTCAATGACAAGTGCCCCCCCCCGCTAACTAAACAGATTAGTTTAACTAAAATTAGTTAGTTTAATTAATTGCTGACACGCGGGACCCACTGGTCAGTTTGACCTGGACGTCCCGGTTGACCTCTGACGTCACCCTGACGCAGTGCTGACACAATAAACCCTTTTCTGGATTTTAAATAAATCTAAACGATTTATTTATTTTTAAAAATAGCTAAAACTTCTAAAAATCATAGTAATTCAACGGTGACTCCAAATCAAAGAAATTATATATGAAAAATTATCAGAAAAATTCAAGGAATCTATCTGCACCATTTTCATGCATGTTTGAATAATGTTTGTCCTCTGTTTTGGACAAAACAAATAAAGGGCATTTAAATAATCATATATGGAGTTGGAATTTGAATCATGTATTCAAACCAACTTCATTTAAATCATAGCTAGGTGCATTAGCTCAAATCACAGCATATTGCCATGTCATGATCATGCATCATATTGTGGCATTGCATTGATTGTGTTCTTTCTCAGTTGTCGGTGTTTGTCCCCTCTCGATAGACGTGGTTCCGACGACGAGTTCGATGACACCGATGACGAACTATATTATCTTCAGAAGTGCCAGGCAAGCAAAACCCCCTTGTTCATTCCGATACAATCCTACTCTCTCGCCCTGCTCTCTTTTAATGCATTAGGATAACAACGATTCATCTGTTACTTGCTGCGGTAGCTGAACCCCTTTATCCTCTGCATGACCTGTCATTACCACAGTAAATAGATGAAACCCACTAGCATGAGTAGGAGTTGTTTGAGCCCTGATGTGCCTACTCATTCATGCTTGTTTGTCATGCCTGCTATTGCTTAGAGTTGAGTCAGGTCTGATTCATCGGGGATGAATCAGAGGTGTGTGAACATGTCCTATTGTGAGCGAGCTAAGTGTGTGAACACAATTTGGTAAAGGTATCGGTGAGAGGCCATGTAGGAGTACATGGTGGGTTGTCTCATTGAAGCCGTCCTCAGGAACTGAGTTCTGTATTTGTGATCCATGATTCAGCTACTACCATACATTGGGCCCTGAAATATGACCCCGCTCGACTTCTTATTCACCCTAGTCCTCTGTCCAGGAGTTGCAAGTAGTTTCTGGTGTTTGTAGCCTACTGGAGGCCGTGGATAGCGCTGACCGTGGGGTGGGCTGTGATGCGTTAGGTACGTGGCCGGGTACACCGGGCACCCTTTATGTGTCTCGAAACCCTGTTCACATCGTTCGGGGCCATATGTGGAAACCTCGGCCAGACTCCCTGCGGATGGAACCTGAATA
Source organism: Aegilops speltoides (assembly GCA_021437245.1). Classification (NCBI taxonomy): domain Eukaryota; kingdom Viridiplantae; phylum Streptophyta; class Magnoliopsida; order Poales; family Poaceae; genus Aegilops; species Aegilops speltoides. The sequence continues at coordinate 545,181,468 of CM038142.1, forward strand.
GGCAATAAACCTGGACTAGAGACTTGAGTGTTTAGGTAGGTCGTGGTCTACACCCACGTCGGCTTTCGCTTGAAGTCTGCCGAGCATATGTCGTGTGCACACGCTAAGTGGTGGAAACATGTATGAAGAAGTACACCCCTGCAGGGTTAATATGATCTATTCGAATAGTCGCGTCTACGGTAAAGGACTTCTGGGTTGCCTATAATAGATCATAGACAAGTGAAAGTGGATACTCTAAAATACGCAAGATAAGCGTGAGTGTTATGGATGGCGTTCTCGTAGGGAGACGGGAGCGGATCCACAGTGGTGTATTGATATGGTGAATATGTGGACTCGTGTGTGCCACCTCAAAAGAGTTACTTGCGGTCGTAGTTTAGGATAGCCACCGAGTCAAAGTTGGCTTGCTGCTGTTAAACTCCACCATCCCCTTTGTTGATAATGATGCATATGTAGCTAGTTCTGGTGTAAGTCTTGCTCGGTACATTTGTACTCACGTTTGCCTATTTTATGTTTTTGCAGAGAGACTTTGGTCTCGTTAGTAGTTCCGCGTGGACTTCGACGCTTAGCTTGATACCTCAGCTATGATCTTGTGCCCTCGGCAGGATCTGGTAGATAGTCAGGCTTTCAAGCCTTTTTCATTTGTAGATGTCTGTACTTAGACATGTTAAGCTTCCGCATGTGCTTTGATTTGTATGCTCTGAATGTTGGGTCATGAGACCTATGTTTGTAATATCTCGCTCCTCGGAGCCTATTGAATAAAATACTTGAGTCGTAGAGTCATGTTGTGATGCCATGTTGTATTTGCACATATCGAGCATATTGTGTGTATGTTATTGAAATGCTTGGTATGTGTGGGATCCGACTAACTAGTTGTTTATCCTTAGTAGCCTCTCTTACGGAAATGTCTCCTAGTGCTTCCATCGAGCCATGGTAGCTTGCTACCGCTCCGGAACACTTAGGCTGGCGGCATGTGTCCTTCTTTGTTTCGTGGTTCATCCCTTCGTGGAAATGTCACGCGATGAATACCGGAGTCCTGTTAGCCTGCTACAGCTTGGTTTATCGGAGCTTGCTAGCCTAGTGCTATTGCCCGGACTCACTCGCTGATGACTGACACGTTCGATGCTGGGTCATGGATGCCTGTCCCTATAAGTCTGTGCCACTTTGGGTTTACGACTAGCCATGTCAGCCCGGGCTCCTTATCATATGGATGCTAGCGACACTATCATATATGTGTGCCAAAAGGCGCAAACGGTCCCCGGCAAAGGAAAGGCGACACCCGTGGGAATACCGTGCGTGAGGCCGCAAAGTGATATGAGGTGTTACAGGCTAGATCAATGTGACATTGAGTCGGGGTCCTGACAGCGTTGGTATCAGAGCTTGACTGCCTGTAGGATTACCAAGCCAAACCGCTCGAAGTTGTGTCTAGAAATGGTTTAGTTATGTAAGGGAATTGATTGTGGAAAGGAACGTAAGGCTCTTTTTACTCCTTTACCTTATGCCCTTCTGATCTGAGTCATCCTCTTCTCTTCTACGGGGATTAAGAACTAGGCCTTCTCATCTATCTATCAGGATCACGTGTTACTAATCCGTGGACTCATAGGACTGTTGGATTTAAGCTTCATTTCAGTTCCTACTACTTCCGTATGTTAACTGTTGATCTCGAACCCTTGATATTGTGCCTCTGAGTGGTTATGCCACCATTTTTGTAGCATGTCTCAAATCTTTTGAGCATTTACAGCCGTTATGCTGTCCGAGTCATCCCAAGTTTCTAAATAGTCTGATGCATTTGCAAATCCTTTCTTTCCGTTCCCGATGTCCTTTATGGTCAGAATAAGCACACTAACTGGTGCGTTGAGGTAATTTATTGCCTTGACATATATGTTGGAGCTATTATTATGACCCTAGGTGTTTTAGGGAGTCACCTAGTAATCTAGCAATGTTTAGTGTTCCCAGTGTGAAGATTCTGGCCATCATTCTCGAAAGCATCTCGTGATGCTAATTAGGAGTAGGTATTCTATTCCTGGGTTCTTGAACCCGAGATTCACCCTACTTACTTCATGTTGATAGTGTTTGCTCGTTCCTTTAGGTTATTAGTAACCTTTGCATTAGTCCTCGAGGTCCGTGGTATTTCCTTCTTCCAAATACAATGAACCGCTTATGGCAGAAGCTCCTCACTTAACCGAAGGATCACAATCAGAGTACTCTTGAGGAGTTCTCCATTCATAATTGTGAATCTATCAGTTCTACCATTTCCGCATGGGTTATCCGGAAGAAACGTTGAGCTTCGCTCGACATACTAATCTATGCATCCACAACTCAGAAAAAAACATATGTTCCTTTGAGTTGTCCCTCTTTAGTTGTATTCTGACCCTCATCTACCAATTGATAGTCAAGAGTATGCGAGCATTCGTTTATCGATGCCTATTACTCTTGTGGTCCGTGAAGCCATTCTATCCAGAATGACTAGGAGAAACAAACTCCAGTACCTCATCCATATCTAGGATTGGGTCAAAGCAATTGTACTTCGCAGATCAAAATGCCAATCCATCTTTTGTTATGTTCTACCCTGAAGTATTACCCACTTTACGTCAGGAATGTCATGAGAATTGCACCTTCTCTTATGAATTCTTGACGTAGTGATACTTCTCGCCATCATTACTCATTCATTGGTTCCCGTGTTATTGTAACCGGAATGCCGACAAGTGAATCGTGGTGTGTGAAATCGATACTCCTAGCAACTCCGTTGCTTGGTAGTTAAATGAACAATATTCTCATTCTTAGCGTGTTGGTTATTGAATCATCATCCTAAGATTGATCGTGCTACCTAGTCCTTATTTCTGGTGCACTCTTCAATCAATAGTTAGGATTATTTAGTCCCTTGCATATTTGATCATATTGTCTTGCCCTGGAAAGCAAGATTGTTCTCGAGCTTAGTAAAATACTGATGGTTCATGATTTTCCGAATATCTTCTCGGAAGTATCACCAGGTTGTCACCTGACTGCTATGTTGAGTTCGTGATCAAGTTGGCTTCTTATAAACCATCCCCTTCTCCAAGAATCTGTGTTGGATACCCCTGAGCTAGCTGGTTAAGCTAAACAACAACTTGGAGAGTTGGAAGATAAAAGCTCACCTGACTTAGTTCATCTCCAAGGGATATCCTTGTGTGTGTTTGCTGAAGAAAGGTAATATCTTCATTGATTGATCCTCGTGATCAGTTGTTGGACTTATTGTCTTGCCAAAACTTTGATTTGAGTATGGGCTATCCTCAAATCAAGTCAGAACCAACAATGTTCGTAATGTTGTCTTACTCGTGGATTTTCCTTGAGCATACACCATTACATCTTTTGGTCTGACCAATGCTATCACCATGTTCACATGATGGTGGAAGTCCAGTGATATGGAAATTCCGATGAGTTGCTGTTGAGCCCATCAGCAACATCTTGTCTCCCCCATGATCCATGTGGAACATTAAAGCTAGCATTGGAAACTTTTGTAAGCATTATCTTCGTGCCTGTTCATGAAGAATATGTTGGATGAAAGAAGTGGCTTCCTCTAGTTCATGTGCATTTGAAGCAAGTTGCCGCCGTGAATTCGAGAAAGTTCATTTTTGCTTCCTCAGGTACCATCCCAAGTCAGTCATGCATGTGTGAAGTATGCTATGGTTTGACAGGCTCGCAACCTTCATTCCATATGTATCCCTAGCACACCAAGCCACTAACTGATTTATTCAAGAAGAAGAAGTTCCTTCTTAAGAGTATGCCTTATGCAAGGACTTCGTTATCCTTGATGATGGTTCCCCACCTGAACTCGGTAGTGTTTTATTATAAGCCTACTACGTGGTCATGCTTGTCTTGGACAGCGTGTTCACGGGTTTGTAGCAGAACCAGCTCATGTTTTGGAGCTTGCTATCGTAGTTCATTTCCCGAGAATCTCGCAACGTCATCTCATCGATTTGTGTTGCAAACTTTTATTTCTCTTTCTAGACCTGATGAGTCTGGAATGTCCTAACACCAACCAGATCTGAATCTCAGGCAGATATGATGGTTGGATCATTCCCAACATTTGCATTTTGTTTCCAGCTTACACCTCAGTAACTACTGTTTAGGATCATCTTCAAAAGTGGTCCTACCATGGGTCCCATCCATTTCCGACGCTAAGCAAAATCATCCATTGCGTTGTCTTCAACAAGGTAGTACACATCATCCATTCTAGTCCGAGTATGTAATTCTTTCGAACTCCTTCAATGATCGATTGTGATTGCCTTAGGCTGGTATAAAGAGTCTCAATGATCTCTATATCAAAAGTAATCCTTTTTGCCACTTAAGGGAATATTTCTGCGGGTCACCTTCCTTAAGATGTCTCGTTATGGTATCATGGCAACTCAACTCCTCGCTACGTGGACAACCATTCACCACCTTCTTAAGTGTGGAATTGTGTCTACGTAGTGAACCTTCATCATCTGTTACACTCCATCCCTCTGGATGTATGTCCATGTCTCAACTCGAGAAATGTTCAATGTCTCATTCCGCGAGTTGATCGTCGGTTGTTCGATCTTCGAGAAGATCGGTCCTTCTAGAGTTTTCCCTTTCCTCTCGTTGTCCTGCTAGTTGGAGTTCTCAGAGCATGACATCGAGACAAAGATCGTGATCGAATCAATGTTCTTATGAAGTGCAACTTGGATCGTGAAGACCGTGTTAGCTTGTGCCCCCTCTGTCTTCTTACCTCACGTCTTGAATCTCGGGACGAGATTCTTGTTTAGTAGGGTGAGTTGTCACAGCCCTAGAATACCTGAGTGAAATAGTTGCAACTGCACTCATGCATCATGTTTAAATTTCATGAAACTTGAAATGGGGATTGTCGAAACCCCAGCAACAAATGGAATTCAACCAGGTTCAAACTTAAATCTTTTCAATGATCCCAAATTGCCTTTAGAAATGTTCATCATTTTTGAATTGGTCCAGCACCTCTGAAAAAATGATGCACATATTTTTAGGCCATTCTGGATTTTTGAATTAATTCATGTTGTATTTGCATTTGGGCATTTAAAAACTATAAAATATTTTAAATGCTCAAATAATCATAAACTTAAATGTTTGCTGTTGGATATTTTCTAAACAATGGGCTTGACCAAGTTTCATGATTTTTGGGATAGCATTAGTATTTTTAATAAAGCCCTAAAGATTACAGAGAAATAGAAAAACAAAAACAATTAAAAGAGAGAGAGTGAACTACCTGGGCCAACTTACCTGGCCTTCCAGCCCACCTGGTGGCCCACTGCCGCCCAGCCCACCACCGCTCCAGTGAGCTGCTTGGCTTGGCCAGCAGCAAGCAGCTGCTCGACGGTGAGCACAAGATCGTGCCACGCAGCCGCCGCCGCCTCGCCGCTCCCTCGCTGCTGTCGCGTGGGACGAAACCTCTCTCTCTCCCGACCTCGCAGACACTCGCCCTCCCTCTCGCTCCTCTCCTCGCGCCCTTCCCGACGCCGCCGAGACGTCACTGCCGCCGCCGCCGCCGCAGCCCAACGCCGTCCCCGCGCCCTCTCACCGTGTCCGGACGGTTCGTCGTCCTCGACTACGTCGACTAGCCAAGCCTCACGACGCCGGAGCCCCTGCATCATCCCCGCCGCCGTCGTCTTCAACTTCGGGCCGCCGCAGATCACCGTCGCTGTTCCGACCGCACCGAGCCTTCCCCGAGCACGCTGACCATCCCTGCGGCTTCTCTGTGAACTGCTGAACCTCCCCGTGCTTTCTGTTTCACCCCTAGAATACCGTAGACGTCGCGTCTCTTGTGCCCGAACGCGCCGCCGCCTGACCACGTCGACGGCGCTGCTCCGGTGACCATTTGGTCACGGGCTTGTGCCCGTCACACTCCTCGCACCGCGTAGAGGCTGTATGTGCTAGCGCCACACCGCCTAGGCCACTGCAGCCACGCGCACAAGCTGGCCCGAGCTTCGGCCTCCGCCAAACTCGTCGCCGACGATGCTCCAGCCACTTCCCAGCCAAGCCATCACCACAGCTGGATGCGGGCGAGCACCAGCTGCCCGTAGCTGCTCTCCGCGTAGCAAATGGAGCCTTGTGGGCAAATCCCGCAGCACGCCACCGCGTCTGGCCTCGCCGGCGGCTAAACGCCGGCAAGCTTTGACCCGCTGACCGGTGGGTTTGACCATTGACGTTGACTGGGTGGGCCCAAGTTGACTCCCCTGAGTCAATGACAAGTGGCCCCCCTGCTAACTAACCAGATTAGTTTAACTAAAATTAGTTAGTTTAATTAATTGCTGACACGCGGGACCCATGGTCGCTTTGACTCGACATCCGGTTGACCTCTCGACGTCACCTCGACGAAGGTCGACGTATAATAAACCCTTTTCTAGATTTAAATAAATCTAAACGATTTATTTATTTAAGAAAATAGCTAAAACTTCTAAAAATCATAGTAATTCAACCGTGACTCCAAATCAAACAAATTATATATGAAAAATTATCAGAAAAATTATGGAGTTGGAATTTGAATCATGTATTCAAACCAACTTCATTTAAATCATAGCTAGGTGCATTAGCTCAAATCACAGCATATTGCCATGTCATGATCATGCATCATATTGTGGCATTGCATTGATTGTGTTCTTTCTCAGTTGCCGGTGTTTGTCCCCTCTCGATAGACGTGGTTCCGACGACGAGTTCGATGACACCGATGAAAAACTATATTATCTTCAGAAGTGCCAGGCAAGCAAAACCCCCTTGTTCATTTCGATACAATCCTACTCTCTCGCCCTGCTCTCTTTTAATGCATTAGGATAACAACGATTCATCTGTTACTTGCTGCGGTAGCTGAACCCCTTTATCCTCTGCATGACCTGTCATTGCCACAGTAAATAGATGAAACCCACTAGCATGAGTAGGAGTTGTTTGAGCCCTGATGTGCCTACTCATTCATGCTTGTTTGTCATGCCTGCTATTGCTTAGAGTTGAGTCAGGTCTGATTCATCGGGGATGAATCAAAGGTGTGTGAACATGTCCTATTGTGAGCGAGCTAAGTGTGTGAACACGATTTGGTAAAGGTATCAGTGAGAGGCCATGTAGGAGTACATGGTGGGTTGTCTCATTGAAGCCGTCCTCGAACTGAGTTCGTGTTTGTGATCCATGATTCAGCTACTACCATACATTGGGCCTCAAATATGACCCCGCCGACTTCTTATTCACCCTAGTCCTCTGTCCAGAGTTGCAAGTAGTTTCGTGTTTGTAGCCTCATGGAGGCCGTGGATGCACGACCGTGGGGTGGGCTGTGATGGGGTAGGTGCGTGGTCGGTACACGGGCACCCGTTAGGTGTCTCGGAACCCTATTCACATCGCTCGGGGCCGATGTGGAAACCTCGGCGGACTCCTGCGGATGGAACCTGAATAGGCGATAAACCCGACTAGAGACTTGAGTGTTTAGGTAGGTCGTGGTCCACACCCACGCCGGCTTGCTGAAGTCCGCCGACCACATGTCGTGGTGCGCACGCTAATTGGTGGAAACATGTATGAAGAAGTACACCCCGCAGGTTAATATGATCTATTTGAATAGCGCGCCCACGGTAAAGGACTTGGGTTGCCTATAACAGTTCATAGACAAGTGAAAGTGGATACTCTAAAATACGCAAGATAAGCGTGAGTGCTATGGATGGTTCTCGTAGGGAGACAGGAGCGGATCCACAAGTGGTGTATTGATATGGTGAATATGTGGACTCGTGTGCGCCACCTCAAAAGAGTTACTTGCAATGTAGTTCAGATAGCCACCGAGTCAAAGCTGGCTTGTCTTTGTTAAACTCCACCACCCCTTTGTTGATAATGATGCATATGTAGCTAGTTCTGATGTAAGTCTTGCTGGGTACATTTGTACTCACGTTTGCCTATTTTATGTTTTTGCAGAGAGACTTTGGTCTCGTTAGTAGTTCCGCGTGGACTTCGACGTTTAGCTTGATACCTCAGCTACGATCTTGTGCCCTCGGCAGGATCTGGTAGATAGTCAGGCTTTCAAGCCTTTTTCATTTGTAGATGTCTGTACTCAGACATGTTAAGCTTCCGCATGTGCTTTGATTTGTATGCTCTGAATGTTGGTTCATGAGACCTATGTTTGTAATATCTCGCTCCTCGGAGCCTATTGAATAAAATACTTGAGTCGTAGAGTCATGTTGTGATTCCATGTTGTATTTGCACATATCGAGCATATTGTGTGTATGTTATTGAAATGCTTGGTATGTGTGGGATCTGACTAACTAGTTGTTTATCCTTAGTAGCCTCTCTTACGGAAATGTCTCCTAGTGC